>OV928033.1:15330000-16530000 GCA_931315375.2 Opisthograptis luteolata
GACTGATTATCATGCTCTGAGTTACTTTTAAAGAGGCACAATCTTTATGAAATGTCTTCTTGAGGACTTCTGTTTATTTATCAGCAATTTGCTCTAGACCATTGACTTTGTACGGGTCGCCGGTAATCCTCAAGTCACATTGATACAGGGTGCGTTGCCATCTATCATCCAGAGAACATCTGTAGTGGTAGATTAGTAGATTTATTTTAAAAATTGAATGAGTAATGCCAGGTTTTTGTTCACAAGTGAATTGATAAATGATCAAAATGGTATGACATTAATTACTGTGGAACACAGAGCTGTTCCAAAAGATGGCCAGTTCTATCAGGCTCGTATGGACGTCATGGCTCCAACTTTCAGGTAAAAAAGAAAAGAACGAGAATAATCCATTATATTAGACCTTCCATCCTGCAAAGCAAATATACAATTCTCAATATAAAAATTGCTTACCCTTAAACGCCCTCACGGGGCTGAGTTTTGGATGATGGTTTGGATCCATCCTCAAACAACAATAAGCCCAACCCTTTGCAAGTGATTGTTATCTTACACTGATTCACACCACATCAACGTTCCGTATTATACGCAAATGTCACTTCCTTCGCTTACAAGTCTGCTTTGCACGTTACCGATTTACCTGAATCGGCGCAGTGTTTAATCATTGGCAATAACGAAATTTAAACCTATAGGTGCAAAACTGAACAAACAGAAATAAAAGCAAATGACGATTTTATGAAATCTTCTGGCCAATGGCCATGAAACCATCATCATTACGTTAATTTACCAAAGAGAATATAAATTTTTTAAGTTTAATACATATTAGACATATCCATAGATTTAGATTACCAAAGAGAATTTTCAATCAAAATCACTTCCCTTTGTCATTCCTAGAATCGGTATAGTCTATGCTGCGTTAACAAAAAAACTATGGGAAATCCAGAAAAACATTTTACAACATTTATTTTATTGGTTACGGATGTCTTTTTAGTTTTTATTTGTGTGCTATTTTAAGGTAGCAGTCAAGGCAGTCATGGGTCGTGCATGGCTAAATATGTACAAAATAACATTATCTTCATACAATTCTTCTCACTTCTCATGTCGCAAACGAGTGTCGGAAATTGAAATAGTCCGTGTAAAGTTTAAGTAAAGTGCCACTACTTTACATAAACACCATCATTTTTAAAACACTTTTATTAGCTTGACTTGTAACTAACTAACTAACTAACTAACTAACTAACTAACAATGTAATCAAATCTTGGAAGTCAATTTTCACCCACTTCTAATTGTCGTATCGACTTGAAACTTTGTATGTGTATGTAATCTCGGTGACAATGCAATAATTTGGTATCATCGACCTAATCTGATGATGCAATCGGAAGGTGGGTAGGGCATCTCTTCGCTGGCTACTAGTAAACCCCTCGTGTTTGGGCTCATATGAATCGTCTTGATGAGTACAATAGATTGGACTTGGTGACGAGGGTCTGATGATGCAACCGGAAGGTGGGTAGAGGAACTCTGCAGTGGCTACTAGTAAACCCCTCGTGTTTGGGCTCATATGATTCGTCTTGATGAGTTCAATAGATTGAACTTGGTGACGAGGGTCTGATGATGCAGCCAGAAGGTGGGTAGGAGATCTCTGCAGTGGCTACTAGTAAACCCCTCGTGTTTGGGCTCATATGATTCGTCTTGATGAGTCTAATAGATTGAACTTGGTAACAAAAGACTAAAAAGTAAAAAAAATAAAAATTTATAGTTTTAAAAAACTAAAAAAAACACTTTAAAAACGCACTGAAAAATATAAAATAATAAAATTGACTTGGTTGGTTGGAATGGTTACTTCTAAAAGTGTGGAGCGCTTCTTTTACTGGGTAAATAAAAGTACACACAACCAAAAAGCGCTCCACACTTTTTGAATTAACCATTCCAACCAACCAAGTCAATTTTATTATTTTATATTTTTCAGTGCGTTTTTAAAGTGTTTTTTTTAGTTTTTTAAAACTATAAATTTTTATGAAAACACTTTTATTAGCTTGACTTGTAACTAACTAACTAACTAACTAACTAACTAACTAACTAACAATGTAATCAAATCTTAGAAGTCAATTTTCACCTACTTCTAATTGTCGTATCGACTTGAAACTTTGTATGTGTAGGTAATCTCGGTGACAATGCAATAATTTGGTATCATCGACCTGATCTGATGATGCAGCCGGAAGGTGGGTAGGGCATCTCTTCGCTGGCTACTAGTAAACTCCTCGTGTTTGGGCTCATATGAATCGTCTTGATGAGTACAATAGATTGGGCTTGGTGACGAGGGTCTGATGATGCAACCGGAAGGTGGGTAGGGGATCTCTGCAGTGGTTACTAGTAAACCCCTCGTGTTTGGGCTCATATGAAGCGTCTTGATGAGTCCAATAGATTGAACTTGGTGACGAGGGTCTGATGATGCAACCGGAAGGTGGGTAGAGGATCTCTGCAGTGGCTACTAGTAAACCCCTCGTGTTTGGGCTCATATGATTCGTCTTGATAAGTCCAATAGATTGAACTTGGTGACGAGGGTCTGATGATGCAGCCAGAAGGTGGGTAGGGGATCTCTGCAGTGGCTACTAGTAAACCCCTCGAGTTTGGGCTCATATGATTCCTTTTGATGAGTCCGATAGATTGGACTTGGTAACAAAAGACTAAAAAGTAAAAAAATAAAAATACATAGTTTAAAAAACTAAAAAAACACTTTAAAAACGCACTCAAAAATATAAAATAATTAAATTGACTTGTATTAGTTACGATATAATGGTTAATTCAAAAAGTGTGGAGCGCTTCTTTTACTGGGTAAATAAAAGTACACACAACCAAAAAGCGCTCCACACTTTTTGAATTAACTATTATATCGTAACTAATACAAGTCAATTTAATTATTTTATATTTTTGAGTGCGTTTTTAAAGTGTTTTTTTAGTTTTTTAAACTATGTATTTTTATTGACTCTGCTTGCTGCTGGGTTCTCTCATCATGATCATCAATACTTTTTTATATTATATGTTTTGACGTCACACGATCAGTGCATTTGCCAGTGTCAAGTATTAATATAAATTGTACATAGATCAAACTCAGAGAGTAGAATCAAGTATTATTGATGAAAATGAAGATGATGATGATTAGATGGATGATGGGACCCAGCAACAAGCTAAAGAGTGTATAAGTAAAGTAGTGGCACTTTACTTAAACTTGGACCTACTTGAAGCTACAAGAAAAATCGCTTTCACAACTTTATTTCAATTTCCCACACTCGTACACATTAAGGAACACATAATGGTTACTAATCAACCAATATTACACATTATCACTCGAAGAAATATCAGTTTTGGAAATAAAAACAAAATTTTCACGTTGACAATTCGATTGCCGCCAAAAAAGTCCTATCTACTCCCTTGAGTTATTGAGTTTGAAATATTTTTAATACTTGACACTGACAAATATACTAAACGTGTGACGCCATAACAAAAAAAAAGATTTATCAGTTATCTATGGTATGGTAACTGAATTGAGTGAATTGGCTGATGTAAATTGTTGTGAAAATAATCGAAATTCCCACAAAGTTTTCGTTTCTATGATTTGTTGGTAACAATATCTAAGTGTTAACTCGTTGGATTTAAACATTTGATCAAAATGCTCGGTTATGGTAATATCGGTATTCCGGATAAATCTTGGCAGCCCCCAGCAGCAGTTATAGAAACAACGTACGTATTCTCAAATAATAACACACTATCAACTAAACAATTTTGTTATTGTTTCGCTAACGCATTGAAAATTAATTGCAGAATGGGTGTTATAACACTGGAAATGTATTGGAAACATGCACCCATCACATGCAGAAACTTCATGGAACTGGTCAGAAGAGGTTATTATAACAACACGAAGTTTCATCGAGTCATCAGGGACTTTATGATTCAAGGAGGCGACCCGACAGGAACGGGGAAAGGTGGCCAGTCTATATACGGGCCTACATTTGATGATGAAATATCTCCTGATCTGAAACACACAGGAGCGGGCATCTTATCTATGGCAAACACTGGGCCAAACTCAAATGGATCACAGTTCTTCATTACAATGACACCGACGCAATGGCTGGACAACAAACATACTATCTTTGGAAGAGTACAGATTGGCATGCAAGTTGTTAAAAGAATAGGATTAGTAGAATGTGATAAATATGACAATCCTGTCGATGACATAAGGATTGAACGAGCATATGTATCTAAGTTCTTATTGTAAATTTGAATTAAGTTAGAAAACATTTCAATAAAATACTTTCTTTTCACTTGTTACATGTTCTGCTGCAGATTTAATGGAACTAAAAATTTTGCTGTATAATTATAACACTATTGTTTGTAGTAATGGTAATAGGAGGGAGATGTGTATAATTTTTAACACCAATAGATTTCAACCGAGACAAAAATTATTATGTAAAAAAATTGAAATAAAGCAGTTTATCCTATTTTAACATTGGCTTTTAGATTTGCCTCTTATAGGGTGAATGTGCTTAGGCAATTTCCCATACAAACTCAAGGATGGCAATATAGATCATGCAAACTATTCTAATAAAGTTTGATATATTTTTGTAATTGTTCAATTAATAATTACTCATCCGCAAACTATCAGTTTCTCATACAAAAATTATGTTTGCCATCTAATTTGAAAAATCATATTTCTAAACACATGAGTTCGTGAATCATATTTCTATACACATGTGAGCATTGAAGTTGACAGACTTGAATCATCTGATTTTTTCCTGCCATCTATCTGAATTTAGATATAGACCTTCTATGGGCAGTGATCCTTGATAGTGGCGGCGTGCTACAACTTAGAGGTAATATTATAGTTTGTATGTATATCTGATAATGATATTTAATTTGGTGGTAGAAGAGTCCCGTTATCCTACAGGAAACTTTATTTCCGGGATAAAAAGTAGCCTATGTGCTAATCCAGGGTATAAGCTATCTCCATTCCAATATTAAAATCCATTCTGTACCTAGTTTTTGCGTGAAAGTACAACAAACATACTCGCAAACTTACGCGTTTTTATTAGGATTTAAAAAAAAATAAAAAATAAACAAATAAAAATTACAATTATTATTTATTTATTAAATTAACTTTTGATTTGACTCTTTCTTGACCTTTGTTTTTGCCATAAGCGAATTAAGCGACTCCTAGACCTATAACAATAAATTAATAAATATCGGGGGACCATTGCACAGAAATTTGACCTAGCCCCAATAAGATTAAAAGATTGAAAGGGGCCAGCCTACACGATGCAATAAAAAATATCATAGAAGTAGGAAAGATTAACTATATCTATGAAAAATATGGTGCAATAAACTTTCGTAAAATCATTGCGCCATCTTCAATATTCCCCAAACGGTCAATAATATTGCATAATTCGCAAATTGCGCAATATGATTGATCGCCTAGAGGCGGCTTTATTCCGGTATATAGTATACTTTTTTTTTTTTTGTTTTGTTATGGCGTCACACGATTAGTGTATTTGCCAGTGTCAAGTATAAAACATTTCAAACTCAGAGAGTTGAATCAAGTATTAATGATGATGATGATGATGAGATGAAGGGATGAGGATAGTGTTTAAGTAAAGTAGTGGCGCTTTACTTAAACTTTACACGGACTTTTTGGAGCAACTCGAAAAATCACTTTCACAACTTTATTTCAATTTCCCACACTCGTACACATTAACGAACACATAATGGTTAATAATCCACCCATATTACACATTATCACTCGAAGAAACACATGTTTTGGAAATAAAAACAAAATTTTCACGTTGACAATTCGATTGCCGCCAAAAAAGTCTATAGTCTACTTAATCTATGCTTTATTCCGTCCGAGTTCTTAGTGGGAGCTTTCCGAACAGCTAGCACTGTGTCATACAGCTCTCACTCTACAGAAGCAGGAAACGGTTTTCGGGTTCTTGTTGGAAAGCTTTTTTGATTATTTTTTTTTGTGTAAAACGTCAGAGCGCTCTCCATCGTTAGCTCTAAATAATATTTTTTCTTCGCAAAGCTGACAGGTACCTATATTCTACAACATTTATTCGGGAGTTATTTTTGTGTGACGTGATTTTCATAATTATCTAAAATAAATCCAACGTCAATGCAATAATGGTAGGAGTCAGTAGGACTGAAACACTACTAGTACCCGAACCAGCAACAGATTTCATGACAAGTTACTCTCGTGTGATAACTTGTAAGATGCTTCAGAGAGTTGTATCATGAAGCTCTGCAATTCGATGGGTGGGTTAAGCAGCAGGAGCCTCCCAAACACGTAGAAAAAAATTAAGAAATCAGTATGAAATGTATCTAAATTAAAATCAGTATCAAATGTATCTAAATTAAAATAACTAATCCAATTTATTACAAAAAACGTCAGCTACGATTCGCGTTAATTTTCAATCGGGAGGAAATGACTGACTTTTTTTTCAACGTGTTTTGTAGGCGCCTGCTTGCTGAATCAAAGCTGACATTCACAGAACTTCATGATACTACTTTCTGAAGCATGTTACAAGTTATCACCCGAAAGAATATGACTGACCTTTGTTTGGCATTAAAATATATAAAAATCAAAAAGTAGTAGGAACACATTGTACAACAAAAGCACTGTCTGTATGCGAAATAAATTGTATAACAAAGTTCCACTTAGTTTATGAGAGTTACAATCAACTGACATTTTTAATAAATATTTTAAGCGATTTTTAATTGACAAGACATATTACTCTTAAATGAATATAAATACATGATAATCAAAATTAACATAATGTAATAAAATGATATTAATTAATGTAATGTAACAAAATGTTAATATAAGTTTTTTTTTTAGATTGATTATATTTATTACTTCAAACTAAAAATAATATACCATAACAAAGAAATAAAAACAAATAAATCTAAACTAATAACTAAAATACATTATTAAAAGAAGTCCCTTTAGGCAAGGTACCGAAGATACTGGCAGCGTTCCCCCTTTGAATGGCTAGACTAATTCTTTGTCCGACGTAGCTGCCAGCTCTTCGGTCTCCGGTGATGTCGACTAACCTTTTTGTTATTTCCTTAAAAAGGCTTAAAGCGCTAGGACCCCACGGACCAAGGGTCTCGACACCGAATGGGACAAAATCATATTCGGAGCCTAGACCCCTGTATTTGCATGCCTTCGCTTTTTCAGCCGCTTCACACGCCGCACCAGCTCTGATGTTGGTTCCATGTAGATGGGAAGGGGCTAGCGTGTCTGCACAGGTTGCATCCCATACCAGCACCCGGCCCATCTTCCATGGAATCAAACTCATACCGTCCGGTCTCTTGCCATCGTCTCTTGAAATACCAGAGGGCTCAAGAAGACTTGGTACGTTGACGGTGGCGAGGGACCGGCGTATGATATCGTTAAGTGCGGCATGTCTCGAGAAGCGGCCTGCACTTTTTTGGCATGACAGTCCGTGATGTCCTAGCTTGTCTACATCACTGCCACAGGGACATTTATGAGGAGCGCAGACCGGAACCCCAAGCCGTAGACAGGTTGCGATTCGGAGCGTGTCAGGCTCAAGAAAAGTTCCTGTATTTGACGAAGGGTACGCGTGAAGCCAGTAGCCGGCCTCATGCGTACCCACGGCCAAAAGCCTAGCACACGCCGAACCTGTACTACAGCTCAAAAGATTGTCATAAGTCAATTTGCAGTTTATGTCGTCCCAGCTCCTCTGTGAATTTAGAGAAAGTGGAAAATTTTGACCTGGGCATGTAATTAAGAAAGCGTTTCTAGCTCCTTTCAAGCCAGCAATCTCAAAGTTTGAAGGGAATGCCCTTAAAATTTTACTTATGAGATTTGCTGAACTATGGACAGAAGATAGAAAGGCTGGTAAAGCGACACTGGAAATTTTGCGGATTCCTAAACCACCATAACGGATGGGTAGGGATGCTTGGGTCCAAGATTGCTCGTTCAGCTGCATATTAAGAATCGATTCTAAGCTAATTTTGATTAAGGCGTCTACTTGTGCCAAAAGATCTGGGTGATTCCAAAAGGAGCAGCAAAGGAGCACATACGTAAATTTTGGGACGAAAAGACAGAATTTTAAGATGCAAAGTGCATAATGTGGACTAATTTCAAGGAGACGATCAGCAGAATTTTGAAATTTAGTAATTGAATTATTAATATATTCAGAAATAGATTCATTAAAAATTGGAGAACCTAAAAGGTAAAGAGAATTGCTGTTAACTATTTTAATATTTGGAGCCAAAATATTAAATTTTTGTTATACGTCAATTAAATTTAAGTTGCAGTTATTTATAAAAAGTTCGCATTTGCTAAAATTAAGCTCGAAACCAATGGCTTCAAATTTATTTTTGATTAAAAAAAGGTCCGAAAACACAGTATCTACATCGCCTCTTAGGGTTCCGTCGTCCAAATACCAAACGTTGAATTTTGAATTTAAATTTTTGATGATCGGATTTATAGCCAAACTAAAAATTGCAAGCCCAAGGGGATCACCCTGTTGACAACCTACTTCCGAGGACAGTTCATTAGAACGATATAACAATTTTGTAGGGTCAGCGTAACTGAGAAGAAGATAATTGTATATTTCCGGTATATGTTGTTTTATTTCCGTCAGCAGGGTATCCCTATTTACCGAATTGAATGCATTTTTGACATCAATTTTGAGCAACACATCAGGCTGTCCGTAAGTTAAGAAAGAGCGTAGGGCATGGACGGCTGCCTCACACCCTCCTTTTACACCGAAGCCTAACTGCACGGGTTCAAATTCCGAATTTAATTTTGGTAAAATATGTCGAACAGCAATTTTGGAGGCCAGACGTCGTAGTGTTGATCCAACAGCGATTGGTCTCACCCCTCCGTCCTTTTTGATGAGGGCAATGAGGTTCGCGCCGAAAAGAATGGGAACAATTTCTGGATTGACATTACCGGAATACATAAAGTTGATTAAATTAGTGACCGAATTTACAAGTTGCTCACCTGCATCACCCACAGAATGCGAGGTTAAGTCTTTCAAATGTTGGGGTGAGATTCCATCCAAACCTGCAGCCGAACCTGGTTTGAAAGATAAAATGGCATGCGTAACATCTTTGTTTTGAATTTGAAGGCATGCTTGCCCCGCTGTTGGTGGGTCGAGAAAATATGGGTTTACTGGAGCTGGAGGATGTTTTGTCCGTAAGGCCTGAAGGGGTATCTGGTGATAGCACGTCGTTGGAGAACAAAAGGCGAGCTGCACCTTTGAGATCTCCGTCACAGATTTTGTTTTCGATGAGTTTGTTACGATTACAAGGGGCATTATGTTTGATTAGAGGTGTGGGAGAAGGCGAGGATCTTACTGCACAGTTATTCTTAATCTTTTGTGTCAAGGATACATTCGGTTCATCATTTTTTAATATATGTAGTGTGCTGTATGAAAATAAAAATAGGTCCTGCCAGTCTTGAGTGCAATTGCTTATGTAACATTTCTGGATTAATTGTGACAAATGTGTAGCAACGGTTATTCGAGCTCCTCGAGGGATTCTTTTAACTATGGGTATACTATTTTTCAAATGGCTAAGATATGTGTGGAAAGGAGTTGGATCGTTGGCTACATAAGTAGGCGCACTCGGAATAATGGGATGGATGTCTAAAGGTGAACTGTTTTGGCTAATACATTTCCTGTGTGTTTTTGTAGTGCTGAGCCAGCTTGTCACTTTTTTTTTTAATATTAGTTATTAATCTAATGTAATAATGTCAAGTTACTATAATAATATGTTTGTAATAAATTTTAATTTTAATATTTGTATTCCTGACGGAGTAGTTATGTTATGGCGATATAAAAACTAACTTACTAATACCTAGAATGTACCTATTTAAACTGGCAAATAATAGTTTTGATTTATTGATTGTTCCTGGCAATCCAAGTTCAACTCAAACGTCATGGCTGTGTTCGAATTCGGCCGTGCACTGTGCACTGTGTCACTGTGTCGTAGTTGCATTAGAACAAGAAACACTGAACATCGTGTCATCTGTATCACAATTTGGAAAGCTCCCACTAGTTTCAGTCTGTGGCGGGGTGATTGATTTGATTCTGTGGATCCGGTTAAACCTTACATGCTCTTTGGATCCGGTCGGGGTTATATATATAGTCTCTTTGGGTCGATTACTCGATTCGATCGGTGATGAGTCGTTAGACGGTTTCTTTTGTGCCCTTGCTTGCTAGTGCGATGAATTAAAATAGTGGACGTTATTTCTATACTCCTAGTTTTCATTTAAGTTCTGTAAATAATTTACGATTGGAGTACCAGTTTAATTTGTCTTCTTCCAACCTCAAACTGCAGTGACATTCGATTTCAATTTGGTGTCCCCCTCACGCCCGCCATTTTTGTCACGTTTTTGCTAGTTGATATAAATTCAGCCAAAGAATCATTTTTTAGAAGTTTTAATCAATGCCATTAACTGTACCAGTGATTTAGTCTGCTATCAAGATGAGTATAGTGTTTCCCAAAAACAAGGAGAAGCGCCCACGGTATTCGTCAAGCAAGTCAAACAATGTAAGTTTATATGTAGGTACATGTTCCCGCTCTTTGAAAAATATTCGTTAGCTTGTAATGTGCTGCAATTAAATACGTAAATGTGTTTTTTTACATTACAATGATGCTATAGCTATAGAGGACAAAAACGAACGACGTGGGAGAGCAATGCTTATGTCTATTGATATTTGCTAGCCAAGTGATGGTTCCTTTTCGTTTGGTGTAGCCTTAGCTACCCACAAGATCCATGATAAATGTTGGATGGTACATTCATTAGTTTCATTCATGGAAATGTGCACTGTTTTAGGACAACAAGATATATCGCTAATTCAGAATTTAATAAATTGTGTAATAGATGTATGTAACATGCATTTATTTGCAATTTGATTGCTGTAAAAATACCTATCTATTTCTTGTGTTATATTATGGTTTGCATATTTCTTCTTTTTAGAGTGACCTCTGGTCTTCTGGTCTGGATCTCAAGTCTTATAAAAAGTGTTTATATTGTATACTCACGAAAACTGTAATATTACAGGGAGCACACACAACCAGGTTGACAAGTCCAGACTAACTCGTTTTTCTCTCTCCTACCCTCACATGTACATGACATGCCTTTCCCTCAGGATAGTTCCGTATCACTTTTCACTTCACTTTTATCTTTGTAATGTATTTGCACTGATTTTATTATTTACTTTTTTTTTTTTTTTTTTTTAAAAACCACCTAACGCCTTATGTCGGGGCTACGGGTACGCGTTGGAACTCT
Organism: Opisthograptis luteolata; assembly: GCA_931315375.2. Lineage (NCBI taxonomy): Eukaryota > Metazoa > Arthropoda > Insecta > Lepidoptera > Geometridae > Opisthograptis > Opisthograptis luteolata. Next base: position 15,341,316 of record OV928033.1, read on the forward strand.
TCCGCGGCCCCGACGGCGATGAACCTGCAATGGTTCCCGTCTCAGCTGGGTGATTTCACCCTGGTTTTCACTATGGCGCAAAAACCAGGCATACTAACTATTGCATGTTATATGAGTTTAAAGAGAAGTAAATGTGTAAATAGTAGAATATAGTTAAGGTATTTAGTTACACATATCTACTTGAAATATGTTAATTTTTTATGGATGCTTATTTTCTTTACCATACAGTAATAACTCTAATTCTAATACATTTGATACACCTTAAAAACACTTTTGCATAATTACATTGTCCTTACTGTAACCTGGCAGAAATCAACATGCACAACCCCTGAGAGTGTTAGGCTAAGTTCACTAAAATGTTCTCGTAGGAATATCTGCGGGTGAACCACAAGGCACAGCTAGTTGTGTAAAGTAAAGCACCACACCAACATAATGCTCAAAACACATGTATGGCAACCGAAGACCGGCGGGTTCAGGGACGGCCTTGTCGATTAGCTTGATGGAGTAACCTACTGGTTGCGCTACGGGTGGTTTTTGATGTGAAGATGGCCTGATCTGGTCCGCAGCTTTCGCCTAGTTGATGATGATGAGGATTGATGATGCTTGATTGATACTCAACTGATTAGTTGATACACACCGATTTATTGACCTTTTGATTACACTGACTTAATATATGATTTGATATAATAACTTTGACCCGTCCGGGGGGTTTCTTAACCCTAGTTCCGCCATCGCGCTTGATCGACGCTGAGAGACTGAAGTGACTGACTTAATGAATGAGTGATGATTTTGAACAACCGATCTGACGATGAATGAGTCGACAAAAAGGAATGAAGAAAATTATAATTTGGAATGATAAGAAATAAACATGTTAATTTTCATTAGAATTAGGTTTTATAACGGGATCATGGCGCTTGCAACAGTGCCGAAATATCGAGAACTCAAACAAAAACAAATACATGGTAATTATCCCGTTATAAAACCTAATTCTAATGATTTTGACCATGGTAGTTTAAAACAGTATATGTTAATTTTCAATTAACAACACATAACCTCAACAAAACGCCAGTTGTCATCATTGTGAAACTAGCTGAATCAACACAAAACTAGAGGCACCTGGGTGTATAGATGTTACCGTATAAACCGGTCTATGACTAAAACCTCCTCTTTTATTTTGTAGTCAGTTTTTGATTGTTGTTTTTTTTTTTAACAAAGATTTAAATTGTTTTAGTCATTTGTGAAGAATGTAAAGTTCCGAATGTCGGGGTTGCTGCCAGCTACCATCACCAAGTGGTTCAGCATCCCCAGCACCAACAATGAATCCATAGCTGAAGGCAGTGATTCATCGCAGGAGGAAACTGAAGGCCTGGCCCAGCCTCCAATGAAGCGCATGCGATTAAACCCGCCCGGAGAAAATTTTATGCAATACTTACCAACAGAGGTGAGATATTATAACTTAACTAACTTTTACCTGCTGCTTCACTCTCCTATCAAGAATATTTAGCATCACTAATTGGCTTTGATTCAGGCTAGTTAAAGGTGTTCTTAAGCATTCTTGAGTTGTCTGATGTCACAGAATGATGATACATTATGTATGTATCATCAATCATCATTATTTATCAAGCTTCAAACAAAAAAAGTCTAAAGAAATATAAAATGCAGTTCATGCGTTAGGGAATCGCGATTCCACAGATTAACACTGTAAACTTGTTACCCTGTTTGGGTGGGGGGTTAAAAATGAGACCTCATGTTTGTTCGGGAAGTTGTAATGATGTTTATGTATTCTATTTTACAGCCACTTACCCCGCCCCATGAGAATCATTCAGAGATACAGAGTGGCCAGCTGCTGTACAGTACCACCCAGTCACCACCAGGGAGACACAACACATACATACAGGAGCCAAACTATATTATGTCAACCTCATATAATGCTTCGGTGGACGTGGCCAAGATTGAGGTTGTCAGTTTTGAGAAGGCAGATAGAGATCTTACTTACAAATCTCCACACATTGTGTCCGCCACAAGTAACTCGAGGGGCACTAAACGGAAATCCATATTTGAATCGACTGAAGAGTACAAGAAGGAAGAGCCTTTAAAGTCCTGTGGTAAGTTATTGATGTTTTCTAACTGTTAATTAATTGCACACAGTAAGAAACCTCTTTGTTGTTTCATTCTATGTCCTAAAACACATAGAATGAAATGCTAAAGCTAAAACATCTCTTGTACCTATGTATATATACATCTAACGTACCTGCGACCCATCAATTAATGGACATCGCAATATTTGCCCAGTGACAGCTAAAGGTTGCCTATTTCGGCTTTAGAATATAGAGAAACGACATTGAAAAAAAAATTGTTTTATTCCAAATAAGAAAAATATTTGAAAAAAAAAACAATTTTCTATGAGATTTTTGTATGAAGTCAATGCAAATCAACTATGTACTACTATACCCATGCAAAGTTTGGCTGGTTGCTAGCAATGAATAAATTCAATACATTTATTTGTATCTGACAATCAAATGTGCTAAACATTGTCTATTTATCTATTCATTTATTTATAGACATGCAGTTTGGATACTGATGTGACTACATTATACATTATTGAATGTCAATAATGTTTGTAGCTCTATGACCGCAATTGTTATAATATGTTAAAGAGATTCTTGTCTGATAGCGTGTTCCAATTCCTCTACAGATAGTTTATTTCTGAGTGATACATGGCCTGTTATAATGGTCTAGTAAATTATAGAAATAATTTTCTGAGAGTAAGGGTCAGCGCAGAATCTGTAGGTCCAGCAGACTTGAGCAGTATTCCATTGGTAACTAAACATAAAAATACAGGGGGACCAATGCACACAAATTGACCGAGTCTCAAATTAAGCTCGAAACTTGTGTTATGGGTACTAGACAAAAGTAAACATACAATTAAATATAATGTCCATAAATCATAAATATTAGTCACTTGCTCCAGTTGCAGCTCTTGCATAATATGTATTACAACTCAGTTTGTTTTATATAATAATGATGTTAAAGTAATCATATTCTTAGTCTGAAATAACTCATTTTACAGTTCATTTCCAACCAAAATGTTGAACTTCAAGCCATGTATTTATTCACTGAGCAACAATGTTTCGGATACAAAGTTTTCTGAAACATAACGTAGATGTTTCCAGGAACAATGTTTCGGAAACACTGCCGACCACACTGTCAGTTGCTGCGATTATGTCGCCCGAGGAAGTAGTGTTGTTGTGTGTTGCCTAAATTTTTTTGGCATAAGTCCATTGCTAGTAAAAAGAAAAGAAAAAGGTGGGGTAGTTCAGGAAAAATATAGATAAATATTTTTGTAACTCTTTGTGGAGCAACCCCATAATATTAGTTTTTTTCAAACAGCTTTATTCACTTTAAAACATTTTCATTTTCCTACACTTCATCCAAGTTTGTAAACAATGTTTAGACGCGTCCACACTCGCGTGCAAATGTTGCGCAACTGATTTGTTTCAGTGATCATCGCCGCAAGTGGGGAGCACCGAAACATACCGATAAACACGTAGTGTTTACAGAAACATTATTATATGTTACTGAAACATTACTATATGTTTCTGAAACAGAGTTTATGAACAAACTAACTGTTCGCCGCGGTTTCACCCGCGTGGGATACAACTTTATGCGTGCAAAGTCTCAGCCCGATCGGTTTAAAATTGACAAAGTTTCATACAAACTTTCATTCCCTATTTTATCCCCTTGGAGGTAGAATTAATCAAAATCCTTTCTTAGCGGATGCTTACGTCATAACATGTACCTGCATGCCAAATTTGAGCCCGATCCGTCCAGTGGTTTGGGCTGTGCATTGATAGATCCTTATGTCAGTCAGTCATCATTGAGTTATATATATTTAGATGTTGCTCAGTGAATACATAAATAAATAATGCCCGCACAATCACATACATACCCCTAACTAGGTCTCCCTGTATCTAGGGTATCAGAAACTACGACGATCGGGGCTCCACAACACCCAGACACAGAACAAATACTTGCGCTTTTTTTTTCAATGCACAAATATTTGTCCTGTAGCGGGAATCGAACCCGCGACCTCACGCTTCACAGTCGGCTATCCGCCCATTGCGCCATATCGGTCGTCAACAGTTCAAAATCATGCGCGGCAATGTACTGCACTAATATCTTAAGATGACCCTGCGATATTAGATGCTAAATGTGATTATGCCCTGTAATTCCACTGGAAACATTGCCCTTCGATCCGGTACACAGTGATGTTTGCACACTATAGCTTGGAGGTTGAATAACTGCCAAAGTAGTATTGTACATATGGTATTCCCATAGTAGATTGCAAAAAATTACTATTTATCTTAATATACTATTCCAATAGTTATGGTAGTGCGATGGTGGCCGAACGGTTAGGCGTGCGACTTACAAAACGCTGACACTAAGTTCGAATCCTCTCGGCCCCGCACCTATGACTTAATAAGTTAAATGCGGATTTTCCATTGCTCAAAACGGTGAAAAAAGGACTACAACATTCAAGGGCATGCAACATCTACCAACCCGCACTGGGCCCGCGTGGTAGATTACAGCCCATACTCTCTCTCTGAGAGAAGGCCAGAGTCCCAGCAGTTATAGTAAACATTTAATTAATTTAATTATGTATTTGTTTTGTTACAGCGCAAGCATCAACGACCAATGCATTCCGAGATGTTGTCAGGCAGCCGAGCTATAAAGCAGTCTACTTCGGTTCTCCATTCTATCCGGGTAGGACTATGTATGGTGGTGCTAGTGCTTCCTGCTACTACATGAATCAACCCAACATCAAGCAGAGCAAGATGGCATATGTCAAGGAATCATCCAAGGATACCGAGAGTGTCAATATGAGCTCCTCCGCCAGACGAGTCGTGGACCTTTTGGAGAACTATTCGTCACCTTTGATGGAAGCTAAGAGGATACCAGTTATAAGAAATACTGCAAATTTTTCCAAATATTATGATACTTCACTTCCTAGCACCAGCAGAAACTCTGGTTACTGTAAGTATTTTTGAAACACATCCTACTAATATTATAAACGTGAAAGTTTGTGAGTATGAATGGATGGATCAAACATGCTGAACGGATCTAATTGGAATTTAGAATGGAGATAGCTCATACCCTGGATTAAAACATAGGCTACTTTTTATCCCGGAAAAAGGTTCCTGCGGGATGACGGGAAGGCGCGGGTGAAACTGAAGGGTGCATTAGTTAAATATAATTATTTTAACATAATCTGTTTGAATCCTCCTCGGCTCCACCCACTTCAATGACTAACTAAGTTATATGAGGAAAAGAAAATATCATTAGGAAATTGGTATGTCCAAGAGCAACAACATTCAAGGGCAAGCAATGTCTACCAACCCACACTGGGTCAGCGTGGTAGATTACTCAAACTAAACCAAAAAACTACCTAATCTAATAAACCGCTCACAACGTTCCCAAAATGTTGGCGGCATTGCCCCGTTGAATGGCAATGCTTAGCCTTTGCGCCAAATAACGACCAGCATTTTGGTCACAGGTAGCATCAACCAGTTGCTTTGATATCTATAATATATTTATAAAAGAAAGTCGTGTTAGTTACACTACTTATAACTCAAGAACGGCTGAACCGATTTGGCTGAAAATTGGTGGTGAGGTAGCTTAAGACCAGGAAACGGACATAGGATACTTATTATCCCAGAAAAAGTTCCAACGGGATAACGGGAAGGCGCGGGTGAAACCGTGCGGCGCAGCTAGTATCAAATAAATATTTTGAATTAGGTTTTATAACGGTATAATTACCATGTTTTTACCATCCAGTGGTGCGGTTGTGTGACAGCAGAAAAAGCACCTGTCATAGCTCGCGAGGGGATACCGTGAGTTTTGTGTGTCGAGATTTGAATCGAGTTGCGAGTGACTTGTGTGAAAATGGTAATGTCATCGTAAGCAAAAAACGTGCGAGGAAGCGAGTAGATAGATATGTCTGCCCGTTATAACATCAACAATCCCACCCGCAGAAACTTTTAGTATTCTCGTGATCGTGGCGCTTGCAACAGTGCCGAAATATCGAGAACTCAAACAAAAACAAATACATGGTAATTATCCCGTTACAAAACCTAATTCTAATGTTTTTGACCATGGTAGTTTAAAACAGTAAATATTTTGAAGGTTGGTACTAGTACTTATTAACCTCGTTTGTTTGTAGCGTACAAGACACAAGAGTTGAACACGTGCAGTATCGCCTCGCTCCTCCGCCTAAAGCAGCGTTCGCGACTCATGGACACCACTAAAGTAGCGCGACAGATCATAGCTTCTCACAGCAGCACGCTGTCAGGGTTCCAGCCATATGCTGTTGATAAGTAAGTTTCTTACGTTATTGTGATTACCAGTGATCAAAACTGATGGTGCAATTTACCATCCGGCCGCCATCGCAACTATGTTTCGCAACCAGTTGTCTATGAGGATTATTTTACTCCTCCATGGCAACCAGTTGTGATAGAAGAATATTTATTCTTGTACCCAACCAGTTGTGATAGAAGAATATTTATTCTTGTTACCCAACCAGCCAATAAAGAAACAAATCGCCGCCATCGCAACTATGTTTCGCAACCAGTTGTCTACGAGGATTGTTTAGTCCTCAATAGTAACCAGTTGTGATAGAAGAATATTTATTCTTGTTACCCAACCAGTTGCCAATAAAGAAACAAAGCGCCGCCATCGCAAATATGTTTCGCAACCAGTTGTCTACGAGGATTGTTTAGTCCTCCATGGCAACCAGTTGTGATAGAAGAATATTTAGTCTTGATACGCAACCAGTTGCCAATAAAGGAACAAATAGCCGCAATCGCAACTGTGCTTCACAGCCAGTTGTCTACGAGGATTTTTTAATCCATCATGGCAACTGATGCCGTTATATTATATTATTTGTTAATTGTTTACACTATAATCGGTTTGAAGCCGCAGCAGGTGGTTATAGTAGTATGTTTGTGTTAAGATTTAAGATCTCAGGTGATAATTTCCATTATTTCGTTACAGCAACCCCACGAAAAAGGACAACAGTGATTACACTCCAAAAATGAAATCGCGTAAAACAAGGATGAGCCAGGACCATCCCTCAGCCCTGCCTGAATCGGTGGAGTTGCCCGATGCTGTACAACAAATTGACAAGGACAAAATGCCTCGCCTCTCCGTCATTCCTGCTACATCCTCGCAGGCTTTGTTTAGCACCAGCGACAAGATATCGTTTGCAAGCGCTTCAGGGGTCAGTACGATTATTACATCTAACAAAGACAACTCGCCTGTGAGCGCTGCCACATCCGCCACCTCATCGCCGGCAGTCTCAGCGGCTATTACATCCAACTGTAACAGTGTCAATTTTCCTGTTATTACTATCACACCTAGTACGCCACCGCAGGCTTCAGTGAACGCGATTGCAAAAGCGCTGCCGATTAACAGCAAGACCACTGAGACATCTACGGCGACCAACAACAAGACCAACGCTCTTATCTCTGCTGCTCCTTATTCTAATTCCACGCCCATCAAGTCTACATTCAGCGGTAGTAACAGCATGCGTGGTGAAATCTTCAAGTTTGCAAGTCCCATCGCGTTATCTTGCGATTCGCTACCAAATAACGCGAAGATTTCGCCGCCCACATTCGCATCTCCCGAGCGCAATTTGGATACAACGAAAGCTAAAGATGCGATAAAGATTCCGGAAGCAAACATCTTCACATTTAACGCTAAGAAAATTGAGACACCGCTCATGCCATCGGGCGTTAAGTCTCCAAAGGGTTGGACATGTGCCGAGTGTTGGGTACCGAACACAGCTGACGCAGAGAAGTGCGTTGCTTGCTGCACGAAGCGCCCGCCCGATGCAGCTCCCGCGCCCTCCAAATGCACGCGTTGCAAGTTCGCCAATAGACTGCCCACCGGCGACAAATGCATCACATGCGAGAAGGCAAGCAGCGGAAAAAATATCGTTCGGCCATTACCGGCTGTGACTGATTGGTGGAAATGCAGTGACTGCCGGGGGACTAACGAGAAGGACACGGACAAGTGCAAGTGCTGCGGCAGTCGGAACACCATGGGAGCGGCCACCCCCGCCGCGCTGGGCACGGCCGCCTCCGAGAGCAAGGAGTGGCGCTGCGAGGGCTGCTGGATTATGAACTCGGCCGGCCTGAACAAGTGCCCGGCGTGCGGAGGCGCCAAGCCCGCCGGCAAGGCGGAGGCTGCGCCCGGCCCGCAGCTGCCCGAGTACCACTCGCCGTTCGCGCACCCACCAGACGAGAAGCTCGCCGAGATCGTCAGGGCGCAGAAGGCCAAGTGGGAGTGTTCGGGCTGCCTGGTCAGGAACGAAGAAAAACTGACCGAATGCGACTGCTGCGGGATGCAACGCGAGGGAACCTCCAAGGAGAGCACGCCGAAACCGTTCACTTTCCCCAAAGAGAGCAATGCCACATTCAAATTCGGAATAGATCCGCAGGAACAGCAAGTGAATTTAGCTAAGAAAACGGAGGGAGTGGTCAAAATGGAACCTTCGAGAATACTCCAGGAACCTGCTCACGATTATAACAATGTACCCGTCTATACGTTTACATTGACGAATAAGAAGAAGTCTGATTCCAAACAGGACAATTGGATGGCTATTGATATACCCAAAATGCCATTTAGTTTCGGCATCCCGCAGCAATCGGCCGCCGCCGCAGAAGCTCCCGCCACTGGGGCCGCGTCCGTGCCCACACCCGCGCCCCCGCCGTCGCCCGCCGCTCCCGTCTTCGCTTCCGGTAACGCGGAACAAGAAGTGCCAAAAATCGAATTCAACGTACCGGCGCAACAAGTTCCAGACACTTTTAAATCAGGATTTTTCACAACGCCTACGAAATTCTCTCAAGCGACACCAGCGAAGCCGTTTTCTCCCTTTCTACCAAACTCAACACCTCTATCAAACAACGAGATGAAGGAAACGCCGATTAGTTCTGCTCCGTTTGCGTCGGTGGGCCCGAGCGTTACGACAGCGCCTTTCGGGTTCTCCGCGAGCAGCGCGGGCGCCGCCTCCACGTCGGCCTTCACGTTCGGCTCCAAGCCAGCCGCGCCTGTCACCACCATCGCGCCCTCGGGGCCTGCCATGAGCATTTTCGGAAACAATGAGGCAGCGACTCCGCCTGCGCCTGCGCCCACGCCCGCTTCCGCTTCCGCGCCCGCGCCGCCCGCGTCTCTCTTCAGCTTCGGCTCCAACGGGACTAACGCTGCTCCAGTAACCGATAAACCTAAGTTTGGTTTCTCGTTCGGAAGCAGCAACACCTCGGAGCCGACTCCGTTCGGCGGCGGCTTCAAGGGCACGTTCGGGTCGACGGAGGGCGGCGGTGCTGCCGACGTGTTCGCTATGCCCGCGCCCGCTCCCCTGCCTGCCAAACCGCTGGGTGGCGGCGAGCTCGCGAACGGCGGTATGGCGTTCGGTGCGCCTGCGCAGGAGAACCTGTGGGGCGCAGCCGCCGCGGCTGCTCCAGTGTTTGGTAGTAGCAACGGTGGGATGCAGAAGCCGGCTCCGTTTGCGTTCGCTACGGCCAACCCTTTCTCGGCAGGCGCGCCGCCGGCCGCCCCGCAGCCCGCGCCTGCGCTCTTCGGCAATCAGCAGCCCGCGCAGAACCCCTTCGGCATAGCGAGCTCGGGATTCTCGAGCGCGGCGGCGCAGCCCGCGCAGCCGAGCATGTTCGCCGCGCAGCCCGCGCCTACCATGTTCGGGTCGCCCGCGCAGCCCGCGCCCTCCTTCGAAGCGCCTGCGGCAGCGCCGGCCTTCAGTTTTGGCAGCGCAATGCAATCTTCTGGCGTATTCGGATTCGGAGCGCAGGTAATTCAAATAATTTTTCATTGTAAATTCATAGTGGATAGTGGATACCAAACTTGGTGCCCGTCATTTTATTTAATTCTACGTCAGATTTCTGTTAGACTATTGCAGTGCAATCTGGAGCTCTTCATATATTTTAACAGCTTTGAACTTTGCACCAAGACTATTTCACTTACCACCTCTCGTATGCAAACAATATCTGCCGAAACCTGAGGTTGTAACTGTGAACTTGCACAATTTAACATGGATTCTTCTCTCATACACATGCGGTATCGGATGTTGTCCTTTTGAACAATATGATAACGGGGGAAAATGGACAATCCCGATGTGCTAGCAAATTCCATTATCTAGCAGTCATTTTGTTCGTAGAAAAACGTCCAGTCTCAACTCTTGTCAAATTTAGTCTATATAAATCTTCATCTTACAACAAAATTTATTGGGATGGATATATTAGATACTAACTGGCAACTGGGCAAAATAAAAAAAACATGTTAATTCTGTTACTCAAATAATTTTAAATTCGTTTTAGTCCCTAACTATAGATTTTTTTTTGTATTTATTCTCACGTACATAGTGTTCACACCTTGAAGCTTGTGCATTGTTATGTTTATTGCTATTTAGTTATTGATTCTCTGATATTATAGTTATGTTTAACGTCTTACAGGGTAGCGTTAGACCACAGGTCACCTGATGTTAAGTGCCAAGGTGCCTAAAGGTTACGGGGTCAATCCCTTTGTAACATACATTTGTATTTTTGACACGAATTTATTTTTTTAAAACAAATCTCGACAAACAAAAACAACCAAAACAATTATTTTAACAAAATGCAAAAACTGACAGGATGACATCATCAATTAATAAAAAAACGTCAGGTAGGAGGTGTTGCCTCGACGACGGTCGGTGGAGAAGTGGGCCGAAAGCGCGTCCGCACCGCCTTATATTTGCTCGGGCGCTCGGCTCGCGCCAACACGGCCTCTCCTGACAGGAGACCGTCCTCGGACTCCATAAACTCGTGAAGATCAGCCTCCATTTTCATGGAAACTGCGTTCTCTTGCACTTCAAGTAGGCGTCAGCAGGTCTCTGCGTTCCAGATGAACCAGGCTGATGCTCCTCGCTTGTAGACAGCTCAGCAGCTCTGGTCGGCGACTCTTCACCATGTAGACAGCTGAGCAGCTCTGGTCGGCGACTCTTCACCTTGTGGACAGCTCTGCAGCTCCAAGATGGACTCATCCTCGTTGTTATTTTCATCTGCACAGAACACACGAAAAAAACCGCCACACAAATACGTATGCAAACATACAAACATGTGTGATAAGATTACAGAAAGAAACACACCTAATCAAGTCAGAGGCATGACGAGCATGACTTGGCAGGGTGCCGAGAAAGAGGCACGACATAAAGCGTATCTCATTCTCAACACCCCCAGAACAGGGCTACGACGTGTCACATATCCTGACGGCAAGTCAGAGGCACGACGTGATGCTTAACTTAACCAGGTGCCGAGACAGAGGCACGACGTGACGCGTATCCCTAACACCCTTTAGATCATGACAGTGACACGACGCATCCGCGCTCTCAATTACAAACAAGGACAGAGACACTACGTGATGCGTAACCTACCAGGATGCTAAGATAGAGCCACGACGTGACGCTTATATTAACATCCTCATCACAATTTGCAATTTAAAGAACGACGACGCACGTGGCGCGGAAGGCACAACGTGAGGCGTGTTACAATAATTGCACAACACACCACAAACAATACCAGTAGTCCACTCCCTTCATCACGGGATGTGCTCCGTCGTGGCTTGTTGACTCGCCGCAGGAGCCATCGGCGGCACACCAGCGATAGCACACCATCGGCTGCGCACCGGCATGCAGCAGCAGCAATGGCAGCGCACAAGCGCAGCAGCAGCAGTGGAAGCGCACAAGCGCAGTAGGGGTAGCGCACAAGCGCTGCAGTGGCAGCGCACAAGCGCTGCAGTGGCAGCAGCAGCGCAGGACTGGCAGCGCACAAGCGCTGCATCAGCGGCAGTAGCAGCGCACAAGCGCAACAGCAGCAGCGCACAAGCGCGGCGGCAGCGCACACGCGCGGCATGAGCGCACAAGCGCAGCCGACAGCGCACAAGCGCAGCAGTGGTGCACGCACGCAGCAGTAGCACACACACGTAGCAGCGCACAAGCGCCGCCAACAGCGCACAAGCGCAGCAGTGGTGCACGCACGCAGCAGTAGCACACACACGTAGCAGCGCACAAGCGCAGCCGACAGCGCACAAGCGCAGCAGTGGTGCACGCACGCAGGACTAGCGCACACACGCAGCAGTAGCAGCGCACAAGCGCAGCCGACAGCGCACAAGCGCAGCAGTGGTGCACGCACGCAGGAGTAGCGTACACACGCAGCAGTAGTAGCGCACACACGCAGGAGTAGCAGCGCACAAGCGCAGTAGTAGCGCACACACGCAGCGGTAGCGCACACACGCAGGAGTAGCAGCGCACAAGCGCAGTAGTAGCGCACACACGCAGCGGTAGCGCACACACGCAGGAGTAGGAGCGCACAAGCGCAGTAGTAGCGCACACACGCAGCGGTAGCGCACACACGCAGGAGTAGGAGCGCACAAGCGCAGTAGTAGCGCACACACGCAGCGGTAGCGCACACACGCAGGAGTAGGAGCGCACAAGCGCAGTAGTAGCGCACACACGCAGCGGTAGCGCACACACGCAGGAGTAGCAGCGCACAAGCGCAGTAGTAGCGCACACACGCAGCATGCATGCCGCATCGACACACTGCATCAGCACGGCCACATCGGCACGCGTCGATACACCAGCACTACACTGGCATGGGCCAGCAGTACACAGGCGATACGCCAGCAACTTCTCTGGCAATACAGTAGCACTGGAACAGTAATGCATAAGTACCACATTAGCAATGCAGAAGCACCACAACAGCAATGCGGTAGCACTGCATCAGCAATGCACCGCTCGGCTTCACCTGACCATTACTGATCGTCCATCCTATGTGCTAGATCTGAAACATACTACGGTCCACGTGGCCTGGCACGGACCAGCATAATTTGTACAGGCCTCCCGTTAATCGCAAAAGACGCGTGAACTTGAAACGAGCATCATTAAATCCCCATCCAACATCACCACAATAAAAGCATCGGATTCTTAATAAAATCAACAAGTTCATGTTTACGTTTAAATTAAGTTGAACACCATTCTTATGAAAGGCACACGGCTTACGTAAAAACGTAGCTCGGCACGGGACGGGGTGATTTGTCCAGACTCCGCATTAATGGACAAAAATTCTACAAGACCATCTGCACGCATGTGAGCGTTATTAAACCAGTAATGCACTAACCAAAACCGTAATGAACTCGTCACTTCATTAGTTAACAATACGTGAGTAAGCGAAACAGAAAACGTCGGACACAACCGACCTATGTAGGGTAGGTGTCAGAATTTATTTTCTAAACATCAAATAAAATATTCGCGATGTCTAAACTACGTACGCCATCACAACGCTTTGAACTTGAGTTAGATACTAGGCCAGCTGCGATCGTTATTCGAAACTCACTTAACTACAGCTATGAGTAACTTTTTCAGCAATTACCTATGCGCGTTAAGCAAGTAGGCAATCGTCACACTTATTTGCACGTAGGAACATGATAACATCACCGTATCACACATTAACATCATCCTAAGACATCGGGATTAGAAATAGACATGGTTTGATCTTACCAAAATAGCAGTGTTGACTCGTATAGTCTCACCCAAAACCATTTCGACGTTCAGGCTCAGTAATAGGTTCAGACAGGTTCAAACTTGCAACGCATGACCCATCGGCGTCATCCAAACCAAACGCACGGCTGCCTCGCCGACACGACGCGGACGCGACGACTGTGTCGCTGAGCGGAAGCGGTGGCGCCTCCCGGTCTGGCGCTGGCGCCGGCTAAGCACGAAAGCGCCCGCTACAGCGGTCACGACAACAGCGATGACTATCGCAATGTGTCGCGATCAGCTTCATGAACAACAGCCCCAGACTCTCAGGCCTCATGTGCGCCTCTCACGAGACCGAGAGCAAGGCGATGTATTCGATTTTCACTTTTCACTAAGACACACATTTTCACTTTTCACTAAGACACACACAATTAAACGCACAAACAGCCATCTGCTTCGTCGTTTTTTCACGATTACTTTTTTTTGTCTACCGCCGTGGCATACACCGTCTTTTTTCTATTTTTAACCGACAAAAAGATGACAAAACAGTGGACAGTAAGATAGAATCGCGTAGATCCTATCCCGCTTCTGAATTTGTATTTTTGACACGAATTTATTTTTTTAAAAACAAATCTCGACAAACAAAAACAACCAAAACAATTAATTTAACAAAATGCAAAAACTGACAGGATGACATCATCAATTAATAAAAAAACGTCAGGTAGGAGGTGTTGCCTCGACGACGGTCGGTGGAGAAGTGGGCCGAAAGCGCGTCCGCACCGCCTTATATTTGCTCGGGCGCTCGGCTCGCGCCAACAATACAATATATAATAAATAAATATTGGGGAACCATTGCACACAAATTGACCTAACCCCTAATTAAGCTCGAAACTTCTGTTATGGGTAGGTAGTTAGGTACTTTACATCGATATACATACTTAGATAGAGAAATAAATACAGGTATAGGTAGAAATATCCAAGACTCACGAACAAATAATCGTGCTCGTCACGCATAATAAATCTGCCCTACTCTGTTACCGCGTCGTAGTAGTTAATTATTATAGTACAGAAACTTTGAACGTCTTAACTTTTCAGCAGCAACAAAATCAACAACAACAGCAGCAGCCTCAGCCGCAGCAGTTGGGCAACGTGTACAGTTTCGGCGGCGGGAACAACATGGGCGCGGCCAACGCCGCCATGAGCGGCGGCATGTCGCCGCAGCCGATAGCCGGCGGGATGATGAACCAGTCCATGGGCGGTGTGCAGTTCAACATGGGCAGTGCTCCGGCGTCGTCTGCGCGGCGCGTGCGCAGAGCCGTGCGCCGCAACCCGCAGCGATAAGACAACCGAGTGAGATCTTTCTGAACCCCCTCTCCCCCCCCCCCCCCCCCCTCCCGCCCTCCCTGATCACGTCTCGCGAGCCCTAACACACACACATCCTTACTAAATTATTGAGGAGCCAATCGCGCGCCCTGTCGCAGGTCGAATTTATTAATAAGTTTAGTCAATATTTCTTTGTATAATAACTAAATAATTGTATAATTGAATTTTGTTTTTGTTTATGATTGCTCAGTTATATAGTTATATATTGTATATTAATAATCTTGGTGACTTCACAGGATCGTTTATAAACATGTGTACTAGAATAGAAAATGCTTGTGTTGCTCCCAATTTGGGGTTCCGTAGACGAGACGTTTGTTCTACGATGCAGTGAGACTGCTACATTCGTTTTCTGAAGTGCAAAACTATGAAATTTAATTGTCATTATTCGTTAACAGTCACTTATTATTTTAGTTTAAGTTATAAATTGTAAGTAGGCTACAATAGTTTAACAAGACATATTTGAAGTTACTTACATGCGCTTAGGGAACATAACATTAACTAGCTTCATTTTGTTCTCGTAATAGAATGGCGATGTGTATTGTAAACGAGACTTAGGCCCTTATTTCTTACAAGGTAAAACTAATATACTGTACTTACTCGGACAATTATTATCATTGTGCGTTGGCTGAGCCAAAACAAAGAAAAAGCCGACCGAGTGCACGAATGGTTATGCACCATTAACTATAAAAACGGCAATGAAATCTCGTTTGTTGTATGGGAGCCCCCTTAATTATTTATCTTATTCTGTTTTTCTGGTATTTGTTGTTATAGCGGCAACAGAAATACTGAAAATTTCAACTGTCTAACTATCACGGTTCATGAGATACAGCCTGGTGACAGACGGACGGACAGCGGAGTCTTAGTATTATTAGTTTTCCGTTTTACCTTTTAAAATTCAAAGTCGAAAATTCTTTGTTTAAATGTTAAATAATTGATTTCCTAATTTATTTTAACCATTCATACGACTTTGCGTCGACATATATGTCGTAAATTAATATGCCTAAGCCAATAATAAAAATGAATAATGTAAATAATCGCAGCATTATAATAATATTTCTATAACTAACTTTATTGATTGTGATTTTTATAGATTTCAGATTATAATTCATTATTATATACTATAGTTTATAAATATAATTTCACTCCTGTGCCAAAAATTTCGAAAACACAAAATAAATGCTCTGCGCGTGACAAATGGCAAATCAACGCTGAACTATTGTTGTTGTATAGACGTGCGTTGTGTTGCTATTGGTCCGCGCGGTTTGTGCCGTGCTGCTATTGGTCCCGGTACTAGCTGCCAGTCAGATCACTGCGCGGGTCTAGATACGTGGCGCGCACTATACGCATGAAAGTGGAAGCAAAATGCTTCTTGTGTACAGATGGAATGCCTACTACATGACCCTGGGGCTCGCTAATAATATTGTACAATTTCTAATTACATTCGCTAAAATATACTCGATATAAAACACCAATAGACAATCAACTCTGCGTCAACATTCAAGTATACCGCGCTGTGTTGAATACAAAAACTTCGACGAATGTAAAGTTTTTTTATTTTATGTTAAAGTGTCTCCTCGAATTGCCCGGTATTTTTTTTTTTTCGATTTGTGGTCATTGTTTCCAACACTAAGTTTATACTCGCGACATACGTTTATACGGTACTGCTCTTACATCGATTGAAGACGTCAATAAAAATCTTAAAACGTCTCTAAACTGAGATAATCAAATAACTGTTTGATACATCAATTTACTTACCTCAATTCATAGGCGTTTTTGTTTGCTGTGAGGCGGATAAGCGTGGGGACATGCTCCATATTAAATTGAACTAGCCCCGTATGAGACGTAAACTTATGTGACCACACTCGTCAATTACTGAGACATGAACGAAAACTGTTTAAATTGATGATGAATTGATGAATTGATTATGTAACTTTGTTTTGCTAAGAAAATACGTACTGATTGAACGAAATATTTACTTAACTAGTATTGTATATTAAAAAATATTTACTATAAACTCATTTAAACATTAGTACATAACTAATTTACACTATAAAAAAATACATAGCAAGAGTTTTAAGTCTGTGACTGAGCTTAGGTCTCAATAATAAACAAAGAAAGTGTTAGAGATTAGTAACGTGTACAGATTTAAATGAATATACTTAAACGTAAAATTACATTCAAGCTTTGATATTTATGAACTTTAAGAATTATAAAATATTCTTGTTTCAATTCTATAATATAATTGCAATTAAATATAAAATTATTCTTATACAATACAATAGTTCCAATATAATTATAACAGTCTTGTTAGGAGGCTACTGGTGTCGATTCGGTTTTGCATTCTCTAAAACTAAACTAAGTTTGATAGGTCTAATAGTATTGCTGTCTTTTTCTAACCACTAGAGTAAAAAAAGGACAGCATTACCCTTAGATCTGCTAAACTTAGTTAAGTTTTAGAGAATGCAAAACTGAATCGACACCACTGTTACGTTTCCCGTGTGGTTTGTTGGCACATGAAGAGGTGAAACGGGCTGCGTTGCAATGCTAAGGTAGGCCCCTATTTCCTCCTAATAGCTAAAACAATTATGTCTACTGGGCTATAGATAATATCCAATATTGGAATGTATATTCTTAACTAATTTGTGTTTAAAAAAAACTTTGTCATGTATGAAAATAATGAAAAATTTTCATACATTTTAGGATCGAAAAGAGGGCCCGTAATGCATTTGTACCTCTCACTTTCTCTTGCGAGGGTTCGTAAGACGTAAAAGATTTTAAAATGAACCCATTATTCACATATCTCGTTGGCCGATTATCCTCTTAACATCGATACTGTTAAGACGTCGGTCCCAACTGTAACAGTCTACAAGCCACAACGAGGGCCTTCGAGAAGTCTGAAAGTGCTGTCATGTAATTTATTTCAGTAGGTGCCTTATTCAGAATAAATTAAATTTATATGTATTACGCTATTTTCATCTTAAATCATTCCGGAGTATATATTTATGCGTATATGCGTTAAAGAAAGCTGGTCTTTCGTGATCTTCACTTTTTCTAATAAGAGTAACGTTATTTTTTTGTACTTTTGGAGCCTTTTTTTAGAAGGCAGGTTTATGTAGGGCTTGATTGCCGGGGCAGGAGGCGAGTCCGCCTACAAAGAGGTTTGCTTGCGAGTTGTCTCGTACGGTCCGACGGCGTTGCGAGATCGCGTCATCCCGCCATAATACAGTTACAGAGCCAGAATTTGAGCCCATATCTGTAAACGCGAGTCTTCCTTTTATGCCTTGTACACTGTTGCTGGATGGCGCGACCATGCGATGTATCATACCGCCTGTTTATATTCATGACGGGACTTAGTTCCGTACAAGCCGTTAGGATAAACAAACAGAAAACAGCCGGTTCTTTAATTTATCACTGAATGCCGACGCAGGTGCTGCCTGCATCGGCAATCACAGAACACTAGATAATATAAGTGTATTAGTTTTAAGTTAATTTGTTTTCACAGTTTTTAAATAACACTAAGCAATATCCTGTAGACGCTTGAATCTTGCGACATTAGAGATTGTAAGTGAAAAATAAATACACGGCTATAGTGGCTACTGCCGCGCCCGGCCTAGGTTTCTCATTGGTTTGTCTGTACATGTAGTAGTTCCACTTAATTCACCGTAATGTGTAGACGCATTTGGACCTGAGTTATTAATAAAAGAGAATAATTATGCATGATGATGAAATATTTTTTTATTTTTTGTTTTACCTACTCCAAACCTGTCCTGAAGAAATCCTCTTATTGTAGTAAAATATTAGTAGACATTAATAGTTAGGTAATTATAGTAGGATGTTTAGTAAAAATGTCCCTAATATATTTTTGAGGTATCTATATATAATAATAATAATATATTTATTTATTACTGCTCATAATTACACAAGTAGGTACAAGCAAGATTGACAAGATGATATCTAACTGTATGAGGAGCTGGTGCCTGAAATAGGTTTTGAAAAACCTGTCCTACAGGTCACCAGGTCACCCCCCGCAGGTAGAAATCAAAATGTTTACAAAAGATGAAAATTACATTAATTGAATGTACGGCGCAGAATACTGATAAATATATACATATATGGGTGATTCTACAGAAATCGGGTAACTTTCAGGCATATTTTGTTTACTGTACTTTTTAAGTTAAACTGCTACAAAATAGGGTTTTTATGATAGATAATATAATGAATATATTGTTCTGAATTGGGCCAGTCACTTTTTTCAGTAGTTTTAGAGATATTTAGATGTTCGTGAATTTGACTGCCAGGGGACTGACGAGGGTAACATAGTACTGATTAAATACACAATGTCCAAGGAAATAGTAGACTTTTATTCACAATTTCTTGGAATCTATAGGACATATCTTTTGAATATTAAATAACATCAATAACTATTAATAATATCTAACAATTACTATGTACTACATATATGTGTGTAAGACTGTGAGAGTTAACCATCTGTCTTCAAAACAGCCCGTTTGATATTTTTAATACTAATGTTGTATTACTTAATGCCTTGATTGATTGATTGACTTATCAACCTTCAAATTGAACAAGGACTTGATCTCGAGTCGGCAATATTTTGCGAAAATTTTCAATTTAAACAACGCACAACGGACTGACTAATGAAACTAATGACAAAGTTAGTTAATTTTTTTTAAATAACAATGAGTACATTACGTGATGAAAATTGTGATGTACATTACTAAGTACATTAGAGATTGTAGTGATATAATAAGTTTTCCGAAATTAATGATAATATTTAATATACAGCCACTTGATTACGCGATTTTGGGATTGTGACATGCCAAAGTACTGACGTTTAGAGGGTTTATTGTGTTGTTTCACAAACGTGTTATTAAAATAAATAGCTGAAATTGGGTGACCTAATAAAGGGCATTTAATAGTTTTATAATAATATAAAATATTAACAAAATGAATGAAAATGTCGTATCTATGGACCGATGACATCGAGTTACCCGATTTTTGTAGAATCCCATATATAGAAAAAAGAAACAAAACAACATAACGAAATATGATACGTTCAAGTCAGAGGGTTGTGTGAGTGTAGTGTAGTTGTGCGAGTGAATTGTTACGCGGGCGCGGAGTGTATGTAGAGTGTATGTATATCTTCCAATATTGAATAACTTCGACTCGGCGTGTATAGAAAAGTTGTTAAAAAACAAAAATGGCATTGTAAGTGGCATCTATCTGTAAACATGAATAGAATTGTAAAATTGTTGTTGTATTGTTTTT
Source organism: Opisthograptis luteolata (assembly GCA_931315375.2). NCBI lineage: Eukaryota > Metazoa > Arthropoda > Insecta > Lepidoptera > Geometridae > Opisthograptis > Opisthograptis luteolata. The sequence continues at coordinate 15,361,564 of OV928033.1, forward strand.
TGTTGATTTTCTACGTTTTTTGTTATGGATTAGTCTGTGTCATTATATACCTTATACATTGTAGTAGTACTAATTTGTAAGCAAAAGAATATAAGTAGATAACGATAAGATATTATACGAGAAAGTAATTAATTTAGAACTGGAAACTAAAAATACTCATATATGAAGATTAATTAAACAAACTCAGTTCGTTATCTGCGGTAGATTTTGTCCTCGTACTGTACCTACTTAAATAATAAAAAAAATAAACGAAATGTAATCTTACTACGGAACTGTTGTAGAAATTACAAAATGTTTAAAAATAATTCTAACTCCACAAGTAGATAAAGTTAAATTTTGTACTCACATAAATTGTAATGTCGATACTTCTATTGGTATAGCGTATTTGTGTAGCGGTATGGCGGTCTTGTTGAAATCCTAAATTTGAATTTGATACTTCTAAAAGTGTTGATGTCTTTTTCTGTCGGCCTAAATAATAAAAGGACCGCATTTTGCAGTCAGTTTAGTTTATAATTAGTGCATTATCTTAACTATGTGTGCTTTTATTCTTACACCCATGCCGCTACAAGAACACGGTCCGCCGATTTAAGTGCTACTATAACCCTTGTTCTATCACTGTATTTGTATCCAGGGTTTATTTTATTTAACCAGAAAACTCGCCACTAGCTTCCTAACGCTCTTTAACAACACTTTTTTACAAAACTTAATAATATAAGCACGATCGGGGTCAGAATTCCAGTAACAGTCTCAAAAAGCAATATTATAAGATATAAAATCGCGCACCTGACCTTCTGTAAACCGCTTCGCACGTACGTGTATACATGGACCAATCAGCGCGGGCGCGGTTACCGGTCGCACACACACGGAGATACGCGGCATGCCTACCGTGCGACTATGAACATGAGGTGCTACTGCAATTTTGTACTCTTCGTTTGATGCCATGTTTGACACTTCTGTGTCATTCAAGAAGGGACCGAGTTTGGTGTGTTTAGTGCCATAAAACACCCTCGCACCGCTTGCATACCTCATTTTGCTCTGCACAGCTGTTTGTTTATTAGTTAGATACTTTTGCAACCATGTGTGTACGCCGCGGTAGCGGGCGTGTCGAGTTTTAGCGTTGCCAATATTGTATTATTATAAGTTGTTAACTATGACGCTAAGAATAAACCCGCGAGAAGTTTCCCCTTAATTAAAATGAACCCTGAATATGTGTACTGACTTTTTTGTATCAGACTAGGGCATCATTAGACCACGATCTCACCTGATGTTAAGTGACGGTGTGGTCGAAAGTGCAGCACGCTTACGTTTAGGTACTTGAACACCCTGGCTATGACGTTAGGGGAACAAAGGTCGGCAATGAGTTCCTTTCTTGAGCTGTTTTCATACACATGTACAGGATTCTAGGAACTTTGCTTATCACCTCTTATAGGTAACTTCTAGGTATTTCTGCCTCCAGGGAGCGTCGTAGCGTAGCTGCAAGCTTAAATGTGACATGAACTATACATTCACACATATGCATAGATCGAATGTTTCTATTCTTTCAATTCTAATTTTTGTATGGGGGAAAATATTATGTCAACAGTGAAAGTTTTCTATATTTACTACCGGATCCGACAGACGTTGTCCTGCCTACCTTGATACCGACTGTAGCGCCATCTGCCAGGCTGATTTGTGAATCTAAAACATCCAGGGCGCCACCCACACGCATACAAAAAAAACACACACAATACACATTGGACACGTACAGTAGAATTATATACATAATAAATACAGATTTTGTGATCAGTTTAAAACGTCATCTCTTTTTCATTCAGTTTTATTCTTGTTATCAACACGTCTTGAATTTAAGGTGGTTCGATTCTCATACAAATTAATATTTCCATTTATGGACAAATGGAGCATAATTTAACACTGAAATCATAGCTACTGGCATTTATTTTGAACTTTATTTGCGGTAAATCATAATTTTCTGAATAAAATAGTAGATTATTATCATAAATATGATTGAAATTATTAGTTAATTTTGTCAATGTGTGAGTGAATGGTGACAGTGTCGTACACCAAGCATACGATTAGATGTGTTTCGCAGCAAATGGCTTCAATTGAACTGTCAACATGAAAATTTTGTATTTATTTCCAAAACTTGTCAAAACGACGCAGTCTTGTCGAAATGCCATCGGCTATCAAATGATACAACTATTATAATGTGGTAAAAAACTTCATGAGCGTCTTGAGCATATTTATTTGTGGGGAAAGGTTCAATCTAAATACACTAAACGTGTGACGCCATAACAAAAAAAAGAAAAAAAGTTTCTCGAAACCGACATGGAGCCACGAATTTCAAAAAAGATTACAATAATCATCACTACTCTGGCCCCAGGAAAAGTCGCAAACGAGTTCAAGGACAAATTAAACGACACCACGGAGAACTCAAAAGGTAAATAAATACACTTTATTATAAAACAAATGTACATATATGAACATATAAGTTCTTTCGGTTTATGAAAACATAACCCCAAATTGGCTTGTTGCAGTCGTAACATGTTTGACCATTTTGTATAATCCCTATATTTGGGATTTGGCTATCCACACCCATATAAAGAAATTACCTGTATCCCTATTTATTACAGGACTTACACACTCAACTGGTCTTAAGTGGCATAAAAGTTCCTGGAAAACATACATCCGAAGACGGCTTTTTGCCCCCAAGGCCAAACCTGATCACAATTACGGCCCAAAGACACAAGAGCCAAATGAACCAACAGTGGAAACAGTTTTGAAAGAAGCATGTTTCTCAAAACTTCCAGCCTTCCAAAAAACAACGGAGGAAATAAAAGAAATCGAACATCTGACCATAGGGCAACATGAAAATGATGTTTACACTAATACACTTACTCGTTATTAGTACATATAGATGCGACAGGCTCACCGCCAGCCAATTTGGAATGGTTAGTTTTTCAAACTCATGTTTGTTTTTTTAGTAGTCTTTAGTAGACATGAATCCGTGTTTTTCGTATCGCCAGGTTGTGATACAAATTAGAATATACCTTAATTATATCTTTGTTGCAGATAAATGTAAACGAAAAGCGACAACACCCTGCCACAACCACATCAAGAGCATTTTGTATAAAACAATATTGTGACCAATGACATGGCATACCTATGGCCAACACAATGAGTCTGTGGCCAGAACATTGTTCATGGAAAAAATAAAAAAAATTGTGCGACCAGCAGGGCTTTTTATTGACGAAGTATTATGAATTATTGAATATTTTAAGAATGTGTAAATAAAAAGACTATTGGTGATATACTGTTTTTTTTTGATACTATATAATAAATAATCCTAGATAGTAGAGAGTATATGTAATACAATGTCTAAGCTATCTTCATTCTAAATTTCATCCAAATCCGTTCAGGCGTTGCAACGAGAAGATTGACGCACAAATAAACAAAACACAACTCACGCAAAAAAAATCGCTTTGTAATATTAGCGTGATTATTAAATTTAAATAATATCAAAGAAAATTACAAAAAAACCTGAGGCTGGGATCGAACTCGGAACCTCGTTATTAGTAAAGAACTACTGAGAGTTTCGACCACTGGTCTAACCTATACAGTAATTGGAAGGACGAAATTAGCAAATAGTTTCGTATACAACAAGACCATTGTATGTATGTGTGAGTGAGTAGTTCTGCTGCCATACATCACTACCGCGATATTGTTTGGCACAAATAAAAGTGTTTTGAAAACTAAAACACATTTGAAATATAGTTGGATACATATTACGCCATTAGCGGTAAACATATTATTAAGGAATAATAGGCACCTGTTTATTCATAATAAAATAAAATGCGTTATATTAGAACAACAACGCCATCTATTGACGCTGGCGTGCTTAGCTGACCGCAAGCAACCACCTTAACTTGGGATTTTGTAAGAAACCTTTGAAAGAATTAGTATTTTTAAATGTTACGTGTGTGTGTCGTAATTTGTGAAGTAGGTACATACAGAAGTTGTCCTCAAGAGGTTTTTAGCATTTTTGCAATTACCCGGTACCTGAATTCAATAATCATAATGTTTCTGAATTAAACTATTTGATGTTATTTTACCATTCTCATTTTTAAAATTTTATTACGCAGGCGCAGTTTCTAAGTGCAAGGCTTGCAAATGTTGGAGTGAAAGCCAATGAACATATTAATTATAAATGTACTTTTCTACTAAAATGAATTGTTTTTTCAGTACAGTATATCTGTCGCTGCTTCCAGTAGTAATGTGACTATATTAGTTTACAGCAAACGCCAGTTAATCAAAGTGATTATAACTCTGAAAATTATAAATAAAAAATAATTGAGAGTTATTATTATTAGGTTCGAAATGAAATAGACTGCAGTCAAGAACTATTACTATTTTTATTGAACAGACTATTTTCTAATTGTTTTCATTAATACATGAACATGAGTAGGTAATTAGGTAATTTCAAATGAGTATGAAAGATTTTGAGAACCTTTGCCCACCTGTGCAAAAACGCGGTCTGGTCGTTAGTTTTAAAATAAACTTGTTTTATCCATTATATGTTCAAGTTAGATTCTGTCAGAGAGCTCCAGAGCCTCACTTGAGAGCCAGTTCCCAGTCCAGGATTAGCGTGGCGCCACTTTCAACCACATCGTCACTTAACGTCAGTAGTAGGTACAAGTTACAAGTAGCACAAGTTTTGGAAACTATAAAAGTTTTCGTAAACATCTAAGTTTACTACCGCTAACTCGTCGAAGTGTCAACTCTACTGCCTAAATGCAAAACGGAACTCGAAAACTTTGTTCATATTCGAATACAACGATTTGTAATCATTCGTACGTACTAGGTACCGATTTTAGTCCCTCCAAGTTTCCATAATATGTGACGCTAAAAGAAAAGGAACGAAAACTTATAGTTTTCGTGTGTATACTATCAAACTTGTACAGGTGATTGCGGTCAAGTGCTACCAAACCACTATGTATCCCTTTAAGTCATTGACAATTTTTTGTTTGGTATACTTATTGTGAAACGGGCGCGGAAAGTAGCTCTGCGCGCTGTAAATAGGGGCAGGGCTACGCAGCACGCGTTCACAAGTTGAATCGACTGAGTTCGTTGGATTTTACACTCTATTCCGCCGTGTTCGAGGGGAACGTTAACGTGGGAGCCATGTGGCACTGCTATTTTAGAGATTTCAGTATCCCATAGAGCCTAGTTATGGAGAATCTTGAAGATCAGCTGTTTCTGGCATTTCCATTTCAATGAGATCTAAGGTGTTGCTGTTTATTCCATAGAGAACACCTAACCTCTGATAGAAAAGACTTGAACTTCGGAAACATAGTAAGTACTTTACTGTACCTACTACTTATGTTATATGCGATTGATGTTTTTTTACGTGAAATGCGAAAAAAATGCTAATGCAAGCGTGGATTCATATAATTAATTTTCTTGGCATATCATTTTGCATAAAAGCATTGTTATGCTTTGTTTTTTATTGTTTATAAAACAGTCCTACTATTCATTCCCCAAAACTTTTTATATTATAAAGAGTTACACAGTGTGATTTAATTGTTTTTAAAGAAGCACCGAAAAGATTCGCGCCAGTAGGCAAAGGTTTTGAAAACCCGATGCTTAACCGCGAAATTTTTTAATAATTCCGTGAAAAAAGTAGCATGTTAACAAACAAATAACATAAATATTACATTTTGCTTTTATATACCAGTAGGGAGAGGGTCACATAAGTAGGTTTCCTTAAACGTAACAGGTACACAATCCTTCAAGGTCCTGTTACAAATTACACCTATTACAAATTTGTAACTTGGTGAGAACAGGACTTAAAAAATATCAGTTTCATACTGTAAGTGTATCAGTAATAAATGGAGTGGTGACATGCCAATTAAATCAGAAGGAGTTGAAAGGTTGAGGGATGATGGCACCTATGGTGCGGCCCACCTTGCTGCGGAAGACGTGGCGGTGGCCGTGGCCCCGCACGCCGCAGTTTCCATCGCTCGGCCAGTAACGGCCCACGCCGGGCCACACGATCACGCGCTGGTAGCCCGGCCCTTTGTCGTACGAGCTGTTGAAGCCGCGTTTATTCTGGACGAATTTGTAAGGCTCAGCCCCAATCCCGTAGTGCGCCGAGCCCGGATCCTCCGGCCGCCGCACGCTCATAGCCAAATCAATAAGCGTGTTGCGACCCCTATACGGCAAACATCTGTTAGTCTTGTTCATCGTACCGAAATGTGACTTCTTGTACGTCTCAAAGGAACCCTTCAAAGCAATGGGCCACGTGGCAGCAGCCACCTTCAGTGACGTGTTAAAATGATTCTTGATAGTGCTGCCGTCTCGCTCGCCAGTGAACAGCTCGTAGGGACCGCGTTTGGACACGACCTTCTTAGACTTCTCTGCGATACAATCTTTGTCCAAGATCGTGTAACGGTTAGGGGCCAGCGACCATTTTGGGACCGGGTCCTTGAACCTGCAGGGTTCCTCTCTCTCTAAGGTCGGCCTCGTGGAGTGCGGTCCGTATGGGGCTTTGAAAGGCTGCGCTTTGTAGTAGGTCCCGGGGCCGGGTATTCTATTCTTAATGGGGCGAGTGCGCGGCGTCCTGCCGAAGCCGACGTTCAAGCATGCCGGTTCGTATTTGGACGGTTGGTGTAAGTAATGCCACGCCGGGCCCAGTACTGAGCTTCGGTACCTTCTATTCGCGAGAATCTTTTGGTTTCTGTAGCCTAAGTTTTGTGCCCATTCTTCCAGTTCCTTCTTGTATTTCCAGGGGTCCCTGCCAATCTTCCTATACCTGATATCATGCAGCGGTTTTGGATGGTAGAGACAAGGGCCGGGGGCCTCGACGCGTACAGCCCGCCGGGGTCCAGCCCAGGGTGCACAGTAATCTTCCCGAATCTCTTCACGCCGTTCCCAAACGGGGCGACGTTTTTGGAAGTCAACATTGTGAGTTTTAAATTAATCTAAAGAAACTATATTTTAACTATAAAACAAATAGATTTATCCAAAAATTACTCCATCAAAATGTGTCTATTGTGGTATTTCATTACAGCAAAAAGCTAAGTCAAAAAGTTGACATTTCCAAGTTGGAGTTTTTATTGGCATAAAATCTTTTTTAACTGACGTCAAGGAAGGAGGAGATTCTCAAGTCGAGCGACTACTTTGCGAATTTATGGCCTCAACCCTGTGGCATCGTCCGCGTGGATATTTATATTTGTTAATAATGATGAAGATGAAGGCGTTCTCTCTTACGCTACTTAAAGCTACCCTTTAAATTTCATGTCTCTGTGACTAGCGGTTGAAGCTGTGCGTTGATATGTCAGTGAGAGTCAGGACTCTGAAATTTATATAATTTAATATTGAAAGACATTTTACGAAATAAAAATAATAAAATAGTATATTGGTACTTATAGTAGAGTATGTAGCGAGCTTAACTCTTGATTTGCTTTAATGATGAATATGAGGCTATATCCTGTGAATTCTAACATTTTGTTTAATTCAGTTATTAAGTAATTTGTTCAATATTACGGCGAGATGGCGGAGTTAGGAGTTAAGTATGGCAACACCACAAATGCTACATATAGGTAAGGAACTACTAACTTCAGACCGGAAGCAGAACATCACGGTGTGTCGCAGCGGCGCGCGCAATTTTGGGGTAACCTGAAATCACCCGACGCGCGTAAATACTCGTAGTACAACTGCCTCTAACTTGAACTTGAGAGGACTCGACGAGGTAAGTAACTGTAATAAACAAAAAAAACTTATTTAGTTAATATGTTTCTATTTATATTTGTAATAAAATGTGTGTAATATTTATAGGGTAAGATGGTCCAAAGCTTGTTTTCAGAGTCGATGCCATCTGTCGTACAATAGAGTTCAACGCGCGCTTTCAGATTGTTTACAAACTTTTGTACAAGTTGTTTGCTATTAAAGGTTCTATGGTAAGTATATATTCTTTTGGTATTTTTATAAATTTAGATCATTATATTAGTTAGGATTTATAAGAATAAAACTTACAATCTGATCGTTATTGTTTTTTTCCCCCCTTATTTATAGATATAAAAATACTTCAGGTATATCTCTGTAGAAAAGTATGAAATGACAAAATCTAAAGTTTATATGATGCTCTAACACGTGGTGAAAGTTTTGCACGGGATCTTGGAACTATTGACAGTAAAAGGCAGGGCAGGAGTTAGTGCTTCGGGGCACTCAGCCCCTCGTTCGTGGGGCAGTTCGCTCTAGCACAAATTTTTTTTTTGATACCTCTGCTGGTCCCTGCTTTCACGTCCTCGCCTAAGGCGGGGTGGGTTGCGATCAATACGCAACGCGCATGCGCTTTAGCCTCACACCAGTGGCGCCATCATTGAGTTTTACCCTAGATTTAGGGTAAAAAAGAGGAGGCAGGGGTAAACTTAAAAAAAAAATATTTTGACCATTTATTATATTTCTACTTGGTATGTTAATGTTTAATATTCATTACAAATAAATAACATAAAATGTCTGATTGTAATTTCAAACTAACAGCTTTTCACTAAATGAATATGAAAATATATGCGGTATTTCAATCAAAAAATCATTTTTTTTTTGTTTGTTTGTTTGTTAATTTCTGAAGCGGCTGGACTGATTCTGACAGGACTTTCACTCGCAGATAGCTAATGTTATAAGAACTTAGGCTACTTCTACTTAGGAAATTTGAACCCCAGAGAAGGGTCATAGGATACTTTTTTTCGCGATAAACTATAGTTCACGCGGGTGAAACTGCGGGAAACAGCTAGGCTTAGTAAGATTTAATAATTACAGTCAGAAAGAATGCATGTTGTTATTTGGAATGTCGTGTGTGAAATATTTAAACATCGAATTTTTGCGAACTACTTAATTTGTTCATCTCTCATTCTTTGGTCCTTGCCCCTCTCTACCTTCATGCTCTATCTTACTTACATTTAAGACACTACAAAGAGTGGAAATATAATTCAAATCCGCCAAACACAAATATTATTTTCTATTCGTTTCTAAAAGTAAGTTAGGTATCAAATTTAGGCTATTGTTTCCATTCGTTGTGTCAAACAAAACGAAATTCCGGCAACCCTGCTCGTGTGGCACCCGAGCCGCCCTGACGGCACCCCTCTAATGCGCGCCGCCGCGTGCTTCCTAACCTCTAAAGAAAACATGACTTGTTGCAAACTTCACCTATTATTTTTAATATATTCTAGGACCACTAACACACGCTAAGCCTCTTAACAACTGAAAAAAATCAGTCACAAAGTCACAAACAATCCTACTCGCTTTCTGTTGACACTCTTTGCACGTCAAACCTTTCAAAAAGTTTTGTATTTGGCGCCCTTTTCGCGCCGGAACTGCGGTCGATATGTGCGCGAATATTTAACTAGAGCTCCCTTTGGTGAAAAATATTACCTAACCTAAAAACCGTCGCTGAATTTGGACATACAGGACGTGGACTGACATTTTGTGTAGCCGGCTGGTCACAAAAAAATGTGACCTTGGCAGTGGGTGCCAGATTATTCACGTAAGTACATAGACATTTTGCGTTTTACAATTTCTTTTAAGCTAATTCCATTTAAAACCATAGCAAAAGGCGTAACCGCTTCACAAAGGCTTTCGAGTTTAACAAGATTAGCCACTTTTACGGCTTCTCTGAAACTTCACCGGTTGGTCAAGTTTCAAGGAAAAATGCTACGGATTATTTCTAAAAATATAAATTATAATTCGAGTAGCAGACTATTTGCAAGAAATACGGCGTCATGTGAACATTACATACAATACAAATAAGTACTTATCAAACATTTAATACTCGTAAATATTTTTTGATATTTGCTGGTATGATTTTAGAGCCATATAAATAGCATGAAACCCTATCAAAAATTTGGTAAACAATGTTTATTACATCATTGAGCATAAAAATCCAATCGAACAATAGTAAATATCATCAAGGATCATCAAATTCCAACTACTCTGCGTATTTATTTTTATGAATTAAAATAAAAAATTACTCATTGATTTGAGAACTTCCTCTAATTTATCTTTTTTATCAGTCAAAAATAATAAGAATAAGAAAGTAATTTTTATTAAATAGTTCTAAACCCATAATTATATATTCGCATTAACTCTATTGATAATTTAAATCGTTTATTTTTACAAAACTATTGTCCTGGCAAAAAATTATTATCAAAAATCAAATCAATCATGTTTTTAGGTTAAAGTTAACAAAATCAATTAAATACAAAAATTATAATAATTATTTTTAAAGATTAAGTACCTATATGCAAGAACAATATTGTTCTATGTTTATTTTTATTAGGCATAAGAGATTAAATTAATTATTTTATTAGACACGGAAAGGAAAAAATAATGTTCAGTGTCAGATAACATTGTAATAATAATTTAAAATAATGATATTTATGTATTAGGTACATAATATAATTTAATAATTAAATTTTAAAACGGGAGTGAAAGGATGATAATTTTGTTAAAGAGCGTATGTTTTCTTTTTGGAAACTATATTGTTAATTATAATGATTATAATTGTAGCCTTTCATTCAGTGTGCGAGTGAGTTATGTTTCCTATACTTTCTCGCTGGAACGGCTCCATAAATAAATGTGAAATTTGGAATGGAGATAGCGTTATACCCAGGATAACACATAGACAATTCAATTTTTATTCCTTAAATATGTTCCTGCGGGATGACGTTTGTAAAAGCGGGCGCGGATAGAGGGCACTTGCAATCATTTGGGGGAAAAAACTCCATAAATTCAGATAAGATAGTGATCAAACAGAAGTTTGTTTTGAGGTATAACAATTATAATAATAACTAATTTATTGTTCAAAATTAATTAAGTAATAGATAATAATAATATTGTATGAAAAATCTGTTTACTTAATTAGAATTATATTATTATATATTTGTATCTATGCGAAATATCTATGTGTAGCATTCTAATTTATTTTTAGAAAATTATCTAATTAAGTAATTATGTACTCGAATTTATTTTTGTTAAAATCTGCAGATTTTCCGTAGGCCTACCATTTACCTCTCTCGACCTTGAAAACTTGTGTATAATTTAATGTGTTAATAGATTTAGTACCTATGTAAATTATGTACACTATTATTTGCAAAACCATTAAATAAATAAACGATTGTACACTGAGAAAGTTTCAACTACATATTTATTTATTAAATACTAGCGGGCCGCCTCGGTTTCGCACGGGGTAATAACAAAAAATTCAAATTTTAAAATTATAATATATGCACATAAACCCGTGCGACCTGTGCCCCAGTGACTCCTACATTGCCGAGCAGAGTGAGCGGCTACCACGCAACTTTTTTTCTAATATCGTGATATCTTTCGAATGGAATGTCCAAATTGATTAATTCAAAAAGTTGTATAAAGGTATTGAAGCAGTCTTGAAATGAATTTATTTTGATAAGGATTAATACCAAGATACAAATAAAGAGCCTTTTCTAGAAGCAACATATAAATTAAATTTTTAAGTTATAAAAACACTTATTGCGGCATAATTATAATAGTTAGACATATGCTCTCGCGGACTTTTTTGTGGATCTTAATGGGACCTACAAACCCGTAATACATTATTTTGTTCTATTGTCAATAGATTTTGCAGCGCACGCAAAAATAGGTTTTCGATTTCACACCTTAGGTTACAAAATAGCTATTTTCTTGCGGATACCTAATTTTTTGGTAATATAATATAGCCTATGGCCGTCACAGATAGTGTAGCTTTCCAACAGTGAAAGAATATTTAAAATCGGTTCAGTAGTTTCGGAGCCTATTCGATGCAAACAAACAATCAATTATTACCACATCATAATCAACATTAGTCAGAAGCCGGATTTGCTGAACAATAGTCCCGGTTTCTTTACAGAGTTGAGAAAGATTAAATACCTTGAAGAATGACGAGCGCAGTGCTTTGCTTATTTATGTACCTACCTTTTGAAAGTGTAAAATTCTGGGTGGTACTGAACTGTCACAGGTAAGCGTGACGCATAACATAAGGAAAGCGACTAGCTAGAATCTATGCTAGATAGATAGATAGCGCTTTATTGTTTTCATCACAACAACAGAAAAATAGAACAACATAAAAGGAAAGATCTTAGAGCAAGTGTTACAATGGGTGCTATATATTTAGTAGGATACATGTGATCACTTTAAAACGTCAAACTTAAACTAGCTACGCCTGTTCTAACCTCCTTATGCCGGCAAAGAACAGGCAAGAAACATCCCGCAGGTAATTTTTTGGGCGCGAACACTTCCCAAGTTTTATTGTCATCTAAATAGGCAATATTTTATAATAAACCAAATTTTATCAAAATTGTTTCATCAGTTTTTAATTTTATCCAGATCCTTTATACGTATACAAATAATTAGCTTTAGTATATTAATAAGATTTCTTTTTTTATAACGCACTTTTTGTTACCTACAAATCACTAATTGCAGCTAGGATTTTGTTGAAAAAAACGTACACATACATTGACCTTTAAAGGAGTTACTGAATTGCTGATTTTGTGGAGCCTAGTAGTGAGTATCTACAGTAATTTTATCTTTGTTCCTAGTATAAATAAATTGACTTGTATTAGCTACGATATTATGGTTAATTCAAAACTTAACTTGGTACTTTTGATTAACAAGCTAAAGTAGCGCTTCACACTTTTTGAATTAACCTTTGTATCGTAACTAATTCACGTCAATTTAGTTATTTTATATTGCGTTTTCAGTGTTTTTTGTTAGTTTTTATAGGCCATATATATTTTTTTTTTTCAAATCTCAATCTATTGGACTCGTCAAAACGAATCAAAAGAGCCCAAACTCGAGGGGTTTCCTAGTAGCCACTGAAGAGTTCCACTATCCTCTTCCTGGCTTCATCATCCGACCCTCGCAACTAAGCTTCATCTATTGGACTCGTCGAGACGAACTAAATGAGCCCAAATTCGATGGGTTCACTAGTAGCCATTGAAGAGAGTTCCTTTATCCATCTCCTGGCCCCATCATCCGATCAGGTTGATGATATCAAATTATGGCATTTTTATCAGGATTACATATATATACATACAAAATTTCAAGTCGATACGACAATTAGAAGAAGGTTAAAATTGACTTCTATGATTTGATAACATTGTTAGTTAGTGAGTTAGTTAAAAGTGAAGCTAATAAAAGTGTTTTAAAATTGTGATAATCACTAATCTTATTGAAGCTATTAAGTCTTGTATACCTACTCCTGCAAAATGTATAAAGAGCGACCATTGAAACATAAATCGTCAATAGAACTCAAGTTCAGTCAATTTATGATTGCATTACGAAGGCTGGCTGGTTCAAGTCATTAGTCGCATGGGTTATTGTTTCTCCGACGCATCACGTCGGTTCATTAGCCACTTTGGTGCAAATTGCGCCGCCCGGCAGCCGTCGGATGCGAGCAATGTTCACTCTGCTAACTTAGTTACCATGCGCGCTTGCAGACCTACTGCTGTCCATTCACATCTTTGCCAAAGCACCATGTTTGAAGTAGGAAAACTGCACAAAATTAATTTGAATGTCAGATAAACAATAGACATAGTAAAACAATAATAAGGAAATACATAGTTCTGTCATACGGGATGTATCCGTAACAAACCGACCATGAAATTATTACCTACTAATGGCTATAAACGAAATATCTTGGGGCATCTTCAGAACTGAATGATTAACTATTATTTGCCCATCGCTAGATTGAAGCGAATACACGTCAGTTGTAGCGAAGTGGACTTGTAACTGTTGGGTTGTGAAAAGAGCTCGAGCCATCATTAGATCCGACCAAGTGTGATGTGGACGCGCGCACCGATGGTTTCGTACAAACGTTTTTGTTTTGGTAAGTAACTACATAAGTATATACGACCTTGCTTCATTCCAAATTTCATGACTAGATCAACGGGAAGTACCTACCCTAGTTTTTGATTCCCATATGAAATCGCAAAATATACGAATATATGCAACATAAAGGATTATATCTTTTGACAAATTATATTATTGGCGTTTATGGTATAAATTTCAACTTGCTTTACCTTAACGCGTTCTTAAGAAACTAAGGATGATGATGACGATGAATGATGATCATGAGGGCATTTTAAGCACTCGCCCTAGCTAGGCTAAGAAGATAAACAATACACAATCTCTCACCAAGCACCAAGACGCCGAGAGCGGTGTCTTGAGAGTTAGTTCCCAATCCAGGTGTAGCGTGGCGATACACTCGACCACATCATCATTTCACATCAGGTAACTGGGGGTTAACAAATGCTACCTTGTAAAATTTAGACATTGAAGTAACTACTTTTCGGATGATTTTCAAACGATATCTTTTAGTACTTAATCTATATAACAGTACCATATGCCCGAGTCTAAACTATCTCAATACCTAATTTCATGAAAATCAGTCGTCCCGCAAAGTGGCGCTGCCGGAACACATCGGCAGGTGCTTGGCGACAGATTTTTAACTTGAGGTTAGGTAGTATTTAGCATGCAAACCACGACCGTTGTCACGTCACGTCACTGCCGCTGAGCTATCATCACTTACTTTGAAAAAAAAACATAAATTATTATTTATTAAACAAACAATTAAGAATTATAGTAGTAGGCCTTTCGTTCAAAACGACTTTAAAAAAGTTATTTTATATTTTATAGCGTTGATGGCTCCTACAATGAGCTTGAGCTTTCGGTGAAGGAAAACATCGCGATGAAACCATAGCTTGGTGGTAGGGTATTTTCTAGTGCTCGCCTGGCTAGCTACCCTCAAGTTAAGAATCTGTCGCCAAGCACCTATCGGTGTATTCCGGCAGCCTCACTGGACAGGCCAGTTCCCAGTCCAGGTGTAGCGTGGTGCCATCTTCGACCACATCGTCACTTAATATCAGGTGACTTGCGGTCAAACGCTACACAGTAAGTAGTAAAAAAAAGTTATGGAGTATAATTCAAAACTCAAAACTCAAAAATATGTTTATTCAATAGGATACATTGTGATCACTTTAAAACGTCAACTTAAAACTAGCTACGCCTGTTCCAACCTCCTTACGCCGGCAAAAGAACAGGCAAGAAACGCCCGGCAGGTAATTTTTTTGGCGCGATCACATTGACAATTTTATTCTTATTACTAATTGATTGAATTGGAGCAAGTTCACTAAAATCCCAAGCTTTTTTTTGTCATCTAATAGTCCGATATTTTTTATTTAGCTTTACTAATAAGAAGATTTCTCTTGTTTGGTTGTACACATTGGGATATGGGAACATGAATATTAACGAGTTGCGGGATCACAACCAAAGCAGACCAGACCCCACAAGCAGCACCCGTTCACGAGTTGACGCAATCCTGCTTTTTCTCCTGCTTTCCCGGGCGAAGCCGCAGAGTTGCAAAGTTAATCGGCGTACGTAGAAAGTAATTACTTACCTACCTAGTGGTTTTATTGAGTTGCTTAGAGTTCGTAGTTACATGCTAATATCCTATCTTTCACACAAAACCTACTAAACGGAGCTGGGTGAAATTTGGAATGAAGATAGCTTACACTCTGGCACATAGGCTACTTTTTATCCCGGAAAAAGGTTCCTGCGGGATTACGGGAAACGCGGGTGCCACTAGTTAGGTAACGGTAAGGGATAGGTAACGGTCATTTGGTAGTTTTATCTGGGAAGTTTTCGAAGAGTTTGTGATTTTATGGACTTGGATGTGCTCTTAAAAAATTTCTACTACCACCGCATATTTTTTTGCTGGTCGCGACGCCATGTTTGAAAAATAGCGCCTAAAAAGTTTTTTGACTGTATGTCTTTCTGAACTCATATACGATGTAAATACGTAATTATGAAATAAATTGAATAACTATAACAGCAAATGACTGGACTAGGGATGCCCAAAAAAGTGTAATGTATCGATATATCGCATCGTAACTGTATCGAACTTGGTTTTATCGATACGAGATATTATCGATTTCCTTTGTATCGATATATCGTATCGAAACCGTATCGCATGCCTTTCAATTAAAATGCGATATAATGAGTATATATCGTGCAAATGGTTATCTTTTTAGTAGTTTTACTATATTTTAAAAACAAAGTCCTAAGATTTATTTAAATCTACCTCCAAGTCTAAACAAAAGCCGGCTGTTCTTGTTCCATAAACAATTTTGTCGACGTTATCATTCTCTTATTACTAATAACAATATATTCAATGGCACTGTCTATTATCGTTTGGTGATGATGTAATAGGAACTTTAAAATTGTTAGAATAATAGTAGCAACATAAAGCCTTCATTGTTTGTCTATCGGTCATTTGGAATGTATATGTCTATGGTTGTAAAACAATGGGTAGTTGCAGTCAGTTGGATAAAATAAAAAGCAGTTACAAGTTATAATACAGTTTCTTTAATTTAATAACTACAGGTTATGGGCCCAGACATGCCTACCTGGTAGTAAAAGTAAAATTAGATTCTGGAGTGTGAAGGGTAAAAAGAAAAATACATCGAGCGGATTGATTATCGGCGAAAAGTGAGGTTAAGTCTAGGCGGCGGCGGCGGCGCGTTGACAGTAAAATTTTCGTTGAGAAGGATATACTTGTTTGAGTCACTCAACAAGGCAGGGAGGCAAGATGGATGTGAATAACACTCAGAATGTGATGAAACTGGAAGGTACAAGAAACTGGAATGTTTGGAAGTTTCAAACTACAGTACTATTGAGAGGTCAGGGATGGCTGGATATCGTGGAAGGACGGTCTGTAAAACCGGAAGAAGCAACTGCACGAATCGCCTGGGAGTCTAGAGATGCTAAGGCTCAGACATTACTGGTCACAGGAATGACTGAAAATGTCATGTTACATCTCATGTCATGTAAATCGTCTGCTGAAATGTGGAGAAAGCTTTTAAGTGTTTACGAACAAAAGTCAGAAACCGGTATCCATATCCTACAACAGCGTTTTTTTCAATATAAATATGAGAGTGGAATTGAAATGTCGGTCTTCTTGTCGAAAATTCAGGAAATGCAAAACCAGTTAAAGCAAATGGGCGAAGAAATTTCAGAAAAGTTTACGATAACTAAAGTATTGATGTGTTTGCCGGATGAATATAAACATTTTGTGTCAGCGTGGGAGTCTGCACCTGATGATAAACAAACATTCGACAATCTGATGTCTAGATTATTGATCGAAGAAGAGAGGGTGAAAGAAAAGACAAAAGACGCTCAGGAATCCTCATCGGCGTTTGTAGCTAAAAGAAACGTAAAGTGTTTTAAGTGTGGTAAACATGGACATTATCAGACGGAGTGCAGAAGTAATGGAGACAGTGAGAAAAAGATGAACGATAAAAAATGCTATTACTGTGGTAAAGTTGGACATTTTAAGGCGCAGTGTCGTTTTAAAAAATCGAATGACAATAGGAAAATGAGTAATGCATTCGTGGTTTCGAACTCGGATTATGAACAATATGAAGAAACGAGATGGCTAGTGGACTCGGGGGCAAGCGATCATATGTGTCGTGATCGTTCGTTGTTTTCGTCATTTTCAAATATTTCGCAAAGGTCGGTAATTCTTGGTGACGGCGCTGCCATTAGTGTGCAGGGCTGTGGACAGATGGCGGTACAAGTAAAGAACGGAAGAGAGTGGATAGATACGACAATAAACAATGTGTTGTTCGTACCCGATTTAAAGACGAACTTGTTCTCTGTGAACCGCGCTTCTGACAGGGGTTATGTCATGGTAACAAATGACACTTCGTGCAAATTTTACAAAAAGGGAGTTGTTTGTGCTATTGCAAATAGAATTGAGAACTCTTATTATTTGGATTTTCGTTATAAATGCGAGGTGGCTAGTGTTGCGAAAGTGTCGAAGAACGATTTATACGAGTGGCACGAAAGACTAGCTCATCAAAACTTCGATCATGTGAAGAAAGTATTGGAGAAAAATAACATGGAGATAAAACAAACTCAAACGCCTCAATGTGAGAGTTGTTTGAAGGGAAAGATACACCGGTTACCATTTAAGAAAGGGGAAAAAGGATTGATGGTCGGATATGAGGAAAATAGCAAAGGTTATAGAATATATTTTGCAGAGAAAAATTGCGTTTATACAAAGAGAGATGTCGTTATATTAAACGAACAGAGAAATCAAGAAAGTGAACCAACGGTGATGTTGAATTTGAATAATAGTGAATCTATGCAAGACGAGTTACCAGAAACTGTGACAGTAAGTGAAGAAGCTGAATGTGAAGAGTTTCATGATACTCAAACTAGTTTTGAACATGGTGAGAGTGAGTCACAGAGTGAATATGAACCTTCAGATGATGGATCATTGGAGGATGATGAAACGCAAGTTCAAAATGAAAGACCCAAGCGTATAAGGAAACAGACATCATTCTACACATGTCACAATGTTGTAAGTGAAGACAATGAGCCCGTTTCATATAGAGAAGCAATGAAAAGTAGGGAAGCGAGTAAGTGGAGGGAGGCAGTTAATAGAGAATCGCAAACTTTAAAAGATAATGACACCTGGGACTTTTGTGATTTACCAACTTTTAGAGTTTTTGTTGTTGTAGCGATGTTATTGTTGTTTATGTTAAGGCTCCCTATATATCAAATGGATGTTACTGGGGCATTTTTGTATGGTGACATAGATGAAGATGTGTATGTTAGATTGCCAGAAGGGGCTTATTCTGGAGAAAACAATATTGTAAAATTGAAAAAGGCATTGTATGGATTAAAAAGTTCACCGAAGTGTTGGAATACAAAGTTTAATACTGTAATTGCTAAAGAAGGTTTTGTAAGGTCAAAATCTGATTCATGTTTGTTTATGAGGTGTAATGGTAAAGATAAAATGTATATTTTGTTATATGTTGATGATATTTTGATTTTTGGTACAAATGAGAACCATATTTCACAACTAAAGGCTAGTTTGAATAAAGAGTTTAAAATGAAAGACATGGGGCCAATATCAAAATATCTAGGCATAACTGTGAAGCAAGATTTGTAAAGTGGCATTACTGAACGAGTGCACTAAAGAGAGTGCTAAGATATGTGAAGTATAGTTTAGATTATAAATTAGTTTATAATTGTAAAGATGTTATTCTGGAAGGATATTGTGATGCTAATTGGGGAGGAGATCTCAGGGACAGGAAGTCCACATCAGGTTATATGTTTAAATTAAAATTTGTATCAATTATATCAACACAAGTGAGCAGCCAGCTGATATGTTGACAAAGGCCTTAAGTAAGGAGCTAATTGAAAGACATATTAATAAGTGTGACATTATGAATACTAAAAATGTTAATAGTTAAAGTTTAGTATTTGATTCTGTGTTGTTTAGAAAATTTGTTTATGTTGAGAAGGGGTGTTAGAATAATAGTAGCAACATAAAGCCTTCATTGTTTGTCTATCGGTCATTTGGAATGTATATGTCTATGGTTGTAAAACAATGGGTAGTTGCAGTCAGTTGGATAAAATAAAAAGCAGTTACAAGTTATAATACAGTTTCTTTAATTTAATAACTACAAAAATTATACAAATTAATCACCGACATAGTGTGATACGATACGGTAATGCGATATTTTTATAAGGATGCGATATATCGAAGCGTATCGTATGGTCAAAATATCGCATCAAATATCGCTATATCGTATAGTGCTGTATCGATATTCCGATATATCGTATCGTAACGGGCATCCGGTTTTCGTTTTATCACAGAATAGATATTTAGTCAATAGTTATTTATTCAATAGGATACATTGTGATCATTTTAAAACGTCAAACTTAAAACTAGCTTCGCCTGTAGTTTGTTTCGTCAGTCCTCTGTCCTGTCACTGTTAGGTACTTGTTGTGTCAATAGAAGTGTGTCAGGCACGTCACGTGGGCTCCGATTACCGGTAGCTTTGCTATGTCACTATCTCGTCCTATTGTTTTCAAAAACAACAGCGTCTACATTCTTTAGGCATTACATGAAATAGGTTGTCTTATCGGACTGAATGACGTATCAAACGACGGAGATCTCAAACCACTGGTCCTGGAGGCATGAACGTTTGTTGTTGTTATTTTTGTACCTAACATATAGGCACATAATATGGGCCATTATGTAGGCGCATACTAATGTTGTGGCCACACTATCGCGAAGATTTGCGCAGTCCGGCCAGTCTGGCCAAGCAATTCGTCCTGACATATTATTATAATTAGTGTAAGTGGTTTATCCGTACTGATTATAATTAAATAAATAAATAAATCTAAATTAGGTACTACTATCTTTTTAGTTCATCATCACCAGCTGGCGTCAGTCCACTGTTGGGTTTAAATATTATGTTTACTTATTTATTTCTTTAATTTTAGATTTAGTTTCATAGGTGGTTTTAGGTATATAACATTTTAAGGCTGTATTTATATTTGTTATTTAAGTTTCTTTGTATTAAAAGTAATTGTTATAAAATTAGTATCGATTTGCCACTTATATTAATTATATGTATAGCAAAATTAATATATTCTTAAGTCAAATAATGTTCAATGTTACAAAAATATCACAAATTCAACAATACAGTAAAATAAAATTAGATATAAATTTAAAAATAATATAAAAATAAATGTACAATGTTATTAAGGTATCATTAGTCAAGCTAGAAAATATTAAAAAATAACATTTTGCCCTCATTTGAAGCCCCTATCTAGAAGAAACTTGTGAGGGGTTAAAGTCCTTCGTAGGCCGCAGTTGGCCCCCGGGCTTCGTAGTGACTACACGAAACAGTAAAATCTGTGGCCTTCTACTGTCAAAATGCTCCAGCAGGCAGTGTACACACGCATTAAACATAAAGTACGACAAGTACTATAGACCTGCACCACCCAGTGATACCTCGTACTAAATTTCGCGATCAAAACACTCGCGCTGCGATCAATTGAATTGTACTGCAGTACCTACATTTCGTGGTGTGACTGGCATTAGCGAGGCGCGGTCGATGCGGAGCGGCACTGTTTATACAAGAAAACAATACAAGCTTAAACCGAATGTGAGTTCAAAAATTTATATATTTATTCATTTATTATTTAGGCTGGGTTGCACACTAGTCAAAGTTAATGAATTTCATTAACTTTAATCGTGTTTACTTTTTTTTTGTGAGTTACCTGACGGTAACTGCCGCAGTTAAGGTTACCGTCAAACTATGACGTCATTTTAGCCATAGTGAGATGGTGCAACAAATTTTTGCTTAACTGTAGATTTATCGAAAGTTCCAGTTAACTAGAGATGGTGCAACCCAGTCTTATTTATTGATTAGATAACAAGAAGTGTACATACTTTAACGTTGTTGTTTTTTTTTTGGAAACAAGTATCTGCTTCTGTTTTTAGCTGTTATGGCTTTACGGACACGTGGCCAGCGTTATAGTAGTTACCGTTGCCTAAGTGACGTGCCTTGCGTTAGTGTTGACGTTTACTTTTCTTAAAACTATGTGAAAATAAGCCCTACGATGCTTTTTTTACTCCTTACAGGGCAACGCGTGACCACAAATCACCTGATGTTAAGTGACATTGTGGTCGAAGATGGCGCCACGCTACACCTGGATTGGGAACTTGCTCTCAAGTGAGGCTGCCGGAACACACTGATAGGTTCTTAACATGAGGGTAGCTAGCCAGGCGAGTACTAGAAAAGGAATGCTAGGAATGTTGAAGTGCAGTTCTATGACGTTTAATGAGTGATCAATTGCAAAACGTAGGTAGTCTTGCTTTTAATCTATGATTAAATTCATAGTATTATCTGACACCCTAGATAGACTCCTTACTAGGATAGTTAGGAGTCAGAACCTATGTATGTGATTGTGTGGCGTTAATTGCACTGATTTTACTTTCAATTGTAAATCAATTCTACAACTCAGTTATTGTTTAAAAGTGAGGGTACTTACTCGATTTAGCGAGTAATTTTTTTTGTGCAGAACAAACTTGCTAAATAATAATAATACAGGGTAGGTATCCCTAAAAAGGGGAGGGAGACCTGCCAGAAGATGGGTCGATGAAATAAAGGCTGTAGTGGGTGGCCCGTGGACCAGAACGGCAAACAACAGGGTTGAATGGAAGCAGTTGGAGGAGGCTTTTGTCAAATAATGGCAAACAGACATAAGTAGATGTCGGCATAATTCTTTTTAAAAATTAGTGTACTTATTACTAAATTACTACTACAAAATGTACTTACTGTCTGAATAAAAGGCTAATAGATTTTTTTTTTTTTTTACCTTTTACAGTGTAGCGTTTGACCACAAGTCACCTGATGTTAAGTAACGATGTGGTCAAAGATGGCACCACGCTACACCTGGACTGGTAACTGGCTCTCAAGTGAGACTGCCGGAACACACCGATAGGTAAGTATCCTTCTGGGAAAGCAAATCTTTTTGTAGTCATATAATTTCACTCTGGTTTATTTCTCGGCTCAAGAAAAGGGACATTGACTTCTACACGGCGTCACAGAGTTTGATTCAATTCTATTTACGTATTTGGGGTCAATGACCCCTACTCGGGAGGTCTTTAAACTTGGTTTGGGGTCAATGACTTCTACTCGGAATATGGGAGATCATAGGAGCTGGCGTAATCCAGGGAAGGTTCGAAGGATAATAACGTATTCATGATTCACCCGGAATAATTGAAGGTGATGCTATTTTATAAGTGGACGAGACAGATGCTGTCAGTAGTTATCATCAATTTAACCGAAATTAGATTTTAATCTACACATGTATATGTAAAACAAAGTCGTGTTAGTTACAACACTTATACCTAACTCGAGATCCGCTGGACCGATTTTTATGATCTTTGATTTGATGGATTTGTCTTCGTCCGGAATAGGATAATAAGTATCTATTAAAAAAGGATATTCATCAATAAAAGAATTGCCGTTATTTTGCTAGAAATGATAACAACAGAACGCAACTGGACGATAGATGCCACATAATGAATAGATGTTTTAAATTATTCATTGCGCTCTAAGCCGGCGGGCGGAGGACATATGCCATCATTTGGTTTGAAGTGACATACACCAGACACCAGACTGACTCATATTCAACCGACGAGCGACTTCTCGCTGGTTTAACCCTTCTTGCAACAGGGCAACAGCTTTAGCGGCTTCTTCAGGTGTAGTGTCCATAATTTTATTCAAACAATGGCTTCAATTTGCAGAGATGTGTTTAGGTCAACGTCTGATGAGCGACTGATAAGAAAAAAACAATTACGGGGGATTTTATAGGGGGTTGTGTTGAGCAAGTTGTGTATAGAGCGTAGAGCATTTTACGAAGGTTGCGTTCAGTTGCATTCTAAAGACAAGTGTTTATTTAAATTACTGAAATAATGCTACCAATTTAAAGCCCAATTACTAGGCTTTAAATATGTAAAACATTATATAGAAGTAAAATGAGTCATTGTTAAGATAAATCATTTTTTATGCGCATTTGAGGCTTGAGTCGATTTACTTGCATGCGAGTGTAGTTCAGTGGTAGTGACGTTGATTCAAACTCGTACGCCGTGGGTTCGAATCCTGTAATAGCAATGATTTTTCAGTAAATAAAAGCATCGAAAACTACATATACCTTGGCTGCTTGATGGTAAGGCATTTCTAAGATTTCTAAGTGCTAAGCCTGTCTAACTACCACCCTCTAGCTAAGAATGTGGCGCCAAGCACCTATTGGTATGTTCCGGTAGCCCCACTTGAGAGTCCCAAGCTTGGTTTGATAACATCGTCATTTATCATCAGATGACTACAGGTGGTCAAACGCTATACCTATAGTAAATGTAAAAATAATGTGGTTATACTACTCTGTCCATCTTAGTATTAATCGTTAATATTCATGTTCGCATATCCCAATGTGTACAACCAAACAAGATAAATCTTATTAGTAAAGCTAATTAAAAAATATCGGACTATTAGATGACAAAAAAAAGCTTGGGATTTTAGTGAACTTGCTCCAATTCAATCAATTAGTAATAAGAATGAAATTGTCAATGTAATCGCGCCAAAAAAATTACCTGCCGGGCGTTTCTTTCCTGTTCTTTTGCCGGCGTAAGGAGGTAGGAACAGGCGTAGCTACTTTCAAGTTTGACGTTTTAAAGTGATCACATGTATTCTAATAAATATAATTGAATTTTTGAATTTTATATATATCCCCGCCGCTATTTCATCATGCAATCACAGTCTGTACAGTTCCACAATTTGTCGCCAATTATGGCGGCCATCCGCAAAACCAATTCATCGTGAACGTTGTGTTCATAGACGCATACAACCCAATCTATTTTCCGGAATCAATTTCTAACCACAATCTCTCCGTTGGCTCAATGTTCTGGCTTAGTGGGTTGTCTCCACAATTAACGTTCCCTATATACTATGGTATCAGAGACCATGTTTGCAATTTCTCGTTTTACTTACCTAGTAGAGTTTGACCACAAGTCACTTGATGCTAAGTGACGATGTGGTCGAAAGCACCACGGTGTGCCTGACTTCGGAACTCGCTCTCAAGTGGAGCTGCCAGAACACACGTGCTTAGGTGCTTGGCGACAGAATCTTAACTTGAAGGTAGCGGTTTCAACGTAGGTGGTTCCAACTTCTTATTTTCCATAAACACGTTTAGACTCACGTGCGATTGCAGTGAGCTTGCTCCGGTTCAATTAGTAATAAGAAAAAAATGATATCTGACCGCGCCAGCAAATTACCTGCCGAGCGTTTCATGCTTGTTCTTTTGCCGTAGTAAAGAGATCGTAACAGTCATAGCTAGTTATAAGTTTCATGTTTTAAAGTGATGAAATACATATCTCTACACAGTATAAAACAAAGTCACTTTCCGCGTCTGTCTGTCCGTCAGCATATCTCCCAATTCTTTCTATACCAGCAACGGAACGGATTTAATTAAATGCAACCTCTGTAAGATATTTTTACGATAGGTTTGAATATTTATAATATAAAACCTTATCAAGTTTTAATGCAAGTAGTAAAACAAACAATATTATGCAACCAAGTTACTGAAAAACAAACCAACATTTACATTTTTCACCTTTTTTATTTCTAAATTACATTCGCTCGAAGCTCGCGCGTAAAACAACATTGTTTGAATTTCTTTTGTGTACGTGCTCCATAATTACTGAATGGGATGAAATGAAAAAGGAGTAGAAAAACGGGAGCAGCATTGAAACGGCACGTCTGTGGTTATGACGTAGTTTTTTTTGCAAAAACGTTTGATCCATTGTTTACATCACTAGAAAGTGCCCGCGGGGATGAAAACCCCGACTAAACTGTTTTTGCTGCCAGAGTGAGGGCTTACTTATCCCCGGGTAACCCTCGTTCTCACTCACTCTTATGTGTTTTTTGTAAAATCCAACCGCAGAACGAATTAATTCAACGGTTCTGATGGGTTTTTGAGATGGGATTGCATTACCAAATCCAAAACTATGATAAACAGTTAGAATTTGGGTTCGAAATGGGATGATTAACATGTATTTGTTTTTGTTTGAGCTCTCGATGTTTCGGCACTGTTGCATATTGAGCGAAATATCGAGAACTCAAACAAAAACAAATACATTGTAAATAACCCGTTCGGAAACCTAATTCTAATGTAAATGATAGATAGATGATGATGATGTTATGGTAGTTTACAGCAGTAGGTAGGTAGGTACATGATAAACAAAATACCCGCCCCTGCTTTGAAGCGGTAGGTAAATATAAAGCGGGTTATCCTATAAATAAGCACTTAGGTATAGTTTTGCTTTTCCCAAATTTTCCAATTTTCGAATACATTTTCTTTCTTGCGAACCTTGTCTTGAGTAGTCTTGACAAAATTCTGAGTACAACAAAAAAACCATCGATCGGTTTGTAAAATTTAGCGGGACTAATGAACAGCAATTGATTTTTATAGATAAAGAGAAGAAGAAAAATAAGAATAAGAAAGAAGAAAAGATAAAGAAAAGTTGTGTAAGGAATTTTGGTCTAAATTTATGTGAAAACAAAGTTGGCATAGTAATTTATTTTTATCTGAAACTTCGCGAGAAATCAAACTGATCGGTTTTAAACAACATTAAACATAACACCCGGCTTTGCACTGGTAGATACATTGTTTTTTAAACATTAAAATGTAACCAATTTACTCAGGGATAATGTAGCTTTCTAATGGTGAAAGAATTATAGGAATATGTCCAGTCGTTTTTGAGTTTATTCGTTACAAAAATAAATACAAATCTTTTCTCATTATTTTATTAGTATACGAGTAGAAGTAGATATAGATTTATAATACGAATCAATATTGCAAACAATTGGTATTAATGAAAATTAAAGGACTAATATTATAAAGAGGAAAAATTTGATTGTTTGTTTGTTTGCATCGAATGGGCTCCGAAACTACTGAACCGATATGAAAAATTCTTTCGCTGTTGGAAAGCTACACTATCTGCGCCGGACATAGGCTACATTATATTTTCAAAAAAATTAGCGATCCTTACTAAAACTACAATAATGTAACCCAAGGTGTAAAAAAAAATACCTAAAATATCCTTTACATCGCGTGCGCTGCGAAAACTATTGATGAAAGAATAATATAATGTACCACAACTTTGTAGAACACATTATTATTTACAAAAAGTGTCGGGACAGCATAATATGTCTAACTATTATAGTTATGCCAAAATAAGTGCTCTTTTATTTAAAAATTTAATTGAAATGCCGCCGCTAGAAAAGGCTCTTTTTTTGTATCTTGGTATTAATCCTTATTTAAATAAATAACGTTATATTCAAGACTGCTTCAATACCTTTATATAACTTTTTGAATTATTCAATTTGGATATTCCATTCGAAAGATATCACGATATTAGAAAAAAATTTGGGTGGTAGCCGCCCACCCTGCTCGGCTAGCTAGGCAGCACCTTATGCAATGTAGGTGTACGGGCCGTACGGGAGGAAGAGTTTATGTGTGTGTATTGTAGTAATAAAATAAAAAAAAGTGCTTGTCACTTTTGCATTTAAAAATGTATGAGTATTCCTCTTCGATATCAACAATCGTGCTTGGTAGCATTACACACAACAATGTCTATTATGCTTTATAAACTAGAAGTTACAGGTAACAAGCAACCTGTTGATTAAGTTTCATTTATTCAGTAACCACGCCGCGGCCCTCCCCGGACACTTTACGAGGGATGCATTATGTATGCATTACAGACAGGGCTCATAACAATACTTAGCACGTGAACTCAACCAACCCCTGCACTCAAAGTTATGAATTTACAATTTATGCACCTCGCTCCGAATATATCCTGGCGAGAGCGTTAGTTTTAGACGTGTTTTTTTTATTTCTTTTGCCGGCGTAAGGAGGTTGGAACAGGCGTAGCTAGTTTGAAGTTTGACGTTTTAAAGTAATCACAATGTATTCTATTAAATAAAAAAAAACATTTGAATTTTGAATTAGCCGATGAACTGAGCACCACTTGGAAATGCCCATACAAAATTATGTTCTTTCGGGTTTCCTTTTTTCGTAAACCAAAAACTATTGATGTACTAGTCTTCCTGCTATCCCGCAGGAACCCTTTTCCGGGATAAAAAGTATCATAAGTGTTAATCCAGGGTATAAGCTATCTCCATTCCAAATTTCATTCTGATCCGTTCTGTAGTAACAAATATCCATCCATTCATCCATAATGACAAACTTTCACGTTTATAATATTAAGTATCGTTTTTATTTGCTTAAGGTGAATGGGCTCGTGCAATTTCCCATACAAACTCAAGAAGGGCGATATGGATCACGCGAACTATTCTAATGAAGTTTGAAAATTTTCTTAAATTGTTCAATTAATTACCCATTCGCGAACTATCAGTTTCTCTTACAAAAATTATGTTTTCCATGTAATTTTACATCGGAAAAATCGTATTATTATACACATGTGTGCGTGAGTGGCACTGAAGTTGACGGACTTGAATTAGGTGATTTTAACCTGCCATCTATCTGAATTTCGATGAACTATTTAGATGTAGACCTTGTGCAGTGAGCGAATGGTGGCATACGACAACGTTGAAGCGTCACAGAAGAAATTATAGTTTGTCAATAGCTAAAAATTATGCGACGTTGCAAGATCGGGCGTGACTAGTGAAGAATGATTTTCTGTCTCGCTCGCCACGATATTTCGACTTGCCAAGTCGTGCATGAACGATTTTGTTGATTTTGGGGCAATTTTTATTTTCCGTTCCGAAGACGTAAATCGAAACGGGTTGGTAGTCAAGGTCGTGGAGGTCTAATCCACTTTGATAACCTAAGTGATAGAATTTCGCCCAGGTAATCAAAGTAGGAAAATAAGTTAATAAATAAGTAAAGTAAATATATATCTTGCGATAGTTTCTCACACGGCCATCCGACTTGTATGTATTATGGTAACAAGGCAGCTGACAACATACTTACATTAGAACGTAAATCTAAATACATACGGTCTACGTAGATAGATACCTACTATTGATAAAATAGTTAGTTAGGTACTTGGCGGTAGAACTAGAAATGGTAGATCGCCCTTGCAAGAGGTCGCCTACCACGGTGGTAGTAGGTATGTACCTACCTAGCTAAAATAGTTTAGGGATATGAACAAAATAATCGATTTTTATATTAATCGATCTTTTTTTTATCGATTTTTAAAAAGTCGATGATTATATTACAAATCAATTATTTTTATTTAAATAATTGTTTTTTACAAATCGATTATATAAATAAAAACAATCGCTTAGTAAAAATTCAAACAATAATGTATTTGTACAAAATCGAAAAATAATCGATTTGTAAAACAAATCGAAAAATAATCGATTTGTAAAAAATCGATTATTAAGTAAAAAATAATCGAATCGTTTTTACAAATCGATTTAATCTAAAGAGATAAAAATCGATTATTTCTTAATCGATTTTTTCCCTTTCAAGTCACACCCCTATATTTGATACCCAGTGTGTTGGTACCGCACTACCGCATTATCAAATAAATATTTGGTAGGTAAAGGTATGGTAGGTAAGGTACTAACTACAACATAAGTAGCTAGCGAAGTTACTGGGCTAATGAGTGTCTTATCTACTAGGTAGGTATCTGATCTAAAGTCTCAAATATTACATAATAAGCCACCATGTTGTGGTTTGGCACGATATTTTTCTTCACCGAAACCTCATACCTATTGTTGGTATTTGAACATGTGCTGTGCAGCACGGAAGTTCAATGCGCAACCGATTGAGCTATCATCGCTTCAAATCATAAACGTCAAAGAAAAAACCGAAATCAACCGATATCTATCAATGTAATACTATACATATTGTTATCAAACGGAATAAGGTATATTTTTCAATAAAACAGTCTAAGCGGTAAAGAAGACGGAATCCAAATCCACATCCACATCCACATTTACAATAAAAATTTATTTACCTATACATATAATGTCTACGCAGACGTTATAGAAAGGCGCATGAAGATGAGGCGCGGGGTGCGGGGGCGCGCACAGCTGAGCGCTTGACCGCCCGCGACCCGCTGACTACACACTCTGCGAACCGACGCGCGGCATCGCACGTTCAATAATATAACCTCTAAATATTGTAAAAGTTCAATAAACCCCAACAAAATAACATTTTGTTTTTAATTTAAACAAAAGTGGCGACCGTGACAGGACAGTGCAAAACTCACCATCGAGTTCCGATTCGCCCGTGTCGAGTTCACAATCGAAAAGTCAACCATCAAAAAGGAATTGACTTGCGCGTGCGCCTACCTATTTGCACGCGATTCAAAAACGCAATTACTGGAGTCAAAAGGGAGATATTGCTTGCTGATTCTGGAGCCTGTGTTGGAGAACCATCATACCAAGGTCTAGTCCAAAGAAAGTAAGCCCTAATCCTATTCCCCATCTATATTTTTACCAATCTTTCTTGTTGTTAAAATCGCAATCATTTTGTGTGAAATGGCCGACTTGCTACTCAAGCGTTAGATAGATATTTATCTAATCCAGCTTAAAGTGAGACTATCTAGGCTTAATTTCATGCCCAACAAAATTAAACTTTCATTTTCTATGCTAAAATTTAATTTAATTTGCTACAAAAACTATATTTTCCACTTATTGCACATCTCATCGCATATCTCATCGCATTCCTTCATTTCTGTGCATTTTACTACGCGCCAATAATAACTTCTATTGCAACGAATATACAAATCGTTGTTCTATGTCTATTGCAAATTTCAAAGCATTATTTAGCTAGACCTTCTATTTCTGTTTTCTGCCATATTATAATATTATTGTAACTATTGAATTTAGCCTTTTACAAAGCCCATTTGCCTTCGTGCTACATATTTTCTTATTTAATTATTTAACACGATATTTGCCGACTAATTCCAGCTCGTGAGAGCGCTTACGTCACTGCGCTGCGCTTGCGCCGCTGCGCCCGCGCACCGCTCCGAGCAACCCTGCCGTGCCCGCTCGCTGCCCGCTTGCTGGCCCTGGCTATGAGCTCGGCGGGAGCAGTTTTCTGATCAGAATTTCTGGTAATCGTAGCGTAAACTGGATCTGGAGCTGCTTATCCCTTCAAGCAGGTTAGAATTATATCTACTTATTTAGTTGTTTGTTGCTCAAGTTAGCTTTCTATAAATTATAAAAATGAGTCAGCAAGAATTAAAAGCTGAACTTGCCGAGCAGGAACGGGAAAGGAAAGTTGAATTAACGAATTTAATTAAACAAAGAGGCATTATAAAGGGGCGTTTAACTAAATTTAATGAGTATATTACAAATATACACAGTTTGAAAGAAATTTCTTCTGTTAAGTACAAAGAAATAGAGTTAAAATCTGATAGGTGTCAATCGTTATTAACTGAGTACGAAGACCTTCAAGATAAAATAGATATTTTGCACTCTGATCCCACCGAACAAATTAAAGAAAGAGATACGTTGGAGAATCAGTTTCTAAGCTTAATATCTAACTGCCAAGTTATTTTAGATAGTCGCTCAGGTAAAAATCAAGAAGGAAATGCCGTAGGTGATTCTAAACATCCATCTATAAGTAGTTGCCATTCCAATGCGGCTAATGCGATCAAGTTGCCTACTATTAAATTACCAACGTTTGACGGCAATTATTTACTCTGGTTGGAGTTCAAGGACACATTTGAGTCAGTAATAAATAGCAATGAGGGAATTCCTCCAATCAATAAATTTCATTATTTGCGTTCCTCTCTTGAAGGTAGTGCAGCTGTGGTAATAAAATCCATAGAGTTTAGTGCTAAAAATTATAAAATAGCTTGGGAGCTATTGTGTCAGAGATATGACAACAAAAACATATTGATTAATAATCATTTGAAAGCGTTGTTCAGCATTGATTCTTTGAACAGGGAATCCTTTAAAGCGTTGCGGTTTGTTGTTGACCATGTTTCGAAACATTTACGTGCTCTTGACTCTCTTGGCCAGCCTACCAATATGTGGGATGCCTTAATTATATTTATGGTTTCTGCCAAACTGGATATACACACGAGTAGAAAATGGGAAGAATATAAATGCAACCTCGGTGACTTACCGACTTTAGGTGAATTTTATGCGTTCTTGCGTAGTCGTGCCGATGTGCTAGAAACTGCCTATAGTAACAATAATAATCGGTTTGATAAATCAGCTGATAACAAACAAAAGCCTAATGCTAACGCTCAGTCTAAAAGTTTTGTTATGTCTGTTGAGAGGAAGGATAATAACCGTTGCTGTGTTTTGTGCAATGAAAAGCATGCGTTGTATGAATGCCCTAAATTTAAAAATATGAATGTCGATGATCGGTTGAGTGAAGTATCTAGATTAAAATTATGCAAAAATTGCTTTCGCAGTGGCCATAATTCATATCAATGCCAACTAAAGGGATTGTGTCTTACATGCAGAAAGAAGCATAATACACTTATACATAAAACTTACCAGTCCACAGAAGCACAGCCCTCAACTTCTTCTTCACTGCCTATTTCGCTGACAGCAGCGTCGTCAACAGCTAATCAAGTGTTGTTGTGTACGGCCTTGGTCAAAATAATGATCAACAATAAAACTTACCCAGCTCGTGCACTGTTAGACACAGGAAGTCAGTCCTCATTTATCACCGAAAAGCTGAAAGAAAGGCTAGGGCTGTCTATTGATCACTCACAATCAGTGAATGTACGCGGAATCAACAATGTGGCATGTAATATCTCACAAAAATGCAATATTAAGATAACGTCAAGAGTGATGCCATTTGAAATTGATGTTAAATGCTTAGTAGTGCCGCGCATCACAGGTATTTTACCAAATTCAGTCATTGACACTGAATGTCTGAAACTGCCAGACAATATTGAACTTGCTGACCCTAGATATTTTTCACCTGCTGAAATAGACATACTCTTAGGAGCAGATGTATATTGGCAAATAGTTGGCTCTAACTTAATAAAACTCGGTTCAAATAAGCCGGTTCTTCAAGAGTCTAAGCTCGGATGGCTTGTAGGTGGTCCCATAATGACAAGTCAGTCAATCCCAGAAGTTCAGTGTAACTTCTCTCAAGAAATACAGGATTCATTAGAGAAATTTTGGAAAATTGATGACTTACCACAGACAAAAACATATTCCCCAGAAGAGCAACTCTGTGAAAATAATTTTGTACAAAATACTATTCGTTTGCCTAATGGTAGATTTTCTGTTAAAATTCCAATGAAAGAAACACCTGAGGAAGCGCTCGGTGCATCTCATTATATAGCCAAAAAATGTTTTGAAAATCTCGAAAGAAAATTTGTTAAATTTCCAAACTTAAAGGAAGACTATAAAAAATTTATAATTGAATATGCTAATTTAGGACACCTTACTAAGATAGATAAACCTGAATTTGGATATTATATGCCACATCACGCGGTCATCCGTGAAAAGAGTGAAACGACTAAACTTCGGGTGGTGTTTAATGCATCGTCTAAAACAAATTCAGGGAAGTCTCTAAATGATATTCAAATGGTTGGCCCAGTAGTGCAGAGCGATCTTATATCTATACTACTTCGTTTTCGCATTCATAAATTCATTCTTACAGGAGACATAGAAAAAATGTACCGCCAAATTGAAGTCATACCGTCACAACGTCACCTGCAGCTTATCCTGTGGCGTGATGAAATGCATCATAAAATCGACGTATTACAACTCAACACGGTGACATATGGCACGGCGTCAGCTGCGTTCCTAAGTACCCGATGTCTCTTACAGTTAGCTAATGAATGTGAGGATAAATCTATAGCTTGCGTTATTCAAAACGACTTCTACGCCGACGATTTAAATACAGGCTCTGATACTGTAGAAGGTTTGAAATACATTCATAAGAATGTTGTAGATGTACTGAACTCTGCATGCCTTCCACTAAGAAAATTCCGTACAAATTGTGCGCAGTTATTTGATGACGAGATAGATTCGTCTAAACCCATGGATTTAAATAAAGAATCCAGTGTTCTAGGACTTAATTGGTCACCTAAAGCAGACTTATTGCAAGTCTCCACTGACTTAGAACCTTCCACTCAAATTACTAAACGATCAGTAATCTCAGCCACGTCTAAAGTGTTCGACCCATTAGGGCTACTATGCCCATGTATAATTGTAGCTAAAATTTTATTACAAGAGCTATGGTCCTCTAAACTAAGCTGGGATGAACCAGTTCCCGCTGATTTTTGTAAAAATTGGTCAAGCCTATTGAAAGAGTTTTCAAATTTATCCCTAATACAGATCCCTCGAAGGGCGCTGTGTGAAACTCCTACCAATATATCGCTGCATTGTTTTGTGGATGCCAGCCAGAAGGCCTTCTCAGCATGTGTATACCTACGTTCTGAAAATAATGATAAAACTATTACAACACGGTTGTTGTGCGCTAAGACGCGAGTAGCGCCGCTAAGCCCGGTTACAATACCGCGATTAGAATTATGCGGTGCCTTACTAGGTGCTCGTCTATGCTCAAAGGTATTACTCTCATTAAGATCTGATGTTACTCAAAAATACTTATGGACTGATTCCACAGTCGTGTTAGGATGGATAAAGACGCCGCCAAAAGATCTTAAGGTATTTGTGTGTAACCGTGTGAATGAGATAAATGAGCTCACCAATGGGTTTACGTTTTGTCATGTTCCCACTGATCAAAACCCAGCTGATATGGCATCAAGAGGTATAAGTCCTAAACAGCTTCAATCTTCATCCCTTTGGTGGGAAGGTCCTTCGTTCCTCGCGAGTGACTCATCTGCATGGCCTAAGCAAACGCACACAATATATAGACCTGATAGTTTACCGGAACTAAAAAATCCTATTAAATGTCATGTTTCATCATCAGATGTTACTAGTATACCATTTGAAAACTACTCCAACCTTAATCGATTGAAAAGAATTTATGCGTATATGTTACGATTCATAGCAAATTGTAAAGATAAAAACTCAAGGACTACTGGCCCTTTAAATGCTGATGAGTTAAATAACTCTTTGCTAATACTGGTCAAATTTGGTCAATTACAAAGCTTCAATGAAGAAATAAGATTAATAGCTAATAGTAAGCCCCTACATCATAAGACTAAATTATTGTCGTTGAACTGTTTCCTAGATTCTAAAAGTTTATTAAGAGCTGGTGGTCGAATTCAAAACTCAGATTTTGATTATGATAAAAAGCATCCCCTCATTCTGGATTCGAAGCATCATCTTACGAAGCTACTATTTAGAAGTGAACACGAACGCCTGTTTCATGCTGGTCCTCAGCATCTACTTGCCTCCATAAGAGAAAGTTTTTGGCCTATAGGTGGCAGGCATTTAGCACGCAGCACGACTAAGCAGTGCATGATTTGTATTCGTTTACGCGGACAAACGTTGCAGCCCTTGATGGGCAACCTACCTGCTGAAAGAAGTAACTCATCGTTCCCTTTCTACTCGTGTGGCGTCGATTTTGCCGGACCATTTATGATCTCTAGTCGCAAGGGAAAGGGCAATCGCATTTCAAAATGTTACTTATGTTTATTTATTTGTCTCTCGTCTAAGGCAATACATTTAGAATTAGTTAGTGATTTAAGTACTGAAGCCTTCATTTTATCGTTAAGACGCTTTGTTTCTAGACGAGGAAAACCATATTCAATTTTTTGCGATAATGGCTCTAATTTTAAAGGGACAAACAACGAAATGAGTAGAATACTCCGATCCAGTTGCGATTCTGTCCGTAACTACGCTGCCACGGAAGGCTTTAGATTCGTATTTTCCCCTGCATACTCCCCTCATTTTGGAGGCATATGGGAGGCCGGCGTTAAATCGGCCAAACATCACTTACGTCGCGTAGCAGGCAAAGCTTCTCTAACCTTTGAGGAGCTAGCCACACTTTTCGCGCAAATTGAAGCGATATTGAATTCTCGTCCTCTAACACCACTGTCCTCTGATCCCACTGATCCTTCTCCATTAACCCCTGGGCACTTTCTGATTGGGCGACCTCTTACATCGGTGCCGTCACTGCCAATCACATCAAAGCACCCGAATCGATACCAACTTATAGAGAAGCTAAGACAGCACTTCTGGGAGAGGTGGCGTCGGGAATTCATCGCGGAGCTCCAGCAGCGCACCAAATGGAAGACGAAGCAGCAAGAGCTTCATGAAGGGGACCTGGTGATACTTAAAGAAGACAACCTTCCCCCACTACAATGGCGACTAGCTCGCATTACCAAATTATACCCCGGGATAGACGGAATAAGCCGAGTCGCCGATGTTTTTACTACAAAAGGAACCATGAGAAGAGCTGTAAACAAAATGTGTATCATACCCGTCGGCGATAACACTTGCGAAATCGCAAGGCCCCGGAAGATGTCTACGCAGACGTTATAGAAAGGCGCATGAAGATGAGGCGCGGGGTGCGGGGGCGCGCACAGCTGAGCGCTTGACCGCCCGCGACCCGCTGACTACACACTCTGCGAACCGACGCGCGGCATCGCACGTTCAATAATATAACCTCTAAATATTGTAAAAGTTCAATAAACCCCAACAAAATAACATTTTGTTTTTAATTTAAACATATAATAAAACTGTGACTGATCGCTGTCTGTACATCCTATCCTTTCCTACTAATATTATAAATGCGAAAGTTTGTGTGTGTGAATGTTTGTTGCCACGTATCACCGTAACTACTGGAATGGAAATAGCTTATAGCTACTTTTTATCCCGGAAAAAGGTTCCTGCGGGATAACGGGAAGACGCGGGTGAAACCGCGGCTGAAAACTAGTGAAAGATAAATGAGAAAAGCTATTATTGGGGGTCTTTATCATCAACGCAATAGAACCCAAAACAATGATAAATGGAATTTTTGTCTGTTTGACTGTATGTCTGTTTGTCTGTGCGTTTGTGCGCGCTAATTCCAGAAACGGCTTAACCGATTAGGGTGCGGTTTTCACTAATGTATGTGTATGTGTGGTAAGTGGTAAGCTTCACTTAATATTTAGTGTTTCTTTTACTACAATAGTTTTATAAAAAAAAATATCGATAAACTGTAGGACACGCGGGTGAAACTGCGGGGTGCAGCTAGTATAAACTAATCAGACTGTTCTATGAGTTTTTGGTTACGTCATTCACGTAAAATGCATTTTTGACTAGTTGCTACGTTGCTAGGCAAGTTGTTGTTTATAGTTTTACTCTGTAAAAAAGGTTGATCAACGTTGGAAAATTATTGATGGAAATCAGCAGATACAATCGTGCACCACTACGCCAGCTGAGGCCAGCAACAGCCCTGCCACATAGTACCTTTGTATAACCGGAAAAGCCCTGCTGGCTGGCTGTCACCACAAATCTAATTTTCGGAGGATCAAGGACGTTGTTCTACAACTGCCCTTGCTGAAAGTGTATTCAAATACCTTTGAAATAAACAATATGATGACATATAATTTTCCTACGCTTATTTACTTCGTAAATGACACCTTGAAATAAACGAAATTTTATTCTACTAATATTATAAATGCAAAAATTTGTGCGTGTGAATGTTTGTTACCACGTATCAACGTAACTACTAAACCAAATGAACCAATTGTGGAAACAGATTTGAAAGAAGCATGTCTCTCGAAAATTCGAGACTTCCAAAAAACAACGGAGGAAATAAAAGGAATTGAACTTCTGACCATAGGGCAACATGAAAATGATGTTTACACTACATATAAATGCGACAGGCCAGCCAGCCGATTTGGAATGGTTAGTTTTTCAAAGTCATGTTTGTTTCTTTAGTAGTGTTTAGTAGACATAAATCCGTGGTTTTCGTATGGCCAGGTTGGGATACAAATTAGAATATACTTTAATTATAGCTTTGTTGCAGATATGTAAACGAAAAGCGATAACACCATGCCACAACCACGTCAAAAGAATTTTGTATAAAAACAATGTTCTGACCAATAACATGGCATATGGCCAACACAATGAGTCTGTGGCCAGAACATAGTTCATGGAAAAAATGAAAAAACTGTGCGACCAGCAGGACTTTATATTGACGAAGAATTGTGAATTATTGAATATTTTAAGAATGTGTAAATAAAAAGACTATTGGTGATTGACTGTTTTTTATTTTGATACTATGTACATATATAATAAATAATCCTGATTGTTTCATAATAAAGTATTACAATAGCCAATGTCTTTATTGGTAGGAGAGTAGAGAGTATAGGTAATAAAGGGTATAGGCCATCTCCATTCTAAATTTCATCCAAATCAAAGAAAATTACCAAAAATCTGAGGCAGGGATCGAACTCGGAACCTCGTTATTAGTAAAGAACTACTGAGAGGTTTAACCACTGGTCTAACCTATACAGTAAACGAAAGAACGAAATTAGCAAATGGTTTCGTGTACAACAAGACCATTTTCTATGTGTGCGTGAATAGATCGCTGCCATACACCACTACCGCCGCGATATTGTTTGGCACAAATAAAAGTGTTTTGAAAACTAAAACACATCTGAAATAATGTTGGATACATAAAACATATGACGCCATTACCGGTAAACATAATTATTATTAAAATAATATGCACCTGTTCATTCATAATAAAATAAGATGCGTTAATTAGAAACAACGCCATCTATTGACGCTGGGCTGCTAGGCGGACCGCAAGCAACCACCTTAGATGCGTTCTAATGACATACTTTATGTCTACGTGTGCGTGTGTAAGTACGTAAATTTGTGACACCAGCAGTAAGAGAAGCGTTACGAGTAATTTATTAGTTTATTTAATGAAGATTTGGGTAATTTACAATTGAGTAACGCTATAGAACGCGCGCTTTAGTGCTTGGTTCGAATAAGATTGTTATTTTCGACGTAAAAAAATAATTTAGGTAAAAAATGACATCAGCGCCATCTCTTGACAACATAGCGTGATGAGCTCTGGGATCATCCACCTTAATAGTCGATCCTACTACTAGTAAGTAGTAGTAATATGTCAAGCTACTAAAATGACATGTTATGACGTGACATATCGATCCAAAACCGCGGATAACGGATCAGGATCGATTATTAATTTTGGCCGTAACATTTGTTATTGCCAGGAGAAGGTTCTTATGAAAGAAAACATGGAAAAAGTTAAACTGCAGTCCACGCGGTTGAAACCGCGGCGCGCAGCTAGTTTTATAATTTTTTATATATTAGATAGGTTTATTTGGATGTACGAGATAATCTCCAAAACTACTGAACCGATCCCAAAAATTATTTCATTAATAGAAAGCTACGCTATTCTTGATTGACATTAGCTATGATTTATTATGTTAAACCAGAGTTTTTATTAGGAAATCTCAATATTTGTAAAACCAATCGAAGATTAATGTGACGGCTGTCTGCTTTATCGCTTACGCTGGCTACACGGTTTGATTGAAGCTTATTTAGAGTTGATGTTATGTACTTAGGTACTGCAGGTCCACAAAAAAAACATGACATTTAAATAATTATCTAGTTTTTACGATCCCCCAAGTTCCAAAACCTCCATTTGACGAAAACGTGTTGCCATAAGAAGATGTTCATTGTTTTTCTTTTTTTTTTCAGAGCAGCGTTTAGTCGCATGTCACCTGATGTTAGGTGACGATGTGGTCAAAGGCGCCATGCAGCACCTGGAGCGGGAGCCTGCTTGCAAGCGACGCTGCCGAAACGACCGGTAAGTGCTCATAATTTCTTTATTTTAATTTAGTAGCCATGTAAGCCCTAGAAAATGCACGGAGAAAAAAGACTTTCCGAAATACCGTTTTCCTTCTGAGTTAAAAGGGAAGGACTTGTGATTCAGAAGGAAAATTAATACAAAACAAGGAAGGAAACGGTCTCGGAAAGTAAAGAAGAAGACTCAGAAGGAAAGTCAGATTATTCTTCCCAGTGGGCTCTGCCATCAAGCTATGGTTCCATCACCATGTTTTCCTTCACCGAAAGCAGGTTATTGTAGAATTTGAACCCATGACCTTTTGGGTCGCATGCCAACGTCACACTAATAAGATATCATGTCTTAAAAACGCTTTAATTTTGCTTTTAATTTCGCTAAAAAATAATAATTTTGTCTTAGATATAAATATGAAATATCTAATTGAAATAAAAAATGTTTCCATAAAAATATCAAAGATATGATAATAAAATTTCTCTCCAAGTAAATTCTGAACCCTTTTCTTGAAGAAATTTATGTTTAAGTAAGATATCTGTTTTAACGATAACAGAATAACTGGAGCCAAAAAACAAAAAACCAATCGAACAGACACTTTTTCCTCTTTATCACACGTTACATTAAGTGACGATGGTGGCACCTAAGACATAGGTACTGAATACTGATGCTTAAAAACGCTGACGCTGAGACGTTAAAGTACAGCTCAAATATGTCTTGAGTGTCTGTAGAAATAAAGTTATAAGCTGGTTCAAATAGACATCTCAGGTAATTGATATGATTTAATGAACGCGACACACACCCCTGCTCCATGTTCCTCACGTCAGCACAAATTATGCGCAAAATTCTGTTCTGTGTCGTGCAGCCCGTACTTATAATAAGCAATACTCTGGCTTGGACCTATTTCATTTAACTAAAAACGCCCTTAAATCAGAAATTAAAAAGATGCATCGCTCTATATGAAGTTTTATAAATATTTCCTTCGACACATACACCACTTACATACACGCACACACAGTCACACACACACACACACACACACAAAACGCTCTTTTCGCGCTTTTTTATTACTTACCTACCCTTACCCTTCTATTTTATAATTAAAACGCTGTTGGATTACCTAAAAAAAAAAAAAAAAAAGGTCTTAAAAGTGTTGACTGAGCGTTGAAAGTGTTTACTCAATCTTAAAACATCCGCTTCTTTGCGCTCTGCTCGTTAAATCCAGACTAAAAGGCTTTTTCATCTTCGTCGAAAGAAAAAAGGGGGAAGAGTAATTAAACTGCGGTTACGCTACCCCTATAGTTTACGCAAATTTATATTGCAGCCGCCGGTGTAAAAAGGGAATTTATTCGCATGGAACTAATTGCGATGCTTACAGCAACTGCTTATCATCTAAAGTTAAAATTATACTCGTAAGTACGAAACTAACTCTGTCTGTCTGTTTGTTTGTAACCTTTCACGACTAAACTGCTGAACCAATCTTGATATAAATTAATTATTCTATGTCCTCCAGTATTCGAACATTCTCCATATCAAATTATTACATTAAAAATGTAGTTAAATTGAAATGGATAATGTTATTAAACACAAGATGACTTGATGAACTTAGCACCTAGCAATTCCCTTAAAAATCCTTTAGGGAAAATCCTTTTATTAAAGCAAACTAAACTAAAAATATAAATAAACAACACTTAGTTTTGCCTAATTACAGCTTCAAGCAATTTTATCCCATACAAATCAATGTCAGCATAGTATAGGGGAACATTGAGGGCAAATATATATGTGATGAGCACGAATATTTGTGCCAGAGTCTTGGATATTTCTATCTATATAAGAATTTGTTTCTCTACGTGTCTATGTATATCATTGTCTAGTACCCTTAACACAAGTTTCAAGCTTAATTGGGGCTAGGTCAATTTGTGTGCAATTGTCCCCTAATTTATTTATTTATTGAAAGCAACGCTGCATTTACATAATCATTATATGAATGCGGTGTAATCTAGGTATTTAGCCAGTGTTGAATATAAGATGTATCAAACATTAAGGCCTAATATTAAACTTTCAACCACCTAGATACTGGGATCTAGATCGTATCTCCCTAAAATGCGGACTCATTATAAGTTGCTACTCAGTCCCAAAAATCTTTAAGTAGATAAATTAGCCTTTACCACAGTCAACATTCACTTATTCACTCTAATAAATAAAATTAGCAAATATCTCAGTAGTGTATGATTGGTTTCAACGCCATCTTGCGGTGTACGCCCGAACTTCAGATGCAAAAATTCATTGGGATGAGGTAAAGCCACAGATTTTGATCTGTGGGTAAAGCCTTAATGATGTTGATGATGATGAGATGATGTGTGTGACCCAGCCTCGAGTCGGCTCAAAAACGATAGTTCCCTTTGTGTTTAAGTCACTTTACAACAATAATTCAACTTTTTACACTCGTACACATAATGACTAATGATTCGCCAAAATCACACATTGCCCCCAAAAAGACACACACAACTTTTAAAAACTGATTTTTTTAAAATATTTTTTTTGTTTTGTCATTCAATTGCCACTAAGTAGCCGACAAGATAATTCAGAAAGACCCGGTGAACGTACTTTGGCCATTCTAGTACATTTTCAAGGAGTAGGCTTCTTACATTGAAGTACCTTTCCATTCATGGACCTTTTCCACGAATTACAAACCGCCGCTAGATAGCGCTGCAGCGCAACTTTGGTACCCTTCAGCCGATGGCCGTGAAAATGGGAGGTAGGTACTCTCATAGCGAAAAAAAAACGTAGTTAGTAAACCTTGGATAGATGGCGCTAGTTATACATCAATATCTTTTTTTTCACATTTGTTCAATGAACAAAAGTAAAGACATCGGAGCCAGCCAAACACGGTTCAGCGATGGAAGGCCAGAAATAAAAAAAAAACAATTGTCTATCAGCCGTGGTTGGTATTGGCCACCAACCAACTGTCAAAATAGGGGATGAAAGTTTGTATGAAACT
Organism: Opisthograptis luteolata; assembly: GCA_931315375.2. Classification (NCBI taxonomy): domain Eukaryota; kingdom Metazoa; phylum Arthropoda; class Insecta; order Lepidoptera; family Geometridae; genus Opisthograptis; species Opisthograptis luteolata. The sequence goes on from OV928033.1 coordinate 15,403,682, forward strand.
TTGTCAATTTTAAACCGATCGGGCTGAGACTTTTCATGCATAAAGCTGTAGGTATCCCACGCGGTTGAAACCGCGGGGAACAGCTAGTTGTTTATAAAACCGGCCCTAAAAGTTACCAACTCATCTATCTTTCACACCTAATGTGTATAAATGTGAAAGTATGTGAGTGAGTATGTGTGTTTCCTACTTCTTCACGATGACATGGCACAACAGATTTAAATGAAATTCAAAGTTATGTGCGGATTTGCCATCGTTCAAAAACGGTGAAGGAAACGGCATGTCCAAGAACTGCAATATTCAAGGGCATGCGACATCTACCAACCCGCACTGGGCCAGCGTGGTAGATAGATTACAGCCCATAATAATCTCTCTCTGAGAGAAGGTCAGAGTTCCAGCAGTGGGAACGTGAAAAAGGCTGACGAAGATGAATATAAACAGAAAGGGATAAACAAACGGAAAATGCGACCCACTAAAAAACAGGTCACAAACCCCAACGGAAAAGGCGACCAACTAACAAACAGGTCACAAATCCGACTGGAAAAATCTAGTACACAGTTGCCTCCCGTAACCCTGACATTGTTAAGTCCATTATAATTAAAGAAACACGCGATGTTCGTTGCGTTCTAGAAATAGTTTGTTGTCTACAGTTATAGGCGTTGTTTCAACCTTGTTCAAGTCACTTGATGTTAAGTGACGATGTGGTCGAAGGTGGCGCTACGTTACACCTGAACTGAGAACTGACCAAGGCTGCCAAAACAAACAAACAGCGGTGGCGACTGATTCTTAGCATAAAGGTAGTAGGTGACTACAAGAAAATGCACCATAAATTTTATCAGAAAATATGTCAAAAATAATAATATATCTTACCGGATCTTCGCCGCATTACCGAATCCAGTTTCCCGGATTGCAATCCCCATTCACAAAGCTCTCAAAGCTCATTACCACAGTGCCAGTGTACGTTAACTTAGAAAATACATTCGCGGCGTAAATTTAATCAGCGTACGGGACCAAAGCAAAGGAAGAAGTTAAGCATCCCTTTGTAAAGCTTTACAAAGGATGGCATCAAAATCCCTCCAACGTGCGCTTTCAGAATTACCGACGAACCCGTTGCAGGAGGTATTTTTGATAATTCTAATGAACTTTTATGGTGTCGTAGAAATCCACAGTCAAACGAGTCCCTGCGAATTTAGCTGCATTATCAGGTAATACTCCTGTAGCCCTACTTTTTTAACTTTTTATGACGAATATAGTGCAAACTTTAATACTCTTAGTATATACCTCCGTGATCAAGGCGCTTGCCAGTGCCGAAATATCGAGAGCAAAAACAAATACAAATAGATTCATAATCTGATTCTGCTTTTGCTTCAACAACGTACTCTAAAAGTGACAAGAGATTTTAATGGAATATTGTTTTTAATGCTCTTCGTGCCAATTCAATTCGGATAAAGAGCGTTCATTATTTTTATAAAATAAAAATGATGTTTCATTTTATGCAGCCAGCTGTTTTCAAAAAGTCAGTGGCCTTCGCTTGGTTTAAAACTCCGTTAATGGAGTTGTTTGATGTGCTTTTGTGCTTTTGAGTTCAAACAAAACTGCCATAGAAAAAAACACTTATCGAATTTTCTGAACATTGCAATTTTTTTTGGTCTGCTTTGGTTGTGATCCCGCAACTCATTAATATTCATGTTCCCATATCCCAATGTGTAAAACCAAACAAAGAGAAATCTTATTAGTAAAGCTAATTAAAAATATCGGACCATTAGATGACAAAAAAAAAACTTGGGATTTTAGTGAACTTGCTCCAATTCAATCAATTAGTAATAAGAACAAAATTGTCAATGTGATCGCGCCAAAAAATTACCTGCCGGGCGTTTCTTGCCTGTTCTTTTGCCGGCGTAAGGAGGTTGGAACAGGCGTAGCTAGTTTTAAGTGACCACAATGTATCCTATTGAATAAAGAAAAATTGACTTTTGACTTTTTTTGACAGGTATCTTTTCAACTTTCTCTCCGTAAGAACTTTATTCCGACTATTATAAGTATCTAAAAAAATGCGTTATTGGTCTAGCTGTTCACCAGTGACGCCCTTATCTACAAACGGTATTTAATTTTGATATTTATAAAAAAGAAAATAAATTAAAAATTGATTTCTATAAAGATACTGCTGCGCCCCGCGGTTTCACCCGCGTGGACTACATTTAACTCGATAAAAATTAATATAAAAAATAGATGTTGGCCGATTCTCAGACCTTCCCGATATGCACAAAAAATTTCATCAAAATCGTTCAAGCCGTTTCGGAGGAGTATGGCAACGAAAACTGTGGCACGAGAATTTTATATATTAGATGAAGCATTGTAAATTTATAATAATTTAAATATTACACTAAATCCTTCACCAATAATGAAACAGAATAAAAATTATTTACAAGTCAAGCTAACAAAAGTGTTTTAAACAAGTACATGACAGAATAAAAATCCTAAAATAAAAATATGAGTTAATAAGAAAAAAAATTACACTGTAAATATTAGATGCACGCTTACATACTTACACTGTTTTGCATGAGAATTCGCCACAGTGTAGGTGTTTGTACTGAAATATGAAACAGCGCAGTTTCATCTTTCCAATTCCACTGCACCTGTAGGCACTCCCGACCGGCGAGATTGAGTTGAAAATTAGCAATGTCCGTCCAATAGAGTTTTTATTGCTCGTTTATAGTTTCTGCTCCGGCAATCGCGTCGCGACACCTACACCTACCTATCTACTAGTTTATATCTACGTTGAAAGCGTTGAAAAGCGATGATGGCTCAGTGGTAGTGACGTCGGCTTACGATCCGTAGGACGTGGGTTTGAATCCTACAATGAGCTTGAGCTTTCGGTGAAGGAAAACATCGTGATGAAACCATAGCTTGGTGGTAGGGTATTTTCTAGTACTCGGCTGGCTAGCTACCACCCTCTTGTTAAGAATCTGTCGCCAAGCACCTATCGGTGTGTTCCGGCAGCCTCACTTGAGAGCCAGTTCCCAGTCCAGGTGTAGCGTGGCGCCATCATCGACCACATCGTCACTTAACATCAGGTGACTTGTGGTCAAACGCTACCCTGTAAATAGTAAAAAAAAAAAAAAACGTGCAAACTGGGCTCGATGTAATTATTTCGATGTATCTAGTATCGATCATCACGCAGTGGGTACCTGAGGACGAGGCAGGCCCCGAAAAGGATGGCGTGAAGACCTTGACTCATATGAGGAGCGGTGGCCTGAGGTTGCGGGGGATAGAGATATCTGGAAGGAAATGGGGGAGACCTTTGCCCAGCAGTGAGACAGTATGCGTTAAAAAAAAAAAAAAAAATCTAGTTTCGAGTTGTAAGTCAAGTCCAGCGAGCCACCCCGGTTTCACACTAGTATAGGAAAATATACACAACTGGCTGCGCCCAACCGTTTCACCCGCATATTCCCGTTATCCCGTAGGAACCTTTTTACGGAATAAAAAGTAGTCTAGGTATGTTTTATTCCAGGGTGGGAGTTCTATCTCGATTCCAAATTTCATCCAGATCCGTTTAGTACGTCTTGCGTAAAAGAGTAACAAACATCCATACAATCATACAATTATAATACTGTACAGCCGTTGCTGCACTTAGCTGGGCAGAGAATTCCACTAATTCCATTATTCTTGTTTCAGAGTTACGTACATTTCTAAACATAAAATCATTAGCGTGCCGCCTATATGAGCAGGCCGAGAAATTCATTTTCCCAATTTCATTATGTAATGAATTTGCTTTTGGAAGTAATTTATTCGACGGCACTATTCTTGTTTCCATTGGCGATCGAAGCCTTTTGAAGGTGAAGATCAAAAACGTATTTTTTCAATTTGAATTTCCGATAAATAACTAAACGTTAATGGAACGGGGGTTTTTATACGTGTCATATGTTCTGTGAAAGGAAATTGGTTTGGTAGACGGTGGTATAGCAAAGAACGAGGGCTTGGGATAGATAGATTAATCGTTTTTTATGTTATATTAAAATACAGCTTTTTTGACTTGTAATTTATTATTCAATAGTAGTTTTTCTGTACGCCGCAAACCTCAAAATAAAATAGAAAACCACAATTATGCATGCATTGCTGTACTCCATTTTGAAGAGTAACTTATTTGGCAAATTGCTGAGAATATAGGCCATAAAATCTGTCATCTCAGTACCCAAAGAGCGAGTGCAGTAGTGCACTGTTCTAGGTTACATTACAATAATTATGTCATAGAATCTATCACCAAACACCTGTCCGTGAGCTCCGGCAGTCGCACTTAACAGCCAGTTTACACTTCAGGCGCTGCGTGGTGCCATCGTCGACCACATCGTCACTTAACATCATGTGACTTTGACTTGTGATAAAACGATACCCTGCTGTAACTAATAAAAAAAAGCGATAGAACTTCTCTTCTCACCGTTCCATTAGATAAAAAACAACACAGTAAATAACCAACAATACCGTTGCATTCTAGCAAAAGGTTTACTGCTATTTTCCTTTGTTTTGTTCTATAAACTTCTATCATTATAGGGAACAACTTCCGCAGATGAGATGACTATCGGAAATACCTCAGAATAATTACAAGCGCGCTGACAAACTTCCGAAACTTTGCACTTCCGAATATTCGGAAACTAGATAGGAACTTGAAACTTAGGCGATCGCTTCGGCTTATAAGCTACTATACATATGGACCACACACATGTTTGAGCTTCCTCTCGCCCGTAGCATCTATACATTTCAACGCTTTCATGAAACTATCTCGACATCACGAAAATACCTCGTAATAATATTATGATGGTCCATACCAATCATAAATGTATGATGACCCTTACTCTTAAATTATAGCGTTCGGATAAACCGTTTCTATTTTATAAAAATCCTCTTGTTTTTACTGACAGAACATATTTTATTATATATTTAAAGAAAAATGGATTTACATACGTAATCTATGAATCTTTTTTTTATAACTAATCACAGGGTAACGGTCACAAGTCATCTGATGTAAAGTGAGGGTGTTGTCGAAGGTGGCGTCACGCCACACCTGCATTGGGAACTGGCTTTCAAGTGAGTCTGCTGGAACACACCGATAGGTGCTTGGCGACAGATTCTTAACTTGAGGGTGGTCGCCAGGCGAGTACTAGAAAATACCACCAAGTTATGGTTTCATCACGATGTTATCCTTCAAGGTGAAGCTCATTGTAGGATTCTTTTCATGAATGAGGCTTTGAGGCAAGACTATCCGTTCAGGACTCAAAAAAGCATAGACAACGTAGAATGAACGTTAAATACTTAACCTCGTACATTCTCACCGGAATCAGATTAAGGGCCGGTTTTATAAACGTCCGTAAGTTAAACGGAAGACCAAATTTCGGTAAGTTTTATCTTATTGTCAAATTTTAGTTCAAGTTCAAGTTCAAGTGCTCTAGTAAGTACCTAACTACTGGCCGGCGGCGACGTCACTCGTTTCCCGCTAAGTGGCGCTCGCTTTTATTTGCGACACTATTCTCGTTAATTCATTAGCCCTATTGCAGAAAAAAAAATAAGAGAACGAGATGGGAATGAGATAAAAGCTTCCATGTTGTCTTTATTTTGCTTTCTTTTCATTCCGTTTTTTAATAGAATGTTTGAAAATTTTATCTCTATTTAAAAAAAATTCAAGTCCTGATTCATTCATTGACCTACAAATTTAATATAAGAGCACAGCTTCAACCAGTATTCCTAGAGACGAGAAGTTTGGGGAGTAGCTTTGGTGTTTTAATGTTGGTGCAAAATATAAGCATTTTTGAAAAACAAACTGTAAAGATTTGAGTTTTTATTTTAGTAGATTGTTATTTGCAACTTAAGATTCACCCAGAAAAATAAATCTTTTTACCTAAGTTTGCAATAGAAACGCCTATATTCATACCTTATTAAATAACATGTACAAATATGTATATGTTTTATTATCTCCTAATTTTTATGAATATATTAGTACATATTTATTGTAATATTTCGTATCTTGTCATGTACATAATATTATTGATAAATATTTATTTGTTTAATTTTCATTTTCATACAACAATTGTGTACCGCTACCATTTTTCTTGCACGTCCAGGATGACTGGTACAAAATGTTATTTAAAATTAAGTCCTCCTTGTACAATGTTATGTGCTAAAGTATAAATAAATATCAATTCAAAGGAATTAAATTACTTTTATGCAGTTTATATTAAATGCAATGAGAGCTCTCAGCCATGGTAGCAGAATATTAGGTACGTAGCACGTAGACGCTTACGCGAGAAAACGGTGAGAATTTCATATAAAGTTGCAAAGGTCCGCCCTCCTACGCGGTTCTCCGCGGAATGAACCACTGACCGTGAAACGGGAGCGGGCCGCCGGAACCAAGCCACGTGCCTGCGAGTAGTACGCCATGTTGACACAATTCTGAGTGAAAAAGCTAGCGCGACCTTCTACGAACTATGCAGACTTAGTACTCAGTTATGACTTCGTACCAATTTTATTACTGTTATCGATTTTGTAAAAGTTTTGCATATGATTAAAGTAGATTAGATAGACCAACATCCTTGAAATAAAGTCCTTGAATAGAAAAGGAAATTTTTTTTTTTCAAATTATAACGAGAAAAAGAAAATCATTGTTTAGCGAGTAAATCCTGCTATAATTTTTTTTTATTTTATTTTATCTTATTGGAAAGACCAATGATTTATACATTTACCTAAAGAATCAATTTAACTCCTACGTAAATATATATAAAGTCAGTTGTAAGTATTCACTGGTAGCATCCTACTAATATTACGAGTATAAACGTGAAAGTTTGTGAGTATGGATGGATGGATGTATGTTTGTTACTCTGTCACGAAAAAACTACTGAACGGATCTGAATAAAATTTACCCTGGACATAGGCTACTTTTTATCCCGTTAAAGGTTCCTGCGGGATAACGGGAAGACGCGGGTGAAACCGCGGGGCGGAACTAGTAGTACATATTAAATACTGTTCCCTTCCCACTAGGTACTAGCCTCCTGAAGTGAGCAATCCCTTCAAAGATCAAGTTTCAAAGGTCACAGGGCTTCTTTGTCGACTTGTTATCAAGAAAATTTTACCATTATTGTGCAAAAGACCAACAAAGTTGTAAAGAAAACATTTTCCATTTCTTAGGAAAACTCAGCAGTTTAATCGAGAACAATCTACCTCCGACATTACGAAATCACATTCAAACGCAAACAAGAGAAAAATAAATAATTTGGCAATATTGTTCAAATTCGTCTCAATCTTACAGTAATGACGACTTTGTAAGTACGATTAATTATGTAACGAAACAAACTTTTTTTTACGTAACATAGCTTCTGGGAATTCTTTTTATTTCTTGCTTGTATAGCCATCTAAATTCGAGTAAGTTCAAATTCGTCTCAATCTTACAGTAATGACGACTTTGTAAATACCAATTTCTGCAAACAGTACAATTAATTATGTAACAAAACAAACTTTTTTCTACGTAACATAGTTTCTGGGAATTCTTTTTATTTCTTGCTTGTAGCCATCTAACTGTCGTTTTAAAAATACATGTAGATTTATGTAATTTTGGTTTATATTTACCGCATTGAGGACGGCTAATACCTACTTCAAACTTAGAATATGCCTTCTTATTGTAAGGCTACAAAATTATTGTAAATCAATAAATAGCGCTCTCGCGATTTTAGCGGCAAGAGACCGTTTGCTGCAATTTGACCATTCTCTTTCAAAATATCAGGTGGAGTAGATTCCATATAAACATCAGATTCCTCGCTTGAATTCATATTGTACTATTATTATCTCTTCATTTATTTTTTTTCTTAAGCAAAAGTTTTTTACATTAATTTTATAAAATAATATTAAACAAAATTACTATAAAAAACTTAAACCTAGAGTGCCGCCGGTAGCGGGGCAGGACTCAAGCTACCGGTGGTTAGGGCTGCAGAGTGAGGAACCTCCTGACGATACGCGCCGTGTCAAGGAGTACTGCCTTCTGCATGCGACCCTTGATCCAACCGTCCAGCGAGAGCTTCTTAAGATGTTGGTCGAGACTCTTCGCTATGAGGCCGTTCGCTGAAACGACTATCGGGACGATGATCGTTTATATTATTATTATTATTATTATATTGTTTATAATTAATGTCAGTCGGAAAGTCGCAACAATCTTTGACGTTTCTAATATGAAAATGGCGCGAATTTGGAAATGGCGCCATATGCATGTGGTGAAAATTAGAACTACATCTTTCGTTTCATTTACTCTTTAGTCAACTTAGTGCGTTTTAAAGTGAGACAAATGTATTGAGCAAAAGCGCTTCCAAGGAGGTTCGATCAGTCACTTTATATATTCTCCTTGGTGGAATTCTTACATAGGTATTTTAAGGAAAATGAAACGTAAAGAATACGCACGATGCTGTACATCGTGTTATGCGGTAAAATAGGTACTTATTTTACTTATTTTACCCAAGCAGCACCCGTTCACGAGTTGACGCATGTGCCAGCCATCGGCGTACGAAATTTATAACTTTCGAACAATGTATACAGGCTTCGTAACCGTTAACTAGCTGTTGCTCGCGGTTTCACCCGCGTGGACTACAGTTTATCGCAATAAAAAGTATTCTGTGTCCTTCCTCACGGTTCAAACGATCTCTATACCAAATCTTACATCTATACATATAAAGGAAAGACGTGTTAGGTACACTATTTATAACTCAAGAACGGCTGAACCGATTAGGCTGAAAATTGGTGGGGAGGTAGCTCAGGACTAGGAAACGGACATAGGATACTTTTTATCCCGTAAAACGCGGGTGAAACCGCGGGGAACAGCTAGTTTAATTTAAATCGGTTCAGTAGTTTAGGCGTGAAAGCGAGACAGACAGACAGAGTTACTTTCGCATTTATAATATGAGTATGGAAGTAGGGATTTTTTACGTCTATATACGTTCCGCCGTCATGAAGATGAGTGGTCACAAACTTTTCTGGAGGTTATTTATTTTTTCCTACCCTATCATGTTGGTTATAGCTCTCAGAATTTGCAAGTTGAAGTGGGCAGGCCACATCTCTCGACGAACCGATAACCGATGGGGAAGAAAGATTCTCGAGTGGCAACCACGAACCGGAAGACGTTCTGTAGGTAGGCCCCCTAGGTGGACCGAAAACATTATAAGAGTCGCAGGGAGCCGATGGATGCAAATGGCTAATAGCCGTTCATGGTGGCGTTCAAAGGGGGAGACTCAGCAGTGGACTTCTTCCAGCTGATAATGATGATGATGATGATCATATTGGTTAGGATGTGAAATATTGGAAACTCGCCAGTTTTAGTGTATTCGAAACGGAAGAACGCATTAGAATAATTGGAATTCGCAGTAACATGGTCGTAATAATCCGTTTAAAAAAAACCCCATCAGGCGGACCGTTTCGTCTGCCACTCTGTTGTATAAAAAAACCGTTAAAATGCAGAGCTCTTCCGGGAAAACTCCGCGGCTGATAAAGCACTGATAAAACATCAGTTGAGCTACTTACATGATAACACCGGACATTGCTCACAAGTTGCACTTGGTTGGAGAAAATAAAGGCAACATATTTAAATTAGGCTTTGAAGTTTGCTTTTTATCAATTTTAACAGAAAAAAAAACGATTTCAAATGCAAACGACAATGGGCATTATTGTCATCATCATCAGCCGGAAGAAGTCCACTGCTGAACATAGGGCATTAATGTATGAGTAACAAACTCAAAAAAAACAGTCCGATTGAGAACCTCCTTTTTTGAAGTAATTTAAAAATCATCCCTCTCGAGGTAGACCACTGCCAAGTTTGTTGCCAAAGCTGTGGCTGCTAGAGTCTAATAACACTAGATATCAAAACTTCCGCGCACAAACTAGCGGGTGAACATCTTCAATTAGTTTGCAACTCGTTTTATGTACATTGTACACTTTGTAACAAACAGTTGTGTCGATTTCAAGTTATTGCAGTAGAGGTGGGACATAAAACATTGGAACAGATACAGAGATTAGGTATTCCGCGAGACTAGGTCGCACCTAGTCCACGTATTTTGCTTTAGTTATTTATTTAAGTACTGTTGGTGCCTCTTCGTGGCGTCTCGTCTCCAAACGGTTCTAACAGAAGACCAGCAATGGGTAATCAACCAGCAAAACGCTGGGTTGGAGCCGATTTATTCAAATTAGTATTAAATTGTTGTGTAAATACAATTATTGCAACATTGATTTAATTTCGTATTAACCAGTGTTATTGTAGCAAACAACTGTTATTCATTTTATATATTAAATTTTATCGTTACAAGTGTTTCACCTAATCCTAACAAAGATTAGGTTGAACGTACGCCAAGTTATTAGTTACGGACTTCATGCCGAGTACGTAGATTAGGTTTGGATCAGGTATTTTGATTACGTAATTTTAAGTATCGGATTAGATGTTACCTAATACAACCCATGACTTGTATGCATTGTGCAATCGAAAACTAATATCGAGTAGTTGATGTTTTCCTTGTACAGAGTTCTGATCGCTGAGGAGTCAATGACCTCTCAGAGTACGAGAACGTTCCATATAATGTATTACACAACATAATAACACAGAGTAGAGTTTCTGTTGAACTTACATCCTTCAAGAAAAGCTGGAGACTCACATGAGCATTCACTCGATGTGAGCACGTTACAAGTCGATAATTGGGAATGTTTTCGCTGTTGACGTGCTGAATATTCGACTTGTAACGTGCTCACATCGAGTGAATCCTCATGTCAGTCTCCACCTTAACATTCCTAACAGTTCGCTTCAAATCTATAACTGTTGCCGGGAACAGCAATAAGGATAGAAGAAAACTGGTGATAAAAATCTTATTAAATCTAAAAATAACGTTTTTAGATTGAAATCTACTGCGGGCCGGGGTGCATTTCAATAAAAGCAGCTGTAAAGGTCACATCTACTCGAGAGGTTTTGACATCCACCTACAGCTAGTTCCCCCAGTTCTTTATAAGAAAATTGGATTCTATTTTTACGATGGCATTCATATTGAAATGTCACTTTGAAAACAAAAACTTTAATCAATCTTTACAATTAAACTAGGTTTTTAATGATATTCTCGTGATTTTTCATTGGTCCTTTATTGATGGGCTTAAAAGTTACACCAATCGAGTCGACTCATTGAGAACGTTATCTGTTGAATTTTAATTTGAAAACTTTAAATTTTCGCCGTTCAGTGAGCAGGACTCCCGCGCGATCGAGACGTTTTTGCAAAATGAAATAACTAGTAAATAATAACTAGTTCCTTCACACATTTCAAGATAAAACGCAGCAAACATTATGTTAATTAATAAATGAATTCAGAACAATTTTTTGGCCAAATCCGCTCAAAATGACGAGGGGTAAACCGGTTTGTCTGAGAACCACAATTTTCAAGGACTTGCGACGTTTACCAATACGCACTGGGGGTTAGATCATGGCCCATGCTCTCTCTGAGAGAAGGCCTATGTCCCAGCAGTGGGAACGTAATATATTTTGGAAATCTTTTTTGTTTAAGTGACTTAATTTTTTGTCACATTATTCATTGGACTAAGACCCATCCCGCCATCGCTCAATACGGTGAAGGAAAACATCGTGAGGAAACCGGCGTGCCCAAGAACTGCAACATTCAAGGGCATGCGACATCTACCAACCCACACTGGGCCAGCGTGGTAGATTACAGCCCATACTCTCTCTCTGAGAGAAGGCCAGAGTCCCAGCAGTGGGAACGTGAAAGGCTGTTATTGATGAAGACCCATCCCAGGCTTTTTAATCATGTGTATATCTGAAACCAAGAAATATGTACGTAGATGTATATAAATGTAAGGATAAGCATCATTTATTTGTAACAAATTATACAAAAATACTTAACATTATGTAGAAATCTATAATATAAATATAAAAATCAATTGCTATTTTTGTTAGTCTCGCTAGAACTCGAGAACGGCTAAACCGATTTGGCTAATTTTGGTCTTGAAATGTTCGTTGAGGTCTAGGGAATGTTTAAAACGTGAGAAAAATTAGAATATCTGCCGGGAAAAACCTAAAAACAGTGCTTTCCCTTTTCCCGTATAAACGTTTTCTAAATAAAATGTAGTCAATTTGAACTTTATTGCTAATCAATAAAAATGATTGTATTTTCCATTGAGGCAGTACGAAGTCTGCCGGGTAGTAAGAAACAAAAATGTATTGCTGCAAACCGATGTGAGATGTGTATTCTGGACCCCCTGTTTGTTTTTTATTTTATACAAACACATAAAGCGAATAATTAATTTAATTTCAAGAAAGTATACCTGCGGGTTGTACAGCATGTTTTAAATTTTCAATCGAAGTCCTTCGCCGTAGACAGTCTACGAGATTCGTAGGAGATACCTTGTATCTTGTTTAGTATTTTCTTCGTCACTAAAAATTAAACCATTTTCAAAAAATACCTACTCTGAATACAGTTTTTATTAATATGTTGAATGTTGATTGGTTGTACTGACAAGTCTTTGTTATTTGGAGATCTGGAGAAAATGGTCGTAACTTTAAAAATTAGAAGTAGGTGAAAATTTACTTATAAGATTTGATTACATTATTAGTTAGTTAGCTAGTTAGTTACAAGTAAAGCTAATAAAAGTGTTTTAAAAAAGGGACAAGTGTGCACTCTTTAAGCTTCAGCTTTTTTAGCTTCTATGGTAAATCCGGCTCTGCCTTCGATTAATCGGTTCGATTCAAACCACTTCAGATTGTTACATAAAGACATGCGGCTGATCTCAATAACTAATCTATCCACAAATTTCGAGTAAGGCAAACCGTGGATCGATCGCTTATTGATACCGGCCGTTATCCACGCTCTATTGGAGATGGAAATTTGACATAAGCTCCATAATAGAAGTAATGTCAATTTTTTTTTCTTTTTTATGGCGTCACACGATTAGTGTATTTGCCAGTGTCAAGTATAAAAGATTTCAAACTCAGAGAGTTGAATCAAGTTTAAATGATGATGGTGATGATGATGATGAGATGATAGGATGAGGATAGTGTTTAAGTAAAGTAGTGGTGCTTTATTTAAACTTTACACGGACTTTTTTGGAGCAACTTGAAAAGTCACTTTCACAACTTTATTTCAATTTCCCACACTCGTACACATTAACGAACACATAGTGGTTAATAATCCACACAGGCAAGAAACGCCCGGCAGGTAATTTTTTTGGCGCGATCACATTGACTATTTTATTCCTATTACTAATTGATTGAATTGGAGCAAGATAAAACTAAAACAGACAATTAAATGAATGAATAAATTTAACCGTGGATAGATCGGTTATTGATAACGGCTGAAGATCGGGTCTTGAAACAGGCCTTTTTTTATGGCAATTGTGAAACATTACTGCCATCATCATGTCAGTCAGAATGATATAAAAAGTGTTATTAAAATTAAAGGAATTGGAATTTTGAATTTTGAACTAAAAAAGGGAAATGAAAAATACCTTAGAAAACATAACACAAAAAAATATAAGCAAAGGAAGAAGTGGCATGAAATATAAATGAATTATTATATACAAGATATACATATCATAATAAAATTTACAGTTTAATGTTATTTACAGTAACAAAAGACGAAATTAAATCTATGGATGAAGGGTTTATACTACATAAAATATTATCTATATGTACAGGGAATGTTCATTAGACACAAACAAAACAGTTTAGATCATCGCTGTCATATCGACATGCTAGATATCTTAGATGACGTGTAATCAATCGCTCGGCAAACGCTTTGATCAGACGATCGGAATCGAACGTCTACGTAACATATGTCACGTTACGTAAACGTGCTCTGTGTACGTATATTTTATATGCTCGTATAATATGTATATGTAGTGTTCATATCGATCCTCATTTCCAAACTATAATTACTCCGCTCGAATCCAGATTCGGTTTGATAATAAAATGTAGTTTTTATAGAGTGCTCTAGTTTGGTTAAATTAATACATTAATTATTGTATATTTTTCGATGTGGATTCGAGCATTATTGAGGTTGTATTGGTTACTAGCTGTTCCCCGCGGTTTCACCCGCGTGGGCTACAGCTTTATGATTGCAAAGTCTCAGCCCGATCAGTTTAAAATTGACTAAGTTTCATACAAACTTTCATCCTATATTTTATCCTTTGGGGGTAGAATTAATTAAAATCCTTTCTTAGCGGATGCTTACGTCATAACATCTACCTGCATGCCGAATTTCAGCCCAATACGTCCAGTGGTTTGGGCTGTGCGTTGATATATCACTCTGTCAGTCAGTCACCTTTGAGTTATATATATTTAGATAGATAGAAGATTGGTGACAAGTAGTCGTTACGAGCATCTGATTGTAGTTTTATTTATGGGAATTGTAAGAGACAAAGAAACGAGAAGGTTCTCAACGGGTATAAAAAATGAAGTTATCCTATTAGAGTTACGTTTTTCTTTTTGATGTACGGAACCCTAAAATGAGAAGAAAGAAGAAGTGGACTCCTAAGTTAGAGATAAAGTTCATTTTCTGCATTTGTGATGATTTTCTTTTCGTCTTAGACATAAGTCATCAAAAAAGGCAGAGAACAAAGGTCAAGATTGACCAACCAGTAAATTTAAAGGCTGAGTCTATTAATACGGGTACTGTACGAACAATTTATTATTATTCGTACAGAAGTCGGATGAATAATTTTATTTTATCAATTGGAGTGCAAATATAAAAAAAAATATTTACGTTTCTATTTGTTTTTAATTTAAACCAAAAGATGGTTAATGTTTGCCGATTTTAATACCGTAAAATATTGAATTTATTGTTTATTATTAATTATAATAAATGCTCTTTAATAAATTAAATTTATAGGAATTAAATATATTGGCGGCTTAGGGGTGGCGCAAGGGCCACTCCCGCCGCACCCTAACCTACTGTGACACTATATTTTATTTACCTATACCATTATTTTATGTACATTACCATATACCAAAAAAATTGAATAAATGTACGAATAAATATAATTTCGAATAAATTATATTTATTCGTACATTTATTCAACATTTATTCCAGTACCCGTACAAATAGCCACATCGAAATTTAAATCTGCTTTCGAAGTTTTCACATTACAAATGTTAAAGAAAATAGCTAGTTTAAATCAATAAGTAAGGCATTAAATAATATTCAACCGGGTTTATTTCAACCAGTTGTTTTATCAACAGAACAATATTTTTATTCATTCAGTTATTACGTTATGGAAAACAGTCATTTCGTTTGACTTCGTGGAAACACGTTGTTTTTTTTAAGCCGGTTATTCTTCAATGGAATACATTTTTCATTTTCCGCGAGCTGTTATTTATGCAATGGAAAAAAACCAGTACATTCGTTTGTTGTTGGAAAAGCCGATATCGAAAGTTCGTTAAGTCCATTTCTACCAATTAATAATGAAACATGTTAAAAAAACATTTATTTAGTTACGTTTTGATAAACTATGTGGGTCCGGGATACACAACACTCGAACACGGAACAAATACTCGCGCCTTTTGTATTAATGGCACATTTTTCCCGCAGCGGAAATTGAACTCGTAACTTCACGCTTCACAATCAGCTGTTTACCCATTGTGCCACCATCGGTTGTGCATCGTTTGAATCGACATGAATCATCACGAACGTCGAAGCGTGCGGACTCGGAGAAACATTTTATATGCAAAAATGCATAAAGATTTTTCTATTTATTGCTGGATTTGAATTGATCTCAACAGCAACCTTACGACACGTTTCGGTTCGCACCTACGACATTTTTGTTGCTACATGCTACATGTCTGTCAGTATTTATTTTACGGTTTCTGAGTTCGAGCACCAACTAGAATGTACGGTTGGAGCGTACCCTGTATATTGAGCAAACTAATAAAAACTGCTAGACATATAATGCCACGAAGTTTTTTGCCGCGAAAAATGAAACAAATTTTACTTCTTTAGTTGTTTTTTTAAATTAAATAAATTAAACTAAATTAAATTTATTTTTAATGTGATAAAAACGACATACACCAATTACATTCACCACACAGAAAGGTTAATTATAAATAATATTATACAATAAAATTAGCAAAATAATAATAACAATAATAATGAAAAAAGAAATAAATGAAGAGATAATGAAAACCAATGAAATAAAAATAATAAAATAAAAATAAATATGTCAAAATAATCGAAGAGAATGTCATGATAATTATTACAGCATGTCATTACTCGCTATTTTCACTGTCGGAATTATGTGTTTTTTTTTTTTACTTCTTACAATGGTGGTGGCGTTTTATAACAAGTCAGCTGATGTTAAGAGACTATGTGGTCGAAGGTAGCACCACACTACACCAGGTTTGAGAACTAGCTCTCAATTGGGACCGTAGCTAGCCAGGCGAGCACTAGAAAATACCAAGTCAAAATTTCATCACGATATTTTCTTTCACCGATTACTCAAATCCATTGACGTCACTACCATTACGCCATCATTGCTTCAATATGTTATTTTAGTAAAGCAGTCGTGTAGGTTTTTTGTAATTAGAACCTTAAAGAGGGGAATATAGAGTTAAAGACCGAATGATAACATTGTAAGAAGAATTTCAAGTTCCTCGCTTTTGATAAAAATTGGCTTGTTGAGCAATTAGGTACTTCAAAGAAAAGTTTGAACCTCTTTTTTACGCAACATACAATTATTAACTTTCAACTTTAGTAACAAGTTGTTAAGTACCGTCAAGTGAATTGGGGTAAATATTCAAATAATGTATGGAAAGGGTTTGGAATCCACGTGTCTACGGATAAGAAAAGCCTAGAAACGTGAATTTCATTCCTGCCCTATGGCAGGAGAGGGCAAACTTTTGGCAGTTGGAGTATCATGAGAGGCAAAACGAAAATAAAAACAACCCACCTACACCAACTTTGTCCACATCGTCACTTAACATCAGGTGTCTTGTGGTCAAATGCTACCCTGTATGTAGTAAAAAAAAGAAACAATACAAGAGTTTTTAATAACAATTTTCAAGTTAAAATTGAAGAAAAAAAAAAAAAAAAAAAAAACCGAGAAATCGAAGAACTGACGGCCGAGCCGAATGTCATCGGCGAGATGAAAGCGCACAAACTTCGCTGGCTCGGTCACGTTGAAAGAATGGGGGAGGATCGTGCGGTGTAACGAGCATACAGTGGACGGCCGAGTGGCCGTCGCCCTGTCGGCCGTCCCAGATATCGCTGGAAAGACGAAGTCACGAAGGATTTGCGCGAGCTCCAGGTGGAGGACTGGCAGGAGGTGGCGCAGGACAGACCGAAGTGGCGTCTTTTGTTATCGGAGGCCAAGACTCACTTTGGGTCGTTGCGCCATCTCAGTTAGTTAGTTAAGTTAAAATTGTATTTATAAAATCTAGTTTTAGTTTGATTGAAGCCCCTGTTGTTAGGTGCCTTGCCAATAGACGCGAGTGAACTTTTACTGCGCTCGCATGCACTCCGCGGCTTCTCTGCTAGTTTTCTTTCTCAAAGTATTTTTATTCCTATAGACGTCGACAAGGCAGTCGGAGATTTTTTCCCTAGCACCATTTCATGTCATTTTTCTTCAGAAATCATACAGCAAACATTACTAAATTACCTCTCTTTGGAATAAAACCAAATTATTTCTTTAAGTTAGGAGAAAAAAAAACAATTCTTTGTAAACAAGTCGCGAAAACGTAATTTTTCATGACTTACCTACGTAAAGAGAGAGGGAGAGAGAAAGACTTTATTTGGGTAAACAGCACACAATAACAAATGTACACGAAATAAGACTACACATAAAAAAAATATTTCGTAAGCTAAACCTTAGGAGATCCATAAAAATTAAGTACAAGAGAATTGATAAAACTATAAAATCGTAGGCAGGAACTTCACATTTTTCACCTCTTTTTTTCTAAATTACGTGCAAAGTTGGGGCAAAATATGTCGAGACAAAACAGAGACCAGCCGCGTAGCAGTCGGTCAGCTCCCACCTATCTCACGCTCGCTAGATGCACACCCTACCGTGAGACTTAACTTCACAGACATCTCGCTCCAGTTTTCCCATTATTTCCTTTATAAATTGAAAACCCGTTCAACTTACTATAGAGTCAATATCGTGTTGTTCTGCGCTGACTTGTAGAACGATCCATATCGTATATCCTTTGAACTATCACCTACTCCAGTCGCCTTGCAACAGGAATCTCTCATATACTTTAAAGAAAATGTCTAAAGAATTTTTTTAATCTTCTCTTTTTTGCGTTCTAGGCAATCTTGCTTAGAACGCTCACAGATATCTTCTTCTTCCTAACATATAAAAATGTCGTGTCACAGTGTTTTTTGCAGGTTTCATGCCTGTTCTTTTGTCAGCGTAAGATTGGAATTTGTGATGTGATGTTCTACTAATTATGTTATTATATTCCCGTATACTCGCAAAATGTGGAATGAGCTCCACAAGTCTTTCCGCTGTGCTACAGATTGCAATACTTCGAGATGGGTGTGAAAAGAGTTCTTAAACTTAAAAGTCGGCAACGCATCGGCAACTCCCCTGGTGTTGCAAATGTCCATAGACGACTCTGATCACTTTCCATCAGGTAGGCCATCTGCTTGTTTGCTATTACATAAAAAAAAAATATGATTCTGTTTACACGAATATGCTACGTCAATTTTATTGCTGGCATGATAGAACAAGTTCCACTGCAACCATGACATATATTTTGTCAACCCACCTCATGCATTAAACCCTTTCAGTTCCCGCACGTTTCGTTTGGTAGCATGCATTTACTTTTGGCATAAATTTCCAATTACTCGTCGCTAAAATTGACCATGTAAACCACAAAATTAAATTACGTTTAGTTCGTAAATTAACCGAGGAAGCTGTTACTAAGCCCGTGGTTGAATTTGATCGAACACAACATAGACCACGTATGTGCTGAAAAAGATCAATTTGAAAAGATACTTTTTAGTCTGGGCAACGATCGTTTTGGGGATAAACTCGACTTTTCAGCCTTTTTTTTCACTTCACTAAGTAGTTTTTTTTTTCCCACCGCCACATTTTGAAAAGGGTTATAGCGCTACCTGATGTAATAGAATTAGTCTAGTATAATTCAGTACTTAGACGAGACACTCGGATCACGTAATTGGCCTTCTCTAAACAAAACTTAACGTAATATAAAATTATCAATCATACTTATTAGAAAAAATCATCACATTTTTCCTAACAATAAAACAATTTTATACCAGGTGCATGTAGCAAGGAGTCTTCCCATCAAAAAATTTACACCATAAATGAAATTGAAAATGTTTATTATATGACATGTATCATATTACTCTCTTTCTCTAAAAAAAAAACACTTTTATTTTTGTATGTATGTTGTATATTCAAGTAAATAGTGCAGTTTTGTTTTATTACTAGGCAAGCATTTGTCTCGTCTCACCTGATGATGGTCAGTAATTTATAAAATATAAAGTTGTACCCTTGATTTTTTTTTTAAAGATTTAAGTCGTATAATCATTTGTGGGAATTTTTCTGGTTATATCTAATTTATCACTTAATTAATCATGCATTTCTAGTGCCATTACTCCTTGACTTAAATTGCAACTCCACCCCATTTACAATTTTTTATCATACAAATATTTACATTAATTATATAGGCCAATAAGGTTTTCTGCACGTATTGAATCATGATCAGTAAGGGCTCACGTAATCCAAACGATGACGTCGTAGATTCGACTCTAGGCAGGGAGCGCAAAGCGACCGTTCTGCGAGGAATGGTCTCTCGTCACAAGCATAGAAGTGTCGGTCCAGGCAGCACGCGCGAAACGCACACAGCCGCTGAACTCGATCGGATACTACCCAAAACTTTAAGTGCGACCACTCGCGTCACGCTCAAAAATTAAACTCTAATTTAACGAACGCGAATTAAGCTAATGAACAAACTTTAATTTGCTAATTTAGTGCGTGTTTTTGTCATTTTTATCGGCTCACGTCGATTGCTGAATTTTCACTGCGAGGGGAGACACAGGTATTTTTATAAATTTAATTAATTAGCTTTTTTAAAATTCAAATTAAATTTTATTTTGTACCTTATCAAAAGTGTGAAATTGGTCAGTCTGTTTGGGAAGAGGGTTGTTAGCGGCGGAAATTTAATAGCAAATTAAATAATAAAACAGAGAATTGGAGAAAGAAGGTACTTGTTGCTCGAGACAATCAACAAAGTTTAGATTTAAGCGCGCCGCGCGTTGATAAGGCGAAGAGACTCTCCCGCGCTTTCATGCTTTTAAATCTATTTTTTATCTATCTATTATTAAATCTATTTAGTAACAAAGAGCTTGATGGCCGTGACTTGAAATGCAGTCTGTGTTGTAAATCAGTACATTGTACCCGTTAAAAATTAAAATGAAAAACAATTCTTTCAGAAATATTTTTTTTTGAAAAAAGGTTTTTATATTTTAGTTTTTATTGGCTTGTCTACAAAAAAATAAGCATAACATAATGGATTAGGTTGTAGTATCATGAGAACTACATAATTATGTGTCCCGAGACTCCCCCAAGTTTCAACAGAATCAGATCACAGGCATAAAATCTATCATCTTTCACTCTTACGTATGGAATTTTTCTTTAAAATTTAAATAGCTTCAAGTTCAAGAGATACTCTATACAATAAAAAAAGAATCATTTAAATCAGATAATCCAATATAAAGTTATGTATCACTGGGCCATCATGGCTTCAAAATAAATAACATAAAGTTTTCCGTAAAGCTTATTTGCGTGGACCACTGGAGAAATATTTTCGCTCGCTGGCGTTCGCTGATTACGCACATCATTCAATTATTGGGTATTCCATATTGTGAATTTCTGACATTTTGAAAAGGTATTCTATAATTTTTTTGAATATAATATGTTAATTAATGAATGTTATGTAATAAAATGACCCTTGGTCCGTGGGGTCCTAGCGCTTTAAGCCTTTTTAAGGAAATAACAAAAAGGTTAGTCGACATCACCGGAGACCGAAGATCTGGCAGCTACCTCGGACAAAGAATTAGTCTAGCCATTCAAAGGGGGAACGCTGCCAGTATCTTCGGTACCTTGCCTAAAGGGACTTGTTTTAATAATGTATTTTAGTTATTAGTTTAGATTTATTTGTTTTTATTTCTTTGTTATTTTTAGTTTGAAGTAAAAAAATGATAATATAATTAAATGTGATCATTATCATCAGCCGGAAGTAGTCCACTGCTGAACATAGGCTCCTCCGTGTGCCTCCTCCTCGTCCTCCGATAGGCGATATAATTAGAAGAAGAAAATGAGAAGTAGATTAAAAAGTACTAGGACTATTCTATAATTAAGAGAAAAAACTCCATCCCTGCTGATTAAAAACATTTTACAAAAAAATATAAAAGTTTACTATTGACAGGCACTTTTGAGTGCCGTATTTCTGAAACACGACTAGAGGCGAAATGACCAACAAACGCAACGGGACGCCGTTCTTTTTCGTTTATTTTCAGGATTCCGTGCGTCCGATGAAAATATGGAACTCTTATAGGATTACTCCCCGTGTCTGTCACAGCTTATTTTCTCTTAATCCACTGGACGGACATGTTCAAACTCGGTATTACGTATCACATAGAGTTAGATGACTCAATTAAGGACATAATTCTTCTTCTTCTCCTTTTTATAGAGCGAAGCTCTTGTCGGTGGAGTATTTTCCATCCCGTTCTGTTCTCGACCATCCCTTGGTCCGCTTGGTATGACATGATCCTTTCCTTTCTTTAACTTTATCTATATATGTTCTTCTCGGTCTACCTCTCCCTCTCTTCCCTTCTACTATTCCTTCTAAGATGGTTTTCATGTATTCGAATGGAAAAAAAATATGGGCTCTGAAGGGCCCTACCTTAAATCCTTAAGTTATATCATTTTACTTCAAGGAATTATTATTTTATTTTCAAACTTCAATACAACATGTGATCACTTTAAAACGTCAAACTTAAAACTAGCTACGTCTGTTCCAACTTCCTTACGCTGGCAAAAGAACAGGTAAGAAACGCCCGGCAGATAATTTCTTCGACGCGAATCACATTGACAATTTTATTCTCGTTATTAATTATTATATTTACCACATAAACATATTTACACATTAAAAAAATCTTATTACTAATTGATTGAATTTGAGACAGTTCCCTACAATCCCAAGCTTTTTTGTCATATAACTATTTCGATATTTTATGAGCAGTCTTATTGACTTCTCTTGTTTCGTTGTGCACATTGGGTTATGGAAACATAAACATGAATTTAAGCTAATTTAAGCTTTTTTTAAGCTAATTAATAACACATTAGTGCACATTGGGATATGGAAACATGAACATATACAATTAAAACACGCAGAAAAAACATTTTAACAATCCTGAGTTACGGGATTACAACTTAAACGTCCGTCGGGATATTGAAGAACTAAAATGTAATTAAAATTTGAATAATGTGATTATAGAGGAAACAAATTTATTCAGAACAGATTATAGAGTGTATACATTAAAATTGTTTATTTTTTATGTATTAAATACTAGTGACCAACTTATCACGGGCATAAGGCAACTCTTAAGTTCATGCAAAAGCCCTAAAGGAAAAATCACTTTCCCACATTTTCCAATTTTCCGGTGGATTGTACACACATAAAAACACGAACAAAATTCAAAATTCAAAACTTTTTTATTTAATAGGATACATTGTGATCACTTTAAAACGTCAACTTAAACGTAACAAAAAACCAAATCGGTCACAGTTTTGAGTTTTTGCGTGATTAACGTACATAGAACAATTAGTTTTTATTTTGTACATATTGTGTAAGAAAGAAGAAGAATTTATTGTAATTAGAATAAAATAGACATTGATATGATATAACTTCCCCGAATATTTTAAAATGTTTTCTAGTTACTTGCCTAAGTTGTCTCGAACTAGTCATCTGCGTGTAAGCATGCATCCGCACGGCACAGCAGTCCTCGCTACCAAACGTGCGGCAACTTTTTGATTGGATGGACAAAAAATGTTTTATCTGCATCAACTTTGTCTGAAAACTCGGCGCAGACTTAAAAAACGAATCAAAATATTGTTTTCGTAACTCTAACAAGCTGCGCGGTCTGTGTTTTACGCCAATTAAAATTACAAATGAGCGTATTTTTTTTTTCAACTACACTCCATGTTGTTTATCTAGTTATAATAAATATCTTTGGCGAAAGAAAAACTTCAGGTAATACTTTTTTCGGTTGACTGCGCTAAAAAGTAGCACCAGTTTCGGAAATATATACTAATGTATGATTTTTTTGGTTTTTATTACATGACTCTAATATGTATTGTATGTAAAAAGAAAACTAAAAATATTTACTTTTGCAACGAACGTATTTCAGAAACTTCCAGCGTTCAAAATAACAACCGAAGAGCTGGCAGCCACCTCGGACAAAGAATTAGTCTAGCCATTCAAAGGGGGAACGCTGCCAGTATCTTCGGTACCTTGCCTAAAGGGACTTCTTTTAATAATGTATTTTAGTTATTAGTTTAGATTTATTTGTTTTTATTTCTTTGTTATGGTATATTATTTTTAGTTTGAAGTAATAAATATCCCTATGTTTTAAATAACAACTAGGTACTTCACATTATCTCAAATTACATCTTATTTAATACAACTTTAACAATGAGTGACTGAAAAACTACGATCAACTTAGAAACAAGAAACTTGGGATAGTTTACAGATTGTGTGCAGTACCTAAGTAAATGTAAAAAAAAAGGTTTTATTTTTGGTGTCATTTCATGGCATCATTTGTATGTTAATTTTAGTCAGCTTAGATAAGCTGGAGCTAATGTTATGCCGTACAAATTAGAGAGGATATTCAAAATTTCCGTAATGAGGTGTTAAAGTTCGTATGGAATAACTATAAGTTTAAAGTCATCATCATCATCATCATCAACAGCCGGAAGAAGTCCACTGCTGAACATAGGCCTCCCCCCTTGAACGCCACCATGAACGGCCATTAGCCATTTGCATCCAACGGCTCCCTGCGACTCTTACAATGTCGTCGGTCCACCTAGTGGGGGGCCTACCTACAGAACGTCTTCCAGTTCGAAATTTAAAGTACCACCGACATTTTGGACCGATTTTCATCAAACATAGCTAAAAACACTCGCCCGTAAATCACCTTTCATACAAAAAAATTAACTAAATTGATCCGAATATGATTTTGTCCCATTCGGTGTCGAGACCCTTGGTCCGTGGGGTCCTAGCGCTTTAAGCCTTTTTAAGGAAATAACAAAAAGGTTAGTCAACATCACCGGAGACCGAAGAGCTGGCAGCTACCTCGGACAAAGAATTAGTCTAGCCATCCAAAGGGGGAACGCGGCCAGTATCTTCGGTACCTTGCCTAAAGGGACTTCTTTTAATAATGTATTTTAGTTATTAGTTTAGGTTTTAGTTTATTATTATTTATTTCATTGTTATGGTATTATTATTTTTAGTTCGAAGTAATAAATTTATCTACAAGATTCCAATATGGTCATGCATATATGGCTTTAATTGAAATTGCTTCATCCGTTCGCGAGCTACGGTGCCACAGACATACAGACAGACACGTCAAACTCATAACACCCCTCTTTTTGCGTCGGTGGTTAAATAAAGCAGCTTACAGGCAGGGGAAGCCGGGGCTCAGGACACCTAGCGAGCTGAGAAATGTGTCAACTTGTATCGAACGTCTTTTCAATATAGGCATATTGGCTCTTTCCGTATACGAAAAATGTTTTAAGTAGCGCACAGTCAATGACAAAAGTTGCTGAACAATAACACATTTTCCGATTACCTTCATCATCTTAAACACCCTTGACCGCATCACCACCTTACATTAGATGTGTTGTGTAGTGGTCAAACGCTACCTTGTAAATTGTAAAAAAATTAAATATAGCTGACCTAAAACACATATAGGGCCGGTTTTTTTTTTTTTTTTTTTTGTTATGGCGTCACACGATTAGTGTATTTGCCAGTGTCAAGTATAAAATATTATAAACTCAGAGTTGAATCAAGTTTAAATGGTGATGATGATGATGATGATGAGATGAAGGGATGAGGATAGTGTTTAAGTAAAGAAGTGGCGCTTTACTTAATCTTTACATGGACATTTTTGGAGCAACTCGAAAAGTCACTTTCACAACTTTATTTCAATTTCCCACACTCGTACACATTAACGAACACATAATGGTTAATAATCCACCAATAATACACATTATCACTCGAAAAAACACAAGTTTTGGAAATAAAAACAAAATTTTCACGTTGACAATTCGATTGCCGCCAAAAAAGTCAGGGCCGGTTCTATAAACGTCCGTAAGTTAAATGTCATACCAAATTTCGGTAACATTGATTTTATTGTCAAATTTTCCAAAATTAAACTAATATTTATTTAGCATGGAAAATTTGGAAAATCGAGTATGACTAGCTACTTTGGTCGTCGACTGTACAAGTTGACATTTAGTATTACGTCATCATCGGGAGATGGGAGATATGCAGACATATTAAACACAAACACGCGCACACACACATAGTACTCAGTAAAGAATTATGCCAAGGTACATTGACCCAGTTAAGGAGTCGCAAAATAGGAACAGAACAAAAGGGAGCACATTTTCGCAATAATAATAATAATAATCTATAATAAGTATCTACTATTATCTACTATTAATAATATAAATTATAAATACCACAATGTCTGAAGACGAAGGTCTACAACCAGTGCGTCCTACCTGTTATGACATACGGAGCTGAGTCATGGACACTCACGGCACGACTAGTCCACCGATTTAAAGTTGCTCAGCGAGCTATGGAAAGGGCTATGCTTGGGGTTTCTCTGAGGGATCGAATCAGAAATGAGGTGATCCATCAGAGAACTAAAGTCACCGACATAGCTCACAGAATTAGCAAGCTGAAGTGGCAGTGGGCTGGTCATATAAGCCGCAGAACCGACAACCGATGGGGTAGACGTGTTCTTGAGTGGAGACCGCGACTTGGCAAACGTAGCGTAGGACGCCCTGCGACAAGGTGGAGCGACGACTTGCGCCGAGTGGCTGGCAGTAGTTGGATGAGAAGAGCCGAAGACCGGGCTCAGTGGCGTACCTTGGGAGAGGCCTATGTCCAGCAGTGGACTGATACGGGCTGATGATGATGATGAATATTATAAATGCGAAAGTAAACCTCTCTGTCTTTCATGCCCAATCTACTGAACCGATTTAAATGAAATTTGGTACGGAGATAGTCTAGAGCCTGAGAAAAGACATAGGCTACTTTTTGTCGTGATAAACTGTAGCCCACGCGGGTGAAACCGCGGGGAACAGCTAGTCGTTAAATGAAGAAAACAATAGTATTTTATTCTACAAGTACTACACATTATTACAGTGACCTATATATATATATTTAACTAGCGGCCCGCCCCGGCTTCGCACGGGTATTTAGCAAAAGCGCAAAAATTATAATACACACATTATTGGAGTTTTAGTAAGGATCCCTAAATTTATTGAAAACAGACATCAATATTTATACAATACTAACGTCACTCAATTGTTTTGCCTTCCCGGAACCTCTCCACTAACACTTGAACTTTATGGTATGGTATTAAAGTTCAAATTGACTTAAGTATTATTACGAATCGTTTGTATGGGGAAAAGAAAAGGGCTAATTTTAGTGTTTTCCCGGCAATTATTCGATTTTTCTCACCGTAAAAACCATTATTGGACTTCAACGAACATTTAAAAAAAAGAATTGGTAAAATTGGTCCAGGCGTTGTTGAGTTATGCGCTTACCAACATATTTTGCGATTCATTTTTATATTATAGAAGATGGTAGCAAGAGATGGTCTAATTTGATAATAATTTGAGGCGGAGCTTGCTTATTCGTTGAGAAACGTTCTCTGCGGTCACTGCTTGGATGGGTGACCACATGTGGTATTTACAAATGAGCGCGTCCGTGCTTCGGGGGGCACGTTGAGACGTCGGTCCCGGTTGTTGTCTAAGCATATGTCAGAGGCCTTAGGGCGGTCTGAAAATGTGATTGTTGTAAAGATTCCTCTAGAAATCGACAAGTTTTGATTTTCACTTGGGATTTTATTGAAAGCTGTTGATTATTCACGTTTGCTCTCAAAGGCGGGACGGGTGTCTAGTTAAAAGAAAATAACTAAGTAATTGCCAATACCACCGGTCAATTCAAAAGTCGTTTATTCATAAATTGCAGGAAGTCTGATTCAGTGAAGTTATCAGATTGCTGTGATTTTTGCCTTCCGATGTCTTAGCTACCGGTACTTATTTGCCTGTCGATAGATTGCAATAAAATGTCACTTTGAACACTTCTGTTTTTCTTTTATTTTCACCGTAAAGCTGCCTTCCCACGGCTTGCCTTTTAAAGCTGGGACCACACTAAGGTCATCGTCAGTTATGTGAGTGACTACACTTGAACGGTCAACGTGAATGCAACGAATTTTCAATCGTAAACTTTTTTCTCTCCTTCTTCAACATGTAGTGTGGCCGCTTCACCACTTTAATTCTCGCGTTAATCTCTTTGATGTACCGCCACTTGAGTTATCGGCTAAGGTCAAACGCCAATGTGAATGCCGTTATCGAATTATTGCGTTAAGTCTTGCCCACACTTATGTCAAACGTATAGTAGATAGCTAGCCAGGCGAGTACTAGAAAATACCCTACCACCAAGCTATGGTTTCATCACGATATTTTCCTTCACCGAAAGCTCAAGCTCATATCTAATAATTGCATTGTAGAGAGTTACAGAATATATTCAGATAAATCAAATTATTAATTTATTTTATGTTCCAATTTTATTATTCAACACATTAAATTTCGAAATTTAATTTTATGCCTTATTATTATTTTATTTTTGCAACATATCACTTATCACTTAGCTCGTAGTAGCAGTTTATTCACCTCACTACGCTACTCGCTGTAGCCTCGTGGCTCGTAGCCATTTACTCATGGCATTACGACTGAATAGGTCGATTACCCAAAATTATTTTTCCCCAATATTTTTAGTCCCATTCGCGTTTTTCCCCATTTGCTTTATTTTCCATACGATACTGCGACCGATGGATAATTTTCCGCACGATATAATTTCTACTCGTTATTTTCGCTGCACGCATTTTTACCAATGCATTTTTTTAACCAATCCGGATCATTTACATACATATGTCGGAAGGAGGCCAAGACTATCGCCATCTTTCGACTCATACTACATTGTGGAGTGCTAAATCACTAACGATATGGCGGTGGATTTCCAAATGACAACTCGTGATCAAACAGTTATTTCAATAATCACAAAACACTTCTTGAAAACTATTACAATGACACACAACTGAAAACGTAACTTAGGTAACTCATTTAGTTTGAGGCAAACGATCAGCCGGAGAACCGCTAAGTGCGTCCGGCAAGAGCCACAAGCAGACTGTCGCTCGTGGGCCGGCTCCGACGTTTCGTCAGCGTGCGATACAACCGCCGCCTCTTCCGGCGACCTGCACACTTTGCCATCAAACAGTCTAGTAATTTTCATCGTTTTAAATCAACCACGCCGACACGGCCTTCCTGACCTACGCACGTCCTCGGGCGTAAATCAACTAACCTGCGCGTACGTTCTCGGGCGTCTGCTTTACTTATCTGAAAACATCCCATTACAACACACACACTCACAAACAACACACATTCACCTGTGCATCTCTGATATCACGTTGCTAAATCCAATAACCCAAAACACTGCACATTCATTACCTCAGCAGCACTCATTACAGCTCTGCGCACCGTCTAAAAGCCGTCACACCTGTGGTATGAGACAATATAGAGGATTGCAGCCAGTCTATGAGAATACTCCAGCCCGGTACATGATGAATCCAAAACAACGCACACCCATTACCTCAGCAGTACTCATTGCAGCTCCGCGCACCGTCTAGAGGCCGTCACACCTGTGGTGCGAGGCATTCCAGAGGATTGCAGCCAGCAACGAGAATACTGCAGCCCGGTACATGGCGTGTACTACCGTGACTCATGTTCAGCTAGTCCCGAGAGAGAGACTACTGACACATCATCTTTACTGCCATCATACACACACAAACACGTCATACACCTTACACCTTTACCACCATCCCTGTACGCCCAGCTAGCCCCATTAGAGAGACTACTGTAGCAGATTACTTGCATCATCACATAGTATCCACAACACAGCAACATTCTCATCATTTCCGTCCAAGCATGTGGCTACCTAATCATCGTCGTCATCCCCATCATCGCAAGTTCTCCACACAGTGAAGGCGTCATTACCCATCACTAGTCTCATCATAGCAGTTTGAACTTGAAGCTACCAGGGTATAGTCGGCTTTGGAGTGCCACTAACATCAATGGTATAACTAGTATTCACCGGTGCCTACGAAATGCCATTTTGTTAAAATTCATACTGTTGCTATTGTTTACAAAGTTTGTTTCCACTAAAGACCATTCGGAAATCACATAGAAAATGAGTCATCGTACCTGTTACTTGTAGCTCACCAGTTACTGTCCGCTTACCACACGGCTTAACATTCTTTGTTGTCATCGGTGAAGAGCTCTTGGTGACAGGCCAGGCACTGGCCACGTGCCCTAGGATCCCACAGGCAAAGCTGTAGTAAGACACTTTTTCCCATGACGAGGCTTCGAAATCTGCGAAAACTCACAGTAAACTTTAAGACTGTTTGGCTATTTTATGGCCCTGTTTGCCACAAAACCCAACGAAATTAGCAGGGCTATCGTTTGTCAAAAGTAGGCTTTTTTTTTAAATGTGGGTATGACGCATCTTTGCTGTCTTCTTAAGGAAATGTTACGTAATAGAATTAGGTTTTAAAAAAGGGACAGTTACCATGCATTTGTTTTGTTTGTTTGCCTCGCAATATACACACAACACAACTGAGATTTGCTTGTGAAAGTATTAACAATAAGACGGTACCTTGAAGCTTCTTTTTTTTTTTACCATCACCTTGTTTATTTTGTACCAGCTCTTGATATCAGCGTCGGGGTCATCATGGTACAACTTACAAGCCTTGTTGTTGTTTGGGGGTTGCAATTCACTGACCAATCCACACATCATACTCCAGATCATACTTTGTTTTGTCACTTATTTTTCAGTGGGTGGTATGAACCCTCGTTCGTTTGCAAATTCACCTCCACATTGACCGTGAGTTTCACATCCCAACTTCTGATGTCGGAAGGAGGCCAAGACTATCGCCATCTTTCGACTCATACTACATTGTGGAGTGCTAAATCACTAACGATATGGCGGTGGATTTCCAAATGACAACTCGTGATCAAACAGTTATTTCAATAATCACAAAACACTTCTTGAAAACTATTACAATGACACACAACTGAAAACGTAACTTAGGTAACTCATTTAGTTTGAGGCAAACGATCAGCCGGAGAACCGCTAAGTGCGTCCGGCAAGAGCCACAAGCAGACTGTCGCTCGTGGGCCGGCTCCGACGTTTCGTCAGCGTGCGATACAACCGCCGCCTCTTCCGGCGACCTGCACACTTTGCCATCAAACAGTCTAGTAATTTTCATCGTTTTAAATCAACCACGCCGACACATATGTTTCAAAGTTAAAAGGCGACAATAGTTTATTGTTAGTATTTATGCATCGGCACAGATGCGGCGCTAGCGAAAATAATAGGTGGAATCTAAAACGTATGACAAAAACTGTGACAACAACTTTCCATCAGGCGGGCCGTCTGCCTGTTTGCCATTCTTTTACATAAAAAAAAATAGGCTATTGAGAATTGTGACATTATGTTAGCCTCGTAGCTCGTAGCCTCGTAGCCATTTACTCATGGCATCACGTAGTACAATCGGAGTATCGTAGCAATACGCTACGAGGCGTAGTAGCTACTCACGCGCGAACGCGCTTCCAGGAACTACTCGCACGGTCTGTCGGTTTTGATGAGAAGCATCATTATTATATTGCCATATTGCCTGACAACCCGTGAGGTTGTGTGTTATTATCTTTATATATATAATTCTACTGTACGTAATTATTATATTACGTCGTTAAGACTTCCTTCGGATTTATTTGACAACAAGCTGCGCCCCGCGGTTTCACCCGCGTCTTACCGTTATCCCGTAGGAACCTTTTCCGGGATGAAAAGTATCCTAAGCTACCTCCCCACCAATTTTTAGCCAAATCAGCTTCAGCCTTTTTTTTACTATTTACAGGGTAGCGTTTGACCACAAGTCACCTGATGTTAAGTGACGATGTGATCGAAGGTGGCGCCACGCTACACCTGGACTGAGAACTGGCTCTCAAGTGAGGCTGCCAGAACACACCGATAGGCGCTTGGTGACAGATTCTTGAGGGACGAGGGTGGTAGCTAACCAGGCGAGTACTAGAAAATACCCTACCACCAAGCAATGGTTTCATCACGATGTTTTACTTCACCGAAAGCTCAAGCTCATTGTAGGATTCGAGCCCACGTCCTACAGATCGCAAGTCGCCGTCACTACCACTGAGCCATCATCGCTATAAATAAATATATATCCATTTTTGAGTTATAAATAACACAACAAAAAATAATTAGTGAAATCGGTCCAACCGTTCACGCGTGATGCCGTGACCAAGGGAAATAGGGATTCATATTTATATATAAGAAGATATGTACAGATGTGTCATGTTATAAATAAAATAGAAAATTTTAGTCTAATGGTTTTATTTCACGGTGATATGGACACATATTACACATATTACCTTACCAGTTGCGCCCCGTGGTTTCACCCGCGTCTTCCCGTTATGCCACAGGAACCCTTTTCCGGGATAAAAAGTAGCTTATGTGTTGATCAAGGCATAAGCTATCAGCTATCCATACCAAATTTCATCATAATCGCTTTAGTAGTTACGGTGATACGTAGTAACAAACATTCACATAGACACACAAACTTTTTCATTTAATATTAGTTGGATTCGTTATAGTTGCACACTTGGTAACAAACCTTGGTAAAAAAAAGCACTGATAATATAAAATGATCAAGAAAAATTTGTACTAATTAAACTAATTAGACATCAAATTATGATAACTAAAAGAAAAAAAATGCCAAAATAAATAATTAACACCGCTTGGTGGTAGGGTATTTTCTAGTACTCGCCTGGCTAGCTCTCGTTAAAAATCTGTCGCCAAACACCTATCGGTGTGTTCCGGCAGCCTGACTTGAGAGCCAGTTCCCAGTCCATGTGTAGCGTGACGCCATCTTCGACCGCATCGTCACTTACTCGTAACATCAGGCGACTTGTGGTCAAACGCTACCCTGTAAAAAGGAAAAAAAAAATGTAACACCGAACAAATCTCTAGACGCACAACTCAAAAAATGAAAATAAAATACATTTGTCATAATTAATGTTCTGTCTTTGCTAAATCGCATTATCAAAGATATATAAAAAAAAATGTCCTACACTAAATATTGTCTTTGTTTGTTCGAACTGTCAGTGTTAAGTCTAGCCATCGGAGATAACGTCTGGTGAACTTCCCGTATCTATAGGTATTTGGACCCCTATTTAAAGGGTGGCTCGCCACCCTTATCAGGTGAGACGCCGTGGGGAGGCACGGTGGGGAGGTTCACAGGTACGGTGCTACGGCCGGCAGGGGTGCGACGTAGTAATAGGGTTCCGTAACTAAAAGACAAAAAAGGAACCTTTATTAGTTTTATGCGTAGATTAAAACAATTCTATTGGCCACTATGAATGAAAATCCTACTAATATTATAAACGCAAAAGTTTCTATGTATGTCTGTTGGTCTTTCACGCAAAAAAATCTGAACGGATTTGAGGGAAATTTGGAATGGAGATAGCTTATACTGGATTAACACATAGGCTACTCTTTATCCCAGAAAAAGGTTTCTGTGGGATAACGGGAAGACGCAAGTGAAACCGCGGGGCGCAGCTAGTAATAATTCAGTGTTTTATTGACTATATCTATCTTGATTGAATAACAAACTTGACATTTTAAATAGATTTATAAATAATTGCTTACTATAAAGGTCTTCTTCCCTTTTAATTGGGCTGTGCCCGACGGGGCCCATACGGACTATATGCGTACCTATTTAAATTTATAAGATTTATATTTATTTATTTATTAGCTCACCAACACAGTGTACACTCATACATTCGCAGATTTATAACAATTCTTAGAAGCTTAGAACCAAATGTCACAGCATTGACAGGTGAGGACAGCATGCATTACAATAATAATGAAAATTAAGTTTTCATTTGAGCGAGTAACAAAACAATATGTGTGTTGTTAAAGTGGTTAATACAGCGGATATAAAAATTACAACAAAAAATTAATTATTTTAAAGGTGACTTAGTAGGATTAGATTTAATTTAGATTATAAATATATTATACATATAAATTCCAAATTGTTGGAAAAAAAATAATTATTTATATACAAAAAATTTCTAGAAACATCAGGTAATCAGAGTCTTCTTAAAACGATGAATTTTGTCGACAAATATGTCGACTTCTTTAGTTTTAGAGATGGCGTTGTATTGTCGTTATGGTTGTTGTTTGTTGTTATCTACCACCTTTGTACAGTATACATTAAATAAATATGAATATGACTTTGTTGTTTGTCTGTCTGTCTATCAAGGCCGTTTTTCTCAGGAACGCGTAAGGTATCAAGTAGTTCAAAGACTGTAAATCGTTTTCTTTCACACATTTTTTCTTTATGCGCCTCTTAGGTACTAAAATTTATGGTAGGAGTTATTCAAACCATTGTATTCGCATTCGAACAAAGTTAACTTGTACACTAAACTTTGACGTTTACGAAAACTTTTATGGTTTTCAAAACTTGTACCAAGGTGTCTAGGGGTAAAGTTGAAATACTCAGGTCTACGGTCTTTCCCAGCCGTGAAAAAATCAAGGCTGTAAGTGAACTTGATCGAAAGATATTTTTATTTAATTTAATTATTTACAATAATAGACAATATATTTTTTGAGGCAAAAAACACAATAAATACACTTACATCAGATCATTAAATATATAAATACTGTTACTGTTTTTGCCACAAACCGGCACCAGCTTTTCCTGATGCTGGTTCTTATAAACCAGCGCTGGACTTCTGTTGGTGCCGGTAGGTTACCGTTCTTGTTGCATATTTTGCGATTTCATAAGGGAAACAATCCTATAGGGTACTTCCCGTTAACCTAGAACCTTCAGTCATCATTATCAGCCTTTCACGTGCCCACTGCTGGGACTCTGGCCTTCTCTGAGAGAGAGAGTATGGGCTGTAATCTACCACGCTCCAGTGCGGGTTGGTAGATGTCGCACGCCCTTGAATGTTGCAGTTCTTGGGCACGCCGGTTTCCTCACGATGTTTTCCTTCACCGTTTTGAGCGTTGACCTAGAACCTTAAAAACCGTAAATATGAACCTTAAAAACCGTAAATATGAACCTTAAAAACCGTAAATATGAACCTTAAAAGCCGTAAATATGTAATTTAATAACAAAAATGCGCATTTGCTCTGACAAACTCATTATTAGCGGTTGGTGCAATAACCTTGTCTAAATAGAGATCGAGTGGCCAATTTAAGTTTGTCGTTTGGCGAACTATTGAACTTACAAACTTAGATACCTTGCCTAAAGGTTTGTACGGAACCCTCGGTGCGCGAGCCAAACTCGCACTTGAACTTTTTTACTCAGACAGTTGTTTATATTTCCAGCCTTAATATTATCTTGTCAAGACTGCACTGAACTGTGGAGAATAGAGATGCGATATGACTGAGCACAGTAGTGGCTGGTCTGCTGGTTGAATTAGCGAACGACTGCTTACATCGGAATCAATAAAACTTTAAGAAACAAATAAACCACGGAAAAAACTGAGAGGCAAAAAATTATAAATCTGTTTTATTTAACTCTGATAACTTAGTTATTAAGTTAATGCAAGTATACCTAAGTAATTTTGAGTCGGTGCCAAGCAATCAATAAACAAAGATCACTAATTTTTTTCCTACTAGCTGACCCGGCGAACTTCGTATCGCCAATAAAAGTCACCTTTTAAACCTTCCCTGAACTTCCCCAAATATTTGAAGATCAAAATTACGACTACTGGCAACGACATGTGCCGTTGCTTGGCACCGACTTAAAATTACTTAGGTATACTTTTTTTTTTTGTTTTGTTATGGCGTCACACGATTAGTGTATTTGCCAGTGTCAAGTATAAAAGATTTCAAACTCAGAGAGTTGAATCAAGTTTAAATGATGATGGTGAATGGTGATGATGATGATGAGATGATGGGATGAGGATAGTGTTTAAGTAAAGTAGTGGCGCTCGCTTTACTTAAACTTTACACGGCATTTTTGGAGCAACTTGAAAAGTCACTTTCACAACTTTATTTCAATTTCCCACACTCGTACACATTAACGAACTCATAATGGTTAATAATCCACCAATATTACACATTATCACTCGAAGAAACACAATTTTTGGAAATAATAACAAAATCTTCATGTTGACAGTTCAATTGCCGCCAAAAAAGTCTAGGTATACTTGCATTAGCTTAAGAACTTAGTTATTAGGGTTAAATAGAACAGGTTTATTATTTTTTACTTTTTAATTTTTTCGGTGGTAATTTTTTTTGTAAAGTTTAATTATACAATTTTTGTGGCTGTAATCTACTAATAACTACAAATGCTTACTGTCACAACTCAGCATTATAATCAGTGAGTGAACAATCAATCATGCCTTGTTTTCCTACCCTTGGGGTTGAATTTTTAAATTTATATGAGACCACCAAATTCAAATTTATACAGACTATGCCCTTTCCAATAAAAAAATAATTATCAAAATCGGACTACTCTGTAAAATATTACACAAAAAAATATACACGTTGTCTTGAGAACCACCTTCTTTTTTTCGTCGGTTCAAAATAAGTGCAAGAAAGAACCTATTTTAGCAGATGGCTTGCCAAAGATGCTGTGGTTCAATAGACTGGAATGTCAATTATTAATTTGATATCAATATCATTGTGCAGATAATGACAGAAATAGTTGTCGGGCTTCCTGCCACCGCGTTTTGATATCCTTTATTAAATTCTATTTCCAGTTGAGTCATCCGCTGGACTTCATCCTGTCGATCCGCTTCGCGTAACTGTGTTGTTTTTGAATAACAAATGTATTATATGGTTTTTATACTACTATTGTCCTACATTAGAATTAGATTTTGAAGCGGGATAGCCATTTGTTGGGTTCTCGATATTTCACAGTAATTATCCCGTTTCAAAACCTAATTCTACTAGTTTTATTATCTAAAAATAAAAATAATTTTGTTTGGTGGTTGTTTATCTGAAACTCAGTGGACAGAGCTTAGAATAATAATAATAAATTTAGATAATTAATAATAATTGATATTATACTACAGAACTACTACTACTTATATTATTATTGGCAGAAATATTATAGCGATGATCGCTCAGTGGTAGTGATGTCGGCTTGCGATCCGTAGGACGTGGGTTCAAATCCTACAATGAGCTTGAACTTTCGGTGAAGGAACACATCGTGATGAAACCATGGCTTGGTGGTAGGGTATTTTCTAGTACTCGCCTGGCTAGCTACCACCCTCTTGTTAAGAATCTGTTGCCAAGCACCTATCGGTGTGTTCCGGCAGCCTCACTTGAGAGCCAGTTCCCAGTCCAGGTGTAGCGTGGCACCATCTTCGACCGCATCATCACTTTATAACATCAGGTGACTTGTGGTCAAACGCTACCATGTAAATAGTAAAAAAAAAATATGTGATTTTTCAGGTACAAATATTAGCACGGAAAATTTGACAATAAGATCAAATTTACCGAAATTTGGTAAACGCTACCATGTAAATAGTAAAAAAAAAATATGTGATTTTTCAGGTACAAATATTAGCACGGAAAATTTGACAATAAGATCAAATTTACCGAAATTTGGTATGACATTTAACATACGGACGTTTACAAAATCGGCCCTTAATACTAGAATTATACCGTTTCAAATTAAGCTCTTAATTTGAAACGGTATAATTCTTCTCTTTCCAGCTGTAAATTGGAAAGTCATAAATAATTAGCTTAAGAATATTGCGCTCTCTACGCTCGTTCTTATAATGGCATAATATTACTTTAAGAGTGAATTCATATTTGCAAATACGTATTAGAAATTTATGCTGTGCACAGAAAATGTTTAATGATAATAAGTCTATGGGACAAGAAAGTTTGGATACCTCTGGCTTAGAGGGACTGGTCCAGCAACTGTTTTGTTGTATATATCCTTTTCTAGATTTGGTAGGGTTCGCAAGTCACCTGGTCCTAAGCATGATGCTGTGGTCGCGGGACCACACTAATGGCGGTGTTTAGCGACAGATTTCCTACCTCGTTAAAATTAATCCTCCTTAAAAATATTGCTCTGTTATTTATTAATAATAATTGTGGGATATCTCACTGGCATTGGCGATTTGTTGTAAATATAAAATTATATACACTTACACGTGTTTCTTGAAGAATTTGCGAAAAATAAAAAAAAATATGTCATAATCTGTCGCCAACCCAAGTCACTTAAGAGTTTTCAATCTGAGTGTAGCGTTATTTTTCATCGACACTTGCCATCACGTGGCTTGTGGTCAAATGACCAGACACCAG
Organism: Opisthograptis luteolata; assembly: GCA_931315375.2. NCBI lineage: Eukaryota > Metazoa > Arthropoda > Insecta > Lepidoptera > Geometridae > Opisthograptis > Opisthograptis luteolata. The sequence continues at coordinate 15,441,408 of OV928033.1, forward strand.
ACATAAAGATATAAGAAGTAAAAAAAAACCTAAAAGTTTGGCACAAAAATAGCATAGGAACTTCTGAAAGTTATATATGCACTGCAAACTCTAAATTCATCTCTTTGAACGCGCCGAAATATCGAACTGAATACATAAAAGTGCGAATGGGCCACCCTATGTACGGGTTTCAATTTAACAAACTGCACATAGCCAATCTCTAATTCTCTAAATCGAACGCGTCCAGGCGCGGCGCCACCCCATTCACCGCCCACTTCAAAGCCACCCGCCATGTAATAACAGAAACCTGGTAACTCTCTGCACATTTTGCATGACGCTCTATCGATACGTACGGCCCTTTGTACATTGAATTTCAGTCTGCGCGCTATATATGATTTTCCGGTTCCATACTAAAAATCGGAAAATAAATCAGTGTGCACTTGCATGCGACGCGAGACGGTTGTTGGCCGCTAGCGGTCTCGACTGCCGAACTTCGTCATGTTCCCGCGACAAGTTACCGCGTATCTTGTTCCTAAAGATCGAACTTGGAACCCGTACCTTGGTCGCTACGAATGCAGGGCCATGCGCGTGTCGTGTCTGCGAATGTCTAGGCCTACCCCGCTTATGGTATTTGTGCCACCAGGCCAGGCTCAGCCAACGCGGCCAGTGTTTACGCCTACGGACCAGCCTCCACCTCAAGTAGTGAATTATGTGTTCCGGCCTGCGCCACCTGAGACTGTACGAAACGTGAACAGGCCTGCCACGCCGCCTGGTTTTTCAAGAACAGTAATCCAGTCTACTAAAAAATCAGAGTTTTCTAGAGACGTGAATGCCACGCCACCGGTGCCTACAAGAAACGTTGCTGGGCCCGCACCGCCTATTTTTTCAAGAGGAATTGTATCATCGTCGCCACCGGTACCTGCAAGAAACGTTGCTGGGCCCGCACCGCCTATTTTTTCAAGAAACAACATGTTATCGCCCACGCTGCCGTTGCCTGCGAGAAACGTTTCTGGGCCCGCACCGCCTATTTTTTCAAGAAGAGGGATCGTGTCACCGCCGCCACCGGTGCCTGCAAGAAACGTTAAAGGGTCCGGTCCACCTGTTATTTCAAGAACTGTGATCCAGACTCCCAAGCCTCCTGTGACTGCAAGACACGTGAACTTACCCGCCGTGCCGCCTGTGTATTCAAGCACACCAATCCGGTCAGCCGCGCCGTGCATTTCGAGAAGGAATGCATATTGGCTTTCCATCCAGTTGACGGCCACATCCACAGAGCAGCCACCGCAGTCGCCACAGTTGCAGCGCGCCTCAAACCGTATGCTATGCGTTTTAGTATTAACGTAATCAATTAGACGTTTGTTAAAAAGCGAACAAGCATGCAAATATTTGAATAAACATTCAGTTAGTTACGGTCTTTTGCAATTTGGTATCTATGTAGCGTTTGACTCAAGCCTGTTGTTAACTGACGATGTGGTCGGAGGTGGCGTCACGCTATGCCTGGGTTAGGAACTGGCTCTCAGGTGAGGCTGGCGAAACACCGATAGGTGCTTGGCGACACATTCTTCTCAGCTAGCCAGGCGAGTACCTACTAGGAAATGCCCTACCACCAAGCCTTGGTTTCATCATGATGTGTTCCTTCACCGAAAGCTAAGCGTATTGTAGGATTCGAACCCACGTCCTACGGTTCGCAAGCCGACTTCACTACCAGTGAGTGATCATCGCTATTTTAACTCTATCTTGGACTTTTTTTTGATATATAAAATTATACATATTATATTATTTCTGTACCCGTCTGGTGCAGTTAGGTTTTTAGGGATCTGAGGAAGGAATTCGAAAATTTGCGACGCAGCTCCGTAGCGACAAATAGCACGCCTATGCGATATTGGCATTGCATGTTTTCAAACGAGCTAACTTCGAAATAGGTAATATCAAAATATCTAAAATATAGTTTACAATTTAAATCAATGTTTCTAATGATAAAATGATACCGACTACTTACTGCTTGTAAAATAATACTGTTTTTTTTAAGTATTAAATAAAAATGTATAAATTCTTATGTTTTGTATCTGTTCCTAAACTTAAATTCTAGGATATCATTTAGAGTAAACAAAAAAATAGGAACTTTACAAAACGCAAAGTTGACGTTGTATGACGTCATAAGTAATGGCATCCAAAAAGGAACGTTTGCGTGGCAATCTGTTTTATGTACAACAATTGTACAATTGTATTATTAGTGTAAAATTACATTTTTTACGGATGAATAAAGCCCTAATGATTAACTTTAAACACCTTCTGAAAAATTGTCCGATCGCCTATTATTGTCTCAATGAAATCACTTGATCTCATCTTTACATTTCCTTCCATAAAAAATCTTGGTCTCGAAAAACAGAAAAATCCTTGCCTTTTAGTAATCCATATGTAAGTTCGTGCAAGTTTGAATCTATGACGTCAATCTAGGATCGTCGTATCAAGTCATCCAAGGGCTCACATATTGTATTAGAATAGTTGAACTAGATTTTCAACAAAATATCTCTTATGTCATTAGTGAATTTTTTTACTAGCTGCGCCCCGCTGTTTCTTGCGCGGTTTTCCCGTTATAACACAGGAACCGGGATAAAAAATAGTCTACGCGTTAATCCATGATAAATGCTAGCTCCATTCTAAATTTCACCCAAATCCGTTTAGTCGTTTTTTTTTTGTGCCTGTGGCGATTGCTGTTCGCAAAAACACAAGAGATAGCGTTTATTAGAGAAAAGTATTTAAAAACATAGCGATATTTTTTGACGTGACAACGTCTTATAATTCGATAGAGCCGGCTGCACGCATGAAAAAACATGACTCATGCGGCGTTACCTCGCTCTGAAGCGTTTCATGTAAGGCTTGAAGTGCAAGCGAGAGCGCGGAACGAGCGACAAAGAAGCACAATCGGCCAATCGACGTTGTCACGTTCAACTATCGTCAGTAAACCGACTTTACAGACAACCAATTTTTGTTTAATATAATGCGTCCATGTAACGAGAAAAAGGATAGTTCAAGCGTGAGCCGTTGTTTCAGAAGGACGTGCTATGCCCCGTTGTTACATGGTGAGGAAGGGCCCCATACCGTTGGAGGGGACCCCGCCTTGCAGCCCCACGGAGGCAACCGTCGCACCTCCCTGCTACAACCCACTAGACCCCACTGTCACAGGTAACTTACCACCTATAACTAATATTGTCTCTTATACCTCTAGCACACCTCCCCGAGAAACCGGCGGCACAGAAGTCAAAAATGGTCCAAACATATGATCACTTTAAGACGTTGAACTTAAAAATAGCCTCTCCTGTTCCAACCTCCTTACGCCGGCGTAAGAGCAGGAAACGCCTGATCACATTTACATTTTTAATCATCTTACTAACATTGATAGAATTGGAGCAAGTTCACTACAACCACAACAGCTTTTTTGTCAAAATTCAAAATGTCTCAAAAAGATTTATTATGTAGATACAACAGTTGGATTCTTTAAAACGTCAAGTTTAAAACTAGCCGCGTCTATTCCAACCTCCTTACGCCAGGACCAGCAACAAACGCCCGGCTCACTTTACTTTATTCATGTTACTAATTGATAGAATTGGTGCAAGTTCACTACAACCACAAGCTTTGTTGTGTTATCTATATAATAGTCTGGATATTTTACAATAAACTTTACGTATAAGATTTCGTTTTGGACTGTAAATTTAATGATCGATAAGTTTTAGAAAAACGTACCTACACATATATACCTACACACACACACACACACACACACTATATACACATTGAACTTGGAAGCGAGGGTAAGGACTACGGATATATACTCGCAGTAATAAGTACAGGACGGTCGCTCTCCCCTTTTTACGGGTATACGAGGCCGCGAGGCGATGAGGTGGAGAGGTGATGTGGCGGTGGTCCATTCGAGGGTTAATTATATTACTGAGGGCCGCTGCACGCTTGCAGATAATTGCCTATAATTGCTATTTCGTTCGAAAATTGGACAAAGGATTTCGTTTTCTTTTTGTAACGTCTACAGGGTGGCGTTTGACCACTAGTCCTGATTTTAAATGACGATGTGCTCAAAGGTGGCGCCACGCTACGCTTGGCCACTAGTCCTGATTTTAAATGACGATGTGCTCAACGGTAGCGCCACGCTACGCTTGGCCACTAGTCCTGATTTTAAATGACGATGTGCTCAACGGTAGCGCCACGCTACGCTTGGCCACTAGTCCTGATTTTAAATGACGATGTGCTCAACGGTAGCGCCACGCTACGCTTGGCCACTAGTCCTGATTTTAAATGACGATGTGCTCAACGGTAGCGCCACGCTACGCTTGGCCACTAGTCCTGATTTTAAATGACGATGTGCTCAACGGTAGCGCCACGCTACGCTTGGCCACTAGTCCTGATTTTAAATGACGATGTGCTCAACGGTAGCGCCACGCTACGCTTGGCCACTAGTCCTGATTTTAAATGACGATGTGCTCAACGGTAGCGCCACGCTACGCTTGGCCACTAGTCCTGATTTTAAATGACGATGTGCTCAAAGGTGGCGCCACGCTACGCTTGGCCACTAGTCCTGATTTTAAATGACGATGTGCTCAACGGTAGCGCCACGCTACGCTTGGCCACTAGTCCTGATTTTAAATGACGATGTGCTCAACGGTAGCGCCACGCTACGCTTGGCCACTAGTCCTGATTTTAAATGACGTTGTGCTCAAAGGTGGCGCCACGCTACGTTTGACCACTAGTCCTGATTTTAAATGACGATGTGCTCAACGGTAGCGCCACGCTACGCTTGGCCACTAGTCCTGATTTTAAATGACGATGTGCTCAACGGTAGCGCCACGCTACGCTTGGCCACTAGTCCTGATTTTAAATGACGTTGTGCTCAAAGGTGGCGCCACGCTACGTTTGACCACTAGTCCTGATTTTAAATGACGATGTGCTCAAAGGTAGCGCCACGTTACGCTTGGATTGAGAACTGGAATTACAGATAATAAAATTATACTCGTAATATTTACTATCTTTGACCCGCAGTTTCACCCGCAATTTTTCGCGATGAAAATTATTCTGCGTCCCTCTCTCCAGGGCTTAAACTATTTCTCTCTAGCTAGTTTAGTCGTGAAAAGGTAACAAACAAACAAACAGAGTAACTTTGATCCAATTCAATAAATTAGTAATAAGAATAGAATTGTAAATGTGATGGTGCACAAATAAAATTACGTGTTGGGCGTTTCTTGCCTATTCTTTTGCCGGCGTAAGGAAGTTGGAACAGGCGAAGCTAGTTTTAAGTTTGACGTGTTAAAGTGATCATAATATGTATCCTACTATACAAATATATTTGATATTTATAACACCAACCAAAACAGGTTTTTCAGCCGAAACCGAAACCGAAATTTACATACGTACGATATATTAAAATTTTTATTTTATACTAATTTCTTGTGTATTTTTATACATTTATTAGCATATTTATGAAAGTACATTCGTAACAAATATAATTTTTATTTTTTTATTCTGAATTGCGAAGTTTGCCGAACGACCACGATAATTAACGAACACTCGAGTTTCGGCGCGGCTGAAACTTTTGGCTATTTTATGCCCAAAACTGGCTGAAACCGAAACCGAACTTTCGGTCACTGCTAGTAGGTGCTATTTGACACGCGGTGATTGTGTTCAGCATTGATCGACAGTGATCGGTAATCACGTAGTTATCGCCGGCGTTCCAGCGCATCGGTCAAACCACAGGGGATGCAAATTAATTGAAACCGAAGGCCATTTCACAGGGGAGGTGTGCTAGGGTTGCATAGGCACTGATTAATTACAAATTCTGAGTCAAATTTTACAATTCTTTATCTAAATATACATAACTCAAAGGTGACTGACTGACATAGTGATCTATCAACGCACAGCCCAAAACACTAGACGTATCGAGATGAAATTTGGCATGAAGGTAGATGTTATAACGTAGGCATCCGTTAAGAAAGGATTTTGATTAATTCTACCCCCAAAGGGATAAAATAGGGGATGAAAGTTTATATGAAACTTTGTCAATTTTAAACCGATCGGGCTGAGACTTTGCATGCATAAAGCTGTAGCCCACGCGGGTGAAACCACAGGGAACAGCTAGTACTTAATATGATCACTTTAAAACGGCAAATTTAAGACTAGCTACGCCTGTTCCTACCTCCTTACGGCGGCAAGAGAACAAGCAAGAAACGCCCGACAGGTAATTTTTTGGGTGCGATCACATTTCCAATTTTATTCTCATTACTAATTGATTGAGTTTAGTTCTCGCCTCTGGAGTCGTCACGTCAAATATCGAATATCTGCATCCGACAAAAAAATACTTTTTAACATAGGTGGATAGAGGATTTCGTTTCCTTTCTGCTGAGCTGATAACGGTATTTCTATCTGTTGTAAAGATACACGGTAGCATAATGTCGGATACCTAATTGTTTTTGTTGACTTGCACCAGATAATTAACGAGCTTTGATATCGTAGATACGTACAGTCAAATAGTAATACGAAAACACCATAAACGATAATTCTCATGAGCACGTTACTACAATTCTATTTGTCTAGAATTTCACTTTTCATTACATTGACAATTCGTGGAACCCTCATCCGATCAGAGGACACTATAATTGAGAAATGTACACGAATACATATCTACTGTTTCACATTCATTCACAGACACTCGTGTGTTTTCAGTGTAATTCCATCAAATTGGTGCTATGTACCGTAGTGTGTCATATTGAATGTTGAGGCTTGGCCCGTACGGTTGGGAATGCATTGAAGCTGTATTCATAGCGTGAGTCCATTATGCGTAAGGTACAAAAGATTTCACCTCACGCTACGGTGCGGCAGCTTAAAAGCAGAAATGGCGACTATGTCTGAACCCCTCTTACAAAGTTTGTGGACATACCATTGAATGTTTTTAAACAAGAAATAAGCCGACTGAGATCTTATAGCTAACGCTCCTTTACGTTTTCTTTACAAAACAGTGAAGAAGTGTCTCCTTCATATCTGAAGTTTCTAAGCAGTGTAAATTAAACTTATTACAGATCTCGTTCTGGACACATTTAGCTCCGGAGTTTAACACAAAATATTAACATTAAACGTCACATTTATAACTAGCCAACAGGTTCCAACCTCCTTACACCGGCAAAGGAACTAACAAACCTCTATACTTCAATCGTTTTTTTGCATATTACTTTTTAAACCATTAATTTGCATTTGGTACAAAATTGCATAGCAGAAGCTTTATGCATCTGAAATTTTCATTGAACAAACTGCGCAGCCAATAATTTGCCACCAGTCAAAACATTGTGGGTAACGTATATGTAAAATAATAATGACACAAACCAACCCTCGCTTTCTCCCCGCCAGACATTTCGAAATTGCGGGCATCAAACATGGGATGATTGACATAAAATACAGAGAGCGCAAACAGCAAATATTAACAGAGCAGTCCGTCCTATAGATTGCGTTTCGAAAATAGTTTCATAAACACGTCCAGTTTAATTATTTTATGATACGGCTTTACATTTCAAACATTTACACTGGCGCACTTTGAAATGGAATTTCAGCTATAGTTTCAAACCCTATTCAAGGGATGTCACATACTGCCATTACCGGGCATGAAAAATATCGGACCATTAGATGACAAAAAAAAACTTGGGATTTTAGTGAACTTGCTCCAATGCAATCAATTAGTAATAAGAATAAAATTGTCAGTGTGATCGCGCCAAAAAAATTACCTGCCGGGCGTTTTTTGCTTGTTCTTTTGCCGGCGTAAGGAGGTTGGAACAGGCGTAGCTAGTTTTAAGTTTGACGTTTTAAAGTGATCACAATGTATCCTATTGAATAAAGAAAAATTGACTTTTGACTTTTTGACTTTTGAATGAATATAAGGAAGCTGTGTTTTTTTTTTGTTTCTCAATATCCTGAATTCTGTAAAGAGCGCGATCAAGTTTTTACGCGCCAGTAAAGATTAGTTCGTTATCAACCCTTTGTCCGAAATGACTTGTCTTAGAGAAATGTTTATCACCGCGGGTTGAAAAGTTATAGAAAATGATAAGCGTTGAAGGCAAAACTTTGTGGATAAAGGTATTTGAGTACCTATAAGTCAAAACAAACGGCGTCATGAACTGAATTCAATCAAAGTAATACAAAAATAGCGATGGTGGCCGAACGGTTTAGGCGTGCGACTTACAAGACGCCGACACCGAGTTCGAATCCTCTCGGCCCCGCACCTATGACTTAATAAATTATGTGCGGATTTGCCATCGCTCAAACCGGTGAAGGAAAACATCGTGAGGAAACCGGCATGTCCAAGAACTGCAACATTCAAGGGCATGCGACATCTACCAACCCGCACTGGGCCAGCGTGGTAGATTACAGCCCATACTCTCTCTCTGAGAGAAGGCCGGAGTCCCAGCAGTGGGAACGTGAAAGGCTGATGATGATGATGAATACAAAAATATTTATGAAATCATTTATGTTAACATACAAGTAAAAATTTAGCGAACATAGTAAGAAACCAAGTTGGGTACTCAGAACAATGTAGGAGCGGACCGATCTCTTCTAGTCAATGTAAAGAAATGTCTTTAAAACTTAGAAAGTAGGTACATAATGTATGTAATACCCAGTTAGACATATTACTGGCGATATGTTCTTTAATCTATTAGTAATATATAAAATGAAAAGATTTGATTGTTTGTTTTGTCGATCTTGACGAAATTTAGTATGGAGATAGGTCAAACCTTGGAGAAGGACATGGAGTATTCTTTATCGCGATAAATGCGAGGCACAGCTAGTAAAATATACAGACAGACATTCATAACTCTACGGTCTATATTCGGTCGATATTTTGCGAGTCTCAACTTTTACAAGATATAAGCAAAATACCTTAGGAGTAAGATAGGATCATTTGGTCAAGGAAATCCTAAGGTTAGGAAAGTTTAGTTCCGTTCAATGTGCCAATTTGAATTAGTATATTGAGTTAGAGTGGATTAGGGTTTTAGTTGGACAACTCGAGTTGGGGTCTACATCAGTCCTGATTGGACTAACAAAATTATTTGTTCAATGTTCGATGGCGCGGCTTGATCAAATCCGTTTCAACTCTATTCAAGCTAGTTCATTACCAACCAGAGTATTTAATCGAGTACAAAATGGACTTTAAGATTGTTCCGTTATATTCCAGGAAGTAAAAAAAAAACTATAGTTAAAAACGGGTTTAAAAGTATCCTTTCAAAATTCAAAACTTTTTTATTTAATAGGATACATTGTGATCACTTTAAAACGTCAACTTAAAACTAGCTACGCCTATTCCAACCTCCTTACGCCGGCAAAAGAACAGGCAAGAAACGCCCGGCAGGTAATTTTTTTGGCGCGATCACATTGACAATTTTATTCTTATTACTAATTGATTGAATTGGAGCAAGTTCACTAAAATCCCAAGCTTTTTTTTTGTCATTTAATAGTCCGATATTTTTTAATTAGCTTTACTAATAAAAAGATTTCTCTTGTTTGGTTGTACACATTGGGATATGGGAACATGAATATTAACGAGTTGCGGGATCACAACCAAAGCAGACCAGACCCCACAAGCAGCACCCGTTCACGAGTTGACGCATGTGCCAGCCATAGCTCTCCTCGACCATGTGAGAGGGAAGAGGGCGACCCGACACATGACGCCGCTGCAAGCAAAGTCACTTTCGTGAGCATGACTGTTTTGGCTGTTTACCGAAAATGGTTAGAATAGGGGAAAGTATTGGTATTAGTATTGGTTTTTTTACATTTTGACCACAACATAACACACCTGATTTTAAGTGATGATGCGGTAAAAAATTGGTGTCTAAGATGATGAGGATAGTAGAAAAAAGAGTGATTGTTCAGTGACTTTTGTCGTTGACTGTACCAACCTTAGAATAAGTCCTTTAAAAAAAAAGAATCGAAACGCGAACACACATGAAAAAGAAAATATACGGTCGCATTGAGAAACTTCGTCCTTTTTTGAAATCTGTTGAATAGAGCTGGATCCTCGCCTGGTTTTCACTGTAACATAATAATGGAGTTTCCCAATCAAACGCTGTTACGACGTACAATGAACGTCCTCAACTTCGATCTAAATTTCAATATGGTAGTGCCAAAGGGGAAATTACTAGAAGCCTGGTCGAAAGCCCTTTCAGCTTCACTCGACCATGATTTTGGGCCTATGGAGCGTCCTCGAAGCATATACTGGACCCCGTTCAGTAAAGCCGCTTGCGAGATTAGTGGGAGCTTAGTTCCTGGAATATCACCATCCAATTTGATATTCCCCAAATTGGATTTCAGCGCAATACTTAGTTAATTACCAACCCAGGTTGCATTTACCAACCAACAATGGCCCACCGTGATAGACGGCCCGTAATCTCTCTCTGTGAGAAGGCCAGAGTCCCAACAGTGAGAACGTTAATGACTGATCATGATGGCGACTCAGTTAATTGACAGAGAAATAAACAAAATAAACTGAAAGGGTTATTTTTAAAATATTATTTTTTTACTTATTACAGGGTAGCGTCTGACTACAAGTCACCTGATGTTTAGTGACGATGTGGTCAAAGATGGCGCCACGCTACACCTGGACTGGGAACTGGCTCTCAAGTGAGGCTGCCGGAACACACCGATAGGTGCTTGGCGACAGATTCTTAACATAAGGGTGCTACCACCTTAGCGACTACCACTAAGCTATGGTTTCATCACAATGTTTTCCTTCACCGAAAGCTCAAGCTCATCGCTCATAATCGCTAAAAATTCTGCAATTGAAACTAACAAATTTTTTTTACGAATTTACCAATTCGTTTTGACTTTAAAACTTTTGTCGCGATAAACTTTAGTCGATGCCGCGGGGATCAGCTGGTAAGAACAAATTTACGAGGAAAAACCTAATAAACTCATTGGCGTATTCCATAAATATATATTAATTTTCTACTTTTTCTAAGAAGTCCTCTGCGAAAACTTTTTTTGTCCCGGGGTTTGTTAATTGTATCACTCGGGTTCTATTTATGTATAATATTGTATTTAATGTAATTTATTACATTACGAAAGATGGGTTCGCAGAAATCCAAGCGGCTACGGTGAATTTGGCGATCTATAAATAAGGCAGGTTTAATAACAAGTTGAAGTTAATAATTCTCTTCCTTCTAAGAATGAAATGTCCTCATTATGGAAAAATATTTACTTTTTCGTGAATGAGCGTTCCTTTTCGGTGCTCACGGCGGAAAATAAATGAACGAAATGACAGAAACGAACAGGTAAAAAACAGTTAAGGTTTCTATGAGTGTTTAGTCTGTGGGTAGATGCGAGCTACAGGTTATTAAAAGATAACATATGCCTTGGTGGTTACCGCACCGCGCCTATGCGTACAAATATAAAATTGCTGTACCCATTACTAGGCTCCATAAAGTCAGCAATTCCTCAAAGGACCAATTTGTACGTTTTTTCAACAAAACCCTAAGTGAAATTCAAGACTTACCGATATCAAAATTTCAAGTACCTACATTTATAAAGAATCCCGGTAAGGGCAAATATATGTGTGATGAGCACGAATATTTGTACCTGAGTCTTGGATATTTTTATCTATATAAATATTTATTTCTCTATAAAAGTATGTATATCGTTGTCTAGTACCCATAACACAAGTTTCGAGCTTAATTTGGGGCTAGATCAATTTGTGTGCAATTGTCCCCGATATTTATTATTATTATTTTATTATTTATAAAGAGAAATCTTATTAGTAAAGGTTATTATAAAATATCGGACTGGATATATATATAAAAGAAAGTCGCATTAGTTACACTATTTATAACTCAAGAACGGCTGAACCGATTTGGTTGAAAATTGGGGGGTTAGCTTAGAACCAAACATACGCTACTTTTTATCGCGGAAAAGGTTTCTACGGGATAACGGAAAGACGCGGGTGAAACCGCGGGGCGCAGTTAGTTTGATATAAATTTCAACTTGGTACTTCAACGTGTTCCTGAGAAAAAAGAGCCTTGACAGACAGACGATCTTATAAGGTCCGGTTTTATAAACGTCCGTAAGTTACATGTCAAACCAAATTTCGGTAAATTTGATTTTATTATCCAATTTCAGCACGGAAAATTTGACATTACGATCAAATTTACCGAAATTTGGTATGACATTTGACTTACAGGGGTTTATAAAACCGGCCCTTAGGGTTCCGTTTTTCCTTCTGAGATACCGTAAAAATACGCCAGGTTTCCACGGTCCTGAAATATAACTCACCTAGCGGTCTGTGCGTGGATTAATATTTATTAATTAAGCCTCCCGGCTACATCGTGATTTTGCCAATATTCCGACCGCGAACTATTAATCTCCTTTCATCTCTGACCTTCATCATTTCCAATTCCATTTGTAACATTTACGTCATTTACTGTATTGTTGTTTTGATAGAAATATATTTTGTTGTTGTTATTGTAATTCATTTATTTAATACCTTAGTATGATATATTCCGGTGCGCGGGTGAATTTAAAATTCAAAACACTATGTCACTACCAACTACACAAACACATGCACATACACACAATGCAATGTAATGCACATACATTTACAAACAAATGTACCGTGACCCGGTTTATTTTAGCAACTTATTCAATAAATTTCAAAATTTTAAAAATTTTAGTACCTACTTAAACTTTAATAATTTTAAGCGCCGATAACAAACAGATAAAAAAAAGATATAAAAAACAATTTATTGCCACTAAACATAGAATATTATTACTGAAGGTACATATGATTAATTAGTTTACTAGCTGCGCCCCGCAGTTTCACCCGCGCGGACTGCAGCTTATCGCAATAAAACGTCTATTTCCATTTTTAAAACATTTTTTCTTTTTTTTCATTTTTCACAACAAAAAAAGAATTAGTGAAATCGGTCCAACCGTTCACACGTGATGCCGTGACCAAGGGAAATAGGGATTCATCTAAATATATATAACTCAAAGGTGACTGACTGACATAGTGATCTATCAACGCACAGCCCAAACCACTGGACGAATCGTGCTGAAATTTGGCATGCAGGTAGATGTTATGACGTAGGCATCCGCTAAGAAAGGATTTTGATTAATTCTACCCCCAAAGGGATAAAATAGGGGATGGAAGTTTGTATGAAACTTTGTCAATTTTAAACCGATGGGGTGAGACTTTGCATGCTTATAAAGCTGTAAGCTGTAAGCTGTGTGTGTGTGTATGCCCACGCGGGTGAAACCGCGGGGAACAGCTAGTTTTTAGATAGAAGAAGAGAAGAAGAAGAGAAGATATATAGACAGATAGATAGCTATGGGTAACATCAGCTTGTGCTGCACACATTAACTATGTATGCACAGCGATTTTCAAACAACCCCTATGCTCGGACAGATTTTCGCCGATAAATTTGCGTACAAAAGCGGTACTCTGGGGTTTTTAAAATACTACTTTACCTGTACCTACATAATCCTTACTTCCCTACTATATTATAAATGCGAAAGTAACTCTGTCTGTCTGTCTCGCTTTCACGCCTAAACTACTGAACCGATTTAAACGAAATTTGGTACGATGATCATTTGTACCCTGAGGAAGGACATAGGATACCTTTTATCGCGATAAACTGTAGCCCAGGCGAGTGAAACCGCGGGGAGCAGTTAAAATATAATAAAATGAAATTTGGTACGTGTATAATTATGTGAAGTGCACATATATAATTATGTACAATGATCCTGGAATCCTTCGCTTGCTCAGGTTTCATTACGAGTACTCGCACCACTTCCATAGCAAATAATTAAAAAAATCTGCGAAAAGCCGCTCAGCGTCGAATGGAGATGAGAAGCACACACAGTCACACACCCGTTAATATTCATGTTTCCATATCCCAATGTGCACAACCAACCAAGAGAAATCTTATTAGTAAAGCTAATTATAAAATATCAGACTACTAAAAAAGCTTGGGATTTTAGTGAACTTGCTCCAATTCAATCAATTAGTGATAAGAATAAAATTGTCTATGTGATCGCGCCAAATAAAATACCAGCCGGGCGTTTCTTGCCTGTTCTTTTGCCGGTGTAAGGAGGTTGGAACAGGCGTAGCTAGTTTTAAATTTGACATTTATTTGTTTATTAATGCAAATTGAATCTGTTAGGGTATAGCATATACAAGCATAAAGTCATAAAATTCTAGTTAAGGACAACACACACATAAAGAAATTATACACTTAAGTAGGTACACACGATATTATTTTAGAGGTGGTGAGATTGTGACGCTTCTATCATCAATGAATTCTTGAATTGTATAATAACATTTTTGGATTAATACAATTTTAAGTTTTATCTGAAATATTTTTTCCTTTCGTTTTAAAGTGATCACAATGTGTAATGTATTGATTAAATAACTATTGACTTAACTTTGCGGTAGCCGAGTTGGTAGTGACCCTGCCTTCAAAGCTAGCGGTCCCGGGTTCGAATCCCGGTAAGGGCAGATATTTGTGTGGTGAGTACGAATATTTGTTCCTGAGTCTTGGATATTTCTATCTATGTAAGTTTTTTTTTCTCTATTTAAGTATGTATATCGTTGTCTAGTACCCATAACACAATTTTCGAGCTTAATTTGGGGCTAGGTCAATATGTGTGCAATGGTCCCCGATATTTATTATAATTTATTATTGACTGTTGACACACACACACACGAACCATCACACACATCACACACACACATCGCACATCTCCTTTACATTTTTCCAATCTGATAAAAACTCACTCGCCAGTCGGAATTTATTTTTATATAATCCCCATCGGTGCGGGGTTCTGTGCATTAACGTGAGATCTAAACTACCGTATTTCACTGAAAATATTGTAATCAGAAAATGTTTTTAATTAAAAATGTTGTTTTCCTTGTACTTCATTTTCATTACGGGATTGAAATGAAATTATTTTCCTTGAAATATGTGTTCAAGTTATGATGTTGGTGCCTCTATTTTGCTAACAAAAATCAGTAAAATGTAAAGAAAAACGCTTTTCGTTATTGAATTTAATGAGTTTTGATATCACACTATTTAGATAACAAAATAGCTTGGGATTGTAGTGAACTTGCTCCAATTCAACTAGTTAATGGGTTGTAAATGTGACTTGTGGTACGTTTCTTGCCTTTTCTTATGCCGGTGTAAGGAGGTTGGAATAGGCGCAGGCGTAGGCAAACGCTACCCTGTAAATAGTAAAAAAAATTTATATACGGATCCGGGATAAAAAGATATCTATGTGGTTGAAAAGTTTACTTCAAAACTCATTCTCCAGAAAAAAAAAGACATTCACGAGGATATTCACGAATACTTTTCTTTGCAGAACCACATCCAGTCCTAAACACCGTACCACCAAGCCAAGTCAGCATCCAAGGGGAAGCTCCACGCGGCGGCAACTACACTGACAAGACCGGGGGGGACAACACCACCCCGCGCGGGGGGGCTACTAAACACCCGCGCGGTGGGGCCACCACCACCCAACGTAACGACTACCATGAGCGGCACAACGGCATCTACACCGTGCTGCGCGCTGCGGAGTACACCGACCCGGAGCTCAGCCTGCGAGCTGCCGGGGTGCGCAGGCTCGACTACCAGGAACCAAGCAGTGTGGAGGACTCAACCTCGCGCCAAGCAGAACACTCAGACCTGCGACGCACTCAGAGCACCGAGCCTCGCAGTGGGGACTACGCCGAACCCCGCACGGTGCGGTACCTCGAGCGGGACCTGACATCACGCAACGAGCCGAGAGCCGCCGAGTATGCCGAACCTCACTCAGCGGACTACTTGGAACAGCGCACTGCCGGCTACGACGAGACACGCACCGCAGACTTCGCCGAGCCTCAAGCAGCGCAGTACGAAGCGCCGCGACCGGTTCACTACAACACCAGATCACGCACGATGCAGCAAGCCGCGTACGGGACACCGCAACCAGCCCAAAATGCAACCCCGAAGTCGGGGGAGTACAGCGCAGTCGAGAACGTTGCGCCAAAAGCAACTGTGGAGCGCACTAAAGTTCTCACATCGGAGTTCGAGGATACACGGAACCGCGCCGAGTACGCTGAGCTGCAGAACATGGGCAGCTTAGTGCGCGAGCACAGCGCCGCGGAGACGGAGGCGGCGCTCGACTTGCTTTCGCTGGCGGCCAGCGTGCCCCCGCTTCCCCCGGCGACGGTGATCACGATGCTGGCGCCAGAGACCATGCCGGTGTACACGTACTCGTTCCAGCCCGCCAACATATACATATTCTCGGAGGAGACCAACGCAAACCTCTACACTGCCACCGTGCAGACGCTCACACCCGTGCCGCAGGTAATGGATCATTTTCCAGCTACTAAAGCATTTGTCAAAAGCAATTAGGCATTAGGTTAATCTCCAGAATATGCAGTCAGAAGTGATCACCGATATAGCTCTCAGAGTTTGCAAGTTGAAATAGCAATGGGTAGGCTACATCGCTCGGCGAACCGATAACCGATGGGGAACAAAGGTTCTCGAGTGCGACTGCGAACTAGAAGACGTTCTGTAGGTAGTCCCCCACTAGACCCCCACTACCGACGACATTGTAAGCATTTTCGTAGGGAGCAGATGAAAGCAATTGGCTAACAGCCGTTGGTGGCGTTTAAAGGAGGCCTGTGTTCAGCAGCAGACTTTTTCCGACTGATGATGATGATGATGAGTGATGATAAATGTAGTTGACGATCACTTGCCATCGATTGCCATGTTAGTTAGACCTCTAGCGGATTGACGCAATTAATGAAGCTATTTTGCATTCTTTTTGACATTTCCAAGATCAACTCCATAAAAATGCTCAACAGATTACAATACTAACAGGTCGATTATGATTTACAGGCTAACGCGAGCACGTACATATCGTACCAGGACAACGGCCAACAGCAGCCCTTCGAGTACCAGCAGCTGTACAACGCGACCGAACAGCGCTCCGTGACGCTGCCGCTCGAGGTGCCGGAGCTGGCGCCGCAGCAGGAACCGGCAACACCGCAGGCCGTGCCGGTGTCCGTCATCGAGACCGCGCCCGCCTCCACGCCGCAAAGGATGGAGGTAGACTCGGACCCCTTGCCGTCGTCGGTACAGGTGCCCGTCATCGAGCCCGTGCCGCTGTCACAGCAGCTGCACCCGCCCACGCCTCCCTTGGAGCCCATGTCCGATTCCGACTCTGAGGAGCCCGCACCGATTTGCGTCACTGTGAAAAAAAACAAGTACGCGTGCAGCGAGTGCGGCAAGCGTTACGCCACGTCGTCCAACCTGTCGCGGCACAAGCAGACGCACCGCAGCCTCGACTCGCAGGCGGCCAAGCGGTGCGGCGAGTGCGGGAAGGCGTACGTGTCGATGCCGGCGCTGGCCATGCACGTCCTCACGCACCGCATGGGGCACGTGTGCGGCGTGTGCGGCAAGCAGTTCTCGCGGCCCTGGCTGCTGCGCGGCCACCTGCGCTCGCACACCGGCGAGAAGCCGTACAACTGCCCCTCGTGCAACAAGTGCTTCGCCGACCGCTCCAACCTGCGCGCGCACCTCCAGACGCACACCGGCGATAAGAAGTGGGAGTGCGTGCGTTGCAACAAGACCTTCGCACTCAAGAGCTACCTGAACAAGCACCAGGAAGCCGCCTGCAGCCAGGACGAGCAGGACAACTAATCGGCCGCGCACACCTCTCACCTCTACGAATTTCTCTATGAACTTCTTTACATCTTTGTATATGTCGAACGAGAAACATTTGGACGAGCTCGAGCGTCGATGGCGTCGATAACAAGCAATAAATAAAGGTACTTAAAGCGTAACAAAGTCAAACATTTAAATTTGTCTAAAATTAGGTATATTTTCATTCGTTTTGTTCTGACTCGAAAGAGACATGGTGTCAATTGACGGTGAAACGTTAAACGCGTAGTGTTATTGTTAACGTCATTAATGTAAGTAAATTAGTGTCGCAAGAGCGGTGTCCGACGACTTAGATAGTAGTTACGGTGATACATAGAGACTTATTGAAACCGTCGAGCTGTGGTACAAAGAGAGCAATAACGTAAGGGTCAAGCTCCTGGTAGAGCACGGGTTTACGTGCGAGGCACCGAGGAGGGCGTGCCCGTCGGGGGCTCGAGAGGACCAAACTTGCTGAGCCGCGGCGGGCGGCGCGCGGGGCGCAGCTCGACCTCGCGCGGGGTGCACGTCATGCCAAAACTGCTTTTGTAGTGGACACTGACCAAATTTTATCTGGACGTAAATACATTACAGCTTGAAATAACTCTTCAAAACAAGTCGGTTTAAAATTTTAAAATAGGTACAATATCGACGCATTTAACTTGTAAATTCAAAAGTACATATGGAACGAGCTACTTAGAGGTTGCTCGAGGTCGTTACAAATTGACAACAAGTTGTTTTTCAGGATTTCCATGGAATTTTTCCAGGAATAGTTTTGACATTGCAAAAAGGAAGTTAACACCGAACTTTAATGAGAAATGTTTTCCTTTCGAAGTTCTTTTTCTGCCTCCCGTAAACGCTATAAAGAAAGAAGCTAAATTGATAACATATTAATTAACAACGTGCCATACATTAATACGCTCTCTATTTACCAATAATGAGTCATTATACGTTGCGTTTGTTTTTAGTTAACTCTCGTAAAATACGCGTAAATTAAATTATGTTAATTATGATAAAGGTTACGTTAGTAAATCTTTATGTTAACTCTTCAACGTTGTTCAATTTCCTTCGCTCGTATTCTCGCGTGAACAAACATCGGTGTCGTGGTATTTCTCTCACATTTACCAACGGAAATGTGTCCGTGAATATTTAACGCAACACTGTGTTAGGACGGTTTAATTTCTTTGTAAACAATACCTTGATCTTGTACCTACTTTTTACGTGTTTTCGCATCTTACTCGAATTTGTAATGGCTTGCGTACACCAAATCCGTCATCGGCCGAAGTATGCTCGGGCGTCATCGGCCGAAGTATGCTCGGGCGTCATCGGCCGAACTCGGCCGATCAAATCAAACGTAAGTAAATGAAAGAGAGCGCATACACTGCTACTACCGAAGCCCGATAACGGACGATCAACTGACGACTCCGAACGTCTTTGGATTTTTTGACAGTTTTACCGGCTTCTTTCTGCTATCGAGTCGTTATTTGGATCAAGGATGGATATTGAAAAATTTATTTTCTAAAAAATACATTTCTTCGAAATCCTCCATTTTTAAAAACACGTCTGTTCGCTGTAGTTGCACAGTTCAGACTTCACAAGTTCTACCGACAACGGCCGTTATCGTCTGCAGTGTATAAAGTTGAACGTCCGAGTTACTCGTCCGAGTAGTTCTGTCCGTCATCGGCCGACAAAATCGGTTTTGGTGTACGCGTACCATTAGTGCCATGTTTATTTGGAACGATAAGTCTGGGTAACAACAGAATGTTTGACGGAATTACGTATCAAAGAGAGTGTATTTTTAATAGATTTACATTTTATTGAATTTTGAGAGTAGGTAACGGTGTCTTTCTTTCCGTTTCAACTAAAGTGTTGCCGGAACCATTTTGTCTAGTCATACCCTTAGTCGTTTTTTGCGCATTTATTTATTAAATTTTATTTGATCTCAATCTACAATGTTTTAGTTAATTGCACACGGGTTAGGTATATGGCGGTTACTTAAGCGTTTACTATAACTCTATGTAAGTTTTATGAGTACGTAACAGTGCTGTGTTTTTTGTTAAAATAGTCCACAAAATCGATTTCAATGGAATTTTAGGTGCTTAAAAATGCATGCATTAAACTCGAGTACATATGATAACCAATCTAGTTGTCTCGATTCTGTGGATTATAGATCTTAGATGTAACATTGCATATACACTGTTCTAACATAATCGATAGTTAAGAAAACTCCAATTGCAATTACATCAGTCCTAGTCTTTAAAAACTTAAAATAACAAAACACAAAAGAACGTCAAACTCAACGAAATTCTACATACATAAATATATCTAAAATAATACAAGCAATATAACTTCTTACAACATTTTTCTAACTAAATGCTGCTCAAATAAATACAATAAGATAGATAATATGTCTACCTAAAAACTAACTAAGATGGCGCAACGACCCAAAGTGAGTCTTGGCCTCCGATAACAAAAGACGCCACTTCGGTCTGTCCTGCGCCACCTCCTGCCACTCCTCCACTTGGAGCTCGCGCAAATCCTTCGTGACTTCGTCTTAATATGTCTACATGGAGATTTTCAATTTATAAATTCTCTATCGCCATGCTGCAAATATTACATAATTCATTGAAAACTCACAAAATGAACTGAACATGAATGAAAAGAAATAGAATGTTCGCAAATTTATTTTATATCGAGTTTACTTTTTTACATATTACAACCAAATTTATAACCATTTTTAAATCAATACAAATATGACGCACTTAAAAATTAACTGTTTCGTTACTGTTCGCAAGTTTATCTCCTGTAGACTTATAAATTGACTTAACCTCACTAGGATGTTATTAGCCTGATTACTTAACTTTTACTCAAGGATCTCAAGTATTTACCAAAAATCATAATATTAGATTAAAATAAAATGTTTTATAAGTACCTAACTACTTTTTGTTCAATTTATATTATTTTCGAGGTGAAATAGCTCTTATGTATTCAAGTAAAAAAAAACGATAGAAATACTGTCACAATTAAAATTATGTCAATTTCGAAATGTTCTGAAAATTTCTACAAAAAGCTGTATATAGCATGAAATATTTGAGATGCTGGTAGGACGTCTTCTGAAAAAAAGAGACCAATGTCTCTCTAATATCATTCTATAAGTTCTAACTTATAGAATGATATTAGAATTCCCAAGATGAATTAAGTTGAAAATAATTTCAAGAGTCTTTAAAAAAACTTGGCATAAAACAAAAAAATACCAGTTTCATATTTTAGTTAACAAAAATCAAACATAAAAGAATCGGACATTAATAATAAAACTTGAACCTTTTAATTATGTGTAATTGGTGCAAATGAAGTGAAAACATGTCCAGGATATTGTATGCTCAACGTCAATTGGAAGTAATGAACTAAGTAAACTAAGTTAGCAGTAAAAGTTGGCACCAACTTAGATTGCAACTTGTGACAGATGTCAATTTGAATGTAACCTGACATTAAAATGTCCACGGTAACTTTAAAATTATAGTGTAATAATGTAATTAATAATACAAAACTGAAAAGCAATATAGCATAAACATTAATTATAATCCAAAGAAACAATACAGAGATCGCGATCTCTTCTCACATTACTGCAACAATTAATTGCACAATAATTAACAACAGCAACAATATGACATCATTATGTTTCGTCAATTACAAAAAAAGGTTACGCCTTTCGAAGAGATGAGAAGACATTAAATATAATAATATTGTAACTTTTGGTCTAAAATTGTACCTATAAAATAATAACATACTATAATTTTATTATATTATATTTTTATATAATATAATTATTTATAGTATTTAAATGTTTACATCGTAGTTGATTCAGGAATGTTTATTTAAATTTTAGTTACATTATTGTATAGTTAAAATAAAGCTAAATTAACGTAATTTCGTCTATTGTATAAGTAAAATGAAGGGGTCATGCGTTATTCACGGATAGATTGTATGCTTAGGTGAAGGCAATACATTCTGGTTAAAATAAAATGACGAAGTTGACTCCTTTAGTATCGAAAAGCAATATTATTCGTACAATTTTTAAGATGGCAGTTATAGTAAATCGAAATGAAAATGTTTAAGATATTATTATAAATATTATTTATTTTACATTCAGCTAAACGTATAAAAAAATTATAATGTAAAATTTATCTAGTCTTCGAATGTAGTACCTCTAACAAACAGATATTATAAGCTATTTCGGCATCATCATTATCATTATCAGCCTTTCACGTTCCCACTGCTGGGACTCTGGCCTTCTCTCAGAGAGAGAGTATGGGCTGTAATCTACCACGCTGGCCCAGTGCGGGTTGGTAGATGTCGCATGCCCTTGAATGTTGCAGTTCTTGGACATGCCGGTTTCCTCACGATGTTTTCTGCATACTATTTCGGCATAGTTATTTCTTTTTCGATTTATATATATTTTTGTTGTGTTAAGTTTGTCAAGTATTTATTAGAAAAGTTAAGTTTGTTATGTATTTTTGTTGTTCTTTTATATATAAGTGCTATTGTTTCATCATCCGACTCAAATACTTTAAATAACAAGCAAAAAAGCATGTCATAGATTTGATTGGTCAACGTTAGTTAAAATTTCAATGTTCGGAAATGGCTTGAAAACAGTTTTCTAAATGCCCAATAACAAAATGTGTTGTGTTTATTTGAAAACGTTAGTTCCGAAATATCAATAAAACTTGGTCCAACACGGTGAGAGAGGTCGGATTCAAAACTAGGAACCTAAAATAAAGTTCCGATTTCAACCTCTACTTTTGGTGCAATTGGTGAAATAACTAAAAAAACTAACCAATTCTTAATAGGATTTAATGTAATGACTAGAATCAGCAAAGAGATCTCTTAAATGTCATAACGTAAAATGTTGTTCATATGATAATAGATGTTTACGAAAATGAACTTTGTCAACGAAGTTTCCCTTACTATGCATGAACATCACAGCTAGAATCTTAATTCAAGCGTCATTCATAATACGACACAGCGTAGTACTATTTGGACAGCGTACTCTATTTACAACTTGCCACGTGATAGCAACACGTGCTTTTCCGGAGCTAAAGTCGACACAACCATCCAGTACTGAGTCAACTTCTGACGATGTCGCGAACCTTACTCCAGCCGGCGCGGCACTACTTGCTCATACGTCGAACACGTGCTAGTTAATTCATAAATTTTGAGCCGTTGTCACTGTGGAACTTTGTCACAGCCAGACATCGTATCAAGTACGCGGAAAATATTGCATGCAGTTATTGCGACGGGGTGCCAGACGGCAAGCAAGCGTGGTACCGGACACTGACCGTGAAAAGTTGTATGCATCTGCGCAGTAGAGGGAAATTGTGATGGCGGGAAGATGTAGCGGGTTTTCATTGGCTGATTGACTCCCCCCTATGCAGGTCATTGCCATCGAAAGTTTTGCTTGCACGAGACAGCTCTCGCTCTCACTCTTCGTTCGGATGCATGCGTTCAAAAGTTTTCGTCGGGATATTAATGTTTTATTTCGGTCGAAAAGTTGTGTCGCTCCGAGTATTTCTATAGTCATTTTATGTGCTATAATTATAAATCTATAGTAGTTGTTTCTATACTATGAGCCGGATGAATTCACTGATATTATTTGTTTTTTCGATAGTATAAAATATAAAGACCTTACATTTTACTAAAATTTAACGATAAATATTCAAATCATGCTCGTTTTTAAGCATTCCTAAATTTAACTTAAATGCCGTAGCGATAAATTCGTATTTAGGTAATTAAACTAAAGTGTTATTTATCATTTAATATAATTTATAAATTAATAATTACAAATTGTTGAACAGAAGCGGTATTTACAAATTTTCATAAGTAATAAAGTTAAAATCGACATTACAACATGAGCTAAGCATCCAAAAGTATGGCGAATTTAAATGACAACGACGAAAGTAAAGACATTTTTATACATATTAACAAACTCATTTGGAATTTTTCCATATATTATTATAATATATGTAGGTATAACTTCTTTTAACTTAGTTTGCAAGGGCATTGCCAACGTAAAACTAGTAAATGAAAATACAAATAGTTAAGCAATAATAATAAATAAATAAAATGTCTAGTAATAATTAAATGTTATATACACATTTATGTTCAATTACATTACTTGCCTAGATTCTTTTAATAAGTAATTTATAGGAAATAAACATTATTTACTCCTTAATTTACTTAAAATGTTAATGTAATACACATTAAGGCAAATTAACTAAAGTTAAATTTAGCGATGATAGCTAAGTGGTAGAGATGACGGCTTAGGACCCGTTGGTCGTAGGCGGAGCTGGAGCTTTCGGTGAAGGAAAACACCGTGATGAAACCATAGCTTGGTGGTAGGGTATTTCCTAGTGCTCGCCTGGCTAGCTACCACCATCATGTGAAAGTCTGTCGCCTTGCATCTATTTATGCTATCCGACAGTCTTACTTTGAGAGCCAGTTCCCAATCCAGGAGTAGCGTCTGATGTTAAGTGTCCCACTGACACTTAACAGATGACTTGTGTTCAAAAGCTATCCTGATAAAATGTATAAATCAAAATAAAAATAAAACAGAGCGTTTAGGTTATTTTCTGCATGCGCCCAAAAAACTGGCGACATTACCTCGTTAAATTGCCAAGTTGATTAATTTATTTGTTTACTTTCTTGGCCGAGGTGTATGCGTCAGTTATTTGTTCACTCGTTTTTTTCTATTAATTGTTAATAAGTAATATATAGCACATGAGTTATTTAACTAATATATTATACGTGTGACTTAAATAGGAAGTCTATTGAAGGTGTTAACTTCAAGCCGTGCAATAATGGACGACTTAAGTCACACGCATCGTATAATTTATGTACAGTTTTATTAATTTCAATTATTGTATAATCCTGTAGACATAAGTTGGAACTTGCATGACTGCTATATTGACGTTAGAAAAAGATATGGGCGTTTCCGATTTTTTCTCGCAAACGGATAAACAAAATTCGATTTTAAGAAAATAGTTTGGAATCGATTTCAGGATCGGCTGCCATAGCTTTGATCGATCTTAAGTTAGTTTCCGTTTTTGCGAGGTCGAATCGGTTCGCCTGGATCACATCGTCGATACGATTTTCCGACTGAAATCGTATTTCGTACACGTTTTAGTATATCGGACTCATGTCTAGTTGGAAATGGTTTATATACAAACGTCGTGGTACCACGCGCCCCCCACATATTTGCTCCTTTTCTAACGTTACCAGTAACTTAGTAACCATGCGAGTTTTCAAACGAAAAGTAGTACTACCCACAACTGCTTTTCAAATTCTTCTAAACCAATTGACAAACACACATTTGGTCTAGCAGATGTATTAAAGTAAAAGACAAGGATGACCTCAAAAACACTCTATTTATTCTTTAAGCTTTTGGTCGCTGAGTACTCCGAGTACAGGATTTGATAGTCTAATAAAAATGCTGTAAAAGTGTTTGTTTCCTGCCAAACATTTTTTTTTGTTTTCCTTCTGAGTCTACCTTTCAAGACCGATTTCTTCCTTATTTAACCTTAGTTTTCATTCTGAATTACAAGTCCTTCCTTTTTGACTCAGAAGAAAAACGGTATTTCGGAAGGTCTTTTTCTCCGTGTACTCGTTGATGGTGCGACAAGTTTTAGTTTTAGTTCACGATTAAAGTTAAAGCTACAGTTAATTTTAACTGTAACCAAAATTTGGCTTTAGTTATGGTGCAACCCAGCCTTAGAATATGCCGTGTTTTTGCCTTCATCCTTGACATTAAGGTTACTCAGTGTTTCCCAAACTTTTTTATTTTAAACTTACTGGAATATTAAATTCTTCACTTTTATTATGTCATAGTAGGTACAATTGTTTATGATACTCATGTTTGAGCTTAATAATAGTTATATTTAAGTTTACGTTAGATTAGTTTTTTTAACATAGTAACTGCTTACCTTTAAGACTCTTTACGAAAAGAAACTTTGTACTCGTATATTACCTTGTAAAAGTCATATTTTATATATTAAACATTGTCTTTGGTACTATGATAAGTTTGCATTAAAATTATGTAAAAATATATTATGTTTAACAAAAGTATTAATAAAATGATTGAACTTACTTAAACTATTTTAAAAATACCTACAACTACGTGTAAGAACTTAGAACTTATGTTGTGTATGAGTTTTAACAAAAAAGGATTCACAAAGATACTCCATTATAGGCTAGTCGTAATATGTAACAATTTTTAAGTCTTACAAACAATATCTGATTCTTTTTTCTAATATATTTACTGAAATGTTCAACAATTACACGTTTTCTTTTATACATCTTGCGAGAATCTTGTAGAAATTGTATTGAAAACTCATTTTGTTTCCAGTAAAAATCGACTGCCAAATAAACTTCCAAATATCAATTTAATTAACATAAGTTTTTTTTTTCCTTATTGCACATTTTTTTCACGAACAAAAAAAATATTTTCATTTGTTATCAAAAAGTATTACAATCGAGTCTATGAAAATTTTCTTGTAAATAAAAACATTCCTAGTGCAGCTGTTAACTGACATTGTTCAAAGGAATTTCAACCAAGTTAACCTTCGAGAAAGAATAGATATACCTTCTACTACGTACCTTATATGCAAAACTGATTGAAGAAAAGAAGGCTCTTTTACAAAATGACAACGAAGTAAACTATAATACATTTATTAAATTAAAAAGTTACAAAAATCCGACTACTTAAAGTATCGATAATATATTTTTGTAAAATTTTCCCACATATTTGTATTGTAAAAAAATGTGTATTCCCTACTCGTTTTTCGTACTAAACACCATATTTAAATATTGTACTTTATATTTCTCCCGCAATAAAGACGAATCTATCGTAACGACCCCGTTGACATCCATAAAAACGTTTAAACCTAAAGAGCAAAAAATAGCAAATGGGAGAAACAAACGAATTATGTACGAGTATCTGCACACGCTCAAAACAAGGCAAAAGTTTGCTCGAAATCAAAGAAATGAATTGTCCTGTTCCATCCGCACATAATTCCACGACAAAATAAACAACTGGAGCTAGCACTGCAATAGGTGAACAATTCACCTTAGTCCACGTGTTTAAGTCAATTGTAGGGCGTTTTGGTTAAAAGTTTGACAGCCAGCGGGGCGTCGGAAGCACTTTGTCAAAGTTACTCGTTGGTAATAGATTGTCGGGTTGGCGTAAATTTAAATGGAAATGTTTAAACTAGCAATTTAACTTTTCGATAACAGTCAGTTATAATAAATAGCGACATATTCACACTTCCACTATGAACAACTTGCTGTTCACCGCGGTTTTGTCTGCGTAAAGATCTCTAAATGATTTTTGTCACGAAAACATATAGCCGATGATAGTCAGGGATATTTGAGCTTTCCTATAAAAAATTACCTTTTTAATTGGTTTAGCCTTTACGGAGATAGTCCCTAAAACAATGTCATGTAAATAATTTACATGTGATCTACTATTTTATAGGTTCTTTGTAGAATAAATTCACAAATCGATATCCCATTTTCTCTCTTTGTAAAAACGATTTCTTTATTAAAGTGTGCTACATTTTAGGACACTAATGCCTCCTCTAACAAAAAAAAAGTATTAAAAAAACTTTTGTATTTTTAAAACTATTTAGTATAAATCACTAAATTTCAAATTGTACAATAGGAAATGGAACAAAAGAGCTTTTTTAAACATTTATCGTGTTTTCTTAACGGGAATGATAATACTAAAAATTGCAATTAACAATAACTTTGTATTTAATATATCTTTTTAATTATTAAGGCATAAATAAATAAAGGATAATTATAGAATTAAATATTTATTTATCATACATTAAAGTAGAGGAGTAGATCTTTTTAGACCTTTGCTAGAACAGCTGAGGCCGATTAAATAAAAAATGTTTTAAGAGAAATTGAAAGAGTACTGTCGTGAACGGAAGTTTTTCAATACATTTTGACCCCGACTTTCACGTGCGGTCGATGTCACAATTCCAGTAGCAATCTCAAAAGGAAATAGCATAAAAAAGTAATTGAGCATATGACTTCTACAAGCAGTTTCGAACGTATCTGTGTACAATGTACATGAATCAGCGCGGGCGCGGTTACCGGTCGCACACACACAGAGATACGCGGCATGCCTACCGTGCGGGCGACTATGAACACTGAGGTGCTACTGCAATTTTGTCCTCGTACTGTGCATTCAAGGCTTGCAATTTTAACCTCTTCCAGTTTTCTCGCCTGATCTAAGCAATTCCGAACAGTGATATTTTAACACCATTTTATTCTTATTAGAGTACCTAATCTGGTATTTTTAAAGGCGTAGATAGTTTACATTTAAAATTAAGTACTTGATACACTTTCCCGTTTGAGACGCGTTTTCGATGGGTCCTTTCAGAATCATCTTACGGGGCTTTTTGCCCTACTATTTATAGAAATTTGACATTACTTCTATGGAGCTAGTGTCAGATTCGTATCGATATAGTAAGGTAAACCGTGGATAGCTAGGTTGTTGAAACCGGTAGTTAATCGGGTAGTTCACTATTAAAGGGGAGTTGTTAAACCTTAGCCCTGTAGAATGCCATGGTCACTAGCCATGACTAGGTCAGGGTGTAATCACAGTAGTTCAATCAACTCACGACCTTAACGGTCGTTGTTAGAGTCTCCTATCCAATAACGAATATCAAGAAAGTATGTTCATTTATAAATAATCGTAGTTTAGTGAATAGAATAGGTTTTATAAAATCTCGTCCAGAGGCCCGTATCATCCCGGGCCAACTAGCAGGCGAGTGAGTGATGTGTGGTCAGAGACATAACAACTGAACAAAAAAAAGAATTATTTACTACTCGTGTTCAGCCACTTTTGTCTGTGACCGTACCTTACGTCAATTTGGATGTAAACAAAACGTTTAAGAGATTGCCAAAAATAATAAAACTAAAGCAATATTATCAAAGTCTGCAAAGCCCTAGTATTTAATTTTATAATTTTCTCATCGTATTCACAACTCTTTGTTATTTATAGAATAGGACTAAAAAAGGGCAATTTTCATGTTTTTTTTATATATGAACTTATTAGTCTGTTACATATTGTTTTAATAACTAGTATATAAGAATAAATTATAGTTAAATTTTCATCACACTTTTTAATATGATAAATTATATATAGGTATAATTTAACTTTTATATTGTTTTGAAGCGACGATGTAAAAAATCACAAGATGATAAATATCACGTTGATTAATTTTTCATACCATTACAGTTACATTGTAATCAATTTGAACTTTGAGCTTCATCTTGTAATCTTCGCCTTAAAGTCTTATATAAGAACAACATCTGGTTCTGCAGTTACTGTGTTTGTTACGGCACCAATCATGGTAAAAGCAAAAATAAATGTAGGATAATATAAACATTTATATTACAACTTTTCATTACAAGACTAAGCTTGCAATACTAGAATGGTAAGAATTAAACTATGTTAACTTAATTTCATTCATCACGGAAAGCCTTAGTAGTATAATGCAGAAACGGGTATTTTAAGCAGCGGTGAGCGATTAAAGCTATAACTAATCGAACCAAACGATTATGAAGACGTCTCGAGATATCTCGGTTATGGCCATTACTAATTTCATCATCGGTTTTTTGTATGAGAGTTGAACTATTCTCGGATTAGATACGAAAAATTAGTAACGTTATTCGATTGTGAATATTTGTAACTTCCTCTTTTTAAAACACTTTTTTTATATACCTACTTACAAATTGTTAACTATTTGAAATACATTAGTAGCTTAATTTTTCCTAATCGAATATTGTAAGCGGCGGTTTTATAAACGTCCGTACGTTACACGTCATACCAAACTTCAGTAAATTCAAACTTTTTGTCAGATTTTCCGTAGGTACTAAAATTTGTCAATAAGATCAAACTTACCGAAATTTCGTATGACATTTAACTTACTTGTCTCAATTATGACAATAGTAATGATCGCACACCGTAAAGGTCGCTGCATACGTAACGAGGTAATGCCTCGGACGGGAAGCGAACGAGACAGGGACGCGACTGCCTCGTTCAAAACGGGATCGTGGTGTAAATGCAATGCATACGCACCGTGACAGTGACTCGGATCTAACATGCTAGTGTTGTGAACACGGACGGGACACGCACGGGGCGGGACGTGCTAAACATCGTCGCCGAAGATGTTTTTCCCGCCCCGTGAGTGCCACGTTCCCGTCCCGTCCGTGTCTCCGAGACATATGTACATTTACAATGAAACGATATTTTCAAAACTTCCCGTCCCGTCCGTATAAAAACCCGTCACGTATGCAGCGACCTTTAATCTTAAGTGAATTTGTAAGGACACCAAGTACTGCAATAACTTATTATAACACCAATTTGTACTGAAGGGTAGACCTTGCCCTCAACTTGACATCTGTTAACTATATTGTTATTATTTTCTACGAACTTTGTACTGTAGCTAGTTAATTTTATTATATCTTACACTGTTTGTATCTTGAGAGGGGAACAATGTTTCTGGTGGTTTCTTGCTGTACTATCTTAGTTTACTTAATAATATTGTGACAATAGCGACCTAGAGTTAGAAATAGTACCTACACGTAGCGATGCTTATCAACTTAGTGTTTTACCCTAGTTTTTTTCTGAATAAAGTGTTCTAAAAGCAATAAAATGTTGTGTTTCCTTCATTTGAAATGTCCTTTTGCCAGGCGAGCACTAGAAAATGCCCAACCACCAAACTATGGTTTAATCACGATGTTTTCCTTCACGGAAAGTTTTCCTTCAAGCTCATTGTAGGATTCGAACCCACGATCTGCAAATCGCAAGTTGACATCACCACCACTGAGCCGTCATCGCTTTAAAGCGTTAGACTAGTATCATTACAAGTTTGTGGTCGTTTTTCGGTACGTTTCCTATACCTAACAGGTGTTTTTAGGGTTCCATACATCAATAGAAAAAACAAAACTTCAAACTTGTAAGTCAACGTGATTAAAAGATGTGAGCGGTTATGTTTATGTTGTTTTGCAAGTTCACAATAAAAACCTACAGGGCACTTCCCGTTGACTTAGAATCATGAAATTTGTCACGAAGCAACGTTTTACAGCACATGTAAAGGAAAAAGACTAAAAATCGTAAATATATATTTAACTCCCCGCGGTTTCATCCGCGCGGGCTACAGCTTTATGCATGCAAAGTCTCAGCCCGATCGGTTTAAAAATGACAAAGTTTCATACAAACTTTCATCCCCTAGTTTATCCTCTTGGGGGTAGAATTAATCAAAATCCTTTCTTAGCGGATGCCTACGTCATAACATCTAACTGCATGCCAAATTTCAGCCCGATCTGTCCAGTGGTTTGAGCTGTGTGTTGATAGATCACTATGTCAGTCAGAGTCACCTTTGAGTTATATATATATTTAGATTACCTAATAAAAAAATAAGTTTGTAAGGAACCCTCTTTGCGCGAGTCTAACTCGCACTTGGCCGGTTTTTTGTACAGAAAATCTATCACATCGATGTCGGATGACGATAACATCGAAAGTGGCGCCATGCCGCGCTTGGACTGGGAACTTTTTCGCACGAGGTTCAGCCGGAGCACACCGACAACGGCGTTTGACGACAAATCCTTTACCGAGGGTGGTAGTTAGGCAGGCGAGCGCTAGTAAATTCCCTACACCAATCTACGGTTTTACTTGAGTGCCATCTAGCATGCAAAGCGGGGGATGTGGTAACCTTCCATGACAATCAGTGATAGCATTTTGTTTGATGTGACATTGTGACGTAACAAGCGCCATCTAGCGTGGCGCCTTCAGTTGTACTGGACAGGCTACTAGGTGACAAGTACGTTTCGCCTTTTGCAGAGGGTTGGAAACAGGAACGACCAGAGTGCTGCGATCCTTGCCAAAAGAAATGCCTTTAGTTGCAAACTCATGTTAGAACGTAAAAAAATCTCGACTCTTAAACATAGAATAAAAAAATACGATTTCTTCAGGACACTCTTGGCCGATTTTATAAACATCCGTAAGTAAAATGTCATAAAGATCTTATTGTAAAACTTTCCGTACTAAAATTTAAGCTTAAAATAAAATTTAAAATTTAATTTAAATTAAGATCAAAATAAACGGAAAATTGGTATGACATTTAATTTACGGACGTTTATAAAATCGGTCCTAAGAATAACAATCTTATGGGCAATCTTTCATACATGTAGCAATATTACTTATTATAAAACAATAACAAAATATAAATCAAAAAAATATTGGCAACAATTTACACAATTATTATTTCAATCATTTTTATTACCTTCACTTGTACCTAACTAACTAACAATGTAATCAAATCTTAGAAGTCAATTTTAACCTACTTCTAATTGTCGTATCTACTTGAAACTTTGTATGTAATCCTAATGACAATTCAATAATTTGATGGTAAAGTTTGGGTTGATTTGATTCGTTTTTGTATGCCATATATTTTTTACTACTTATTTACAGTCACCTGATGTTAAGTGACGATGTGGTCGAAAATGGCACCACGCTACACCTGGACTGGGAACTGACTTTTAAGTGAGACGGCCGGAACACTACGATAGATTAAAAATACTAAAACATCTGCATTACATAGATAGATAGATAGTACTTAACTGCAAAAATTATATTGTTTTTAAACAGGCCTCAACTTAGCGTTGTGCCATAGTCGTGTGACCGTATTTATCTATCTGGAATAATTCAATTGTCAGCGTGGAACATTTACGGCCAGTTTCAATACCCGATCTATCCACGGTTTGCCCTATTAGACATAGAAATTCCACATTACTTCTATGAAGCTTGTGTCAAATCTTCTCTCTCCAGTAGGGCAAGGAGTGGATAGATAGGTTATTGAAACTGGCCGTTAATCAGTTTATCTGATACCTTAGATATATACAGGAAATCCGTTAATATCACTAATTACCCGAAAAAACCCAATTCTTGGAAAAAATAATACATGTTGTCAGTTCAATTGCCGCCAAAAAAGTCTCAGGCCAATCCTCTCAATAAATTTGAATGAAGTCTACTTTTGCACGGAAATCGCCAATCATCGTTCGCTATCTTACAGCGATACAGCGTATTTCCGCTTTCTTGGAATGATTTCTCGGAAGCTTGAAGGGGGTACTTTCATAAAAAGACGCCGCGGACGCTTCAAGTAAGATTTGCATGTAAAAAGAAATACTATCTTTATTTCAACGGGTTACAAAGTAGCGTTTACCATAAGTCACCTGAAGTTAGGTGACGATGCAATAATCATATTAAACCAGCTGTTCCCGGCGGTTTCACCCGCGTGGGCTACAGCTTTAAGCATGCAAAGTCTTAGCCCGATCGGTTTAAAATTGACAAAGTTTCATACAAACTTTCATCCCAACTTTGATCCCCTTGGAGGTAGATTTAATCAAAATCCTTTCTTAGCGGATGCCTACGTCATAACATCTACCTGCATGCCAAATTTCAACCCGATCCGTCCAGTGGTTTGGGCTGTGCGTTGATAGATCACTATGTCAGTCAGTCACCTTTGAGTTAGATATATTTAGATTTGTAATAAGAAACTTGGCGAATGAAATCGCGTAGTGAACTACATACCGTAGGTACACGTCGCGACGGCCGCAAAGTTTAAAAACATTACAAAATGGATGCAATTTTTAACATCATCATCATCAGCCCGTATCAGTCCACTGCTGGACATAGGCCTCTCCCAAGGTACGCCACTGAGCCCGGTCTTCGGCTCTTCTCATCCAACTACTGCCAGCCACTCGGCGCAAGTCGTCGCTCCACCTTGTCGCAGGGCGTCCTACGCTACGTTTGCCAAGTCGCGGTCTCCACTCAAGAACACGTCTACCCCATCGGTTGTCGGTTCTGCGGCTTATATGACCAGCCCACTGCCACTTCAGCTTGCTAATTCTGTGGGCTATGTCGGTGACTTTAGTTCTCTGACGGATCACCTCATTTCTGATTCGATCCCTCAGAGAAACCCCAAGCATAGCCCTTTCCATAGCTCGCTGAGCAACTTTAAATCGGTGGACTAGTCGTGCCGTGAGTGTCCATGACTCAGCTCCGTATGTCATAACAGGTAGGACGCACTGGTTGAAGACCTTCGTCTTCAGACATTGTGGTATTCGCGACGAGAAGACTCGACGAAGTTTTCGAAATGCTGCCCAGCCCAGCTGTATTCTTCTGTTGGCTTCTTTCTCGAAGTTGTTCTTACCAAGTCGGAGCATTTGTCCTAGGTAAGTATATTCCGGAACAACTTCGAGCGCAACTCCGTCAACAGCAACGGGCTCCGGAATGACGTGTTCGTTGAACATAACCTTGGTTTTGTCCAAGTTCATCCGGAGCCCAATGCGTTGAGAAGAATCAGCCAAGCCGTCCAGCATTTCCTGTAAGTCCTGCAAGGTTTCAGCCATAATGACGATGTCGTCTGCAAATCTCAAGTGTGAGATGTACTCGCCGTTAATATTGATGCCACGCAATTATGCAATTTTTAACGTTGGAATTTAATTATAGTTTTATTTGATTCGTACTTTCGTCAGTACCCGACACAAACACAGTTTTTGTCAGTCTCGTTCGTTCCAATTTAAATAAATGCAGCCTCCCGTACAATGGCGCAATTTGAAAGCCTAGCAGCGATGTAACTTTTGCATATTCATTATTCATTCAACAATGTTGGGGACATTTCGATTGATTTTTACATTGTTTCTTTAATAATTGTATGTGCATAATTTTCCGCCACGTCAGTCAACCTCGGCTCGAGTATAAATTAATACAAATTATTAATATAATATGACACTAGCTGCGTCCTACGGTTACACCCGTATTTTTTCCGCTGTCTCCGCTTTTTCCGGATAAAAAGTAGTCTATGTGTTAATCTAATCTCTAAGCCAAATTTGACTCGAATCGCGAAGAGGTAACAGACATACACAACACACTCACTCACAAACTTTAGAATTCATGATATGACGGAAGCTTAGATGATTAGGTGATCAGCACAGTACCAAGCTGGATAGCATACAAAATGATGATGATGATGATAATGATAATGCTGATGATGACAGCTATGCAGTGTCATGCACAGAACCATACCTATCGATGCCCGTTCATGAATGTAACTGCAAGTCCTAAGTATTAGATGGAGTCGAATTTTGGAGGAGTGCTGCAAAAACAAATTTGTACCAAAAATAAATAAGCAAAAACATATAGAAATATATGGAAATATCAAAAAATTACATTCCAGATGCTATCCAGGCTAGCTACCGATCTCAAACTAAGGATCTGTCGCCAAGGACCTATCGGTGTGTCCAGGCAGAGCCAGTCTCAGTCCCAGGTGCAGTCTACGGCTTCATCGTCACTTAGCATCAGGCGACTTATAGTCAAACAAAAATCTTACATAATTATATATAACTCAAAGGTGACTGACTGACAGTGATCTATCAACGCACAGCCCAAACCACTGGACGGATCGGACTGAAATTTGGCATGCAGGTAGATGTTATGACGTAGGCATCCGCTAAGAAAGGATTTTGATAAATTCTACCCCCAAGGGGATAAAATTGGGGATGAAACTTTGTCAATTTTAAACCGATCGGGCTGAGCATGCATAAAGCTGTAGCCCACGCGGGTGAAACCACGGGGAACAGCTAGTAAACTATATAAGTATAATGTGTCAAATATCATCTGAATACTATCAAAAAATTGTTTATGTTAACATAGTAGGTATTCATCAAATTAAAAAATAACTCCGACCGCAGCGCTCGGCAGGCAAGCCATTCCAAATTCAAAGAAATTACGACACAACAATGTTTACGAGTGGACTTTTTTGGCGGCAATCGAGTTGTCAACGTGAAAATTTTGTTTTTATTTCCAAAACTTGTGTTTCTTCGAGTGATAATGTGTAATATTGGTGGATTATTAACCATTATGTGTTCGTTAATGTGTACGAGTGTGGGAAATTGAAATAAAGTTGTGAAAGTGACTTTTCGAGTTGCTCCAAAAAAGTCCGTGTAAAGTTTAAGTAAAGCACCACTACTTTACTTAAACACTATCCTCATCCTATCATCTCATCATCATCATCATCACCATCATCATTTAAACTTGATTCAACTCTCTGAGTTTGAAATCTTTTATACTTGACACTGGCAAATACACTAATCGTGTGACGCCAAAAAAAAAAAAATTGTTTACGAGTAGGTACATACTTTTAACGGAGCACAACTTTTTAAAGCTTTTTGGACACTCTACCTGCAGCAGGCGATCTAAATGCAGCGTTTATTTGTAACTGGCTGTTCCCCACGGTTCAAACCGCGTGGGCTACAGTTTTAGGGATCCTTCGTACTGTGGTGGTTATGGAGATTTTTGTGTGATTATTGAAACGCCGGTGGTGTGATTCGTACTGCGTGTTCACAGTGAATGATATTTATTACTAAAAGTTCCGTTATATATACACAACTAGCCTAATCTTCGTTTGACTTCGGCAGGAACTCGGGTCGCTTCGGCAGGCGGCGCGTCGCACGTGGTGTTTAGGATCGGAGAGTCCTGTTTGTTTATTGCGCTGGGAAAGTTCGGCTGGTCTTTGAGCTATTGGGTCGTAAACTGCAATTGTTCTTTTCGGCGTATTTATTCTTTTGTTTCAATGGTGGGAAACGTAGACGATGCAACGGTGAAATATTCCTTTTATTGCTGTGCGTAGTAAAATTGTATTGTTGTTAAAACTGCATTTTATATTTGTTTATCTTCTGGTGTTATGGGAACGAAATATCGTGGGAAAGGACTGTAGTAGCGTAGCTACATGACTCCCTCCCTAGCGAAAGCGTACCGGCAGTTTGATTTGGCGGCCGAGTCGTGTTGTTCGTATTATTGGTTGCGGTGATGCTGGTGTATCTTGATCTGGTATCAGTACGTTATTATTGGCCGGTTCCGATGATAATTGCGGTGGGGGTACGCTATCTTGTTTCGTTGGTATGATGATGACGTGGTCTTGAGTTGGCTGGTCCGAAATGTTTTCGTTTAAAATGTAAGCAGGCTTGAGTCGGTCGATTGAAATAGTTGAGCTTCTCTCTGGTAACTGTAATATGAATGTTTTGCTGTTTCGATCTATGACTTTGAATGGTCCGTCGTAGGGTGGTTGCAGCGGCTTCTTAACTGCATCGTTTCTTACAAACACATGCGAACATGTTTGCAAATCTTGATGCACGAAGATTGGTCGCTTGTTGCCATGTGATTCGGTCGGATGAGATGGCTTGATTGCGTTTATGGTAGCTCGTAGTCGAGTTACGTAGTCGTAGTTCATGTCTTGTTCGTTTGATGGTGGTGTGACGAAGAAATCACTAGGTAGGCGTAGCGTTTGTCCGTAGGTGAGTTCAGCGGCGCTGACGCCTGTGTCTGTGCGCGGGGCGGCACGTAATCCCATGAGGACTGTAGGAAGCTCGTCTATCCACGTTGAATGTTGAGACAGGCGAGTCTTTAGTGCAGCTTTGAGTGATCGATGCCAGCGTTCTATCATTCCATTTGATTGAGGATGGTAGGGCGTAGTGTGAGTTATTTTGATCCCCATTGCGTTCATGAGCCTGGCGAAAAGGTGACCTGTGAATTGTCCTCCTCTGTCGCTCGTGATGACTGACGCAAGCCCGTAGCGAGTAATCCAGTGCTCATAGATTATCTTCGCCACGGATTCCGCAGATATATCTTCTGTGGGAATTGCTTCTGGCCATTTCGTTACTCTGTCGATCATTGTAACGAGGTATCGATGGCCTTGCGGTGAGGTGGGTAGCGGTCCGACGATATCTACGTGGATGTGTTGAAATCTCTCAGTAGTCACTGGAAACTTTGAAATGCTGCTCGATGTGTGTCTCTGGATTTTGGATCTTTGACATTGTAAGCAATTTTTGCACCAGACTCCGATTTCTACCATCATCGATGGCCAGAAAAACTTCTGGGACATAAGTTTGCGTGTCGTGCGAATGCCAGGGTGGCTTATGTTGTGTACGGTGTCAAATGCAAGTCGTCGAAATTCTTCCGGCATGTATGGTCGAATGTATGACGTTGATGTTTCGCAGTAAATAGGTGATTGAGATTCGGGCATAGTGACTCGTTTCATTGTTAAGTTGGCTTGTTGTGAGAGTTTCTTGATTGTAGCGCTGTCTTTTTCTTGAGCATGGGCGACTTTTTCATAGTCAATTAGTGATGGGCAAGTGATGCTGTCGACAGGTAGACGACTCAGAAAGTCAGCGACAGTGTTTTCTGCTCCGCTGATGTGTCGAATGTCCGTAGTAAACTCGCTAATGAAGATCAATTGTCTGGCTCGACGCGGTGTTTCAGACGCTGACGGTGGCTTTTGGAGCACGAAGGTCAACGGCTTGTGGTCGGTGAATATGATGAGATCGCGTCCTTCGAACATTTTTCGGAAATGCTTGACCGCCATGTATATTGCAAGTAGCTCGCGGTCGAATGTGCTGTAGTTACATTGTGCATCGGAAAATTTCTTTGAAAAATAGCCGAGCGGTTGCCATTTTCCGTCGATGTGTTGTTGTAGGACAGCTCCTGCACATTTATCAGACGCGTCGCTGAAAATTGCCAGGGCAGCCTTGTGCGATGGGTGAGCGAGCAAAGCGGCGTTTTGGATTGCAACTTTGCAAGCTTCAAACGCTGTTGTCGCTTCGTCGGTCCATTCAATGTTTGTTTTGTCTCTTTTCTTGACGTTGTGTAAGTAGGCATGGAGCGGTGCTTGCATTTCTGCGGCTTTCGGCAAGTGATCGCGATAGAAATTGATCATGCCGAGGAAACGTCTTAATTCTTCAATCGTTTTTGGTTTTTCGTAATTGCAGATTGCTGTGACCTTTTCAGTAGGTGGTTTGATTCCTTCTTTGCTCACAGAGAAACCAAGAAACTGCACTTCCGGTTGGCCGAAGATGCATTTGGCTGGATTGATTGTGATGCCATTTTCTTCTAGTTTTCTTAGTACTATCCGGAGATGCTCCTTATGGCTGGATTCATCACAGGACGCAATAATGAGATCGTCAATGAATGCATAGACGAAATCGAGTCCATGGAGTACTTCGTGGATAAATCGTTGGAAAGTCTGTCCGGCATTTGTTAAACCGGGACACATTCTCGGAAATTCAAATAATCCCATTGGCGTTATGATGGCAGTCTTTTCTATGTCTTCTTCTTTGACCTTGATTTGTTGATAGGCTCGGTTGAGATCAATGGTACTGAATATTGTCTTATTAGACAACTGGAACGTGAAATCTTTTATTCTTGGAATCGGATAGCGATCAGGCGTTGTGACGGCGTTCAATCTCCTATAATCTCCACAAACGCGAAGGTCCCCGTTCTTTTTCGGTACGATGTGCAGAGGCGATGACCAAGGACTTTTGCTTGGACGGCAAAGGCCTTGTTCGATCATGTTTTCGAATTCTTTTTTTACGTTTTCGTAACGGTGCGGTGCGACTGGTCGAGCACGGCAATGAATAGGCGGTCCAGTCGTTTCAATGTAGTGTTCGACGCTGTGCTTTGTATTAAGTTCCATTGCTGTAAGACGTGTAGTTCCGGGAAATTCCGCTAGTATGTCGTGATAAGATTGCTGTACGTCGATACTACGAATTGTTGGTACGTTGGTTGCTCGGACGTATGAAGTTGTTGATAATTTTGTTATGCCGTCGATCAGTCTTCGGTTTTTGATGTCAACGATGAGTTGGTGGTGTTTGAGAAAATCAGCCCCGATGATAGGTTTGCTGACTTCCGCAACGACGAACTTCCACTTGAACGGACGGCGAAGATTTAAGTCGAGTGTCAATGTTTTTTCGCCGAATGTTGGAATGACAGTATTGTTTGCAGCGTAGAGTTGAAATTTGAGTGGTTTTGACGATTCTCCCTTGTTCCGAGGTAGGACGGATACGTTTGCGCCGGTGTCGATTAAAAACGTTAGTTTTGACGTTTTATCGGTAACGAATAGGCGGTATGAGTTTTCAGATACTACGCTGGGTTCCGCCTCAGCCAGCGCAGGCTCTAGTTTTCCGACTGATTGTTTCGTGGTTTGTATGAACACGGCATGGTGCAACGTCTTGCTTCATCACCAAAACGACTGTGGTAATAGCAGTATGGTGACGGTGATTGACTGCGTGATCTGTTATTATCACGACTCGTAGAACGGTTGCGACGGACGTGTTGGTATTGTTGTTGATGGTTGTAGTGCTCGTTGTATTGCGGATTTTGTCTTTGTGACGACTTAAAAGCGGCAAACTCAAGAGACAATTTTCGTAATTCTTCTGCCAGGAACTGAATATCTATTTGGCCGCGAGACGTGGATGCTGATGATGTCGATACGGCCGAAACTTGCGTAATTGTATCTTCGATCATCTTGTCGGCAAGTAGAGCAAGCTCATCGAGTGCAGTCTGAGTTTTGAATGTTTCACTGATGGTGAGAACGGATCGGATATGCGCTGGTAAATGGTTAGACCACATGAGACGTAACGTGGAATCGGGAACTTTATCGCGTGCTAG
The DNA here is from genome assembly GCA_931315375.2 of Opisthograptis luteolata. Classification (NCBI taxonomy): domain Eukaryota; kingdom Metazoa; phylum Arthropoda; class Insecta; order Lepidoptera; family Geometridae; genus Opisthograptis; species Opisthograptis luteolata. Next base: position 15,481,671 of record OV928033.1, read on the forward strand.
ACTTTTCATGCGTCGAAGTAGCTGGGACGGCTTCTGATCGCCGAGTTCCGTGCCGGACAGCAACTTCTGCAACTGACGATTGTCTGATTCTTCATAGACGGTGATGAGTCGTTCTTTTAATGCTGTGTACATATCCGCTTCTGGAGGGCTGTATAAGAGGTCGCTAATCTGTTCGATGTCCATCTTGTCGAGCTGAGCAATCACCATCTGGGCTAGCTGGGCTTGGCTACGGTTTAAATCGCTTGTTGCGGCTTCAAAGGTGAGAAACCATAGTCGAACCTTGTCGCGCCAAAAAGATGGGATTCGCAATGGCAAGGTGATACCGGCGACTTCTTGCTGAAACTTTCTCGTGGTCGTATTTTCCTCTGCTTGATTCTGCATTTTGCGCTTGTTGCTGTTCTTATGTAGGGGTCACCACTTTAGGGATCCTTCGTACTGTGGTGGTTATGGAGATTTTTGTGTGATTATTGAAACGCCGGTGGTGTGATTCGTACTGCGTGTTCACAGTGAATGATATTTATTACTAAAAGTTCCGTTATATATACACAACTAGCCTAATCTTCGTTTGACTTCGGCAGGAACTCGGGTCGCTTCGGCAGGCGGCGCGTCGCACGTGGTGTTTAGGATCGGAGAGTCCTGTTTGTTTATTGCGCTGGGAAAGTTCGGCTGGTCTTTGAGCTATTGGGTCGTAAACTGCAATTGTTCTTTTCGGCGTATTTATTCTTTTGTTTCAATGGTGGGAAACGTAGACGATGCAACGGTGAAATATTCCTTTTATTGCTGTGCGTAGTAAAATTGTATTGTTGTTAAAACTGCATTTTATATTTGTTTATCTTCTGGTGTTATGGGAACGAAATATCGTGGGAAAGGACTGTAGTAGCGTAGCTACACAGTTAATCGCAAAAAAGGACCCTATCTACTTCCCCAAGATTAAAACTATCCACATACCAAATTTCATTAAAAACGAATCAATAGTAATAAAGTTTATCCGAAACAAACAAACTTTCAAATCTTTTCCCGTTATCCCGCAGGAACCCTTTTCCGAGATAAAAAGTAGCCTAATCCAAGGTATAAGCTATCTCCATTCCAAATTTCATTCAGATCCATTCAGTAGTTTTTGCGTGAAAGAGTAACAAACATCCATCCATCCATCCATACTCACAAACTTTCACGTTTAATATATTCGTAGGAAGGATTTTGACTGTAGATTAGTATTATTATTTAACTTATAATAAATATATATATAGATATCAGTAATATAATTAGGTTTTAATTAAGTTCGAAGCTTTTTTTACATCTACATTTCACTACAAGTTATCTGATGTTAAGTGACGATGTGGTCGAAGTTGGCGCCGTCCTACTCCTGGACTAGGAACTGGCTCACAAGTGAGGCTGCCGGATCACACCAATAAATACTTTTTGACAGATTCTCAACATTTATTTTTAATTGATTGAGTTTTAGTAAATGTTTCTTGCATGAAAGGTTTACAAACTAATCTCACGTACAAAAAATGTATACATATTTTATGTAGGTATTCAAGGAGCAGCTTGCTTAATATATTATGCGAACAGGGATCAAGTGGAACACCAAGTCAGCGTCTTTGTTCCCCGATAATTATAATATGGGAACCCTTCAAGTCAAGAGTGAAAAGTATCTTCTAAGCGAGCATGGTCCTTCAGCGATGGTCCTCGACTTCACTTACCATCTGTAACTTGCTGAGACTGTGGTGAAATACTTACCCTTTACATAAGTTATACTTAGAATATAAAAGTAGGTTTCGCCAAATTTTCACCATGGCTAAATTCAATATCTAGTGCTGATGCTGTGTATTCAGATGCTCACGTGATTGTACGAGTACCTATAACAATGTTATATTACATTATGAATCTCTTTCCCTTGGTCACGGCATCACGCGTGAATGGATGGAACAATTTCGCTCATTCTTTTTTTGACGTCCAAGGAAGGTTCATAAAAAAAGAAAAAGTGAAAAAAGTGCCAGCAAAGTATTAAAATTTGGATAAAACGGACTGCTTTGCTAGTCTATCTTCTCTTCTTCTTCTTTTTTTCTTTTTTCCTATATATAAAAATGAATCCCTATTTCCCTTGGTCACGGCATCACGCGTGAACGGCTGAACCGATTTCACTAATTCTTTTTTTTGTTGTGTTTGTAATTGCCAGGAGAAGGTTCTTATGAAAGAAAAAATGGAAAAAGTTGCCAGGTTAAACTGCAGCCCACGCGGGTAAAACCGCGGGGCATGTTCCCCCCTATTATGACGTTATTTTTACCAAGGTTAGATTTGTTGGACAAGTTGACTGTTAGAGTTAGACTGAAGATTTGACGATGGTTAAAGATAACTATAGACAGTAAAAGTTAAAGTAGACACAGAAAATGATTTTACATTATCAATAAGGCCAATTTGGTAGAAAACGATCGTTTAATGTTATCTATGGACAGCTTAAGTTAAACTAAAATTGCATTCTCACTAATACCAGTTTGGTAGAAAACAGCTCATCATATAAGCCTAGCTTAAAAGTTAAGCCGGAGGTTCGTTGACGGCGGCCAATGCAACTTGTTTGTTCAGATGCTCACGTGAATTGAAATGTGTCAGCAAACGAAACTGGCTCCGAACTGGTTTTATGCAAAAACATTTTGGTAAAGTTTGTAAACATTTAATTTTCCGTTTCTATTTCGAAATGGAATAAATAAATAAAATTCTACTAATATTGTTATTATTTGTATATATTAATTAGTTCGTGTATTTATATTTTTAATTACTGTTATGTTTGTGTAAGTTTATGTATTATTTCTTCCTAACACTTGTTTTTTTGCCACATATAAAATTATTGTCTATTGTCTATTGAAAGTTTGTATGGATGGATGGATGTTTGTAACTCTTTCACGCAAAAACTACAAAACGAATCTGAATGAAATTTGGAATGGAGATATCTTATACCCTGGATTAACGCATAGGCTACTTTTCATCCCGGAAAAAGGTTCCTGCGGGATAACGGGAAGACGCGAGTGAAACGGCGGGCGCAACTAGTAAATAAATAAATATCTGGAAGACAAATTAACCTAGCCCCAAATTAAGCTCGAAACTTGTGTTATGGCTACTAGAAGACGATATACATACTTATATAGAGAAATATACGAATTGTGTCGATGGATATTATGAATATGTCTCGGGATATTTCGATTTTAACCATCATCATTAACAACCTATTACGTTCCCACTGCTGGGACTCTGGCCTTCTCTGAGAGAGAGAGTATAGGCCGTGATCTACCACGCTGGTTGCGGGTTGGTAGATGTCTCATGCCCTTGAATGTTGTAGTTCCTGATTATAATAATCATTACTATTTATCTAATATAATTTTTGAGCCGTTTTAGCGTGAAGAAATAACAAAAATACACACCCGCAAACTTTCGCATTTCTAATATGTACCTACATAATAGTGAATCGCAAAATTTTATTCCGATAAAAAGTTCCACGTGGTACAGATATGTCTTGTATGGAAAAATTAGAAATCCATCACACATAAATCTATGATAGTAGGGACCTGTTCCAGCTAGTTTGAAGATTCAGAAATAACTAAATGGATTTTAATGCAGTTTTTGGAATGCATTTTGTGAAGACCGACATGGAGCAATATGCGAACAGTTGACTGAGATGCGTATGGTCGCGGGTTCGATTCCCGCTAGAGAATAAATATTTGTGCATTGAAAAATAGCACAATAGCTTATTACGATACGCGTAGTTTTTTATACCCTAGATACAGGTAAGCCTAGTTTGGGGTCAGAGTCTTAGACTGGGTTGCACAGTAACCAATAATAACTATAGTCAAAGTTACAGTTAAAATTAACTGTTACTTTAACTTTATCCTGAACTGTGACTAGATCGTGATGCACCATCAACGAATACTTGACAGCCTTTTGACTGGACCTTTAACATTAACCAGCCAGATTTGGGCAGTTATCGTTAAACTATGGCGCCATTTTAACCAAAGTTTGTTGGTGCAATTTTTGCTTAACTGGAGGTTTAACTGCTGATTAGACGATAGTTAAAGTTAACTATGTATGGTGCAACCCAGTTTTATTCAATGATTGAGTGTTGACTGTTTTTTTTACGTTGGTGTTTATGTTGGTTTTGTCAGTTGTGACTGTGACAAAGGAGTATGGAGGAATTTTTGAAGATGCCTACGAAGATGCTTAAGGTTTATCGACGGTGTTGCGAAAAATATAATGATTCGAATAAGAATCATTTATTTGCAAAAATATATACATAAAAAATGCACTAGGTAATAGCTAATGTAGTAGCTACAAAAGATGCATTGATGCGAATGAGCCTCAACTCAGCGTTGTGCTGGACGATTGACCAGCGCTGGTCTTCCGTTGAAGCCGATTAAAAATACATTTTGAAGGACTTTTAAGATGATTTCATTCCATATACCTAGCTAGTCTAACATTGAAATTTTATCTTTCTTAGCATTGTATTTCAGTGTTTTCATATTCTATTAAATAAACTACTTATGAGCAGTTACGAAAAGTAGACTATATAATTTACCGAACCATGAAGGCAGACCAAATGTGGCGGGAAATATATATTTTTAGGTCTCGTACTTTCTATTTCTGAATATTCGTCAAATGTAAATCGGCCCTACGAGAGGAGAGGCCACTGACCACTGCAAGGTCAACGTCTCCCTGCAAGTTCTGTTCACTAACTTTTCCAGAACAAGGTCAGGGCTGCACTACACAGCACAACTGGAAAGTTACGACTTTTGAACTTGCCATAACCTCAAAAAAGTTTACTTGAGGGATTTCTTTTCCTTGCACTGGCGTAGAAAAGTAAATAAACAATGTGATATCGTGATATTAAAGGCGCAGAATTTGCGAGATCAGCTCTTTAGCGAGAGAGACGTGTGGGAAGGAGAGAGAGAAAGGCTGGCGGGCAGGCCGTCTGGCCGCCGCGGCCGGAGAGCGCGGCGCGTGGTCGGCGCGTATGAGTAGTGACGGGTCTACGTCCACTGGTAGATCGCGTGTACCTACGCTCTGTCAAGTGTTGGCCTAAGTTGGCGCGGCGCGTCCAAAGTTTAGTGTGGCGGGTTGTGTGTGCGCCACCCCCGCCCATCGATCGCGATGGGTGCGCGCGCATAGCCTCCCTGCACCCCATGTATTTAAACAGACGCGTTGCTGAACTCTCCACAATCGCAAGAGGTCGCGCGCGACGTCGCCCGCTAGCCGCTCGCCCGGGGTGCCGCTCTTTCTCTTTTCTCTCTTTTTCTCTCTGTTCGTCTGTCTCTCGCTGATGCGGCCGCGCTGAGGCCGATGCGGGCGCCACCATGCCGCGCTGCCTCATGGCCAAGAAGTGGAAGGCGGGTGCAGCAGCAGAGCTGGCCGACGAGTCCGATGAAGAGATCGACGTGGTCGGTGAGGGGCGCGGCCGCAGCCCCGCGCCTGCCGCCACCGCGCCGGGCCCGCAGCCCCGGGACCCCGAGCCCACGCTCCTCTACAACGGTAAGTGTTCCCGCCGCTCGCCGGCTCTCCTGCTCCATGCTTAAGGTCCCGCCAGCTCCTGAGTTCCCGCGAGGTTGCCGCCAAGCGCGCGACGCCGATGCTCCGAAACGTAAGTACCGATCCACTGGCTTCTGGCCTTAGTTACGGGGCATCATCATTTTGTTTTTATTAGATCATAAGTGTTGCGGCGCAGCGACTTCCTCATGAGCTGCGAATTGGATGTAAATATGCGTCAGCGAGGTTTGAATTTTTTTTACGGTCTACGTATCTAAATTCGGAATAGTACCTGTAGCAATACGTAGACAACATACAAGAAGGGTAATATATATATTGGAACGCATACCTACGTATAGCAGAGACAGTCACAATCCTAAGAGTTGGACGCTTGCCATCTGAGGCATATTCAAAAGTATACGGAATGATGATAAAATATGAAACTCATGGAACGTTCCATTTCGACGATTGCGTGTGCAGATTATTTGGATATCGTCATCTTTAGTCAAAATACTTCATAACAGCATGAACATGCAACATCGTCAGAAAACGAAAAACAAAAAAATAGAGAGCTATATTGAAACGCAACAATAAAAAGAAAAAAGTATAAGTACCAAAAGTTTAATAAGGGGCCGTTGTTATCGTTCAGAGTGATCTCTCCGACGCAGCCATGCATGCAGGGAACATGGAGGAACAACATAATGGGAAAACGAGTCTATCTCTGCATCAGTCGGAAAATGAATCCAAAACATATTACGAAACGGATAACATTTCGAAACTGCATCCATTCCTTTGAATCGAAAAACTTCGAACACATAAAAGTTGGAGAAAACACATCTAGACAATGAAGCGGCACGTACAGAAATGCTGCTGTCTCAATAATATTTTATAACAATAATGACAAGACAAGAAACATTTCTGGAAGACAAATTAGACGCAACGATTTTGTTTGCTACTTTTTTAAATATTTATTTCAAACGGATAACCAATTAAATCACCAGACCGAATAATTTTACGACACTATCTCTGAACATGTTAGATAGACATTAGAGAATTCCTTTTTTTCATAACACAACGGTTTAAAAAACATGAAGCCCGAAATAGAAATAAACATTAATACCACAAACCAATCAGAGCGTTCTTTTCTCAGTCAAATCGAAATAATTTATTTGCATAAATACGGGTTTTAATTAAGAGATTGCCATTTAAACCCTTTGTATTTCAAATTGTGCAGCAATAACAGTTCAGTCAGTTCATTTATTATAATTCAGGCGTGCATTTCATATACGGTATTAATCATAAATTATTATGGAAAATGAAATCGTGATGTCAATAATCTAGGGATTAAACCATTTTAAACATCAAAGTTTCATTTTAAATAACCTTAATTCGATTCGTTACTAAATTTAAGAATGATATTATTGTATTGAAAATAGTTTCTGGTATCAATAAATGACAATGTAAAAATTATCTATAAATTCAAAGATCTCCTGACAGTCTAGCTAGGAACGCTCTCGATGAAATCCCCAATCGAAAAAAAAATTGCATTAAACTTATAATACCATCTTTTCTTAAAATTACAGCAAAATAAAAATGAAATTATTACAGTTTTTACAGCTTTCATCAGCTGAAGACTATGGGAGCGTGTAAAATTCAAAAAAATAATTAGTATTAAAATAAAATGATCATCCAAATTGAACGTTATACATGGCAATACATAGAAACGAAAAAAACGCGTCAACCTGAGAATAGAAACTTCCTTTTTCCCATTGTTAAAAACTATCGTGTTTCACGAAAATGTCCCAGCTTTTCTGATAGCTTAATATGCAAAAAAAAATTGTAACGTAAATGTATATTTATGGAAAATAGTTGATATCAATTGTAACAATTAACATCTACTTCATCACGGTTCACGGTAGAGTTAAATTGTTTGATTGAGAGCAGAATAAAAAAACCAGTTGGATGGTGTTAAGCATTCGTGATTCACAATTTCAAATTTGAAATATAATTTCAACAAATAAAGTTTGCATACTTTTCTAAACATGCCAGCCAATTTTGTATACATTACAAGTTACATCAAGCATACCTAAGAAGTTACAGTTTTTAATATAAAATATAATCATGAGAATCAATTAAACAGTAGTCAATTAAGTCATTACTATCTACCAAAATAAACGAAAGTTTTCGTAGAATTCCCAATTATTTATAATTAATAAGGGTTCGATTGTAAACATACTGTTCGTACATTCCAAATCACCTACTCATTTTTCGACAGAAGTCATGTGAAAACAAAGAAAATATTGCAAAAGCAGTAAACAAATTGAATAATATGTGAGAATAAACAAAAACTCTGGCTTGAGAATTGTACGTGAATAACAAATTCTTCTTTAGTCATTCTTTAAATTATGTACTCATTTGCCAACCGCATATATCTTAAAACAAACGTTGAAACAAAAGACAGAAAAGACAAAAGCAGAAAACAAAAAGCAACAACAATGATCGCAGCGAAATACCAAAGTACGTAAAACTAACTCAACACCACAAGTGGCCAATTTAATTACTGCAATCCAAGGAGAATGCATTTGGTGCAACAACAAGATTGGACCAGATCGTCTTTTGAAACGATTCCCAGCAGCGTTGCGGGATTGGACTGCGGCGGACCATTTCATAGATGACTCGCTCAAAACGTAAAAAACGTTTTAAATAAATTTACTCAAGGAGAATTGACGACGGGCGACGGGCGAGCGATCCAATTTCGACGACATCTTTTTCGCGTTTCAGAAGGAACACATCTCATTTCATCCCACTTCTGAATCGCAGCCGTTTCTCTCAGCTACTACGTAACTTAAGATTGTTTATAACATAATTCATGTAATGTATTAAATGCATGTGAAAAAAGGCAAATGAAAGAAACCAACTCGCCTTTAAAAATTAAGTAGAATGATTAAACCCATAGACAGATAATTCGAAGATTGAGTAAAAAGGAAGCGAAAACAAAATGCATATAAACTTAAAGTTATTATTAAGGTTAACTAAACACATATGGGAAAATGGCTAACGATGGAAACCAACTCGTCTTTAAAAATGAGTAAGTAGAGAAAATACAGAGATAGAAAGTGATAACCCGAAAACAGATTTAATAATCGAAGAATGAGTAAAAGAAAAGCGAAAACAAAAGGCATAAACTATCAGAAAACCAAACTGAAGAAAGTGTTTATTCTTCTAAATATCTGATGTCATTAAAGGCACTGAAAGCACATTCCAAAAATCTAAGAAGATAAATACAAAATCATAATTTTCACCATCGGCAGAGTACTGAAGCAGCATCATAAGCGTCACAGCTGGAGTGACAGCTACATTAGCATATTACGGCATATCAAAACCCCAAAAATATGTCAGATTATTTTATAATTCGTTCGTACAAAAATGTATGTGAGTAGGTATTACCCGAGATACTCCACGTTCAACCCCTGAAACGGCGATAGTTTGCACGATACGATACTTTTTATTAAACTTACTCTTTTTTTAAAATTATTAAATTATTCTGCTATTTTCTTTTTATTTTTTTATTATTTTTTTGCTATTTTTTTTTTGCATGTAATCCACGCCTATAATTGTAATTACAATTGGAATTGAGCTGACTCTAGCGTGAACTTTGTAAATTTATGTTAAATTGTTTATTCTGTTGGTGTGCATCATTATTATAAATAAATAACATTAGTTTTCACGAAAGTGAAACCGCTTAATACTAGCTGTATTAAATCTTAAGCCATATTTGATCAATTGGATAAAGATAAAACTTAAACAATCACGAAAATACATACAAAAGCTTCGTGGCACAATTCATGGGATACTACTATTGGTGTCATAAACTCGCAACACCATGATAAAATCTGTATACGAGTGTATCTTATGGTCTCTCAATATTTTATGGCAATTGATGTTATTGCGGAGCTATGGCTCTAGTTTTTACACAGCGCAAATAAAGTGTGAGTAGCTGTCTCGTACGTTTTTATAGATTTCATATAAACTGGTTAATAATGATAGAGAAGAGGCCACATCACTGACCGCATAAGATTTTCAAAGAGTTATAATACACTGTCTGGGTTTCACTATTCCTAGCTAACTTCAAATCTCCGGTTAAACAAAAATTTGTCGCACCAACTATGATTAAAAGACATCATAGTAATAATTTAACGGTAACCTTAACTGCCAAAATACGGCCGGTTAAAGTTAAAGCGCTAGTTAAAAATCTTTCAAGTAACTACATAGTTGATTGTGCAACACATTTAAGTTACGATTAAAGTTCAAGTTAAATCAACAATATAATATTTGACAAATTGAAACTTATATATACTACTTATTTGACGAGAACAAGTTATTATTTTTTTAATCATCCCTTATAAAAGTAAAAAAAGAGTGTTTCTATGAAAAAAAACTCAAAAGATGATTTTTATTAGATACGTCACTTAGTACGTCAATTAACTCACTTGTTTTGGAAACACACAACCAGCGCACAGCACTCACGCTATGTTTCAGACATGTAATAGCATAAGCAGACAGTAAGCCATTGTTTCGGACAAGCCTAGAGGTAGCATTGTTTCGGGTAGCCTAGCGACCAAACGAGCGGTGTTCCAGAACGATGCCCAAAGTAAATTAGACGTCAATGCCTATGCATTGCCGGCATATGCGTACGTCGCGGCAGAATAGAGTGCATGCTTTGTCAGAAGGCGAGCATGCATGAATGGCCAATTCGTTTGACTGATCTTGATACATGTATGACTGGATTTCAGACAAAGGTCGACTGAAGCCCCTCTACAGTTTGAGAGAGGGGAGGAAATAAAAAAAAACCAGCCAAGTACGAGCTAGCCTCGCTCACCGAGGGTTCCGCAGAAACTTGTTATTTCTGTTATTAAAGTACATGTTGACTGACGGTTTTCAGACCTTTTCTTTTACATGGCGTGCTTAAGACCCTGCTAAGACAACAGTACCTTATAGGTTTTGATTCACTTGTCAAATCGCAAAGTAAGGGAACATATTCCACATAAACGGTCATACTTTTTGATCGCGTGGCTTGCAAGTTAGATTTTTTCACAGTTGAAAGAGAGCGTTAAGTCAAGTATTTGTTATAAATTTTCATTTTGACGCGTTCGTGAGTAAAAGAGTCTTGACAGACATACAGGCAAAGAACAGTGATTCTATAAGTGTTCCGTTTTTCCTTTTGATGTATGGAACCCTAAAAATGAAGAATTTCACCCGCCTCTCGCACTTTATCTAAGGTTACTGACTCCACGTAGCACTTTCACCTATTAAGTTACTGATTCTTTACGACGCGATTCACGCAGCGCTCTAAGATTAGCAGCTCCCTAAACAGAAGTGAATTTTCACATATCCGGTTTAACATTTATTGTCTCAAAAATAACATAGTTCGCTAGTTATAGAAAAGCTTATAACATACTAAAGTAAGGTTCAACTTTGCTAAAAAGAGGGTAGTAGCTAGCCAGGCGAGTACTAGAAAATACCCTACCACCAAGCTATGGTTTCATCACGATGTTTTCCTTCACCGAAAGCTCAAGCTCATTGTAGGATTCGAACCCACGTGCTACGGATCGCAAGCCGACGTCACTACCACTGAGCCACGTGCTGTAAGATCTTGCTCCATGTCAAACTTCATGACTCTAGGTCAACGAGAAGTGCCCGTTTATGAATTCCTTATGAAATCGAAAAATATGCGACATCAACGGTCATACCTAAATTTTTTGATCACATTTGATGACTTACATGATCGATTATTCACCATCGCTCAAAACGGTGAAGAAAAACATCGTGAGGAAACCGGCATGTCCAAGAACTGCAACATTCAAGGGCATGCGACATCTACCAAGCCGCACTGGGCCCGTGTGGTAGATTACAGCCCATACTCTCTCTCTGAGAGAAGGTTAGAGTCCCAGCAGTGGGAACGTGAAAGGCTGATAATGGTGATAGCATTTTAGCACAGGTAAATAAAGACTAAGGACTTCCCACGTCACGTTTATCCTAAGGTTACTGACTCTGCGTTCATTGACTATCTACGTCGGGTTTGGCCAAAGGCGAATAGTCTGAGCTACAGACTAACTAAAACATGATGAGAAAGCTAAAGAAAAGTTTTAATTGAGAGGTTTAGAAAACACAAACAGAATTTGCCATAATGAAAAACTATTTTTAGACATTTAGGATTTGTTAATGCATTAAATAATTATGCAGAAGATAAAGGACCTGGTTTAGGTAGAATCAACCTGCAGACGACAGAACCCTGCAGACAATTGGGGTACCTCATGCCCCGCTAAAAAGTTTTAAAATGCACTAAAAACGCAGTATTTAAAAAAACTAAATAACTCTGTGGACTCTTCAATAGTATTAGAATTAGGTTTTATAACGGGATAATTACCATGTATTTGTTTATGTTTGAGTTCTCGATATTCCGGCACTGTTGCAAGCGCCACGATCACGAGAATACTAAAAGTTTCTGCGGGTGGGATTGTTGATGTTATAGCGGGCAGACGTATCTATCTACCCGCTTTCTCGCACGTTTTTTGCTTACGATGACATTACCATTTTCGGGTAGTTTAAAACAGTATATTCTTCAATAGTAGTTCTTAATTAATAGAAAAATTGTCGTAACTTTATAAACTTTTTTTCATCAATATTCAAATATTTTTTTTATAAGTAACTCAAATTTACAAATAAAAAACTAAGTAGATACTTTCAGAGAAATATGGTTGTATATGTGGTGGAATAATAATGAATAATTAGCCACAATGTTCAACTTAAACTCGAAATCGTCCTTTAAAACATATAATATTTAAATGTATCTAACTCCATCTGGAAAACCTTTGATGTTCCTCACTTTGCACAAGTGCGTGTATTATTTTACTCTAACAGTGCATCGTGCCATTGTTGAGCTTTCAACCCCAACCCTTTCTCAAAATTGGAAATTGAAGCCGTCCATCGTTTATTAGCTCCATCCCCTTCGACGAGCGTGCCTGGAGGGTGAGCATCGATTGGACTTTGAATGAAAATGCACAGATTTTATAACAGTTTTTCTATCAACAGCGATGCAACGCATTTCTAACAGACTTCTAAAAAATGAGGCAGTTCTCAAGTCGGATATTTGTATTTTTTTTATGTTCGGGCATAACTCCGTCAAAAAAGACGTTTTAGCACAATTATTTTTTTGTTGGAAAGAAGATATTTCAAAGGTGGTCCCATGGTAAGGAAATCAGGGTTTGATGATGGCAGACCAGAGGCACCGAAGGAAACCTAAAGTCGGTTTTTGGTTTTAAAAATTTAACTTGTAACTAGCTAAATCACTAACTAACTAAGATGGCGCAACGACCCAAAGTGAGTCTTGGCCTCCGATAACAAAAGACGCCACTTCGGTCTGTCCTGCGCCACCTCCTGCCAGTCCTCCACCTGGAGTTCGCGCAAATCCTTACTTTGTCTTTCCAGCGATAGCTAGGACGGCCGACCGGGCGACGGCCACTCGGCCCGCATTTTAACTGACACTTTTCTATCTTACCTTACCTTATCTTATCACACCTCATCTAATCCCATCTCAACTCGATCAAAATTTAATACAGACTGACAGATGACGCAAACAGAGTGGCAAACGAGCAGACCGCCCGCCTGATGGTTAGCCATCACCATCGCCTAGGGACATTAGCAACATTAGCCGATGCGTTGCCGTCCCTTAAAAACGGTACATCTTAGAAACATTAAATTTATTGCATCGTCAAAAAAAAGAACTTCTTTGAAAATCATCCCCTAATTGAGTGTAAAGTTTACATAATATTAAAATAAAAATTAAGTAAAATAGCAAATCTCGCGTGCGCATTAGTATATAAAAAACTCCGTAGGTACTCCGATATTTCACAGTAAACGATGAGAAATAACTTGCCTAATAAGTATTTAAATTAAAACCCTCATCATTATCAGCCTAATACGTTCCCAATGCTGGCACTCTGCCCTGCTCTCAGAGAGAGAAAAAATGAAAACCCAATCGAATCTGAAACATGTGAGTGTAGACATTCCATATATTATTTGAACCTGCTCTCTCGCTCGCACATTTCAATATTTAAAAGGGTTTAAAACGAGTGGATGCGCGATTGAAAAATGTGGCTGTACGTGTATCTACCTAAATACATATACCGTCTGTCTGGTTATCGATGTCGGACCCGTTAAGGGCGGGTTTTGTAAACGTCCGTAAGTTAAGGCCCTGCCATAAGCCGTTGACCTTGCTTGATCAGGTGAAAGCATCCCTCACTGACTTTATGAGAGACTGACGTAGCGATTTGCGAGTATGAAATACGAAAAAAAAATCGCAAAAAATAATTAAAGCAGTATTTTCAAAAAATGGCCTGAAGGTGTTTTGGGCATTATATTTTTTAATATGCTGATGGTATTAACAAGTCTTTGTTGCATATATAGTTTAGGAGTAAGGTACTTTTAGAACATAGGGCACTTTGCATATTTTTTTTCAATATAATATTTCGTACGTTTTTTGCATTTTTCGGCCTGAAGGTGTTCTGCTATATATCAAGTAGATTATCATATATTTTTATTAGATTTTTTTAGACCCAAATTACACAGAGAGATAGTTTTAATTAACCCCGTTTTTCAGCTTAGTTTGGAAACCAGCGCAACATTTAAGATGCGTTTATAATAGAATAATCAACAGTAAGCAACAATTTTATCGACTAATCAATTTTTGTGTCATCAACTTTTTGGAAAAAATATTCATCATTATCAGCCTTCCACGTTCCCACTGCTGGGTTTCTGGCCTTCTCTCAAAGAGAGAGTATGGGCTATAATCTACCGCGCTGGCCCAGCGCGGGTTGGTAGATGTCACATGCCCTTGAAAATGTTGCAGTTCTTGGGCATGCCGGTTTCCTCACGATGTTTTAATAATGTTATTAATATTTATTTCTGTCCATATTACACACCATATACATCCATATACAGAATGCTCACTCATAAAAGGTCATATTCAAACTGTCACAACTCCTAAACTATTTGATTAAATGCTTTCATTTTGGTGTTATATTTTAGAAAAAATCATGTTCTATCTAAAGCATAAAAAACAAGCAGGTTAAATACTTAGTTTACTCAAAAATCTTAAATATCTCAAAAAAGGACCTAATTTTTGTCACGTTTTTTTCGGTTCCCTATTTGTTGAATCGCTTACCCTTAACGGGTCCGACATCGGTAACCAGACAGTTGTATGTCTACATGTATGAGTGGTCGGCAACCCGCCACCGCACCCGCCCGCGGGCCGCTTGCGGTCTGCGGCATCCTCAATGCGGCCTACGATTGTGTACAATAATATATTACAATAGACAATAGACAATATATTTATTTGTGGCAAAAAACAACATACATTTTACAAAATAAAATTTGGTAATAAACATAAACAAAACAAATAAACTTAAATACTAATACAAAGACAATCAATTACATATTTTTTGCCACAAACCGTACCAACTCAGCATGATGCTGGGTTCTTTCGAACCAGCATTTATTATTCATTGCTAGTTGCGCTCCGCGGTTTCACTCGCATCTTCCCATTATCCCGCAAGAACCATTTTCCGGAATAAAAGACTATGTGTTAATCTAGGGCTTAATAAGCTCTCTCCATTCCAAATTTTATCAAATTCGCTCTTGTAGTTAGTGATACGTAAGTAACTAACATTCACACACACACACACATACTTTCGCATAATTATAATATTAGTAGGATTAATAGGATACGAACATTGTTTCTCCAGAAAAACTCATATAAATCTATACATAAAAAAAGGCTTTGTCCTGAATGACTGACGGATCAACGCACAGCCCAAACTTAAGTAGCAATGAAACAATTTATGACGTAAAAATAAAAATAAGAAACTAACTTAAAATCCTTTTAGAACCATTTTCGACGTCTACGCGGACGAAGTCGCGGGCTAAAGCTAGTCTACATATATGAAACAAGTCCGGTTAGTATACCTTTTTAACTGCCATGGTCAATAACTTTAGAATTATGTTTTGTAATCGGATATAGGATTACATGATAAATATCGCGTTCCAATCTGATTCTACTCATATATTCGGGTTAGTGACAAAATTTATAATCCAAAAATGGGTAGAACGACGTTTATGATCTTTAATTAGTTAGATTTGTCTCCGCCCCAATAGCAGAATACATCGGAAAATATCACGAAAAAAAATGTGTTTTTTCATGTTTATTTATGTTTTTTGTTGCAATAAATGATTTTTATTCATGTTCTTATTTATATATAAATAGTATTAACACAGTATTCAATGCCACCGGCCTGTTTTTACATTTTGCGCAAGCTTTCTGCGAACAAGTGGTATGCGTAAACTTCAGCGATTTATCACTGGAAAATATTTTATCATTCGAGCTCGCCGCCCCGACATGCCTTGAAACATGGCCTCGGGTGGAAGGAATTTTTCGCATTATTTATAGAACGATAAGTAATACGGTAATTTGGGAAGGAAAGAAATATGATTTGTATATTCTTCAGGTACTTGTTACTTGCGTTACTGAATTAGGGAACGTGGGAGTTCTCTCGGAGTTGAAATATCGAGATTAGTGAATTTGTAACCTTGTGAAAAGCCGTTCGGGTGAATTGTTTTCTTATAATAATATACTAGTTGCGCCCTGCGTCTTCCCGTTATCCCGCAAGAACCTTTTTCCGAGATGAAAAGTAGCTTATGGGTTAATCCAAGATATAAGCTATCTGCATTGCAAATTTCATTCAGATCCGTTCAGTAGTTTTTGCGTGAAAGAGTAACAAACATCCATCTATCCATTCACACAAACTTTCACGTTTATAACATTTGTAGGATCATACTAGCTCGCAGATTTCCCGCTATCCTGCAGTTTTCCGGGATACACAATAGCCCATGTGTTAATCAAGCGTACGAGCTGTCTCTATTTCAAATTAAATTCATTTCTGTTGTGCCGCTTCAGGGTGAATAAGTAACAAATAGACACAATCGTTACAGGTGCCCCGCGGTTTCGCCCGCAAATAACTCTCTGGTCCATAAACGATATCTAAAAACAAACTTTACTCCGTAGCTGCGTCAAAGACAAACACACTTGTGCATTTATATTTAAACTGCTCCCCGCGGTTTCACCCGCGTGGGCTACTGTTTCCCATTTTTATCCCCATCATAAAATTTCAATTTCAAAATTTCAAAACGTTTTTATTTAATAGGATACATTGTGATCACTTTAAAACGTCAACTTAAAACTAGCTACGCCTATTCCAACCTCCTTACGCCGGCAAAAGAACAGGCAAGAAACGCCCGGCAGGTAATTTTTTTGGCGCGATCACATTGACAATTTTATTCTTATTACTAATTGATTGAATTGGAGCAGGTTCACTAAAATCCCAAGCTTTTTTTTTGTCACCTAATAGTCCGATATTTTTTAATTAGCTTTACTAATAAGAAGATTTCTCTTGTTTGGTTGTACACATTGGGATATGGGAACATGAATATTAATGAGTTGCGGGATCACAACCAAAGCAGACCAGACCCCACAAGCAGCACCCGTTCACGAGTTGACGCATGTGCCAGCCATCGCTCTCCTCGACCATATGAGAGGGATTGAATTTCAAAAAATCCTTTTATATATATATATATAAAAAAAGAAATAATGAAAGTCCAATAACAAACACAACACGCAAACAAAAGTGTCACCCTCTGTTGATCCGCGAGCTGTCAGTAAGAGTCTAGTCTAAGCCGCCACCACCACCGCTCCAACAAAGGCATCCTTTCTGTCGAAACTAAAGTAATTTTAAATAGTCATCAAGTCGCCTTTGTTAAAATCCATAACCATAAATTCGCATCGGACGGCGTAGTGTTCTGCAGTCATCGAATCAAATTCAGTTCAGTGTAATTTTCATTTATTCATTTTCATTTATTCATAGGAAATGCAATATTGCTAACAGCATACGCCAAAACACAATACGTCAAAAAAAAAGTTATATAAATAATAAAAATTCAATCAAATAATAAACACAAGCAATAATCATTAATAATAATATTAAATAAAATCTTCATTTTAAATCACAATATAACACAGACAAACAAATTGATAATAATAATAATAAATAAATTCGATTCAATTATCACGTATAATTCGCAAACGGAATCATTTGCACCTGACTGCGTGTAATAATAGATTGAGCATGAAATTAACATATCCGTACCGTTTGTATATATATGTACATTATATAATTATTATCAATGATATTAACCGGAAACCCATCGGAGTGTTTCGGAAGCCACAATCGCAAGCCATTCCTATCCAGGCGTAAGGTGGCGGCGTATTCAAGCATATCGTAATTAGACAGGTCAATTAACGGGTCGTCACTGAAGTAACATGTAGACATAACTAGTTAGCAATTATTGATACAAAACAAACAAAAATACAGTATCAATGTCGTTGCTGCTTAAAGCTATAATTAAAAGTTTTAATTAAGGCATACAACAATTGGAAATAAAATGACTGAACAATTTGAAAGTTCGGTTTAATTGACAGAGTTTCTTTTCATGACATTTTCGAGTAATTTGCCCACTGGTGCGAAGCCGGGGCTGCTAGTTACCGAATATTCATATTCATTTGTCTAAAATACGTCAAAGAATAGGTCTTATTAAGTTAAAAAGAGAGTAAATTATAATCGATAAGGGCGTAGCAAATGGTGTTAGTTAGTAGAATTGTATATATTATACATTATACATACGTTTGTTATACAATCAGGCCAAAAAAGGATAAAAAAACACAAATTACAATAAAATCTAGATTACGGGTAGGTAAAAACTATTATTATCCAAAATTACAAAAACAAGTATTCAATGGACACTGTAGTATTTATGTTGTTAACGCTCTATTGTAAGAAGGGACGGAAAACACATTTCATGTCACTTTGAAGTGCCAAAAACAAAGCATCGCAAATTACAACTCAAACGCAGCCTCCGATCAAAAAGGGCCCGAACCCTTTGGGAGGCCTGTCAACTCCCAATCGTCGGGGCAGCCTTTTCATTAAAGTTGGCATTCAGAATTTAACCAGATCGTGCGGCCGCGGCCGTAATCCGCCTATTGGTTCTGTGGTTGAAGTCCGATCGCGAGTAATCGCCGATTGCAAGTCGCCCTTTACAAACGTTAGTTCGGTGTAAATGGAAGCGGATTAAGTTTCAACAGCATTTCTATTGCACTTGAATTCGTTGTTGCAAATGTATTGTTTTGTCGAAATCCGTCGTCTTATATTTGACGACCGATGTGGCGCAATGGGCGGATAGCCGACTGTAAAGCGTGAAGTCGCGGGTTCGATTCCCGCTACAGGACAAATATTTGTGCATTGAAAAAAAAAGTGCAAGTATTTGTTCTGTGTCTGGGTGTTGTAGATCCCCGATCCTCGTAGTTTCTGATACCCTAGATACAGGGAAACCTAGTTAGGGGTCAGAGCCTATGTATGTGATTGTGCGGGCATTATTATTATCATTATTATTATATAGACTTGACGTTAAATATATATATATATATATTGTTTACATGGAATATTTTTATTTCAAGATTTTTTTTGATACTAGTTTCCATAATTAAGGTTTTCAGACTTTTTCAATTACAGGTGCTGTAAGACCTTGCTTCTTGTGAAACTTCATAACTGTAGGTGAACGATAAGTAACCTACAGGGTTAGATTCCCTTGTGAAATCGCAAAATGTGCGACATAAACGATCATCTTTTGATCGCGGAGAGTTCTGAAGAAAAAGGGTCTTGACAGATAGACAGAAGAACAACAAAGTGATCGTATAAAAATCCGTTTTCTTTCCCTAAAACACTAAATTAAACCTTACGATATAAAAGTAAAATAAAACACTCAAAATGTTTCGCGTCTAACAAAAATAAGAGCAAAGTTTGCAAGCGTATCAAAATGATTTTAAACTTATAACAGTCAACCCGCAAATAATAACACTATTTAAAATCAACTCATTTCCTCTAAACCTCACTCTGTAGTCTCCATCCCGACAACGAAGCTCCAACAAAAGAATTGCAAACTCTAAACAAAATAACGTCGGCAAAGAAGTGTGTAAAAAGCTCACTTACTCACTTTAGCTTGCACAATCTAATTTAATGTAATAGAGCTCGTCGCGTCGATGAGAATTCAGGCTCTAGTAAGTCCTTCGTTTTATCAAATTTGTTTGTTGAACGTTGTAACGAGAGCTGGCGACGTTTTAAAATGTTTGATCAAGACTGCAAGGAGTTTGCTACCCTTATTGCGAAGGCTTACAAGCTCCCTCGGGGCGCTTCTTTTATGCAAATTATTGAGTACAGCAAATCTGAAGAAAGATTGTATTGATTTTGCAAAAATATGCTTTGCTATCTTTTGAGCTAGCAAGCAAACTATTTTTTATTTTTTTTCGTTACGGCATTTGATTGGTCAAGAAGTTTATTTTACTGGCCAGTACTTACCTTATTTGTTACAAGTTAATGAATCTTATTCATCCATTTTTTGATTTCGATTCCAACAAAAACAAAAACGAAATTAAAGAAAGAGAGAAATAAATGTGGTAAAGTGTGTCCCCGCTATCCCAAAATTTTCCATGATGAAAAGTAGCCTTAATTCAGATTATAACCTACTAGCTGTTCCTCGCGGTTTCACCCGCGTAGGCTACGGCTTATCGCAATAAAAAGTACTATATGTCCATCCTCAGGGTTCAAACTACCTTCGTACAAAATTTCATTTAAATCGGTTCTGTAGTTTAAGCGTAAAAGTGACACAGATAGACAAACACACAGAAAGAGTTACTTTCGCATTTGTAATCTTTTTTTTTTTGTTTGTTTAGAATAAGCACTTAGCTTCGGCCCGTGCAAATGTTAACCTCCGTCGTAGGAGAGAAATTAAACAAGTTTAATAAATATTAATAATATAATAGGGATAGTGTGATTGTATGGAAAAATATCGCAGGGCCGTGCATTAGTGTATTTTAATATAAAAACAGAATGAAAGAGCGTCGAAGTCATAGGTTGCTCTTTTACAAAAAGGTAGTCGTAGGTAGTCTGTAACTTTTAGTCACAAACTGGATGTACCTACTAGTAGTTCAGTAATAAAACTCCGACGGCAATATTAGCGTCACGGGAAACTTCTGCAACATGGATGTTTATTAAGTGAAGACTACTCCACGCTACTTTGAAAACGGCGAGGTAATTGACTAACTTATCGCGATATTAAAATGTTCTGCTACAACAACTTCTGTTGCAAGTTTCTCAACTTATTTGTTACTTCCTCAGCTACTTCAGGACGCACGTTTTAGATGGTTAATATTAAAAAGAGATATCGGAGTGAACACAAATTTTCTGTTTGAAATATCTCGGCGTTTAAACAGCTAGAGAAGATACATAAGTAAAAGTTTATCTGTTGATTTTTGAGTAGCAAAGAACAACAAACTACCCGTTTTAAAGTTAACATTTTCGTTAGCATCTATTTTCTGAAATGCAAAATATATTAAAATTAATAATGCTCAATACAGATTAACTTTATTAAAAGAGCAGCCAGCTTTCCAGTGAAAGTAAGTGTGCAGTGTCAAGGCAAATCATTAGTTATTTATATTTTACTCTTTACAGTGTAGCGTTTGCTTACAAATTCACTTGATGTTAAGTGACACTTTGGTCAAAGGTGTCACGCTATACCAGGATTGAGACTGGCTCTCAAGTGGGGTGCCGGAACACCGATATAGGTGCTTGGCGTCCGATCCTTAACTTATATTGTTAGCTTTCTAGCAACAAGCTTTGATTTCATCACGATGTTTTCTTTCACCGAAAGCTCAAGCCCATTGTAGGATTCAAACCCACAAGCAAGTCACTACCACTAGTACCACTACGCCATCATCGTTTCGCTCAGTTCTTGGAGTTTTCACATTGTTTGTGCAAACACTGCGCGTTGCAAATTTGATACTTGGCTTTAGACAATTTCTTCGTGCTTCGCAAACAAACGTTCCCTTTGATAAGACACACAAGCTACGGAATAAACTTACAAAATTTAATGTTCGAGAAACTTGTTTTTCAGATTTAAAGAACTTGTTATACACGCTGATTATACCCTGGTTACTTCCGCCAGTGTATATTAAGAACGTGACACCCGTAGTTTCCCCGCTATCCACAGAAATAATTTTCTTCAATAAAAAGCTTCACATTAGACAACATTTCCATTTATATTAATTATAAAATTCACTTCACAACAAATATAAAAAGAAACAAATTATTCATTTAGTAGATACAACATCTGATCACGGTAAAACGTCAAACATTGAACAAGCCAAACCTTTTCCAACCTCCTTACGCCGGCAAAACAACATGCAAAAAACGCTTGACAGGTGCGATGTATGCGTGCGATCTCATTTACACATGATTGCAGCCTTTATCAACTTATATAATCAGAAATATATCAAAAGTAGCTTTTCTAATATTAGAATGACACACACTTGAAAGAGGCTGTATCATTTGTATAAATTACTCTCTCACACATACACACAAGCACTTAACTTTCCCCCGTTTTATCTGCCTCTATCGAGCACGCTTGGTGTCATTTAGCCTGGACTTTAATTAATCGAAGACAAACGACGGTAATTGTGGCGTCGAACGCTTGCCTCTTATGTAGGTTATCTCGTATCTATTCGACGTGTACTCTTTGTCACAATGTAATTATAATAGAAAATTAACAATGTTTTTATTTGTTGCAAAAAAACAACACATTTAGGTACGCAATCAGATAATATTTCTCCATACAAAACAGGCATATAAATGGCCATAGTAGCATTGTAACATAACAGAGTTAACCTGCTTTATGGAGACTGGTGCATAATGAAATGAATGTGGTGATAACTTTCCTAAAATCAAATTTTGCTGCAAGCAATTTTATCACTCGCAAAATTTCCCAATTTCCTGATATTTTCTCAGAGGTAAGTTTTTTGGAAGCTATGTTTCTTTTTCAATGTTAACTAAGAAATGATCTTTCTAAAAAATAATTCCCTTATACGGAAAAATTGCCCGCGGTTTCATCCGCGCGGAAATTCACATAAGAACCATCCTTTTTTTCGGGATAACACGTAGCTTATATAACTCTCGAGCCCATAAACTATATCTATGCAAGAAATCACATCAAACCGTTGTTCCGTTGCTGCGGAAAATAAAGACAAACCAACAAATGCCCTTTCATGCGGCCTGAAAGATACTTACTCCTTTTCAGATCTATACCATAGTTTGTTAGTTAAATCTAGCTCGAGCAAATAGTCCTAAAACTATTACATTTTGTGATCTTATTGTGTCCACTACAATAGACAGAGTCACAGAATAGCTATAGTATACCGGGTTCCACAACTTCATATCCTAAATTAGACTAGTTGCAACTAGAATAACGGGTCTGTCGAAGCCGAGTGCCGCTGCGGCCGCTCACCGCAGTGAGGCGGCTGAATTTGTCTGAAACCGGCAATTAGATGGGACAATAGACTGTGGAATGAGGGGTTGACGTTGAAGCTGTATTAGAGCTGAGAATATCAAGCAGGAAGGAGTTAGCGATGCAAGCATTATGGTGCGGGTTAGGCGCTAAGCTGCTATTGGCTCAGAAATTTTCTATTGTGAGACGCTGTCGGCCGTCTCCTCTATTATGTAACTGAACCGATCCAGCCTAATTGATTTACGAAAACGTATTTAGTCGACTAGTTTGTCTATAAAATTTAAACTAAAAACTGAACTTTAGATTAGTCGGGGTTAAATTTCCCATCTGTCGGTAGAAACAAAACAAATTGCCTTTTTCATTTTATATTCGTTAACAATCGATCGTGCTGGCCCCGCCACGATAGCTGCGGGCGATCTGCTGTCAATCATTTAAAAAAATCCCAGTCGCCGGTCAGAGTGAGCGGATTTTATTTTGAACTTTTCAATGTGAGCTTTAGAGCTTTTTTAAAGTTATACTACACTGGCGTCCGAGTCATGAAGCTAATAGAGTTTGACAATGTATTTTAACATTTTTGTCTACATTTTTTATTAGACACGATAACGCAATCTATGTGACAAATGCGAAAATTGGTATTTCTTTGTTAATTTACATGTTTACTGTTCAAAATCTTGCCGTACCATAGTTTGCAGTCATGTATTTCACTTCGTTTTACAGCTGATTAAGTGTTATTGCCTAAAAACCTCGTGGTTGAACCGAGGCTATAATATAAGACCTATACAATTATAGATGCGGTTTTACTCAATCGAAGTCTCAGAGCAGAGGCTCATAGAGGTTCATAACGAAATGCTTCTTAGAGTCGGTATATTATCTTGTTGTATGATATTTCCCAGCTTTTTGCACTACAAAAGCAGTAATATTTTTCATTTTAAAACGAGCCACTTTTTTCCGCCGTCCTAAAAGTCCGATTAAAAATGTATTTACGTAATGATGGTATACCTTTACAAGCTCATTCATCCTGGAACACGGCCGTGCGGTTCTCTTCTAAGAGAACGTAAAATAGCATAGCCAACATTCCAGTTTGCGACCACCCTTTTTACTGCAGGCTTCCCAGCCCTCGTTTTTAATACGGATGGAATTTAAACATGGAGACAGAGTTTTACACGAACCTTTTTAAGGATAAAGCCGTGTTATTTAGCGAGGTAAATAGCTTTTCTGTTCCGTTGTGGTTCTGTTCCGTACTCGCTGCCAGGCATATTTCTCAGTTTAGAGTGCAAATAAAAACGTTGAGATGCACCTTTATTTTCGTTTAATCTAGGTTTACGTTCTACAATTAAAGGCTTTGTACATCATGCTAATATGCAGCAAGCATTATAAAAATTTGTGAGTCATTTTCAAAATTATAATTTAAATTTTCCTTGGGGTTTTTTTTAACTATTTTAAGTGAAGTTTATCAAATCACCTAGTGTTAAGTGACGACGCAATCGGATGTCACGCCACGCTCTCTAGATTGGAAACGTGCCGTCAAATAAAGCTACCGGCAGAAGCTTGGTGACAGATTTTTACTTGAAGGTTGCTAGTCAGGCTAGCTAGGAGCTATGTGCTTTTCCTACTTCTAATATAGAGCCAGGAAGTTCAATTTTTCCTCGTGAAATCTATGCTGCCTAATGACTGTTACATTGTCTATGAGACAGAACTCACCACTTCCCATCCAAGAAATCTAGAACTTCTTGAACTGAACAACCAAACTCTAGTTCGAAAGCGCATACTAATTTGCACCTGTATCCTTGTTGAAGTTAGACATTAACAAAGATGATGTCTCAGACACCAGTTAACTATGAGATAGGAGAAACTTAGATTACACTCTAAGCTCTAAGCTCCCTCGCCATTTGATACTTGATCATAGATACGAGTAGGTCAAACTCTAGAACAACAATTGAAGCGATGACAGCGTAGTTGTGGTGTCATCGCTTTGCGACCTGTTGGTCGTGAGTTTAAATCCTGCAGTTAGCTTAAGTTTTCGGCGGGGGAAAAAATCGTGATGAAACCATAGCTTGTTGCATTCTTTTAGAGCTCGCATGGGTACACTCAAGTTGAGAATCTGTCGTCAATCATCGCTATTGGTGTGTTCCAGCAGTCACACTTGAGAGTCAGTTCCCAAACCAGGCATGAATGTGTGAACTAACATGTTAACAAATTGATTTAATAATAGTCAACCGTTGGACGCCGGCAAAAGCTTCAAACCAATAACTTAGTCTCAGAAAATGTCGTCCCATTTTTACAATGTTGGCGTCGCTGGTGTCATGTTAAATTTGTGAACTTGTGTAAAATGTTCGACGGAGTTTAGACGAAATTGGGCTATATCAGAATATTGTTCAACATTTTGTCTTACATAGATAAAATGTGATAAAATGTAATATTTATCAAGCACCAATTGCATTATGGTGTTTGCGGTTACAGTTTGGTGCTATGACCAGGATAAGGGTGAAATGAAATAGCGTCTTCTTTAGTCAATAGATAGGCTAATGATTAACTTTATGCTATAATAGTTACTAACGATCCCATCCTGTGGCTTTATTTGCGATAAGATTGTTATTTTTTTCCTTATAAACCGTAACACGTCATTAGAACCCCTTTAGAAGATGAATTCACGTCAAATTCATTGACAAACTATGTGACGTCATTTTTTCTTTACCATACGCATTATTTTGTGTATTACTTTGTTGATCCACATAGATTTTGATAAGTTACTAACGGGGAATTCTAGTTAGAGTTCAAATATCTATGTTGTATAACTGCCATTGAAACACCTTTCATACGAAGGATTTTTGCTGTATCCAAACTACTGATGTATGACGTTTCCTTTTTCATCTTTAAAATTCTTCCCAACAAACAAATTAGCTATAATTGAGAGAGACGGTAAAGAGGCAGCATAGTCTGAGTGCCTGCTGATTTTCTCGACGTCAAATAAGTTAAAAGGTTTGATATTCGCCTCGAAGCAGTTGGAGGACACGACGCCCTTTTACCAGCTTTATCGATGCTGCCGTTAACTTATCAAGTTTATTTACTTTACTATTTTATTTTACGAGGGTAAATTAAGTCTCACAGACGCTCCCTTGCATCTCTTATAACGCGCGACTGTGACCAGGTTAGGGAGCGAAATACCTGTGATAACTAGAGTTACATGTGCACCTTAAAACATATCAATACCAATAGTTGAAATCTGATCTCGGCCTAAGATTTAGTAAACGATGTGAAGATTTTTCACTGTGTAATAATGATTTTGACAGCCATCAGTTAACTATATAACGAAAACACAATTTATCATAATCGGCCTATTATCGTATAAGGTCCCACTGCTGGTATCTGGCCTTTTCACAGTGAAGAGTATGGGCTGTAACGCGCGGGCTCAGTGCGAGGTGGTAGATGTTGCATGCCCTTTAATGTTGTAGTTCTTGGACCTGCCGGTTTCCTCACGATGAAAAACGTTCACCGTATTGAGCGATTGCAAATCGACACATAACTTGTTAAGTCAACATAAATAACATGATTTAATAACGATAGAAATCAGTAATTTGCCTAGACTGTTTTCGAAGCGACTAATAGCGGGATTATTACACTAAACAAATTTATGTGGCATCATCTGACATGATGGTACAGATTTTACTTCCTGTGCCTGCAACAAAGGGATTCAATAACCAAATCACTTCATCTAAACAATTTACACTCTAAGTATATTGCTTTAAGGTCGAGGAAATACCGCGTCGCTTACCACCACTTCGAGTTGTGCTAGTCTTAAGTGGCAGAAACAGAACACAAAGGCCTGGATAGGATATCGCTTACGATTGAACTGAAATCTGCGGCGACTGAACCTAGCAGCTAGGCTTGTATGCCGGCGTATTGTCTCTGGATATTCATGTCATACTCACGCAGCCAACGGCGAGCTGTATCATATTTCCCAGGTGACCGGAATTTGGAGTTTGGAGATTACAATGTACTATGAAGCAATGGGTGGTTTTGCATGTTACAGAATAGTTACAATTTAGATGGGCAGGTCACTCACCTGATAGTAAGCGTCATGCCTACCCATTTCAAACCAGATTGTTTTAAACTTTTACAATTTTCTATACCCGTATTGTACAGACAACGACAAAAGTCGCTCAACAATAACACAATTTCCAACTAACGGCATCATCCTTTTTTTTTATTGGTTCACTAAACTGGCCGTAGCATCTTACAGTAAGTCTATGTATGTTATACAAAATAATATGGCAATGCACGGCCTTCTAGAAGTGAACACTTCTTGCATATGAAAAATGTATAAGAGGAGGAGGAGGAGGAGTGTACACCACGTAGGTATACTAAAATGAAGTTACATTTATAATTTAATACAAAATTTCTAATGGGAGCGTAGTGTACACAGCGGCGGTGTTGCCAGAGCCATGTTGTCCTTTGACCACATCATCACTTAAAATCAGGTGTGATATGTTGTGGTCAGAGCGCTACCTTGTAAAATGTAAATAAAACCACGCCATACTGATCTAAAACACATTTAGGAAATCTAGTATGATCAGCTACTTTTGTTGCTGACTGTACCTATTTAAAATATGAATTACCCTTCCATTCAGAACTCGACAAAGATTGTGCACTGCTGGTCTGCTGCTTGGCAGTTAGTTCCCTGGAACAAACTCGTTGCAATGCAGCCGAAAGTATTAATGCCCGATAATAATGCCCGCACAATCACATACATAGGCTCTGATCCCTAACTAGGTTTCCCTGTATCTAGGGCATCAGAAACTACGAGGATCGGGGATCCACAACACCCAGACACAGAACAAATACTTGCGCTTTTTTTTCAATGCACAAATATTTGTCTTGTAGCGGGAATCGAACCCGCGACCTCACGCTTCACAGTCGGCTATCTGCCCATTGCGCCACATCGGTCGTCGTTGAATAGCATAGGTAGAAATTTCCACATATATTCACAGAAGTAACCTAAAATTATATTTAATAGATACAATGATGCAACAAGAAGCAAACAACCGACAGCGAAACGTGAGGTCACACTTTCGAGTCCCGCTACGGGTTTAATATTTGTGTGCATTATTAAACAAATGGTCAAGCATTTGTTTCATGTCTGAGTTTTAAGTGAATTACCTATCCACGCAGTTTCTGATAAACTGGATGCAGAAATAAGCAGACTCCGTTTAAACGTTGACGGCTTTTTTCCAAAGCACAAACAAATGCGAACCTTATTCCGATACAGATACAACACAAAATCGTCGCTATTCAAAATAAGCATTTAAGACGAAAAAAAGCATATATTTTCGGTTTACTATTTTTTGCTGTATCTTAATGACAATATTTATAACATTAACTTATTGGGTACGTTTTTAGTTATTGAAAAAAATCTAGTTTTGTATCATGAGAAATCGCTAAATAAATGCAAGTAACCTTGCCACAAAGTTGATTTAAAAAAAAGATTTTTGTTAAAATTGTTTGTTACGGTAACCAGACATTTTGTATATTATATAGATTTCTAAAATAATACAGTTGAAGTTTAGATTTCGTAGATTCTACAGTGCATTTTTAAATAATGCATCGACAAATTGACCCGTGAATTACCTATATGACTCTACGGGCTGCTATGCTAAAGTGGCACTTATGTTAAAGTCTGCCGTATCGTGGGTCTGAAAGGCACTTAGTGCGGCCTGAGCGATCAGATATTCAAAAGCACTTTGCTATTTATACCGTGGCGTAATTAAAAATCGGAACCCGGAAATTCTACCAAATTGCCTATAATGAATGTCCAATGAAATCCTTTGGAGTTTAGTCATTTGGAAATTCTAACCTGCCATTTAATAAATATAATAATTATAACACCACACATATTTACTTACACAGTTTTCTGACCCTTACTAGGGTTTCCTCAGGTTTAACACCCTAATCACATAATATTATAAATATGAAAGTTTGTCAGTACATAAAAAATCAAACCGTATTTATTTTGTAGGATACAATATTGCGATAATTTTAAAATGCCAAACCTTACTACGTCTGTTTAACCCTTCTCTTTTATTTGGCTGAAACTGTTAAATGAATTTTATTGAAATCTAGATTATAATTATGCAACGGATTAATCCAGAAGCTACTTTGTATTCCGGAAAAAGTTCCAAGAAAAAGTGTGTTCAACTGCGAGGCTAGCTAGTATATTCATAAAAAATAATTAGCGCAAACCAAAATAACGTGAGTTGTACCTTTTCATATGTTTCTGTAGCCAACATCTTGTCTGAGATAATCATTACCATCATCAGCCGAAGGAAGTCCACTGCTAAACATTTTTTTTTTTTTTACTATATACAGGGTAGCGTTTGACTACAAGTCACCAGATGTTAAGTAACGATGTGGTCGAAGATGGTGCCACGCTACACCTGGACTGGGACATAGGCCTCTACCTTTGAACGCCACCATGAACGGCTACTAGCCTAGCATCCAACAGCTCCCTGCAACTCTTACAATGCCGTCGGTTCACCTAGCGGGGGCCTACCTACAGAACATTTTCCTTGTCTGAGATTTAACGTTTTAAATTCCAATATTCAAGCCACCGCCCCGCAAGCATGCAGTGCCTGTCTGAGTTTTGTTTGAAGTAGAAATTTCTTCGAAATGTTTGGATGTACAAGTTCGCCGTGAGTGTTTTCTTCTTCAAAGCTCAGCTGACAACTGAAGGGCCAAAACGTGTTATTTGAAAGTTCGAGCACGGTATTTTAAGAAATATGCGTTATGTTTTAGCTGATATTTCCAAGTTTTGCTTCGGTATTTCAGCGTCGATTTCTTCATAACTTCGTCCCTTTAATTAACTACTAGCTTTCTGAAGGATGTATTTCATTTATTTTATTGATTTAGTAATAAGCTCATCAACACTGTAACTATCTACTTAAGTTCGGTTTCGAGAACCGTTTTATCCACATTTTGTTTACTAGGGATATAAAATGACATAAGCCTCTTAGAAGTAATGTCAAATTTCTATCTCTAGTAAAACAAACCGTGGATAGATCGGTTATTGAAACCGGCCTTTAACCATGCACAGATTACAAAGGTTCTTAGAGGCGTAGAACCAAATGTCACAGTACTTACAGGTACAACATGCAGTACACTGCATTTTGACAATTAATCCTCCAATTAAAACAACTTTACCGTAACGAGACATATTCCAGCCACATCCCAAATGAGATTCCAATCGAACAAACGGACTGGGATATTGGAACGTTGAATTTTGTACCGCCCGAGTGAAGAACGTACCTACGTACTTACATTGTGTCGGTAGAAGTAAACCCGAAGGTTTAATAAGTCGTCAGATAATAGCGGATTTGAATCCCGTACCATGCCCGTTGGCCATCGTTTACAGGGAAACCTAAATTTTAGGTTTTAAGGTTCTATAAGAAAAAAACCCTCTCCAAACTAGTTCAGCCGTTTTTTTTTTAAACTTCACATATCGTTTTATCGTGAAAAGCCTTGAGCTTAAACTTTTAAATTATGTCTTGGCATACATAATCCTCTATAATTTTTGCCATTAAACGCCCACTATAATGCATACCGTGCTCGCTCTTTATCGAATCGATATGAATGGCATCGACATTGAATAGTAACGAAGTTTAAAAAGTATCAATAATCTTAGAATATTTACTAACGCTAACTTACGACAGTTATAACACTGGATACAAGACATGAATACCTTTCCTTTCTCATGATTGAGAGTATAAATAAATAACTATAAGTCACTCCCTCTTGTCGTTTCTAATTACCTCATTCAGTTTCACAGCAGTTAATCATTATCATGAGATGATATGTGTGCAACTTTCGGTATCAAGTAACGGATATCAATATCATTATTTTGTTAATACCGCCCAACCCTAAATTAAGCCCGTTGAGGCCTGCAGGCGAGCACGCATTCTCATGCCTTTTAACTAGTACAATGACCGGCGAAAGCGACCGATACTGAATTTTAATTGGATTTGGCGAAAATCCTACTAATACATATTGTAAACGTGAAAGTTTGCGAGTGTGGATGGATGGATGTTTGTGTAACCGTCAACTTGTGTTTACCTTTATAAATGACATGTAGATTCAAGTACAGTACCGAGTTTGGGAATCTATGGAAATGTCAACGTCAAACTTGACATTTCCACGGTGACTTAAAAACGGAAATGTCGCCATCTCGGCAAAAGGCTAACTTCACTCCGATGACGTGGTAAAGATGGTGGGGATGCCATCGATAATCCTATATAAGCCAGTGTAAAATAATTATACGGGGGTCTTCGTACTGATGTTTGGCGAAATATAAAGTGTAAAAGTGTACAAGATAAAACTACTGTCGTTTTATTTACTGCGCCTAATATTTGTTACTCATTCACGCAAAAACTACAGAACGGATCTGAATGAAATTTGGAATGGAGACAGTTTAAACCCTGGATTAACACATAGTCTACTTTTATCCCGGAAAAAGGTTTTTACGGGATAACGGGAGGACGCGGGAGACACCGCTGGGCGCAACTAGTTGAGACTATATCGGGGAAACGGGCACGCGTCGGATTTTATGTGAACGGCATTGGCTTGGTTTGACTCTATACATAATAAGGGCCTGACAGACAAGACTTCGATAACAAGATATTTTCAAGTCATATTAGGCGGCGGCTTTATAAGCGTCCGTAAATTAAATGACAATAAGATCGAATTTACCGAAATTTGGTATGACAGCAGCTAGCTTATAACTAGCTAGCTAGTGTAGCTTATTATAAAATATCGGATATATCAAAATTTACCTTTCGGGCATTTTGTTCATTTCAGTAATGAGAGACCCATTTCTTGTAGTACCACTACTTTGTACGAATGTAAAACATATTCATGAACTGGAGGTTTAGTTATTATGATGCTTCATGTAAAATTTCAATCTCCAGTAGTGCAAGCCGTGGATAGATAGATGGGTTATTGAAACCGGCCGTATATCTTCGGTCAGTAATTAAAAACGATTAAATTTTTGACGGGGGAAGAAAAAATCTCGAGTGGCAATATATACAAATAGGTAACCGTAACATTGTAAGAGTAGCCTGTCAAACTACAATAATATCACAAACTGCTGTTTAGTACTGTTGTCTAGTACCCATAACACAAGTTCCGAGGTTTTTTTTTATTTTACTTTTTACATGTTAGCGTTTGACCACAAGTCACCTGATGTTAAGTGACGATGAGGTCGAAGATAGCGCCACGCTACACCTGGACTGGGAACTGGCTCTCAAGTGAGGCTGCCGGAACACACCGATAGGTGTTTGGCGACAGATTCTTAACAAGAGGGTGGCCAGGCGAGTACTAGAAAATACCCTACCACCAAGCTATGGTTTCATCACGATGTTTTCCTTCACCGAAAGCTCAAGCTCAATGTAGCTTAATTTGGGGCTAGGTCAATTTGTGTGCAATTGTCCCCGATATTTATTTATTTATTTATTTATTTATAGGTATCCCCTTTCAAACGATACAGTGGTCTCGATTCGGTTTTGAATTCTCTAAAACTGAACTAAGTTTGACAGGTCTAATAGTATTGCTGTCTTTTTCTAACCAATAAAGTAAAAAAGGGCAGCATTACTATTAGACCTGTCAAACTTAGTTTCGTTTTAGAGAATGCAAAACCGAATCGACACTAATGTACGGCCTAATTTCACCTTTAAACACGTTCACTCAAATTTCTACACTCAACAAGTTCTCCGTTAACTCATATAGCTCACTGCTCGTGTATTACATGAACGTCAACGAATTCGACAGCCAAAAGAAACGCGAGCGCGAAAAACTGGCGAATACAGAACTCAACGTTGTGAGGAATCGATAAAAAACAACACGAGTAGGTACATATTGGCACGGAGCCCCGGCACGGTGGCGGGGAACCACACCCTGGAACAATAGCCAAAAGCACCGGCACTCGACACATATACATGCAGTGCATCATATACGCGTGTTCAAAACAATCAAGCATCGCCTAAAGTTGGCTATAGGTTTTTGTCATTTTTACTATTCATCATTCCTTCAGTCTTTTTTTTTTTGTTATCGCGTCACACGATCAGTGTATTTGCCAGTGTCAAGTATAAAATATTTCAAACTCAGAGAGTTGAATCAAGTTTAAATGATGACGATGATGATGATGAGATGAAGGAATGAGGATAGTGTGTAAACTTTACACGGAGAAAGACACTTTCACAACTTTATTTCAATTTCCCACACTCGTACACATTAACGAACACATAATGGTTAATAATCCACCAATATTACACATTATCACTCGAAGAAACACAAGTTTTGGAAATAAAAACAAAATTTTCACGTTGACAATTCGATTGCCGCCAAAAAAAAGTCATTTTTACTATTACTACTAAGACTACGCTGTCCGTCTGTCACCAAGCCCCTATTTCACCAAAGTTTGACGACAATTGTCTAAATTGTACAACATCAATTATTATATACTTTGGACTCCTATTGTAACGATATATCTCCAAACTTTGGCAGTGTCCAAACTTTCTTTTTTTAACTTATACTGTCCCACTGCTGGGCAAAGGTCTCCCCCATTTTTTTCAGATATTATCTCTATCCCCCGCAACTTTAGGCCACCGCTCCTCAAATGAGTCAAGGTCATCACGCCTTCTTTTTCGCGGCCTGCCTCGGCGACGTGTACAATCTAATATTTTAATCAATCGCTCAACAGAGAAACACACTATGATTATACACACTATTTTCAATAAACGAGAGGGCTGTAGGTACGAATTTTTTTCCTCAGTCTTGTCGACTTTATGCAGTGAAAACACTACAATTGTAGCGCAAGCCTGACACGGCTCCTAATCTCATGTCAATAATTCCGACAAATCTGCAAATATGTCGACTTGGAAAAATTTATATTATTTCACAACATAATTGTCCATATACTAAGACTATTATTACTTGACAATTGTCGAATTATCAGCAGACATATATCATTGACAATTTTAACTTGGTGAAATAGGGCCCAGGCTGTATCTCATGAACCGTGATAGTTAGACAGTTAAAATTTTCACAGATGATGTATTTCTCTTGCCGCTATAACAACAAATACTAAAAAATAAGATAAAATAAATATTTAAGGAGGCTCCCATACAAAAAACAAGTTTTGTTGCCGCTTTTATACATAATGGTACGGAACCCTTCGATCGCAAGTCCGACTCGCACTTGGCCGGTTTTTTACTACTTAAAGTAAATTTGACATTACTTCTATGGAGCTTATGTCAAATTTCTATCTCCAGTAGGGCGAACCGTGGATAGATAGGTTATCGAAACTGGCTTTAAGTCACCCGATGTTAAGTGACGGTGTGGTCGAAGAAGGCGCTACACCTGGCTTAGGACCTAAAAGAAGCTACGGGTTACGGTGGCTACGACAATCAACTACCCTCGTAGCTTCGTAGCAGTCGTAGCACACGGTGAGAATGTGTTGGATATGACAAACAAGCTTGGGATTGTAGTTAATCTATCTATCTTTCTTTCTATCTATCTATTCTCCCTATTTCCCCTATTCTAACCATTTTCGGTAAACAGCCAAAACAGTCATGCTCACGAAAGTGACTGCTTGCAGCGGCGTCATGTGTCGGGTCGCCCTCTTCCCTCTCATATGGTCGAGGAGAGCGATGGCTGGCACATGCGTCAACTCGTGAACGGGTGCTGCTTGTGGGGTCTGGTCTGCTTTGGTTGTGATCCCGCAACTCGTTAATATTCATGTTCCCATATCCCAATGTGTACAACCAAACAAGAGAAATCTTCTTATTAGTAAAGCTAATTAAAAAATATCGGACTATTAGATGACAAAAAAAAGCTTGGGATTTTAGTGAACTTGCTCCAATTCAATCAATTAGTAATAAGAATAAAATTGTCAATGTGATCGCGCCAAAAAAATTACCTGCCGGGCGTTTCTTGCCTGTTCTTTTGCCGGCGTAAGGAGGTTGGAATAGGCGTAGCTAGTTTTAAGTTGACGTTTTAAAGTGATCACAATGTATCCTATTAAATAAAAAAATTTGAATTTTGAATTTCGAATGACGCCACGCTACGCTTGGACAGGGAGCTGGCTCTCAAGTGAGGCTGCCGGAACGCTCCGGTGTGTCAATAGTCAATAGTACTTTATTCAATAGGATACATTGTGATAACTTTAAAACGTCAAACTTAAAACTAGCTACGCCTGTTCCAACCTTCTTACGCTGGCAAAAGAACAGGCAAGAAACGCTCGGCAGGTAATTTTTTTGGCGCGATCACATTGACAATTTTATTCTTATTACTAATTGATTGAATTGGAGCAAGTTCACTAAAATCCCAAGCTTTTTTGTCATAAAATATAAATAGTCCGATATTTTATAATAAGCTATACTTCTAGAATTTGTCTTTGTTGGTTGTGCATTGGGATAAGGAAATATGAATACAGTCGCTCAAAACTCAACAATCAAAACGCTTCAGTAGACTTGTTGGCAGCTTGCCCATTTTTTATATTCCGAAAATTCCCCTACAACCCCGAGGCGTTTGACCAGAGGCATCCCGAAAATATGCAGCTTTGTTCCCTTTTCAACTGCTTGTTGGAAATTTTCCGTTTAGAAAGAATTTTTCAAATTTACCCATTTCACTTTTAGTGAACGCTTGATGGTAAATTTTTTAAATAAAGGACAATGGTCATTATTGTATGTGTTGCGTCCCAACCCTTGTAACAGGTTGCGACTAATATAAACATGTTCATTTAAGCATTTTTATGAATAATAATCCAAGTTTTTATTATAATTGCGTGCAGGTCAAAATTTGTGTGTGTTAATGTTTGTTACCACGTATCACCGTAACTACTAAACCGATTTTGATAAAATTTGGAATGGAGATAGCTTATACCCTGGATTAACACATAGGCTTTTTATCCTGGAAAAAGGTTTTTGCGGGATAACGGAAAGACGCGGATGAAACCGCGGGCCGCAACTAGTAACATACGCTGACCACGGAGGAGATGAGGTCCTTCCCCGCGCGCGCAGTGACCATCGTGTTGTGTGCGCCGGACACGGCGGGTCCGTGGTCCGCCGTCACTATCAGCACCAGCTCGAAGAACCGCGCTAAATATGGTTATTCATTAAATTAATTCAACGTACAGTCTATTTGCACAAAGTAATTGCAGTGGTAATATTATTCGCAATTAAACGCAGTAGTAAAACACGCACGGAAATGGTTATTAGTGCAAATATTTGTATTTAGGGCCGGCAGCCGCCTCTCTCAGGCCAGTGCTCAACAAACTATGCACTGTCCGTCAACAGGAATGAACGAGAAATTCACTTCAACCTTTTTGATATGAAAAAACCTGTTAACACTTGCCGCGAGACCGAGTAAACAAATAAGGACCTAAACGCTTGGTTTGTACAGCTCGAAATCCAATTCTTTCTATTTACATTTAAATAGTTCTAGTAACTCACATAATTACTGTGTGAATGCAGGACATGCTGAAGTAACTCCTATACTAAAATGATTAAATAAGTAAAATATAAAAATAAGTCGGGTTTTCCTTCCTGACGCTATAACTCCAGAACGCACGAACCGATTTCCACGGTTTTGCATTCGTTGGAAAGGTCTCGGGCTCCGTGAAGTTTATAGCAAAGAAAATTCAGGAAAAATTTCAACAGAAAAGCGGTAAAATCTTTTTTCACATACAGCGCTATCTCTAATACATAGCATGTACTACACCGTATTCTTCAACAAATGATTGTTTGCAATTACAGATACAAGGACAAATTTATCATATGCATGGTTCAAAAAAAATATTTTTTTTCTTCTTTTTTTCACCAAACGAAATGTTACATAAAACGAAGCCATCTGGTGGCGAAACGGAGTTCGCCGGGTTTGCTAGTTATACATATTATGTACCTACCTTCTGTAATAAGACTCTATCATTATCACAGCCTTTCACGTTCCCACTGCTGGGACTCTGGCCTTCTCTCAGAGAGAGAGTATGGTATCTACCACGCTGGCCCAGTGCGGGTTGGTAGATATCGCATGCTCTTGAATGTTGCAGTTCTTGGGCATGCCGGTTTCCTCACGATGTTTTCCTTCACCGTTTTGAGCGATGGCAAATCCACACATTACTTATTAAGTCATAGGTGCGGGGCCAAGAGGATTCGAACTCGGTGTCGGCGTCTTGTAAGTACGCCTAACCGTTTGGATAAGACTCTATGTATAGTGGCAATCAATTGCTTTTTTAAAAGTTTTCTATTATTTTAATTAAATTGTTGCAAAATGAAAATGATTCTCCAGTTGAGACGTCCGGTCTATGCAGTTTTGTTTGGCAGCAGCTCTGTTTCAACACCAGACGAGCCGCTTCCACCGACCTCTTTAATCCGAAAGCTAATTCCGTCCTAGAATTTAAATCCAGAGGCAATTAAAACTCGTCGCTGGGCGAAAAGCCTCCCGTGAAACAATCAAGAAGTAAATCTATCTAGGATTTCCTGGCACTTTTTAATTATATTCTTATGAACTCGCGTCTTTCTCTACATTAAAAATAGGTAAAATTTGTTTGTTTGTTGAAGGTAATCTTCAGAATAACTGATCTTGTTTTCAATTTAATTTCGCTTATGGGAAGCTACATTATCCGAGTGTGTTTTATGCTGATAAAGTTATTTATTCGGGTAAAAATACGATGTTTGTGGTTCGGTATAGACAATAGATAATATATTTATTTGTGGCAAAAAACAGCATATACACTTCACACAATTAAATTTGATAATAAACATAAACAAAACAAATAAACTTATATAATAATACCAAGACAATTAATTATTAACATCTACTTGCATGCCAAATTTCAGCCCGATCCGTCCAGTGGTTTGGCCTGTGCGTTGATATAATACTATGTCAGTCAGTCAGTCACCTTTGAGTTATATAATATTTAGAAATAGTGTGATTACTGTGATTATCAAGTTAAATTTAGCTCCTCTGTAAACGCCCCGCACCGCAGCAGTTGTTCTGAATAATTGATAATGCACTTTTGCAAATCCAAAAGGGTTTCAATTATAAATAGATCCATTACTGGCTCCATACGAACCAGAAAGCAAACATTCACAAAGCCGCAGCTCTATTTAAGATTTTTTCAATTTGTTCAGAGCCAGTGAGTGGCTAACTAAACCTTTTTATAAATATAGCTTTAATTTAGAGAAGAATATAGTCGTTAAATAAGAATAATAATCATTGATTTTAGTAGGAAAACATCGTGAGGAAACCAGCATGCCCAAGAACTGTAACATTCAAGGGATAATATAAAAGCAAGATGTTTAATGCCGTAGACTTGGCTGTAGACCTTTTTCACGTATTACTTTGATTCTAACATAAACCGTTTAGCCAGTGTAAGGTGATAAAGCAGCCAGTACTCCATTCTCCTCAGTTATGTGTTACAAATATCATGATTTCATACTGAAAACTAAACTTTAACGAAACATTTTCGCTATAAATCGAGATGGATAATTTAGTTCAATGAGCAATTTGCATTGCGCCGATCGCTTAGTGGCAAGGGCTTACATCGGCAGGAATAAGTGGTTATTGCGAACAGAATTAATTAGCATACGTACATAGACACGGACTTGTGGCTGGACCGACTGCTGCCATGTTTTTTTTTTTGCTTAACGGAAAATAGCATGTGAAAATCAGTTTTATTCAACAAGACTTTTTTACTTTTATAAACGCAGACTTTATTTTTTTGAAATAGAGCCGTTAATTCCTCATGTAATTCCATATCTATAGTTTATAATTTGACCTTTGTGGCCTTAGAAAAAGCAACCTAGTATAGTATAGTTGCAATTTGTTGTTTCGAGTCGATCTAGAGCCGAGACGTAGTATATGCGATGAGCAAACGTTACCCTATTTCTTTGTGCAAAAGCAATTAATAATACTAATCAATTTATCCAGCATTATAAAATTAATCAATTTATCCAGCTGACTGCAGAGCGCAGCTCAAAACAAAAGTACGAAACACGCGAGGATGCATCGGCTTCGGCGGACAGATTTTCGGCTATCTCACCCCACGGGGTAGGGGCTGGGACGGGGTACAGTCTGAAACTAAATTAAAAGACCCGACGTCCTTTCATTAGATGCGGATCTCTGATTTTATTTTCCTCGTTTTGTTATCTCATTTTCTCCGCTGAACGCCTTTGAACAACGCTTACAAATTATGTCCAATTTAAATTTACGCTTTTATGTTATTAAAAACTTATCTCTGCTTCCACTTGTACACGCTTTCTTCAGAAATAAACATGATCATTTATTAATAAACCTAACGGAAAGAAGATTCGCCAGTTAAATCGTTCGTTTAGAAAATGTGCTTACAATTTTCCTAATAGGGTGAAATGTTTTGCTGCATCGGTTCGGATTATTCTCGTTATCGCCGCCGTAACGGAATTTTACAGCAATATTTCTGTAAGCTTTGAATATTTCGCCGATCAAATATTGAAGTGCAGATCTCGTATCGGTGTTTTTAATCTCGTGCCCGTGGGAATAAACTTATATTTAAGTCTTTGCTGAGGCGAGATCCAATCTACAGCGGCGACGACGGGACTGTGGGAAGGATCACCGAGCGGTTTTTTCACTTTTGATCAATTACGCGAGTATCGAATAAAATTTTCCACCGTTTTCCTTTAACTTTTTCTTGATGGGAGGAAATACGGGCTATCTAGACTGTTCTAAAGAAGTGAAGAAACGAGTTTGTGAATTTCTATGTAGTGTAGGTAAATAATATTTCAGATTTTGACAATTCTTTGAGTACCCTACTATTCCCTACCTACCTACCTCTGTTTTATTATGATAACAATTCCGTGAGAATATTCATGTGGGCGAAATCACGGAGCTCAGCTTGTTGATAATAAATCATTAGCTATGGTAACATAATTTGAAAGATAAGATTTTAATTTAGTCAATATGACATTTTGTATACCACCTTTATTATCTATGGATTCATGCTAATTTTAAGTGATGATGTGATCATAATGATGATGATGTGATGGTGGGACTCAGCTGAAAGCCGGACACGGTACAGTCCCCGTATGTCAGAATAAAACAATTAGTGCGGGACGTTGACGTTTAAACGAGAGCTTTTACCTCTCAGATTAGAGAAGCAATATCACCAGTTTCAGTTGAACTTTAGAAAAGATTAACACCTACTTAGGCTCTAATCAGCTTAGCAATTTATGTGTAGCAAGAATAATCCCGCTCTGCAAAAATGGGATATGAAACTACATTCTCGCCGGGAGCGGGCCCGGCGTCCGCGAGTTAATTCCCGAATTATTGCCAATTACCCCTTCTAAGCTCGGGAGAGTTGTTTGCTTGTTGTTTTAGATTAATTATTTTCTACACTTTGCTAACGTTATTTTGTTCAAATATAGTCAGAAGCGAGCGATGGTGGCTGAACGGTAACGCGAATTACAAGACACCAATACCAAGTTCGACTCCTTTCGGCCCCACATAAGTAATGTGCGGATTTGCCATCGCTCAAAAACGGTGAAGGAAAACATCGTGAGGAAGCCGTCATATCCAAGAACTGCAACATTCAAGGGCATGCGACATCTACCAACCCGCACTGGGCCAGCGTGGTTGATTACAGCCCATACTCTCTCTCTGAGAGAAGTCAGAGTTCCAGCAGTGGGAACGTGAAAAAGGCTGATGATGATGATGATAGTTACAAGGCGCTAAGCCAGATGCATTCACCATTCGTTATTATAAAGCAAAAATACATTTGGTAATGACAATTTCGACGTTTTTGTTGTTGTTATGGCTTCACACGTTTAGTGCCTTTGCCAGTGTAAAGTATAAAATATTAATGATGATTATGAGATAATGGGACCCAGCAACAAGCCGGGCAAAAAGGATAGTCCCCTTTGTTTATGTAAAGTAGTGGCAATTTACTTTACACGGACTTTTTGGAGCAACTACAAAAAAGTAACTTTTTACCACTTTTTTTTAAATTTCCGTGTGACGCCATTGTAACAAAAAATTGTAAAGTCTTCTTTGTTTTGTTTCTAGGTCTTCTTCTTCTTCTTCTTCTTGCCCTGATCCTATTTATTTGTGGTCGGCGCAGCATGTTTTCTTCTTCCACTCTCCTCTATCAGCCGTCATCGCTTCATTCACTCTCCTTTCTTTCCCTTTCCTTTCCTTTTGTTTTGTTTATAGGTATTCAATGAAATGTACAACATTTGTTTGTTCGGCGGGAATAGGTATATCAAACAATTTGTGTCCGACGTTCTTTGCATTTTTTATATCAAGTAGGTACTCTTTATTCACGTGGAGCTACGAAGTTGGACGTCTTGCGCAATAGGCGGTTGCATAACTTATAAATATTGTTGCATAACTGCACGCTTGTCGGTTCAACGTTACATTATTAAGCACTTCGACTTTACGTTACAGAGTCAACACGTCTATTTTTAACCGTAGTATATAAAGGGGCAAAAGAGTTCTATTTTTACGTAAACCTTGACAATTGCCGTCGCTTTCGTTTCATTCATTTCTTTTTCTGTCTTTGTAATGTTTACATCGAGTATTGAGTTTTGTCGTTTTTTTTATCAGTAATAATTCTATGTTTTATCGCACCTGTTATTAATTAATATTCTTTCTGTTCTTTTGAAAAATAAGGCCTAGTATAAATTCGTTATCTGCAACACCAATTTCAGCCTGGAACTCAGGTCTAGGGTAAGGTCCATATCTTCAGTACATGTATTTTATTTGTAAATTACTCATACTCATAATTTGTTTAAATGCCTCCTTCACACGGAAACAGCATAACGTATTTAAATAAAATGTTAAATGGAGACAGATTACATTCGGAATTAAAATATAGACTACATTTCATTCCCAGTACCCGTAGGATTACAAAACACCGCAGGCAACAACTAATTAATGATTGATGATAATCATGACGCTTCCCATTAAGCGAGCAACTTGTTCGACTCGTCAGATTGTTGCTTTAAAAAGTTATTGAAGCTCTTTTTGTGTAACAAATTAGTCAAACTAGGACTTAGCCGCAGCTATTTCCAGTAGTTGTAGAAAGACAAACATTCCTCGAGAAAATGGGGAAACTTTAAGCTGCGGAGAAATTTTTGCTTACCTATAATATTCTTAATCAAAGTCAGAGTGAATGTAGCTAGAGTGAAACGGAGTGCCTCGTCTATCGCGTTTGTTCACCGTGGCTGGTATCTCAGCGATTCCCTGACGACAATGGAATGGAGAAGTTTTAATTGGACTGAACTATACGTGGATATAACTTGGTGCTTATACACTGTACATTGAATACACTGCGCCTGTTTGAACCTTCAATGTATTTGCTTTAACTGTTTATGTAGATCTATATGGAGGTAGCATTTTGGGCGCGATGTCCGACATCGCAAGGATCGTTTGATTGTATTGACTATTTATGACATTATGGAATTTAGAAAACGTCCTCCTCCCATCTAATTTGTACTGTGCCCGACGGGGGGGGGGGGGATAATAGTTTTTTTTAAGTTCTTTGTATAGTATGGTTGCAATAAAACATGAATATGAAAATTAACTATCTTTAGACTTTTGAAGCGATGATTTCTCAGTGGCAGTAACGTCGACTTGCAATTCAAAAGACACTGGACTAAACACAGATTACAAAAAAAGTTACAAAACGAAATCAACAATTAGTTTCAATGTTATTTTAACGTGGATCTCTTTATCTCTAAACGGTTCCAAAGGCATCCCTTTGCAAAACGTAACATTTTCACGAATATTTTGAATTTTAATTGTTACACAATGCTAGCGCCGAGGTACGGGTATCGGGCGGGAGTGGCTGGGACAATGCAGGTGTCCCGGCTTACGGGCGAACACGGGAACGATCTCTCCCGACGTAACATGGGACGTCGCTTGTCCCACTTAAGTATGTATAAATCTAACTGCAAACTATTTTGCATTTCTATAGTAACTTAAGCTCTCGCTTTATGGAGCGGTGATGGCTCGGTATTATTATGACAAAATGATGGGACAAAGCTTTTGGGTGCGACTCAATGAGCTTGAGCTTTTAGTTAAGCTAAGAATTCTTACAGGATAGTTGGACCACACGTTCCTGGATGTAAAATGACAGTGCGGTCGATGGTGGCGCTATGATAGGCTTTAATTAGGATCTGGCTCTTAAATATTGCCGGAACACAGTGATGGGTGCTTGGCAATAGATTCGTAAGTATGGTAGCTAAGGCGAGAACTAGAATATATCTAACCGCCATCTTTACATGACTACTTCTTGAAATTAACCCTAAAGAAGGACGTAGATCGAGGGATGAGAAAGCTATGGTATCATCACACTATAAGCCATCATCGCCAAGTCCAGGTATCACTTGAGCCTCACTTTGACTTTCGCCAAACTTTGGTTCCGTCACGATGTTTTTCCTCAACGAAAGCTGAAGTTGTTCGCCGGTATAAGTACCGCTACGTATTGTGATTTTCATTTAATACAGCTGCATTTCGAGCTCAAACGTACGAGTATAAGCCGTTTGAAAGCCGCTTCCGGCGATACTGTCTGGCTCAGGTCAAACGCGGCAGAATAAATCTAGTGAAACGATTTCGTTTGTGTACTATCAAAGGATCAATTGAGCATTTTCAGTAACTGCGAGCGATAATCTGGAGTGTATTGGATTCTCAAATACACGTTCAAGATTGAGTACTCTCTCACAATACCGTAACTATATATTTGCTAAAGACGAGCATAAATTATACCATAATATTCGCTACTACATACCTAGTTGTTCAAGGCATGCTGCGAGACAAAAATGTTAGTGCATTGACAAAAACGCTGAAAAATATTTTGCTTTTGAGTGTTATGGATCCCCTATCTGCGTAGTATCTGATACCCTAGATACAGAGAACCTAGGGTCAGAGATATGATTGTGATTGTGGGCACCATTATCATTTCTTCGATTCGATTTTATTATGTGTCTTTGCCCGGACTTTTATTTGGCATTAGCGGACGTGTAGCCAACGCTTAGAAGCCATTTATTTGACACACAAAAACTAAGGGAAGGAACTGTGAGGTGTACTTACTATTGCTTACTCTTGGTTTGTGGCAAAAAACAGTTACTATTTGTATATATTAATTAGTTCGTGTATTTGTATTTTTAATTACTGTTCTGTTTGTGTAAGTTTATGCATTTTTTTATCACGTTTTTTGCTACAAATGAAATTATTGTCTATTATCAAAAATGTAAATAAATTACCTGGGTTATTATTGTGAAGTAATTGCTGCTAGCCAAAAACTGGTCTATGGGATGAGACTCCAGCACCTGCCAATTCAGTCTCATTCAAAAATACCTAGCCAGGTGACTCACCGCAATTATTATTCTCATTTTATATCTAAAGTTTAAGCTTTTTACATTACCATTTTTACAGTACTTCAGCTCTAAAAATTAAAGAAGAAGATGGGTAGGATAAACGTATATACCGTTCGCATAATAAAATACGCTTGCAAAATGGATATTGTATCTACTGTCGAGCGAACGGCAGACCATTAATTATGCAGTAAGCTGGCACTGGACTTCGGTCTGATGAGCTCGGAGATCGCGCCA
Source organism: Opisthograptis luteolata (assembly GCA_931315375.2). Taxonomy (NCBI): domain Eukaryota; kingdom Metazoa; phylum Arthropoda; class Insecta; order Lepidoptera; family Geometridae; genus Opisthograptis; species Opisthograptis luteolata. The sequence continues at coordinate 15,526,307 of OV928033.1, forward strand.
GACGAATCATCCAATTGTTAACTTGAATAAAATGAATCCGATCATTAAAATAGAGCACAAAAGAAAAATATTTTTTTGTTTGTATTATTTTTTCTGAAACCTTTTATGTTTGCCACGGTTTTTGATTGCGTTCGTTACTTATCCACACGATTTTTTATTTAGGAAAAGTTTTAAGGCAGAGCTAGTGCTAACAAATTAAAAAAATCTTTAACTGATTGGTTTCTTGGCCATTGTTTCTACAGTGTAAAAATATTCAAAGACTTTTTTACTAATATTTATTTGTAATACCTATGGAAAAAAATAATGTACGAATACATTATGCCACCAATTAATGATCAGCAAATAAATGACTTGATATAATCCATTGATTGATTGTGAAAACATGAAAAAGCATGAGCATAGCAATACCGCATACATTATGAATTCACACTATCTCACACTCACAAGTTTACAGTACGAGTAACTTCTATAGGGAAAAGAAAAGACATAAAATTCTTGCATAAAAATATTAGTAAAACAGCTTTTAAAAACATCATACACAAAATAGCCATTAGCGTTCTGTTGAATGCAAAGGGGTGGCGATGTGAGCTCCAGTCTCTGAGCCAAGCTTAGCTGTGATAATGTGAATTGAGCACGAATGGGTAGCTGGGAAGCATTATCCAATGTCAAAAGCACTTATGGCTTAAATACTTTCTTAGGGCCTCTGCAGAGCCGAGGACGTAAATTACTGTTCTTTATAAAAATGTTTTCAAATCGGCTTGCGTATATATTTTTTTGTGTGTTCGCGGATAACTTTGTCGTTTATGAATCGTTTTTGATGATGTAAATTTTTGTTGGAAAGTTGATATCCCAAGGGAAGTACTGGATACCAGAGGATACCAGGATCCGATGATGGCATCCCAGAGAAATCGAGGGGAAAGAAAAGTCAGTTTTTTATGTTAAAAATTACACTTGTTAGAGGTTGCATTTCGGTGCACGCACCGGTTCGTCAGGCGCGTTAATTTATGCTGCCAAATAAAGCTTCATTTCGCAAATATGAAAACCGTCCAACTTCAATGCATCTCGTCAGCCCATTGTTTGTGCGGCGGTTGATATTTTCACAATATTCACAAACCAATTATCGCCAGGAAATATTGTTTCCTGCTAAGTGTCATTTACCTTTTTTCTCGCCGCGGCTGCGGATTGGTTTTCCGGCTGCATTGTTTGTTTGAACCATGTTACCGGCCGCGGCGTTTGTTCTTGTTTATTTTCTTTACCACCATTGTTGTGGAGGAACAATTAAATAAAACTTTTATGATATAATTTTAAGCGGTTGTTTCGTTTAATGCGATTACTGTTTATGAATAAAAACAAACGAAGTCCTAGCTGGTTTTATGATATAAATTCAACGCTTGAAGTAGCATAGAGACATGAAATCAATTAGTAATAAAAATAAAATTGTCAATGTGATCGCGCCAAAAAAATTATCCGCCGGGCGTTTCTTGGCTGTTCTTTTGCCGGCGTAAGGAGGTTGGAACAGGCGTAGCTAGTTTTAAGTTTGACGTTTTAAAGTGATCACAATGTATCCTATTGAATAAAGAAAAATTTAGGTAGCTTCGTTTGGTAATTGTAAGGGTGCAATAGGAGAGGATTTCTTGGAGTAGAGCTCAAAAAATATAAAAGATTGTATGGAAAGTATCAACTTAGGTCACTAGTTTAAGAGTGAAGTAAAAATAATGATTCATCAACAGTCAAAGTAAAATGTTGTAAAAATGTACGAAAAAATCACCTACCGGTAATGTTTATAGGTAAGTTTTACTACACTCCTGCTTATACTCAATTTGACTAAACCACTCTTGGAGTAATGAAGTAATCCTAGTTAGGGATCAGTTTTATAATTATAAATGAACAGTCTTTACAGTTGAATACTTTTATCTTTACAATGTCACTACAAACGGATGTAACAAAAATCTACTCCAAACAGAAATGTAAGTAGGTAGGTATAGTCAGCGACAAAAGTAGATGATCATACTCGATTTCCCAAATGTGTTATAAAACAGTAATGTTTCGGTTTATTACAACTTACAAGGCAGCGTTTGGCCACAATACAGCACGCCTGATGATGTTAAGTTATGATACGGCCAAAGGTTGGTGTTTAAGACTATAAAGGTAATCGGAAAATTTGTATTTGTTCAGCGACTTTTGTCGTTGACCGTACTACACATTTTATACATAAATGTGAATACAATCCGCGAATATCTCCTCCACGGTAATAAATATAAGACCGTGATAGTTTCCCTTCCCGGCGGTATTAGCTGGGCATACTGAGGAGAGTCGGCTGAGATCAAAAGGGGTCCGTCGCTGGCACGTCAGCTTCACCGGCGCACGCAACGCATTGAAAGCAACTTTCTTCAAAATCAATGGCGTACGCAGCAACGATCGTATCCCACATGAGTCGGCGTCAACAAGTACGCCAGAGCTCCCCTCCGGGGGTGAAAGAGGGGGCTGCCACGGCGCCCCAAGGGTGTTTAGGGGTGAGATTCAACTGGTGCAATGCGGCGTACTCGTAGCTTCATCCCATTGGCGACGGAGTTTGTTTTTGCCGTTGTATTTCGGTAGTATCAACAATTTTGTTAAGTGTGCTCTATGCAAGCGCTAGCCAGCACTTTCAAAGACAAATTTTAGTTGCATATCCTGAAGAATAAAAATATTTGCTTTGAAAAAAATTCTAGAGAATACCCACCACTAGTATTCGCTAGTTCTCGCTTGGCTAGCTACCACCCTCTTATTAAGAATCTGTCACCACGCACCAATCGGTGTGTTCCGGCAGCCTCGCTTGAGAGCCAGTACCCAGTCCAAGTGTAGCGTGGCGCCATCTTCAACTACATCGTCACTTAACGTCAAGTGGCATGTGTTCAAAAGCTAACCCGTAAATAGTAACTTAAAACAAAACTTGTTGAAAGATTTTCTGTCCAAAAATATGTTAAGAATAGAATAAATTATATTGGTTTGCAACAAGTAGACATAAATGTAATGCTGGTTATTCCGTTAGAGTTTAGTGACGTGATGTCACAAATAGGCACCGAACAGTAGTCTAATAAACATAAATAAATAAATAACTAAATAAAAAATACAACTCTAAAATAACAAGTTACATTAACTTACATTTGGCCGTATTAAATTTGGGGCACGAGTTGGTGACAGATATGCCAGTGATTTTACAAATCTTCATCTTGGACGAAAATGTTTGTATATAAGGTCTTATAAATATGTATTAAAGTCAGAAGAATTTCTCTCCGTGTACTTATTGAGTCTGTTTTGAACTAAATTATTACTTTAACTTACGTTAATCTTAACAGAGTATATGGTAAATTTAACTTTCAAAACAGACTTGTTCTACAAAATACAGTATCTAATCTGCAATTCTCATGCTATTAAAATCGGCTGCTTCCTATGTTAGTTACTAATTTTCTTACAAAAAAAATTCTTCACGATTAGACAATTTTTTTTTAAATTGTTTGTAATTATCCAAATAATGTTTTAGGGAGAAAAATTCCCATAATAATTCGTATGAACACGTCAACTATGTATTTACATTTGAGTTTTCGTGCAAAACCAGGGCGGGTCGCTAGCTGAAAAGAAAATGTAACACATTAAAATATTCCATTTTAGTCAAATAAATAGAAAACAATCCAGTTGACCACCTGCTGTTTTTAGACAATAAAGCGCAAAGAGGTCATCAACTTGTCACACATGTTTGAACACAAGACTTGCCTCCAGCAATTTTCACAAACGCTTAATTCCTCTAGAAAAAGCATTGAGCAACTTCACCTTTCATTATAAACGTCTGGGCAGGCTCACATACGTTGTAAATAAAACCTAAACGAGTACGGTGGCCTCACCAAACATATTTTATTTCTCAACATTTCTCGATGCTGGAAAATAATTACTGTAAGTGCTTTCCGAGAGGTAAATACGTATTTTAAACGAGAAGTATAATTTAATACTGCTGAAATTGTATTACAGGTAAAGGTATCATGTTTTTGATATGTTTTAATTAAGTTAAGCGAATTCAAATGAAATAAAAAATGTGCTTGGGGTTTTTTATCTCTGCGCCAATCTCAGGTCTTTCGTAAAAAGTTCAGTTGTTAAGGACACTTTGTAAATATTGACTGCGCTTAGCGATTTATTTTAAACAAGTGCTGAGAAAGATGACCGGTGATGGTGACGGGTCTAACAAAGGACCAAACTTATATAGTTAAATATTCTTTCTTGTTTTAGGTTCGAAAAATTCATCTAATTACTATCACTAAACACTAAACTCACTAACTCTTTGCACTTCAAGTATACAAAAATAACACTTCCTATTTCAATCCTATAGTTAGAATGGCTCGTCAGTATAATGAATTGCTAATTAATAATTCTGAATTAGACATCTTTGATCCTAGGTTAAACAGTTTCATAAAAACCATTAAAAATATCCTCCATCCCAAACCGGATGGTTTGGACGCAGCTGTTGTGCGTCCAAACAGTCCATCCCATAGTTAGTATTTAGTTTGTACTTTGTAAGCAAAATTGATTGTACCGTGTTGGGGTGCCCATCTGCAAAGTTCCATGCTCTGTGGATGGGTACTTTCATCTCACTCGTCTCGATACGTCTTTACCTTGTTTTAATGTTTACACATATTTTGAGTTGCAATCCAGTTCAGATTTTGTATATATTATATTTTGTTTAAGAAATTGATTGTAATTTGTCTTGTGTATTAAATAAATAAATAAATAAATATCTCACTAAACTTACGATCACACAAGAAAATTATGAATGGGAAAGTTTGTGGACGAGTGGGTTCATGCTGCAAAAAGCCCATGAGTGAAATTTAGAATGGAGAAAGCTTACATCTACCGTAGATTAACATAAAGACTTCTTTATAAAACGACAAAACCGCAAGTCACAGCCATTGATCGACTACATTTTATTTTATTTGTCATCGTGAAATATTGTCTACCAAAAATAAACAAATCTCAGCTGCTCACTCATTCTTATTTCTCTACAAAACTCCCAGTGCGTCCTCGCCGCACGTTGTTCCAATAAAATCACGGCCAGAGTCCAATTTTTAATACCATCTTCTGAAGAAGCACCCTTTTGTCCCCGTGTCTGAGCGGAAGTTTCCACAGCAAACCCGAGGGCACGAGCGTGTGTCTAAGAATGAAGCTAGTACTCCTAGCGCAGGGAGGGGGTTTACCGGAACGAAATAAGAAAACTTCAGACGTGAAGCGCGGGCTTTTGGGACACAATAGGCTCTAGACTTTTACTATAGGCTTTGGCAAAAGGCTTTTACTGGTGGGCCAACTTTTATTGAGGTTAGACAAATTTTGTTGTTATTTGCTGGTAGGAGAGTCGTTGCTCACAGCGAACGTTTAAGCATCTGCAGATGTACACGTACATCAGAGCGTCAATTCCTCTCGTTTCTTAAAATGGCTATTGCTAATAACAGATCATTCAGCGGTGACAAGAAGACGAATATCCAGAACTCGAGTGAAAATAATCATTTACTCGAGTAGAAAGTCGTGTTCAAACTCGCAGACTATGAACAGACTTTTGGTGTGTTCCAACAGTCTCACTTGAAAGCTATTCTTCTCAGTCCAGGCGTGACACCACCTTTGACCATATCGTCACTTAACTTCAGGTGATTTATGGTCAAAAGCTGTAAGAAGTAATAATGAAGGAGGCAGTTTTACTCGAGTGAGCTCGTTATCCGTCTGTTATTATCAGCCTTTCACGCTCTCACTGCTGGGACTCTGGCCTTCTCTCACAGAGAGAGTATGGGCTGTAATCTACCACGCTGGCCCAGTGCGGGTTGGTAGATGTCACATAGCCTTGAATTTTGCAGTTCTTGGACATACCGGTTTCCTCATCCGCCTGACTCGAGTAAAATCTACTCGTATTGTGTAGAGAAAAAAAATTACATATTGACATAAACGTGAGTCATGACCAAATCAATAACATGAGTCATGACCAAATCAATCAATTCCGCTTGATGCTGCACATTACGACGAGGTGTGATGCATAATGTATATTTTTGCTCGACATCACGGTAATAAATTCAGTTGAAATGTGTTTTAACTAGCTTTTTGTCTGCGGTTAGGGATGTCCAGGGTACAGGAATAGTGCTGGATTTCATCAGTTTTTTATTAAGTTGGTGGCTCCGTCCCAATACGGTTTGTTGAAACTAACTTCACTTTACAGAGTGAACATCTAAAGTAGGTATATGTTATATAAAAAAAGTGTTTTAAAAAGAACTAAAATTCCATCTCAATCCATTTAGTTCAAGTCAAGTGTATGAATTAATTTTATATCTACAAATCTATATTAATAAAAGAACTTTATAGGGATCAAGGATGTTTTAAAACGATCATGATACAGGACAAACCGGTTAACAAAGAAACATAATTATTCAAAATATTCAAGGCGTACCTACAACAAAAACTGATGTTCAAAATTCTACCTTTAAGAGGGTCAAAAGGGTTGTCAAAGTTTATTTAGAAAAAAAAAATGTTTTGTTATTACGCGTTGGAAAGTTTTTAGTACATTAAGCAAAATAAATAACGAAACACATGAAAATCACCCCCAAGGGGCACAAACGAGATATTAATGTTTGTTTGAAAATTATTAACTTCCACGTCGGCGAAGCTGAGGGCAGCTCACTAGTATTATAATATAAAAATAAATCCCAAATATTTAATTTACATATTCATTCACCTACCTTGAACATCAAAGACAAAGGGAAGAAATTCTGTGCAAGCTTATGCTTGCAACTTCTTTGCTCGCAATGTCTTAATTACCTTTAAAATGATTGAAGCTCTCCGTTAATACAGCTGCAACCTTACCTTTTCATTATTTCACTAACATAAACTGTAGCATAATATGCCTGATTCCCCACTATGACCTAGCGGGAGGCCATTAGTACCGTAGCGGAACATTTGAGCGCCACGAAGAGGGCAAAGCCGTCGTAATTAGCTTACGAAAGCCTTGCTCCGCGCTGCTTTTGTAACATTTCCCAACTACTATTTAACAGCTTCGGATGGCGCCTCTCAAAGGTCTTCCGTTTATCTCACTTTGTCTGAAATGTCAGGAAATTGCAACGATTTAGTAGCAGTTGACTTTTAGATTGCACTTTAGTTTTCGAATTATTTCACAATAATTATGTACCTAATTTAACTAGTACCGTGTTACACGGGAAAGTTGATACGTAAATAGATAGATTAACTGTTTATTGGTACCACAATACAGATAAATTAAAAAAGACTAGAACAATAATTAAGCTTAATGGTTGTTACAAAGGGTGATCTTATCTCTCAAAGCGATCTGTCAGCGAATTGATGTGTCATTTTCGTATAAATCTGTAAGGAATGTGTTCGAAAGTTCACGTTTCTTAGGAAAGGTTACATACCAAGTTTTACACTGTAACATTTTAATTGCCCCCTCAATAGACGATTAATAAATAATTATGCACTTCATTACAGATACATTCCATGCGCCAACTTTTTAGTGTGAAAAATTCAGGCTTTTGTCAATGTTTCTCCGATGATAACAAAATGAAAATGTGGAGGTAGATAATACCAAATTTAATAAACAAATGCAATATTAAACTAAGACAGAGTTAACTAAAGCTTACCGAAAATTGAGATTAATTTTTTCACACATTTTTTTCAACAGACATTTTTTTCTGTTACTGAAACAGGAAACATTAAATTATCAAAGAGTTTTTCTTTCAAAAATAGCAACACCAAGCGACATGTGGTCAAGCCTGTAAGTAGTAAAATAATTACAAAAAACGGCAAAAATATAAAACAAATGCTACTTTTAATCGTTCTCCTCTTCTATAAACAACGAGAGCTTCATAATTAATTCTTGATCATTTCAAAAGATAATTAACAAACACTGAATGTGAAGAATTAAAAAACTTGCGCACTGCATTAGAGGGATTGCAAGCATTGGAATCAATATTTAATTAAATATTCCCACTAGAGGGTGCCATCAAAAGAATTCAAAATTTCCCCATAGTGTATATCTCATATCATGCCCACCAGCCCTACCCTAAACTAACAGACGTGCCCTCTGCATTCTAACCGAGGGGATGCTATAGCTGTTTATATAGCTAGCTACCCTTACAACTGCTAGAGGGGTAGGTATGGCCTCGACTAGGCATCGTTTTATTACTGTATACATATAGCTCACGCGAGGTACCAGATTACACGCGGTTGAATACTCCTTTCAAGATATTGGATTTATCAGTTATCGTTCATTTAAACTATATCTTACTCGTTATAAAAATAGCTAAACGGTTTATTGAAGCGATGTTTGCTCAGTGGTAGTGACGTTGCCTTGCGATCCGTAGGTCGTGGCTTCAAGTCCTACAACGAGCTCGAGCTTTCGGTGAAGCAAAACTTCGCGATGGAACCATAGCTTGGTGGTAGGGCATTTTCTAGTGCTCGCCTGGCTAGCTGTCGCCAAGCACCTATTGGTGTGTTCCGGCAGCCCCACTTAAGAACCGGTTTCCAATCCAGTTGCAGCATGGCACCACCTTCGACCACATCGTCGCTTAACATCAGTAGTTTATCGTTGTATTCCAGCTCAGTGGTTTGCCTAAGAGTCTCAACTTACGCTTGGTTTGTGAGGCAGATAAGGTAGCAAGAAATGACAAAAGTTCTTCCTTGTTCTGATCCAACCCAGCGCTCACGGGCTACGTCGTAGAGCTCGGAACAATCTAGTCTAGTGTCTCATCAGTACTTAAATTCTGGGTGGTTAGAAGTTGCACTAGTTCATTTCGTGAATTCTATGCTAGCGTGAGTTGTACTGAGCGGTCCCATGTCGTAGAGGATCTTTAGAACGTTGTAACTATCATTATTGTAAATCTTAAACTTTAGGAGTACAAAGCTTTTCAAAGTTGTTGTTATTTAAGTCGCCATTTTTCTAGAACGCCCACCGTTCTGACGATAGAGACGTTTATCAAATTCACGTTTGAAAATGAACAAGATCAAATTCTATTATGTCAAATGATGCATCCCGTAAAGGTAAACTAAAACCATGTATATAGCACGGCTGTCAGAAACATGTTAAAAGTTATTTCGAGACGAACTGTCTACATTCCAGCCACCTGGAAGCCTATACTTCTTTCTCTTATATGCATCAGCATCATTTTAATCTCACATTGAAAATCTGGACTACTTTAAATCTAGATTACTTTACTATTGAAGAGGCAGAGACGTTTTACTGACGTCACGTTAAATGAGTGTTTCGTTCTATCATAAAGCAGTAATAGATTGTCATTCGTTCTAATCAACAATGTTTCAATTAGCTCAAAGTCTGATGTTGAATAACATTATTTCCAAATCCTCGATGGTTTTGTAAAAGTTGACGGTTGGCCTTCTGCTCAAGGGAGCAACTGATGTTTCTAGCAGTAATGTTGCCAGCAGCAATGTTTCAAGCTATCATCTCGCCGGCTATAATGAAAGCGGTACATCACCATCGGCGTTCGATAAAGGCTAACGGCGTCGTAACTAACCGGAAGGGAATGCGATTAATTAAGATCCTGCCAAGTGTGATCCGCGTATCACCCCTGTATCTATTTGGGCCTCAGCGGGAGCTAGGGAACTGTTTAATTACTAATCTATTGTAATCCAAATCAAACAAATTTCCTGATATTTTAAAAATTCCACCTTTTTTAGCTCTTGACATTGATAGCAATACGATATTTTTCGCCTCAAGGCACACGTGTATAATTAATAAGAAAAGAAACCTAATTTTGTTTCCCCTCGATTTCTCCGGGACGCCATCATCATATCCTAGTTTCCTTATCTTGGTACTACCCTTGCGATATCTCATTTCTAACAAAAAAGAATCATCCAAAAATGAGCTGTGGTTAACTCTACTGTCAGAATTTTCAGACCTTCAACATGGCTTTACGACTTTACAGCAAAGACAGGTAGCTTTACGTAATTTAACTTCTTGCAAGTAATAATACATGCAATTTAGGTGCACTGAACTGCATTGACACCCTTTGGTTGTGACGACGGTTAAGTCAATAATATTATAATTGCTGTTACTGTTATGGCATGTTTCCTCACAACCCATTAGTCATTCGTAATTATTAACGTAGCGGTGAGTACCACTAGCGACGTATCGCCCAGGCGTATCATGAATAACTTAGCCAAGACATATCTTGGCCAGTCATGCCCGACTCTTTAAAACGCGCTGGTAATTTTACGTATAAATGACTAGTGACACGCCCCGGCTCCGTACGGGTGCAATGTAGTTTTGTAGATACTAATATCGGGCAATATTTTACAAATCTAATAATTATTCTGCTTACTTTTTTTTACAATCTAAAATAGTTGGTCTTTAAAAAATGGATAAACATATTCAGTGACAAATAATACTATGTAGAGAACTATGTTTTGTCTATAATTTTTTTAAAGCTTAAACTTTTAAGTTAAAACATCCTTTCGTTATGATAAGTTCAAACTTTTAAGCATGTTTTCGGGGCATGTGCAAAGTTGCTGGAGAAAATTCGTTTAAAGATATATATCTTTGCTAATATTATAAATACAAAACTAACTCTCTTTCTCTGTTTGTTCTTCAGTCTGTTTGTGACTTTTTCACGCCTAAACCGTTTGATGAAATTTGGTATGGAGATAAAAAAATATGATATCTATACTTTTATCGCGATAAACTGTAATTCGCGCGGTGGAAACCACAAAATACAGCTAATAAAATATACTTAAAACACAAATCTGCAAAAATATTTTTGGAATTAGTTTTTTATCTACTATCGGCAAAACATTTTGCTTTTATCATCAAAATTCTAGCTCCAGCTCAAAAATATGTATATATTATATTTAGAAGGATGCAACATGTGATCACTTCAAAAATTTCAACTTAGTACTAGCTACGCCTGTACCAACCTCCTTACACCGGCAAAAGAACAGGCAGGTAACGCCCAGCAGGTACATCTATGATCGCCATTACGTTTAATTTTTTTCCTATCAACAGATCTTTGATCACCACTTGGTGTTTTTTCAAAAAGCTTGCACAATAAACTCTGTAGAATTTGTTGACTTTTATAGATTCTAGTAGTCAGCCTATTACGTCCCTACAGTCAGAAATGACTCCACACTCTTTTGGAACTTATGTACTGTTTCCTATCATCAAATTACCTAAAACATTTACAGCGCGATTTTCAAATATAAACCTGTTTCGTTTATTCGCTCACCGACCGCCCGCTGTCATCGTTGGCAATTTAAAATAAATTTTCTAAAGGAATTCCTTTATTAAATTTCATCCCCTTTAAAACTATTTGTGGCAACAGCTGGCTACCTAATTAAAAAAACGACCGCGGCTGCTGGCCAGTGACACAGGCTTTTTACTTTCAACACCAGTTCTTTGAATATTTACTCGACTTTGCTTTTATTAATGTTTCATGTCCGGTAGATTGGGCTTAACGATGTCATAACTTTAGGAAGCTCTACTTACATTTGAAGGGTACAGGAAAAGAAGTGGCTTATCGGCCGACATAAACAAAAAACAGAAATAATATCTAATCGAACCTCCCATTTGACGTTTGTATGGAAAACTATAAACTTTCAAGCGCGTATATGTATGCGGCACATGCCTGTTTGCTAGTCGATTTATCAATGTATATATAAATAATAAATGAAATAAAATAAAGTTTTTAAGGGTCAAATCGGAAAAATAGAGAATTTGGGAAAAACTAAAAGTGCTTTTCCCGGGGCTTGTGGCTAATCTGGGTTTTGTGCGCCATTTTCCCGTTCGATCTGCACCACTTCAATTCACCTTTTTAATTAAAAAAGACAAACAACTTTTACAACATAGCAGAAAAAAGTGTTGAATGGTTCGTCGTAGAAGTGAAAGTTTCATCTAGATGTTGGGTTTTAATTTCCCGGTATCGCCTAGAGGGATAGGAAGACGTCGCGTTTTACACCGAACGAGTTTCCACTGCATTGAACGCCATATCGGAATGGAATACCTATCGAGATACGTATCAGAAAATTGGTCGCTTCTCGCGACCAGCTATTAAATGATATAAAATTAAAGACATTTTTCGCATTACGACAAAATTGAACAAAAATTTGGATGAAGTTTCTATGGATAACATATTTCACATTCACATTTGTACGGTAAGATTATGTTTGCATTCTAGTTGTGCTCAGCGGTTTTACCTCTAATATGGTCGAGGAGAGCGATGGCTGGCACATGCGTCAACTCGTGAACGGGTGCTGCTTGTGGGGTCTGGTCTGCTTTGGTTGTGATCCTGTAACCCGTTAATATTAATGTTTCCATATCCCAATGCGCACAACCAACTAAGAGAAATTCTAGAAGTATAGCTTATTATAAAACATCGGATATTACTATACTATTTTTATTATGACAAAAAAGCTTGGGATTGTGGGGAACTTGCTCCAATTCAATCAATTAGTAATAAGAATAAAATCGTCAATGTGATCGCGCCAAAAAAATTACCTGCCTGGTCTTTTGCCGGCGTAAGGAGGTTGGAACAGGCGTAGCTAGTTTTAAGTTTTACGTTTTAAAGTGATCACAATGTATCCTATTGAATAAAGTACTATGGACTATTGTACTACAGTTGCTATCGCGTCAATAGTATTCTATATCCCTCCCAAAGTCCAATAGATCGCCATACTAAATTCCATCAAGATTTATTCAGCAATTTAGTCGTGATAAGGTAACATACAGACAGAGTTACTTTCGCAATAATAATATTAGTATGGAAATGTACGTCACTGTAAAATTAGCCTAGAAATAAATCACATTCTACCTAAAATAGCTCAGCAATTTCTCCATCTCATTAAAAACCTCGTCAAGTGAATGCTCACGAAATGGAGCAAACGAATACCGAAATGCTGAGAGGTAAGTTTTACAACTAGTTTAAACCGTTCGGCCCCAAATTAATTTCGAATATGTAAGCAGAATTAACAGACCGTAGCTTTAATCGGCCTAGTCCTTACCTGAGTTTAGTTCAAGGTTTACCTAACCAGTTTAACGGAAAATCTATCAAGTCTTACATCATCACACGTGTAATACGTATATTATAATTAATATGAAAGTTTGAGTGTTTGTAAACTTCTTCACGCTGGAACGACTCAACTGGATTAAGAAAATCGGAATGGTGATAGCTTAAACTTTGAAAAGCTCCTTTTTAAGCTTCTTTTTATCCCGTAAAAAGATCTCAGGACAGAGGAAACTACGAAGCGTAGCTTTTAAATAAAATTGTCTCTTTTATCACATCCGATATTAATAAAATTCTGTAAACGACCAAATAAAAACAACCAATCATTTTTTTCACTTTTCCTTCCACTGAAATTTTAAATTTCTAATGAAATTTTAAACCAAGTGTAAGTTGCACTATCGAAATCAAAAAGTTGAGCTATTTGGACTTCAAAATTTCAAGCAAACCACTTTGCTCCACCACTTGAGCTTGGTAGAAATACCCGTAAAAAGACAGACCGTATATAAGATTACTTGTTAACCCGGGCAAAGTAGCGAGGAGTCGCTAGATAACAAACCCGCATTGTATCCTTTCGATTCAACAGCGTCTGCCTGAAACAGTAACCTCCCCTCCCCTCGCCCCCTGCTCCCCATTGTAGCTATGCCATAGGTATATGCTAACAGGTTGGGCATAAACCAGCAACGTTGCGGCACCACCGTTGGAGGCTTGCCAACGCGGGATAGGGTGCTTGACCACGCCGCGGGAGGCTGTGACCTACTTGTCTAGCCCTGATGGGGACTCTGGGGAGAGTACTTGTTATTTTACACATTCTACAAAAATCACGTGTCACACTTTTGTAATGAATGCGAAAATGAGAGTGTGTTTGTTGCATTTGTTTTCTTTTCTCGGCTTATAACAAGACTCCAAGTACAGATTTTGATAGTTTATAAAAACTATAAAAGTTTTCGTTTCCTTCCAAATATTTTTTTTTACAGCGTGCCTTGCCGTTTCTTGGAGGGTCTAAAATACGTAATACAGGTTCCTTTAAATCGTTTTATTAATATTCCAACAACGTTTTCGACTTGCTTTTCATAGATACAAATTTATTATAATCTGTCTGTAACTAAGAAATAAAAACAAATAAATCTAAACTAATAACTAAAATACATTATTAAAAGAAGTCCCTTTAGGCAAGGTACCGAAGATACTGGCCGCGTTCCCCCTTTGAATGGCTAGACTAATTCTTTGTCCGAGGTAGCTGCCAGCTCTTCGGTCTCCGGTGATGTCGACTAACCTTTTTGTTATTTCCTTACTTGCTTTTTGTTTTTAGTCAGTGCGAGTTGCCACTTGCGATGGTGGCCGAACGGTCAGGCGTGCGGCTTACCAGACGCCGACACCGAGTTCGAATCCTCTCGGCCCCGCACCTATGACTTAATAAGTTATGTGCGGATTTGCCATCGCTCAAAGCGGTGAAGGAAAACATCGTGAGGAAACCGGCATGTCCAAGAACTGTAACATTCAAGGGCATGCGACATCTACCAACCCGCACTGGGCCAGCGTGGTAGATTACATCCCATACTCTCTCTCTGAGAGAAGGCCAGAGTCCCAGCAGTGAGAACGTTACGTACGAAAGGCTGATAATGATGATGATGAGTTGCCACTTTGACAAGTTGGCAGTAGTAAACTTTGACGTTTGAGAAAACTTTTATAGTTTTTGAAACTTATACTAATCTGAATGAAATTTATTTTTAAGCCTGGGAAAGGATAAAATCTCACAAAACACATTTGATATTTTCCTCGTATCTTCCGCTGTTCTGGTGGATTTTCCAAATATTTTCTCTCATACGGACCCTAATGCTGGGGCCACACTAACGGGAACGGGAAATACCGTTCAATAGCGCGATGATTGACGTTTGACATAAGTGTGGCCATGACATTGGACAACGGCATTCACATTGGCATTTGACGTTAGCCGATAATTCAAGTGCATTCACGTTGACCGTTCAAGTGTAGCCACTCACATGATAGCGTTAATAATTAACGCAATATTTATCGCGAAGATAGGCATTGACATTTGCCTTGACGTTGACCTTAGTGTGGCCCCAGCAATAGAATTAGGTAGGTACCTACACAACAAAAAAAATTTAATCGGTCATAACATCTTCGTTTTATGCGACACTATCAATTGATTTTGATATATTTAAGTAGATAATTACAAAAGATTGATGTGATATACTCGAATTTGTTCTCTTTCTGGATTATGATGTAATACTTTTTCATGATTATCATCAACGGAAAATCCGCACATTACCCATTAAAGTTATAGGTGCGAGCGGAGATAGGACTCGAAGTGAAATCAAAAATTAGGTATTAATGATTTTGTACATGGACAATTGTACATGATGTGATCACTTTCAAACGTCCAACTTAAAACTAGCTACGCCTGTTCTAACCTCCTTACGCCAGCAAAAGAACATGCAAGAAACGCTCGGCAGGTAATTTAGTTGGTGCAACCACATTTACAAATTTGAAATTTCTATTTATAACGCGCACCGTTCGTTCACCGCCGCTCACAAAGTCTGAAGTTTCTTTAACTTTCTGACTCTATACGCGATCAAACTAGCAAAGAAAAACTTTAAGCCGGATCCGGAACTATGAAACGCCCCTTACCCATGAATCAGGTATCTCAGGTTCTCCATACATCCGTCCTTTTCTAGGTCTAGCCCTACCACCAATCATAGCTCTTCAAAGTTTGGATCACGTGGAAGTTTCACCTTCCGGGCAACATCGTGGGAGTTCGGAATTTGATTTAACACGGGCTTCTGAAGGTATCCGCCTCTTCCGCTAAGTAATCAGTCAGTATCGCTGCCGCAGCCAAGCAGTTAGGTCGTGTACTCGTTCGTGCCTAAACTTTTGCGTTTGACACGAACCTGCCCCGAGATCGTACAAAATATGCAATATTTTTTGTATATAATAGGTTAATTTTGCTTGATGGCGAGGTCAACGGTGGAGCAATCTTGTCTAGAAGATACCTTTTCACTCATGATTTGAAGGCTCCCAAATTATACTTACCGGAATACAAAGACGCTGACAGAACTCCTTCGCCGTTCGTTTTATAAATGCAGAAGTGAAACATTTAGTGGGGATTGTATAAATGGCATATATCTTTTTACATGTCATGAATTCATGATGTAATCTACAGTCCCTCTGTCTTTGTCTAACACTTTACCATCTTCGTGATTAAAAAATGTGCGAGTTAAAAATAGCAGCAACAAAGATTCCCTGGCCATTGCTTCACCATATTATTATGTGCATTGAGTATCACAATCGATCGTTACCCAACACTTGCGAATAAAGGTTTCATTTTCTAGTCATTATTGCAATGTGTTGTCAAGGTTGTACATTTTATAATCCAATGACGATATATATTGAATTTGAAAATTATATTCATTTCAACGCCCGCACAAATACATACATATTTGAACCTTGACTATGGGTATTGGACTATGCCCCGCGATATTTATCGCCTTAAACATAAACCATGACCTTCAAGAATATTGTAGCTTACTTATAGTAAAAGAGTTTAATCAGTTCAGCTGTTTTAGACATTTGCCGTAGAATACAATAAACTTTACCTCTTCATGCCTGTAAATAAGTCTCAGATACCCATTGTAAGCCAAAAACTTTCACGGCTTCTCAGTCATGAGTTGATAGTTTAAAAGCTTTAAAGCTCTAACGTCGTAGCCTCTCGCGAAAAGTCCTTCATTTTTTTATTTAACTCAATAATAAGAGAAGCTTGTCTAGCTTGTTATCAGTAAATATTTGTCATCTAATAGTGCGATATTTTAAATAAGCTTTACTAATAAGATTTCTTTCGGTTGGTTGTGCACATTGGGATATGGAAACATGAATATTAACTAAATAAATAAACCCACTCGTGGATACCTTGCAAGCATGCCTCTTAGCGTTAGACAGCTGACAAGTACTCGCCTGTCTCGTTTGTTTCACAAGCCGACCCGTGACTTGTATGTGGTAGGTAGTTACAGGAGCACAGGTTAAACCATTTAACGTCACCACTGACGTTTATGAATACATTTTTAATATAGGCCTACATTATAGCGATGATGGCTCAGTGGTAGTGACGTCGGCTTGCGATCCGTAGGACGTGGGTTCGAATCCTACAATGAGCTTGAGCTTTCGGTGAAGGAAAACATCGTGATGAAACCATAGCTTGGTGGTAGGGTATTTTCTAGTACTCGCCTGGCTAGCTACCACCCTCTTGTTAAGAATCTGTCGCCAAGCACCTATCGGTGTGTTCCGGCAGCCTCACTTGAGAGCCAGTTCCCAGTCCAGGTGTAGCGTGGCGCCATCTTAGACCACATCGTCACTTAACATCAGGTGACTTGTGGTCAAACGATACCCTGTAAAATGTAAAAAAAAAAAAAAAAAAATTGGAGCTGGGCTAGGCTTTTTGGGAGCTGTCAACATGAAAACGCGAAAACGCTTTTGTAGCCGTGATGGAACTGGGATGGTTTGAGCTTTCAGTGAAGGGAAACATCGTTATGAGAAAAAAGAAAAAAGTATAGGTTTGACATATTTCCGACCACGTGACTTAGCGTTGAAATATGTCAAACCTATACTTTTTTCTTGTTTTCTATTAGCGTCAACGATTGCATAATGCATCTTGGCTACGGGCCCTGAGCTTGCTGGTGCCACTTTCAACTGCACCTGGGTGCTTTTTGACGGCAGTTGAATTGTCCCAATGAAAATTGAATTGTCAGAGTGATCTTGTTTTTGGGTAATGATATAAATTGGTGGATTATTAACCATTATGTCTTTTAGTGTAGGAATTGAAACATAAGTTGTTAAAAGTGGAAATTATCATGTGAAGACATAGTAAGAAATAAATCAAAATTATGCACCGAGCTCGCTACAAAAAGTTAAAAAAGTGCACCTAGCTCGGCTAACCTCCCATAACTTATGAATCTGTCGCTAGGCACCTGTCGCTGTTCCCACAGTGTCAGTTGCACGTGATAGCTCCCACCATCGACCGCAACGACACATCAAAAATGGTAAACGGTAATTATCGCAGAAAATGAAGCCAGCAGCTTTCTGTAACTGTCAACGTGAAAATCTAGTCATTATTTCCAATACCTGTTTTTCTTCAATCTATAATGAGCGGTATTAGACGTAATGGTGGATTATTAGCTCTAATTAACGTTCAAACTTCTGCATTGTAATAAAAGCGCCGCCCCAGTTATATACGAGTATATTACAGGACGATAAGCTTCGATTGTTATTATGATATCTGTGTTTGTTAATGTAGGTATGTGTTATTTTGCCGGCGTAAGGAGGTTGGAACAGGCGTAGCTAGTTTTAAGTTTGAAGTTTTAAAGTATCCTATTGAATAAAAAACTATTGATTGATTGATTGAAATAGATGGAGTGGTGACTTTTCTAGATGTCCCAAAAAGTTCGCGTAAAGTTTGACACTATTTTGCATAGGCGTAACAGGAGCTATCGTGTCCGGCTTGTAGCTGTATCACATCATCTCGTTATCATCATATGTTTATCTATAACAATGATAAAACACATAAGAAAAGAGACGAGCGATTGCAGAGTTGGTGCATACCTCGACCATATTCAACGACGTAATTTCGCATACGGATAATTATAACTACGTATATATTTTGAAAAAATTATGTACTTCGTAAAGTTTAATTAAGTTGAAGAGCTTGAACTCTTGGTGAAGGAAAACATCGTGATGAAACCATAGCTTGGTGGTAGGGCATTTTCAAGTGCTAATCTGGCTAGCTACCATTCTCAACGTGCAGTGCTACGACTACTAGAGAAGCTACGATTTCGTAGCCACCGTAGACGTTATTGTATCCGTAGACCGTAGCTTCCCCTAGGTTCTAATTCAGGTGTGATTTCGCGCCACCTTCGACCACATCGTCACCTAACATTAAGTGCTACGACTACGAAGCTACGATTCCGTAGCCACCGTAGACGTTATTGTATCCGTAGACCGTAGTTACCCCTAGGTTCTAATTCAGGTGTGATTTGGCGCCACCTTCGACCACATCGTCACCTAACATTAAGTGCTACGACTACGAAGCTACGATTCCGTAGCCACCGTAGACGTTATTGTATCCGTAGACCGTAGCTTTCCCTAGGTTCTAATTCAGGTGTGATTTGGCGCCACCTTCGACCACATCGTCACTTAAAATCTGTACTTCTAGTACAAGTTTTGAAAAGTATAAAAGTTTTCGTAAACGTCAATGTTTACTACCAAATTGTCAAAGTCGCAACTACGAATAAAACGATTAAAGACTTTTTTGGCGGCAATCGAATTGTCAACGTGAAAGTTTTGTTTTTGTTTCCAAAACTTGTGTTTCTTCGAGTGATAATGTGTAATATTGGTGGATTATATACTAACCATTATGTGTTCGTTAATGTGTACGAGTGTGGGAAATTGAAATAAAGTTGTCGCTCGACGAATTTTACTTACATCGTTCAAAAATAAACCTAATCATTTAATCCTCGACATAAACAAACAATAGGAACCAGAAACAGTTTTTTTTTTCAATGAATTTAACGTGAGTTTAGCGTGGGTGGGCGGATGTGTCAGACCTTGTTTGTAAGGCTGTCGTTTTCGCTATTTAGACTGTCAATTCGAATACAGTGTGATGTCACACCAGTGCGCCGGAAGTTCACAAACACGTTTTATTTTTAGTCGTAACAGCTTTTATCGAGACTATTTTTCACACAAGCGTACTTCAGAAGCCTTTATGAAACAAAACGAGTACCTGTATTTTTATCTGAGTTCAATATGCAGTAAGCTTTATTATATTCAGTACAATTCAAGCGATGATGGCGTTGGCTTGCGATCCATAAATTAAGGGTTTGAATCCTACAATTCACTTGAGCTTTTGGTGAAAGAAAACGTCATGGTGAAACTATAGCTTGATGGTACAGAATTTTCTGGAGCTCGTCTGGCTGGCCATCCTCAAGTTAAGAATTTGTCACCAAGCGCCTATCGGTCTGTTCTGGCAGGTTCACTTGAGAGCCAGTTCTTAATACAGACATAGTGTGGACCACATTGTCACTCAGGTTACTTGTTGAATTGCCATTTGCCACCCAACTTAAAAATAGCTATGTCTGTGTCTCCAGACAAGAAAGATCGGAAGATCATTTTTGGGCGCGATCACATTCACAATTGTTTCTTTTTACCGATCAAATTGGAGCAAATTTACTTCATAACTAACTCCGATGGCTCAGCGACCCAAAGTGTGTCTTGGCCTCCGAAACGAGAGAGCGCCACTCTTCTCTATCTTGAGCGATTTCAGCCCAGTTGAGAGTCTGGAGTTCGCGCAGGTCCGCATCCACCGCGTCAATTCACTTCATCCCAATCTTTAATAGCTGTCGTAAGTTCTAAATTTATTTTTTTATTTTTTTTACTATTTACAGGGTAGCGTTTGACCACAAATCACCTGATGTTAAGTGACGATGTGGTCGAAGATGGCGCCACGCTACACCTGGACTGGGAACTGGCTCTCAAGTGAGGCTGCCGGAACACACCAATAGGTGCTTGGCGACAGATTCTTAACAAGAGGGTGGTAGCTAGCCAGGCGAGTACTAGAAATTACCCTACCACCAAGCTATGGTTTCATCACGATGTTTTCCTTTACCGAAAGCTCAAGCTCATTGTAGGATTCGAACCCACGTCCTACGGATCGCAAGCCGACGTCACTACCACTGAGCCATCATCGCTATAAATATAATATATAGAGCTAATAGTATAGTATATAATAGTATAGAGCTCCACCAGTTCTTGTGGGTTCCGACCTCTATGTAAATGTTTTACTGTCTAAGTGCCCTCTAATAGCCACTCGCCGACGCGGCTCGTCGCCGCATAATCGTAGAAACCCTCGCGAAGGCCCGCCGTCAATAATTACAATCTTCAACAGAAAAATGAGCTCGCATTGTCGCGTTAAGTAATCCAGCTCATTAAGCTTTTTAATATTTTAACTAGCTTTGCCGTTACAATGCCTCTTTCTTGCTTATTTCTTTGTCCTACCTTCGGGAACAAAAACCGAGCAAAGTTTAATTGCAATCAGATTAATGGCTTAGGAACGAATGCGGGACAATAAACAAACATTTTTAAATGACTGTGCCTGCAATGCCTTTTTTGTCGTGTTTTGGTTTTTCCAGCTTTGCAAAAAAAGTTATAGACCTTTGAGTGCGTCCGCACAGCAACCCAAAATGGCCGAATGCGGGGAGGATAAATAAACATCCATTTTTATATATTTATAGAGAGAGCTGGGCCCGACATGCGACACAATGCTTTTTTCTTATTTTGTATTTTTTTCACAGAATCTTTCGTTTGCACCGCTAACAGTTTTTATTTATTATTTGATATTTGAGACTTGAAATGTGTACAGAAGCTGATCTGATTCGGACGACCTATTTATTTCATTCATTTCCTCGTTTTCCTAAACCCTTGAGCAATCTTTATTAACATGACAAAGCGAAGTTGTTGCTGTAGACGAAATTCAAATTGATTCGTATTTACCTGATATTTTATCTATTTTTTATATTATCCTAACTCCGTTGGCTCAGCGACCCAAAATGTGTCTTGGCCTCCGAAACGAGAGAGCGTCACTCTTCTCTATCCTGAGCAATTTCAGCCCAGTTCAGAGTCTGGAGCTCGCAACCACCAATCTTACTAAAATTATCTTGATTCTATATAAAACATGTGGTAGTAGTATGTGTTGTACTAAGAAATAACTGTGACTTCGTAAAGTTTAGACGCCCATTTAGTTTAGTTTAAAAAATCCTTAATTGGTACGATTTATTTAACCGAAAACGTATCTACACTTTTAAGAATCGGTTCGTTTTGGTTCTACAACGCTGAAAGCTAACAAACTTTATTGAAAGAATCCTTGATAGTTCATTGAATCAGTGTTTATGATATATTGGGGATGAATTCTGAGCTAAGGAGACGATTTAATTAAATCGAAGCATCTCTAATTCACTAGTCAAATTGAAATTTACAGAGTTGCTCTCCAGAAACGCAGACGGAATTCAAAACGTTTGTTTTAACTAATCGAATCGCTTTCAAAATCGCATTGCATTGACTCCGTTGGTTTAATACAGGAGCCGACACGTAAAATCGATTTACAGTTTGAAGTAACGAGAGGTGTAGCGCTGTAATTTGATTAAGTAAGGCGAGTGCTCGCGTTTGTGGAAGAATTACATTTTCCGATCTACATGTTTGTTACAAATAGATTGTATTCGAATGAAGCGGCGATTAGTTAGGAGTGCAATGAAGTATTGGAACGAGAATCTGGATCTAAAAATAGCCTGTTTTTAGTAGCGGTGGGCGATTATGAGATATACTAAAAGAATCAATCGTTTATGAAGATGTCTTGATTATAGCCATTAATCATTACACATTGTTACCAATTTGATGATAAACTTTTTAGCATATACGCGATAAGCTTGGCGCTTCTTGATGCGGCTACGGTTGTATCGTACACAAAGTACGTCACCCGCGTATATATAAAAAAGATTATTATATTTTTGGCGAATTCATAATTATATGTAATTATAGTATAATTTAATTTTTGAAATCTAACTTTACTAATATTTTCGTAATTTTTTTGGGAATATAATATACAATACAATAATACTATTTAGAATCATTGCATTTCCGCACGTCTTCTATATGCGTTATCAAGGAGATCTCAGCATTTTCATGCCGCAGCGCGATTAACTCATAACTCAGTAAGCAAGCGAATTACGGAACCAGCTTTAAAATCTGCCACATACGAGTAAGTATCTAACAATAAAACAGAATCATCAAAATTGGACAAGTCTGCATTAAGTTATGCGTGTCATACTCTAAAAAATACAAGTCCACCGTTCAAATTAAAGAAAAATTGGTCGTCAAAATTCAAAAAATTGTCGTGTCCAGCTAGTTTCTGTCTGTATTAGCAACTAATCATCTCTGCAGAGACTAAACAGATTTTCATATTTAAGAGAGAAAGCAAGCGTTTATTTAGTCATAGAATATTAGTGCAAATAATGCGACCGTCGGTAATTCACTAATTAAACTAAGCCCCGTAAGCGGGGGAGCTGTGAGCCGCATTTCTATTCCAATGATTCTTTTAAGAGATTAATCTACTTAGTCCCCTAACGAAGTGGGTTCCGTTTTTGTGTGATGAGGAATATTGCAAGCCAGCTAAAATTAGTCGACAAGACCACTGCAATTCAATTCCGAGTTAATAAACAAATTATGGAACGCTGGAGCGAAGCACTCGTAGTGGAGCTTGCCTAGTCGCTCTTAATTGATAAACTAGGTTAAGCAACGTTCTCTGTGGTCACTACTTGGATGGGTGACCAGTATTGGTTTTTACAACTGAGCGATTCTATGCTTCGGAAGTCTCGCAAGGGGCCATATCGGAGGCCTTCGGCGGGTCTGCTAGCCTATCCACTAACTCTCACTGAGCCCGCATGGTCAACTATGGCCCATACTCTCTATCTCTGAGAGATGGAAGTGGGAACGTAAAAGTCCAATGATGATGATTCCAGAGTTCTTTGTAAGTAATAATTAATTAATAATTAGTATTAGTGATTTGGAGGAAAGAACGACATTTTCAACCGCCTGCTAACGGGAGCACTAATTATTTTTTAATTGTTCGCTAATTGCATGTGTAGGTTTTTTTAATTAGCATAAACATATGATGGATATTTGTTGAAAACAAGAGTGTATTTACAAATTGCTTTTCTACTAATTCTTACACTTGTAAAGATTAAGTTAGTGCTATAATTTATTTCAGTGTAAATGCAGTTAATAAAACAATAATACCCTTGCCTCACTTTCGACTTCACACAACTCTTTAAGTTGGGGCCTTCATAAAAAAATCACTAAGAGATTGACGTTAGCTCTAATACAAAGGTGACAGGAAAAGTGGCCGATAATGAGGCTACATGCTTAAAATGCAGTTTACCCGTTTTTATTAATATGTCATACAGCATAATTTTACTTTCAACAATTTGTCATTTGTTTTGTTTTCCATTAGCGGGCGAGGCTGGCGTTCTTTTGGAAGTATTTAGGTTTCGACGCTTTTGAGCGAAGGGCGCAAAGGCCATCTCATGTTACCTCAACAGCCCAAAGTCATTTCAAAGTAACGAGACGAGCATGCCACTCACTTGATGGTAAGCGTCACGCTTGCAGTTCAGTGCTACACAAAATGTAGAACTTCTACAGCTGAAAATTCTACAGAGCACCCTGAATATTACATTAAATCTCTTTATATAATACTAGCTTTTCCCCGTGGTTTCACCCGCGAGAGTAACAGTTTATCGCGGTAAAAAGTATCCTATGTCTTTCCTCAGGGTTCAAACTATTTCCGTACCAAATTTCATTTTAATCAATTCAGTAGTTTTTAGGCGTGAAAGCGAGACAGACACACAGACAGAGTTACTATCGCATTTATAATATTAGTAGGGATTGGTGACGTTACCTTTCAAAGTTTGCGCACTACTGCTTGGCGGTTGTATAACTGACAATCCCAGTGGCATCGTGTTAATCCCAGCAGCTCAATTCTGTAAGCCCAACCAGTGACCTCTGTATTTACGAGACCCCTGGAAGGTTAACACGGATTATTGAAGCAAACTGAGGCCCCGAGTTTAATACCTGACATCCGCAGGTATATTATGAGATCAAATGAAAATTGAACAAATTTTAAGGCCCGATTTCCCAATTGTCTGTTTAAGTTTGAGTCTGTAGTTTCACCCTCACTTGAGATACAGTTCCAACGTCACTTAACATCAGGTGACTCGTGCTCAAACGTTACTCTGTAAAACCTAAAAAACCTTTCTAATTCTCAGTTATTTACTGCAGTCATTATGTTTGTATGGGTGAGACCAAACTAGAAATCGAAACCATTGCGAGACACAAAAACAAAACACAGACGATGTCTATCATATAACTAGCAATAATTCTGAACTGAATTGAGTCTCCGAAATGTGTGCACAGAAAAACAAACAATGAGAATTCCGAGACGAACGCGATGAAAGTTCCCACCCACAATGCAATAAGCTTTGCGGAAAGCTTATTGCTACGTGGATGGGTAACAATGGTAAGATTTGAAGAGCTTTTTCTATATTTTTAACGGAAATAAAAGAATTAAATCCTATTAGTCCACGGGCAAAGAAATAATTAGTTGCGACAGCTTAAAAACTTTTTGTACCATAAATATATACCTAGGGCCGGTTTCAATAACCGATCCATCCACGGTTTGACATTAATTTGACATTACTTCTATGGAGCTTATGTCAAATTTCCATTTCCAGTAGAGAAAACTGTGAATAGATCGACATTAGTCCGTTTAAATAAGGTTTTCGCTTTGCTTCCTCTCATTTCAAACAGATATTCGATTGATATCCGGTTTTTTCATAGCTCGTTTTCCATTACATTATCCATTCTGATCTGAAAATACCAGTAAAGTAGGACAATTCAGTAGACGTTCCAGTTAGATCCATCAGGCATGAGATTTGCATACTACCCCGGAGTATTTTCGGAAATATCATAAATGCGGGTGTAAATTTATGCGGCCTGCGACCTGGTTGGACAATCTGGAAGAATGGAATGCGGGCTGGAAAATTGAAGCAGAAATTTATTATGAACCTAGTAGCGTTGATCCAGTGGTCGTAACTTACGCATTTTCAAGTTTCAAAGTTAGAGTACCATATCAAACTATTTGTCAGGTGATGACTACATCATCATGATCATCATGAACCTATTACGTTCCCACTGCTGGGACTTCTTTTATAGAGCGTATCTCCACACACCATGCGGGCCCAATGCGGCTTGGGCGGATAGGCAAATGCACACACAACAACAAGGTTGACCATGTGAATGTGTAGAGGTAAAACTTGATTTATAAATTGCCATTCATTTTATTTATTTATTTATTTTGGTAATAGGCGAGCAGCCCAGAGGCTGATGTGCCTAGATCATGCTGTTTTGAATTATAGCAATGTCTAAAAGTGCAGAGAGAAGTCAATTATGCAGCAAGGAAGCATTGTTCGTTCGCGACCACTTGTCCAGTCTGTTTTTCTAGATTGCATATGAAAATCTTCTTTTAACGATGAATTCTTCTGCGATTGCAAAACACTTAGGTACTTACTTGGTGGATTTGCGACGGTGATATTTTTGTGTACTCATGCGATTACTGCAATATTGTCATTGTGTTCTATTCTATTCTACTGCCGCGGACGAGCTTTTTAATCATTGGCTTTTTCACAAAGAGCTTTACTGACACTGTCATTGTTTACAACTGTCTACGCTAGCGTTTGACCAAAACGCTGAGTTGAGACCGATTTGCAACAATACATCGTTTGTAGTTAGTTACCACTTTGTTTTAATTATGTTTGTACAACATGTTGCAAATTAGTGTTGCCGGTCTATAATCGACTATCGATAGTTAATCTATAGTTTATCGATAGCTAACCAATCGAAACACTATCGATAGGCCTATCAATTATTTTTATACATTGTTACTTGTCATTAGCCTTTATTTCATAATTTATTTTTATTTTATTATCTTTTCAATCGAAGAATTGTTCCATGTATTAATTTTATCACTTTTTCATTAATATCAATGTAAATTTTGTTTTTCAAATTTTTCTCGCTTTTCCTTTTCGCATGTAGTCTTCACCATTAAATGTAAATTATTCAGGAATCAAAACATAGATACAAATTTATTATAATCTGTCAGTAACAAAGAAATAAAAACAAATAAATCTAAATAATAACTAAAATACATTATTAAAAGAAGTCCCTTTCCCGTCCCCCCCTCCCTTAATGTAAATACACTTAGCCTTACTTGTGACCATTACATACATATTTTTATTGCAACGGTGTACATTATGCTGGTGTTCAATATAAATAATTAAATAAATAAATAGCTTTAAACGAGGCAATACTATCAACACCATCGATATGCCTATCGATAGTTGGCTTTTTCAGATGAAAACTATCGTTAATTCGACAACACTATTGCAAATAAAAGATTCTAATTCTTATTCTTATCTCACCCGATGGAAAGCGACGATGTGGTCGAAGGTGTAGCACGATTGCCAAACAACAACTTCGTACAACTACTACATTTACAATGAAATAACTTCGTTAGAATAACCCCGTAATATGTCAAACAAATTATGTAGTGCAATTTCAAGCGGTGCCGGAGCTGAGTCCCGTTGTATTTATAAACTGGTCTGTGAAGGGGCGTGTGTTGTGGCGGCTCTATTAATTGCCTCACACGTGTTTATTTCACAATAGACATTTAAATGGAACTATTGTTTTCCGTCGCTGATGTAAAATGTATTGATACTTAACCACTTTATTTATACTTCAATCTATGAGTATGCCTATATTTGAATATGGGCATACTCATAAGTAAACATATCACTTAACACTATCACAGTAATCGTTCACATTCACACTTTTCACACTTAATTTTACTATCCTACTAATTTTATAAACGTGAAGGTTTGTGAGTACCTATGGATGTATGGATGTATGGATGTACGGATGTATGGATGTTTATTACTCTTTCACGCAAAAATTACTAAATGGATTTGAGTGAAATTTGGAATGAAGACACACATAGCACATAGGCTCGTTTTTATCCCGGAAAAAGGTTCCTGCGGGATAACAGGAAGACGCGAGTTAAACTGCGGGACTAGTGTAACAATGCGAATGTTTGTCAACGAGTGTGTGTGTTACTTCTTTGCGCTGAAACGGTCTAACAGATTTGACTGACATTTGGAATAAAAATAGCTTATATCCTGAATAAACACATAGGCTACTTTATATCCCGAAAAATGGCGGAAAAAGGTTCCAGTGGGATAGCTAAAAAACCACTTTAATTTTAGCTGTTGGCTGGAAAAGACGCGAAAACTTGCCTGTTACCATCATTTTAGCAGTTTCTCTCTCGAGAACTGTAGCGCGAGTGGTGAAATAACTCAATGAACGAGGGAACAATACCGCGTTGTATTAAGCAAAATGTAAGTGGAACAATGCACAAAGGCGTACTCCGCTCGAGCATTCGCGTCTGAAGGACTGACTCACACCTCGCCCCTTTGTTCTAAAAAAATATAAGCACCGAGAATTTAATGTAAACCAATACTTTGCGGTTGAAATTTCTTACTTACACTTCTACTTGAATCCTCGTAAACTTCCCGCTGCGCCGCTTCGAGTTCACTAAGTTTTATGTCTCCGCGGGAACTTGGCCTGGGAAATTCTCAGCACCGCACCAGCAACAGCAGCCCTTATTTTGAAAGTCCTTTGATATATATCAAATTTCCTGCTTTAAGTTTTGGTAGCGAGACGTAGAGAGTAGTTTACGACTGTAATGTTGCGGGTGGCCCTTTATCCAGAAGTTCGAGCGCGGGGGCAACGGCGGCCGGCAATTACTCGTAATTGTCGGAATGCAAGGAGCCACAGGTTGGCCTGCCGCCACAGGTTGCTTTTGCAAGTTATAAACGCTCCTGAAATAACTCTTGCAAGCAGCCGCCCACCTTCTCCCTACTCCTGTTGATGCGGTCTTTCCTTGAGCATTCCACTCGGCTGGTATCTTTCATTAAAAAACATGTTTTAAAGAGCGACCGCATTCCTTTTCCTCTTCTCCGAGCGCCCTAACCGCGAGCCTGTCATATCTCGCACACAAAGCCAATTATTTCTCGTAACGTTACGGGCTCACTGGTTTTTTAAGTGGCTTCACGCTGGCTATTGATTTAACACTCTATGCTGGTGCGACGAACACTTTTTACTCAATTTTTTATGATCTTGTTCAGTGGGGACTTAATTTGAATTGCAGCTGAGGTTTGTGGTGCTGAGCGTTTACTTTTTATAAACTTTTTAGTTACATACCTGTGTTCCTCGTGTTTCTTACAGGACCATGGGCCATGACAGTATTGACAGAGGATGTTTCCGTTGTTGCAGGCTACACCGAGGAG
Source organism: Opisthograptis luteolata (assembly GCA_931315375.2). Taxonomy (NCBI): domain Eukaryota; kingdom Metazoa; phylum Arthropoda; class Insecta; order Lepidoptera; family Geometridae; genus Opisthograptis; species Opisthograptis luteolata. Next base: position 15,555,342 of record OV928033.1, read on the forward strand.
CAGCCTTCCACTCAGTTCACGGCGCAGCTACCGAGCGAGCTGAGCCCGGACCGCGGCGGCTCTCAGCCGACGCTTCACACTGTCTCCTACGCTCTTCTACAGCTCTCCGCTTCTGAATCCGACACGTCCTTCTTGCAGCTCCATGTCTCTTCACCTGTCTCTCCCCCACCACCCGCGCCCCCACCCCCACTAACGCCACAGGCGAGCGGCAAGTCGAGTGCCATGTGCTACACCAGCACGGGCGCGGTGCTATCTCTACCGCCTAAGAAAAAAGACATCTATCGGCCATACTGCCTGGAGCAGCGTGCGGCGGCGGCGGCGCATCTCGGCCGCGCCGAAGAAGACCTCAACGCAGCGCACGCTATCCTTGACCTGAGCCACCATGCCGTGTATCTAACTACACCAGCGCCGCTGCCGCCACCACCACCACCGCCGCCGCCGCTGCCACCGCCACCACCACTAGAAGAACCAGTGGCACCCGAGCCGCCCGCATCACCACCACCTGCGCCTTCTTCGCCATCGCCAACCAACGCGGACCGTCCTTGCGAAACCGTCGCTTACACCTACGATGCGTTCTTCGTGAGTGACGGACGCTCCAAGAGGCGCAACTTCGCTAACGCACCGCCTGAGAGCGCGCAGCAGCCGGAGCCTAAGTCCAAGTACACGTGCAGCGAGTGCGGCAAGCGGTACGCCACGTCATCCAACCTGTCGCGGCACAAACAGACGCACCGCAGCCTCGATTCGCAGGCGGCCAAGCGGTGCGGCGAGTGCGGGAAGGCGTACGTGTCGATGCCGGCGCTGGCCATGCACGTCCTCACGCACCAACTATCCCACGTGTGCGGCGTGTGCGGCAAGCTGTTCTCGCGGCCGTGGCTGCTGCAAGGGCACCTGCGCTCGCACACCGGAGAGAAGCCATACGGCTGCGCGCATTGCGGCAAAGCATTCGCCGACCGCTCCAATCTGCGCGCGCATATGCAGACGCACTCCTCCGACAAGAACTTCGAGTGCACGCGCTGCCACAAGACCTTCGCGCTGAAGAGCTACCTCAACAAGCACCAGGAGTCAGCGTGCACGCGCGACGACGAGAGCGAGTCCGACTCGCCGCCCGGGCCCGACGCCGCCGGCGAGTAACCAGGGACCGGAACCGACCGCAAGCGGTTTACTTTTAAACTAAAGTATTAATATGAATTTAGCTTGTTAGTTTAACGTAATTTTACAAACGGGCGCGGGTAGGTTTGTCCCGTCCGGGCGGCCGCTCTGCGCCTGATCAAGCAACGTTTCGCAAACAACGAATAATGTACGAACCCGTAGCGCCGTGACGACGCGGCGATAGACGTCCCTTTAAACTAACGATGTACATAGTCGTATAATTATACCCTTATACATAGAAGTAACGAAATGTGAACGAAACTAATATCTTTTGTAGGTGATTTTTACAAGCGCAATGTAGGTTAGAGAGTATTAGGGTGTAAGCGATTGTCGAGACGCGAGCGCCGAGTCCGGAGCGCGTCCCCGGAGGACTCGCGACCCTTTCCGTCCGAAGCGGCGCGCCCGCCGCGTCGCAGCGCCGCCGCCTGCAGCCCGCTCGAGGAGCCGGGAGCGGCCCTGGCAGGGGCGCCGCGGCGCCGGCCCGCGACAGTGCCTTAGCGGCGACCGGGCGCGCCTCCGTCCTGTCACTCCACACGCCACATTCGCGATATTCTTATACTTAACCTTTTGCTAAGTTTGTAATTTCATCAAAAACATTTCATCACGGCCTGAACTGAAATTTTCTAACCTCTGATGCTCAGTATCTATAGCATTCTGCTGTACCAACTAAACTACCATGGTTATAATGTTAATAAGACCACCATCAATTTTCTCTTAACATTAGTTAATGCTCAGAAATATAATGTATACAACGCCAGCCCATTACAAGACTTTCATCGCAGACAGTAAGCAAGCCACTTGTTCAACCTAAGAAGTCTTGCCGTAGAACTAATTTATGCGACGTCTTCAGTCTTTGTGAGACGGTCACGTTTACATCGCGTAATTTCACTCAATGTCAGGCACTATCTACCAACTTTGCAGAGTAGCTTGCAAACCGTCTTCCTTTGGACACTAACAAGTAAGACGTAGTTAAAATTTAGTTGCTAGAAATTCAGTTGAACTGAACTTTTTGACTACAACTGAGTTACAATTTTTTAAATAAATTTTTTTTCGGGTTTTTCACTTTTTTGGCTTGAAAATTAGTTGAACTCTGACAGAAAATAATAAAAAAAATAACGTTAACAGCATAACTCAAAAAAAACACACTTTTGCGGTAGTTTGTAAACGGCAACGGGTGACAGGGCGGTGCTGCGCCGCAACACAGCGAGCATGCCTTTAGTTGGAGCGTGTGAAGAAGAGTCAAAAGTAAGTGGCAATAATGTAATTTAGCGTAAGGTAGGCTAGGACCTTAGGCTAGCGAGGAGCACGAGGTGCTCGGAGAATGGGTATCGAAAAGCAATAATAATGTAGGAAAAAGTCGCACCGCTGTCGTAAGACACTGCAGACTTATATTATAGTTATATTATCTATCCCCGTAGCCGTAGCGTAGGTCCCGCCCACATCGGCCCACGGGGATCACTCCAGGAATCACTTTGTACAGGGAAATGTAAACAACTACCCTAGGTCCCTCATGACATCGTACGGCCAACGACAAAAGGCGCTGAACAACAAGAAATTTTCACCAACCATTTACTACATCATCATTTAACATCAGGTGTGCTTGTAAAAAAGCCCAAACATTACTGATCTGATCACATTTGGAAAATCGAGTTTGATCAGCTTCAGCTCCTTTTGTCGCTCACTACCGGGACCAGTTTCTCCGCGGGGGCCGATGCCCCTAGTCTATTGTTGGTGCCTCAAGTCAATTCTTCATTTATTTTAACCCTGTCAATTAAACTAAGTCTTTCAAAAAGATGAAAGTTCCCGAATAATCAATTCAAAATTAACTGCGGAAATTCGCGGATGTTAATCAAGTAATGAGTCAATGAATAGTAGTTCTCTAAGAAGTTTTATTTGGAGATTTGAAATATTTAAAAGTCTGTTTAGGAATTGTTTTTTGGTAATGTCTATCCCGCCTGTGGAGGCACTCGACTCTAGTCCCTACATTCACTGAACAAACATCCTATTTATAGCTGTAGCGCCACATTTTACCTTTCTAGACAACCCTAGTTCCCTTCATATATATATATATAAATATATATACTTATATACTTTATCCACTAATATATGATATATTTTTACAATTTAGGCTTTACGGACAAAGGTTGCGCGTGAAAAGCAATATGATGTAATCTAAAAGCAATATTAAATTAGGTTCAGTATATATTAAGGTATTGTAGAATTTTAGAGGATTGGTGCTTTGGAGTTTTGGAGTACCAAAGTTATATATGGAAACGAAAATACATCGAATATATTTGATTCCAAATTTTATATACAAATATGCTTAGGGTTACATACATATATCTGTAGTTTTCATTATCTATCATGTTGTGTCCACTTGATCTTTCCTCCTTCCCTTGTCCTAGCATGTATTAGCTATTCGTAGGTAGTTCTATCTATATAATCTATATACTCTTTTCGCGTATTCCCTCTCTTAACATATTCTTTAGTATCATTATTCTATCTAACTTAGTGGCCCCATCTTTAGTATCAGTAGAAGTTATGCAAATATATTGGCTTATTAAGATTAACGTATCGTAAAAAAAAAACGAAAATACATATTTTATTCAAATATATATACTAACTTTAATCGTAGATATAACCTAGTAAGTTAAACAAGTAACGGTAATGTAAACAAAACCAACTTATATACAAAAACATATACAAGATTGTAAATACGTCCTAGTGTAAAAATTTCCCTTCTTTACAACTTTTTGTAGTTGTAGTCGAACCTAATGTAGAATAAATACGTTAGAGAATAATTGTATTACTAAGTGTTTAGTGTAAATCATATTAATATAGCGACCAGATGATAAATAGCAATAAATATATTAACCTATAAATAAGTCACAGTGTAACATATAATTGCCTTTATTTATTGGATCGCGTTGAAATGATCATGAACTCATGGAAATTTTACCCAGTTTCGGTTGGTCCCGGTCCAAAACGTAATTAACATTCGAGTTTAACGATCGGGACGGGCTGCCCCGAAGCTGATCTAAAATTTCAATGACACCTTTCATTTCTGTTATTGCAGTATTTTAATCGAACAAACTACATATAAATAAAGGAAACTTAAAATGTACATTGATGTTTTAGAAAACAAAATAACATAGGGCTCAATACTTACATAACATATAATAGGCGTTTAACATAAGCTGTGCGTTTCGCAGTGATAAATTTGTCCAAAATAGCAATACGTACTAAGCAATACTACGGATAAGAAATACTAATAGGTAACCCTAGTTGTAACAAAGCAATAATGTAAAAACAAGCAATACGAAAGCAACATAGTTTAGTTATGAAATATGACTTATTTGATAGCAACGTTATATATGGCTAATTGGTAGACTGCAAACGTGATATAGTATTTTAAAATTACATTTTGTTACGAATTTATTGCTTAGGAATTAAAATTGAAACTTTCGTTTAAAATTTAAATATCGGATTAAAAATAAACAAATTTTTCGAAATGTTTTAGATAAATCTAAAGTCTATAGCGGCGATTGCAGCGCTTATAAAATTAAATTGTACACCGATAAAGTTTACAAGAAATATATAAAAACTTTGGCAATGCTTACAAAATTCTAACGGCCTGTTGTTATTGTTATATAAAACTAATGAAAGCGATCCCAGTTGGCAAGTGAAATCCGTCGGTGGTGCACTAAAATGGACTGTATCTGATAGCCAGTGTGCGGATCATACGTCCTAATTGACCAACCGTTCGACAACAAACACAGTTGCTTGCATTGTCGTCCAAGCATAGACTAAGAAAATGTGACGTTGCACGACAGTGCACAATGTCAGTTGGGAAGTGTTTGAATTAAGACGGTTGATTGTCTTATTGTAACAACCAATTAGGACCGGGCACACGGCGCCGACGGCGGAGTTCGCAGACCAACCGAGACATTTCACTTGTAGTTTTCGCTACCCAAGCAAAAACTGACGTTGCAGTTTACACATATTGCCTTGTTTTTATTACTGTAAAATATATTAATATATTTGGTAATTCACCGCGTGTCGAAACAGATAACATTTTATTAGGCTCATTACAGAATATTATCGAGATTGTTACGGATTTGAGATTCATAAGATGTATATTTATGCTCGTTTTTCCTCAAAATTCTTGTTCTACCTTCTCTTGGATCTGTCTCTTGTAAGGAAAGCGATATGTGCCTCAGAGTTTATTAATATGTAAAGAGTTACTGTAATATGTGTGCGACGGTTGTTCACATTCGTGTTGACGTGCGATACTTACGTAGCTCTGAGGAGGGTAATTTTAAGCTAAAGTCGAGTATAACATATATCAAGTAATGTAAAGATACAACGATAGCAATAAAGTGAAGTACTACAACGAATGTTTACTTAGCATTTATTTGCACAACGAATTATGTTTAGGATTAAATTGTATTTTGAGATGTCTGCGACGAAGTGACTGTTGATTTAATAATTAAGTAAATTGTGCTGCATGATTGTTTAGTTTTAGATAAATTTTAAATGTGTAGATTTTGTCGTGGACATCTCATGTGGCGGCGGATATTGAATATCCAACATTCGGTTAAAATTATATCTTTACTTGCATCGAAAGCAATATTAGGCTACTGTATTTTAAATTAACCCTAAGATTGAACCATAATTATTTACAAGAGAAAAATAATATTTTATATGCACGTTCGTTAACATAGAATTATTTAATTTTCGATTTGGTATCTGAAATTGATTTGTTCGAAAAATATTTTTGCAAAATTGTATTAATCTTTTTTTTGTATAAATTGTATGCTTAGCTTCGGGAATAATTGAGCCTGTTCTAAGTTTGCATAGTTGCCTAGAGGAGGCTATAAGCTAGTCATAGTGTAGAGTTACATTTAGTCAGGTAGAGTAGCGGGATGTGATTAAACATGTGATGTGACGCAGTAGCTCGTGGAAGTGTCTAGGTATATGGTGTGTCGTAGTTTAGACACAGATTATATTGTACTTACTTCGCCTTACGAGTTTTCGTCCAAGTGAGATGACACAGCTAGCTCTAGGTGACATAGAATGTAAAAGATTTTATCTATATGTAACAAGTAACTTTACACCAGACATATTGGGCCAGGTTGGAACAGGAGTAAACGACGTGATATTAGGAACTCAGTACTGTCAAAATCACGACTTTTTCAAACGTCCAATTCAGCCCAATATGTATTATACTACGTCTTAATTATATTCTAACAATTTCCTCCACTATCGATAAATCCGTAACATTAACGTTTTACAGTTAAATAATGTTAAGCAATAGAATAGTAATAAATACCTAAATGTTAAGACCTATCTCACTTGTACAAAAACTTGACGAGAATAATTTCAGGTAATCTGGAAGTTTAGGGAGTCCAAGTGGTAATGCTTGGTAAGAATTGACACCAAAATAGTAGATAATCTAGTGTTAATTAGCTATATTAATGACCAAGATGCAAGGGGCGATGGTACGTGTGACAAGTAGAACTTTTCGAAAACCGCGACCAAACGCCCGTGAGGGCTTGTATTTCATATTGATTTTAGTCGAGTTATACAATTGTCGAGTCATCCCGTTCCTGTAAAAGCTAGCTACGCCCTGCGGTCCCGTGGTTTTCCGGGATAAATCAGTATATGTGTTAACCCAGGTTATAGTCTAAATCCGTTTACGCCCGAAATTAATAATCGATCCTGATCCGTTATCTGCAGTTTTGCATTGATATGTCATGTCATAATGTGTCATTTTAGTAGTTGTCAAGATCAACTACTAAAATGACATGTTATGACATGACATATTGATCCAAAACCGCGGATCGGATCGATTATTCATATCGGGCATTAGACGTTTCAGCGTGAAGAAGTAACAAACATTCCCATTTAATATAAGTCTGATAAAACAAGCAAACTTTGACATAAAAAAAAATACTATTTACTTGTTATGGACAATTGTAACTTGGCTAAAACTATTGGCCTAAATCATTGCCTAATTTATAGAAACCAGTCTAATACTGATGCCCTTGGTATTGATTTAATATACCTATTATATACTTAGTTATAACTAATTAATATTACATACACAAAATAATGTCCTATTATGCGTAGAATGTCAATTTTTAATTCACTCATTCCTTCCTGATAAGCAATTATTTATATTATATTATATTACCTTCAGAGTTACTTAGTGTGTAACATTGCATGATTTAAAAATATTAATAGTAATCTATAGTTATATGATATACATCTAGATAAGCGTATAGGTCCATAATGGACTTAGTTTCTTGGTTAAAAATAAGTTATTGGGTTTAAAAAAAATGCTACGAGTATTATTTAACCTGTAGAAGTTAATAGAGCATTTAAGATGAATAAGCACAACTTTAGCATTCCACGCAATATGAAGAAGTTTGAAAAGTTAAAACAATCCTTGTTTTAACTTTTCAGACTTCTTATGAATACAAATATAAACTCATTAATACGAATGAAATTAGTATCTAAACAGCAATTAGTAAAGTGAACTGAAATGTTTTCGCCTCTGTTCTCAATACTCAATTGCAAGTACACAAGAGATCTTAGTGATAAAAATTAGCGAACATATGGACCCAAAGGTATATCAATGTAGGAGCGGACCGATTCATTCTAGTTATTCTGTTCACAACCTCGTGTGAACAGAATGACACCCTGGCCCACTTGAGAGCCAGTTCCCAGTACAGGTGTAGCGTGGCGCCATCTTCGACCACATCGTCACTTAACATCAGGTGACTTGTGGTCAAACGCTACCCTGTAAATAGTAATTTTTTTTTTTTTTTGTTATCATTGACGCCATAAAGGGGAGACTGCTCTTCGTCATTCACCGAATGAAAAGCAAGCTAGTACTTTCGTGGACGAGTGCTTGAGTGTCCCGATCGCTGAGGCAAGTGGTAACGCGAATAACGCCACGTTCGCACTTTACATCCCCCCAAGGTGATGTCAGCCAGGGGCAAGGGGGGCAAGATGATAGAGGGATTTGTAGGCGAAATATACCCGCAAAGTTTTAATCGTTTACTACAAGAAATAAAAATAAAAACTATGTAAATCTTCTTGGGTTTCTTGTTACATCGCGCATGAACTATTCCGATTATTATAAATCGGAAAATAATACTTAGCGTGACTTTTTTAACGGCAATCGAATTGTCAACGTGAATATTTTGTTTTTGTTTCCATAACTTATGTTTCTTCATGATCGTTAATGATAATGTGTAATATTGGTGGATTATTAACATTATGTGTTCGTTAATGTGTACGAGTGTGGGAAATTGAAATAAAGTGGTGAAAGTGACTTTTCTAGTTGTTCCAAAAAAGTCCGTGTAAAGTTGAAGTAAAGCGCCATTTCCCCTTCACCGTTATCATCATCATTTATACTTGAACTCTCTGTGTTTGAAATATTTTATACTTTACACTGGCAAATAAACTAAACGTGTGACGCCATATCAATACAAAAAAATACTTGGCGTTTGAACACATTTTTTTAAGTCTTTTGGCGCCACCTCGTTGCCCTCCTTGGCCCTTGCTTTTGTCTCATATTGTTTAGTTGGTAGGCAACAGCAGCATCGCGAGACAAATGCACTATAAAGAAGTTGCCATACGTAAAAAAATTAGGCAACTGCTGTGGTAGTTTAAGTTAAACATAACACCAAATTCTCGCGCCTTAATACTAAGACATGGGAGTTAAACTGAAACTTCAGTAGCGTAAATATATCTAGCATAGTAGCGCCAAATTAAAACGAACGCACACTGTTCACGGAAAGTCTTGAATTTTTTAATTGAGTCGTAACAAGAAGAACTATTAGTAAAGCAGCGGTAGAGAGCAGACTTGACATTTAATATTTACGTCAGGAATCACAAAACGGGTAAGGGGTCTGTTAAAATCCTAATCAATAAAATTGCATGCGTTGAAAAAAAAATCTATCATAATAAAATTTAATAATCCTGGGATAAGTAACTTGATTCAAAAATATTTCAATTTTTCAATTCTTCTGTAGGTATATATCTATATATTATTTCCTTTGTCTAGTCAGCAACATGTTTCAATACTATTAACTTTACAATCTGCTTTGTACGACTAATGAAATAGTGTTTAATGTACTCCATTTTGGTAACGATTAATAAATAATTATACATATTATAATATAAGTAATGCAGGCTGGGGTATTAAAAACATCGGGCCTTTATTAAAAAAACATAATTAAGTTGATACCTCATTTTACCGTTGACGTAGAATGTCTTTCCTTCTAAAATTGCCAGGCAGAGTTTTAAAAAGAACTTGATATCTTGTATCGTAGTTTCCCTTCTAATGGCTCCGTTGTTTTAAATGTAATAATACCCCCCCACTCGACTTCACCTAGGGGTCCACTGCGTAATGTAGTGGTAACCTAGAAGTACTTATCATATTATTACACAGGTAGAATTTCTCGTTCGATTCTATACAATTTTTAATTAACAACAAGCCTCTGTTATTGAATGAGACGCTCAGCGGAATAGTGGCCAAATCCATAAAAATGTGAAAATCAAGTTATTTACAACGAATTGTTATTCTTTCCAAATCTTCGAAGCCAGAGTGGCCTATTTTTAGTAGTTAGAGATTGGTAGTTTAATTTTAAACTTTATTCTGCTAACCATAAGTGTCCTCGAATCATAATTTGCTCATTCAAAGTACCGGGCCTGGGCCACTCTTCCGCTGAGAGACTCGACTGTACGTTCCTTATACTTAGATATACATTATTTATCAAATCAAATACATAAATGTGTGATTAGTTTCTGAACTTGTGTGAAGGTTGTATTAAGGAGCCATTTTCCATTTTACGGCTTCTCCCATTTTATAACTTAAGTCTAATTAATTTACAGTATTAATTTCATGTATTTGTGTACTTACGTACCTACTTATATGAAAATTTACAGTGTGTTTACCCACATACGAAATAAGAAGTGTGTTTAAATATTTCTTGACGGCAAGATTAACCTATTTATCAATAGTATTTAGTGTTAAACTTATATTGCAATGATTATTAAATAGTATGAAATAGGTAGCTACTCAATATACCTACTTCTTGTGAAGAAATGTTTTTCCAAGATTACGTTTTCTAACTCTCAACAGAGAAACGCTTTGGTTCTTTTATCGCGTATTCCTCTACGCCATTTAATCAATAATAAAAAATCGATAAAAAAATAGATTCGTTTCCTAATATGAAGTATTTTTTATGTGAGCCTTATGTATTTAGCGCGCTAATATAACATTATAACTATTTGCATTCATTTCAAATAGGAGTAATTTCTTTTTGTTTTTCAAAAATACTCGCGTAAAATTTTTGTTGCGTCTTAAAATTGTTTCTTGATGTATTGTGTAAAATACAGAATTGTCTATTTTGAAAACATGTAAACAACAGCGGCAAGTCACGTCATATTTCCTGATAATGACGTTACAGACCCACTAAACGACGACTGGTTCCCCAAATAGAAAATCACAGCCCAGTTCAGCCCGGCCATAATCCAGTTCAAAACTCTGCATGTGATTCTAAACAGCTATAAGTGCTCACTGTTCAGCAATAAAGTCGATTACCCCGCGATCAAATTACAGACGTCCACGATGGACACAGTTGCCGAACATAACTAGATTGACCACCGAATTATTTCCGAACTGAAATACGGTGCATGGCCGGATGGAAATTTGCCAGCCAATCCAATAAAACCAGCCTCCAAATTGAACGCTCGCTTGTCGAAACCGTGTCTCGATTTAAGTGGATTTTAACTGGCAGCATAGAGGGTTTCTAATTATTTAACAAAAGGGGTGAAAACAACAGTAGATATTTTCATTTGAAAACGGTGGAATGATGCCTCTGAAAACAGTTTAATGCATTGTCTCACATACTCTTATCTAAGACCTAAAATGATAATACTAAGAGCGTCTCACTACTAAACCCATCGACCACTTCGTCACTTTACATCAGGTGACTTGTGGTCAGACATGTAAGATGTAGTACCCCTTTAGTAAACTCAATTGACCCGTGTTGACTGCTAGGCATTGTCTTAATTAAATTCTTTAGAGCAGTTTACGAATAAATGTGATTCTTTTCATTTTACTCGTAGAAAAATACAATGAAGTCCTTTGAACAACGTTCCCCCGTTTTCTGCTTATTTATAGACGTAGGTATGACAACTTGAGTAGGTACCTATTTTGTAAATAAAAATTACTTTCTTGCACAAATAGTTACACATTTAATGTAACTTAAATTAGATGTAATTACAGGAAGCATTTGTTTAATTATACGTTTGTATTGGTTCTGTATTGGTATAGTTTTAACGGGCCGATTTGCGCTCAATATGGTGACAGCACATTTCGATATGTTTCTGAGATTTCGAAACACGTTTGTGTTGTTAAAAGCACAAATCAAAACGTACGTACCTTATGCAATGATTTAGCTGTTAACTCAGTAACGGCGAGCGACGCAATGCAAGATTACTTTAGACATTATTATAGATCAGTGAATTGTCAGGAAGCAGATCTTCCTGCTTCTAAAGCAGCATTGCATCTGCATTGCATCGCCTTACGTGTAATTCACCCAGACCATCAGTACCTATACCTACTCTATCCAAAATTCAATAAACAAAACATTGCTGACATTACCTAAAGTCATTTTGTAACAACGAATGATTTCGTTTATTGGATTTGGGAGTACATAAAACAAGCAATAATTTTATTGTAAACAAAGAGTTTAAATCTGGTTTAAAATTGTTTCTCAAAAGAAATCAATGTGTTTGATTGTTATCTCTTTTTGTGGCAGTCCGTATTTATGTTTCTATTGTATTTAGATTGTTTAATATAAGTATTGGTATGTTTGGCTTAAACATATTGTTAGGTTTTTTGCGTGTTTAGTCATTAGATTGTTTTTGCTCTTCCTAAAATAAACTGTATTGTAATAATGAGTGTTTTATTTACTACTTCCTTACTATCTCATCATCGTCAGCCTTTCATGTTGCCACTGCTGGGACTCTGGCCTTCTCTCAGAGAGAGAGTATGGGCTGTAATCTACAAACGCTGGCCCAGTGCGGGTTGGTAGATGTCACAAGCCCTTGAATGTTGCAGTTCTTGGACATGCCGGTTTCCTCACGATGTTTTCCTTCACCGTTTTGAGCGATGGCAAATCCGCACATAATTTATTGAGTCAGATGCGGGGCCGAGAGGATTCGAACTCGGTGTCGGCATCTTGTAAGTCGCACGCCTAACCGTTCGGCCACCATCGCTCTCTCTCATCATCATCATAATTAGTGTTTAAATCCACTGTTGGAAATGGGTCTCTCCCAAGGTACACCACTGAGGCCGGTCTTCGGCTCTCATCTACTGCTAGCCACTCGGCACAAGTCATCGCTCTGCCTAGTCGAAGGGCATCCTACACTACCTTTGCAAAGACGAGGCCTTATCCCAGCTGTAAACTGTAGGCCGTATAAATCTAGTATTTTTTTATCGACCGATGTTCGGGTGCGCTTGCAAGATCTTCATATTAATGTATAGTCAACGCTATCTACCAGTTTTCATGATGTTGTTAAAAGTGACATCTTACAAGAACGATAATTTGATTGTTTGTTCCGGATTAACTTAAAAACTATTAAACCGAAATTAATGAAATTTGTTATGGAAATACGCCAGTCTCCGCTTGGTCCACGTGTGTGACATGATGAAGGAAGGACTTTTACTTTTTAACACGCTTAAAGGTATGAGCTTAGTTTGAACCCTGAAGGACAGGATAGGTACATTTTACCGCCATAAACTATGGTCAGCTAGTTTTCAATTAAAACACGGTATTATTTCCAGCGTACCTTTATTTGATAGCATATTACAAACAAGAAATAAAACAATTAATGGACCTGACTGATGAACACGATCCGAATGGCTTGGACAAAGTAACAGGTACAGGTTGGAGCAGGGAACAGACCATCTCACAAATAGCGTCTCAACTCAAATTTATCATTCAAATTTGGCCTTTATTCTCCACTCCTGCTTCCTTAGGTAAAGCACTCATTTAACATTGCGTATTGGGAGAAAAACACATCGGGATTTTAATGATTCTGGTCTGTTAAGTTACCGAGGCGTTAGGTTTTAAGCCGCATTCAATTTTACAAATATATTTGCTTTAATTTAATCTAAACAGTTCTTAATGAGGCGGCATCGACCTCCCGACTAAAATTTCAGTGAATTTACTTTCATGTGTGCTATCCTAAAGTTTTGATTAAAACTTTAAGTACTTTTTAATAATAATGGGCAATTAAAAATGCAAGTACTAGTAAAGAGTTGTACCACTTTTTAAACTTTCGTAAAGTGACAAGATGAATTCGGGTCTATTAGACAACAAGAAATAATGTAAAAAAGCCATACGCCACAAAAAATATATTCAGTAAAAGGAATGCGACTAAAACCCTTACACCTACACACATACAGACACGACACACAGAAAGAACACATTTAAACATTACTAAAAATTATAAAAAAATATATTTCAATTATAAAATAAATTTGAACTAACCAATTGAAATAAATATACCTTAATAAAAATAAAATTGAACCGAAAAGTTCGTATAAATAAAATTAATTTACACTTAAATAAAACTTCGTTGAAAACAATGTACATCCAATTTTCGTGAAAAAATTATAACTATGTACTACGCGAGTACAAATAAATAAAATTTACATAAATTAATTTTGGTACTCACTTCAATTTGAATATAATCATTACAATTTTTTTATATTATTACACAAATCAAGCATTACATATTTCATTTTGATAAATATTTAATAAAGATAATAATATTAAATTTAAGCACGTCGGCAGAATAATTTATTTTCGCTACATGTCAGTCATCATCGTATCTGAAACGCATTCTTGTGCCAGATTATAAAAACCTCACTAATGTATAATAGCATATTATAACTTTATTCCTTTGTCTCACCTTCAGACCAAGATTGCTTGTAAATAACGTTTCATTGCAGAAAAAGAAATCCACAGAGAATATTTTTTTTTTAATTAAATTAAAAATGCCTTTAACATGTTAGAAATGTGCATGTGTGTGTTGCCTACCCATAACAGTTAGAGAAATTTAGTTGGTATAAAGATAGTCAATATTTAAGTAACAGCACTTTTTTTATAAATTAATTTTATTTCTGACATCTGACACAAAAATACGTCTCAGTGTGATACCAAGGCGCGCGTGTAAACCTACTACGAGTAACTACCAAATAACTAATATACACTGCAAACTGACGCGTCCGTCCGTACCTACTCACAATTCATTAAAAACTATAGCAAAACAATGTAAGCCTAGCTAACTTTACAGTTACACCTACCTCGATATATGTTGACTAGCACTTGCCGGTGACGCTGGTCGTAGGCCGCACTGGCCAAAGGACTAGTACTAATAATTCTACTAATTAAAATTAGTCCCATTTCAGTTCGCGTTTATTTTTGATCACCTTGACTAGCTGTCCCCCGCGGCTACAGCTTTATGCATGCAAAGTCTCAGCCCGATCGGTTTAAAATTGACAAAGTTTCATACAAACTTTCATCCCCTATTTTATCCTTTTGGGGGTAGAATTAATCAAAATCCTTTCTTAGCGGATGCCTACGTCATAACATGTACCTGCATGCCAAATTTCAGCCCGATCCGTCCAGTGGTTTGGGCTGTGCGTTGATAGATTACTATGTCAGTCAGTCACCTTTGAGTTGTATATATTTAGATGTCTGTCGAAGAGATTGTATACAAATTTTACAATGTATTTAAACACTTATCGCCTACTTTTTTTACTACTTACCAGAAGATTTGTGGTTTTACGAAACCCGAACTGAAAGAGTGCTACATTTCAAACTAGCAGAACTATCCTACTGGTCATAAAACTAAAACGAACGAATGTCTCAATCACGCACGGATATATAGACATTTGAAGAAAACGTAGTACCCACAGGTAGAGTCGGGGGCAACTGACAACGTTACATAAAAATCAACGAATGTAAATTTCAAAAGTTCTAAATGTCACATATGTACATAAGTCTCAAATACTTAATCACGAAATATGAAACAAAAAACTTATTTTGGAAAAAAATCTAGTACTTTAAATTATTTGTCCATCGCAACCGGGGCGAATCGCTAGTATAAATGTATGTACATCAGAGTAAATAGACCTTCGACTAGCGTCCCTGCAACGTTTGAAACAAACTATTTTGTAATCATTATCAAAGTTTACACTAATTCATGACATTAATTAAACAGCAGTCACATACTTAGACATCACGCTCTTACACTTTGTAACCGACCTTTGAACTTTCTCACTATAATAATAACGATAATTATGCCAATATAATGAAAATGCGTCCGTTGTGTCCTTGAAAACACCCGGTGACAAAAAATATATACACTTGCTAAGTGACAGAGGTTCACAACAACAATTGCAGTGAAGCGCATTGCACTGCGTTCCGACTTTGCAAAATCAGTTTTGAAATGCCTTTATGCCAAGTTTCACTAAACAAACAAACATATTCACCACCGGGTGTAGTATATGAGTAAAGAAACGACATAAAAATAATTAAATAAAACATCTCAAATAATTACCACTAGATATTTGTTTGCACCATTTGATAAAATAACACCATGAGTTACGAGGTTCTACTGTTCAGTTATTAACTAAGTCGATAATAAAATATTGGTATCGATTCGGAGAACTTATTGGACAGGTCTCAAAGTAACGCTGTCCCTTTCTAGCCACAAAAAAGAGAAAAGGACCGCGTTATCTTTTTTAGAACAGTCAAAGGTATTTTCATTTCAAAAACAGCAAATTTATACCGACACCATTATCCACAGAACGTGTAGCTAAATGAGCATGGAAGACATTTATGCCCGAAATTAATAATCGATCCGATCCGTTATCCGCGGTTTTGGATCGATTTGTCATGTCATAATATGTCGTTTTAGTACTAGGGCTTGACACATTACTAATAAAATGACATATTATGACTTGACATATCGACCCAAAACCGCGGATAACGGATCAGGATCGATTATTAATTTCGGTCGTTAAAGAATCTTTTATGTCGAATATACATTTTTGTTTATATATTTTTCTTCTGAGCCTACATACAGGTTGGTTATCTGATACTGGCACGTACAACACACTCACAAATGTCTGGCAACGAGCGCAAGGCACTGCATAACGCATCATGAATATTCTCTTTGTCTCGCTCGCACACGGCCTATATTAGCGCGACAGAGATTTTTATCGTTCTTTACTACATATGATGCGAGTACTGTGAAAGTGCCAGTTTTAGATAACGATTTGTTTGGCAATATTGTTATGTCTTCCTTTAGTATACGTACAGTTTTAACGTCATATGATTTTGAAACAACGTCAAATATACATTTTAATGTCAAAATAAATTGTATGTTATATATTGAGGATGTGTCCCAACCACAGTCCAAGTTAAGTACAAACTAGCTAAAGTTGACTAAAATGACAATTTGATTAATTTGTCACATATTTTTTCTCTATATGTAACTTGGACTGCGGATGAAACTGGACCCCTTTACTCAATACCCTATGATCACATGTAAATGATCTAGATTCCTCTAAGTAACTGTTATAAAAAAACACAAACACATTAATAAATTAGTAATATATAAAAAAAAATTGTGATGCAAATGACAACCACAGCCTAAATGAATTAATCCTATATCAAAATAAAAAAAATCAAATACCTAAGTAATAAATGAGAAATTTCATAACTTTACCAACGAGTAAATATCATTTATATAACGTCATTATGATACAAACTTTGATATTTCTTGTTAAAAACTAACTACTAAGACTACTAAAATGTATTATTTGGTGGTTACATCTTGTACATTAATTCTAAATGAGATTAAGCTTGGACGGGCGCCGGCGGAGTGAACGTTGCCCGAATGAAAGAAACGTCGGCGGACCGTCCTATGTTACGAGCATAGATTGTTAGCAAGGCTTGCCGACAACACGCGAATGAAGCGCTAAATATAACGATACAACAAGAACAAAGTCCATGTAGTGCCGTGCACTGCTTCGCTTCCGAAAAACGTATGACGTGCGAGTCCAGACGTGACGTTATGAAACACTCGTGAAATGTGCCGACCCGACCCGCGGAACCCGACGGTTCCAACGAACCGAACCGATAATGTGAAGGTAATGACGGAGACCAACTCTATGTTATCACAAATCATTGCTGAACGCAACCAAACCCTAAATGGAAAATACTGATCGAACACTTCTCGTCAATTCCTTTACGGCGCCGGTGGGGGCGTACGGTTTTACGCGAACTGTCAACTATTCGGTAGATAAATTGGGCTTGTGTTTGAGAGTGGAACTGTGATAGACGCGCCAGCACGCGTGCGGACGCGTCCGTTGTAGAGGAGTCCACGATGTTAAATGGGGGATTTACTCAAGCGTCGTGGGGAAGGTAGAAAGGAAACAAGGTTACATGATGTATACCCCTTTATCGATGGAGAGAGCGTCTACGGCCTTTCGAAAATGTAAGAAATAACAGTCATATGAAAGTACTTGAGCGCGTCAGATATTGATAGAGTATATGCCCCACGTGTCTCTGAAGACGGAGGGGTGGTTATGATGTGAAAATCGCCAGATTTATATTTTTCTCCATCATCCTTGAATTAAACATAGTAAAAAAAAAACAACGCTTTACGCTCGGGAATATCGAGGTGACGTTTTATTTTTGCAAGTTTGTGACCATCACCATGACGCTCAAGTCGTCAGATTCCTGAATTACTCATTTACCTTAACATAACGCGCTCAGGTATTGGTATTTACTACTATTCTGATGTAGGCATTAGACGCGCGACCCTATATAGAGGGCCTAAAAAAGTTGTACATACCCAACTGGGTTCAATTCCCCCAATGTACAACTGGCACGCTTGAGTAAATCGCACAACAACTGCGGGCTCCCCATCTACGGGAAACTAGTGAGGTGCCACCCCCGACCGTCGTGCATTCACGTCGTGCTCATTCGTGCACGAGCTCTGGCTTCGTGGACGTGCACACGTACACGTAGTCGTTCTCGGAGTCGAGGCGTGCGCGGCTGGCGCAGCGTTAGGCGGTGGCTACCTGCCACACTATCAGGTGGCTCTTGGTCGCACGGTCGGGCAGCGAGCTGTGCCCGCTCGACGACCCATCCTCGGCTACCACTACGCTGTCTTCCATCTCTGAATCCGCTGTAATTTCAACACAACCCCTTTAGTTTTTGTGCGTTGAAAAAGTATCGGAGCACCGGTGGAGTTGTACGGGCACGCGGTTCCTTTATGATGTTGGGGCGGGCCGCACCGCAACACGTCTCTTTCAAACATTATATGAACGATAGAGATGATGTTTTGCAGTGCGGCCCGTATAGTTATCGCAAGGCACACTGGTAACACATTGTGACGCGGCTGGCTTCTCTGCGGCATCGCAATGCGCTTAACGCAGAGAATGCCGCATAAAGGAAACGCGCGCTTAAGAATAACTTAAGGTAAAGAGTATTTTGGTTCATATGAGAAATTGACACGAAATAGACTTTCAGGCTTGCAGATTCACTTCTTTTGTACGAATATAAACAGGTAGAAAGATAAAAATAACTTGTTTCACTGTAATCCATCAAATGATTGAGTTACTAATATTATAATTAATTAATTAGACATCCGAAGCTCAAATACATAGATGTTTCAACTGAGAGCTGTACTGTTGATGACTTAAAATACTCGTGAATTGAAATACTCGTTATATGCGTTTCAATCTTTCTGCATGAATTCCTAAGAAAAAAAATATTATACATTCTCAATTAAGCCTAAAATTGCCTTTATGCAGCAAATAAATAATTTTCATTTTTCATAGTTTATTAGATATCATTCGTTCAGTTATTAGATTGAACCAATAAGGTGCATTATAACAAGTAAGTGGAAATCATATCCATCCCAGAAACGGATTATAGTGGAATAAATACATTTTTTTAAACACAATCTGACTTGATGCATAAAAACAAAACGTGTCGGTTTCAAACTCTTTTTTTTTCCGTCATTTACTAAAGGTAATCATAGAATCCATGGAATAGAGTGGAACAAGTATAAAAAATAGGACAGGAGACAGAAATAGACAAAAGTGTAGACTCATAATCACCCAAACATCACAAGGTGTAATGTGCTGTCACATGTAGCTTATGTTGAGTATGACAAGAATCATGATATGAATTGATGATGAGTATAATCACACAACAATACAGTGGTCTCACAATCTTCATTGTGACATCTTTACAATGTGATCAACGTTTCGCTTCCACATTTATAATGCGAACGGCGAAGGAGTGGAACACCTTGCCAGCGTCTTTGTTTCCCGATAAGTATAACTTGGGAGCCTTCAAGTCAAGAGTGAATAGGTATCTTCTAGGCAAGCATGCTCCATCTTCGGCCTCGTCATCACTCACCATCAGGTGAGACTGGGGTCAAATGCTTGCCTATCTCTTACAAAAAAAAAAAAATCGAACCTCTTCGAATGTAGCTGTCATAACTGACAGCACGCACTTTCTAGAGGTAGAAAAATCTATGGTTTTTTTGCACGGCGTGGCGATTATTTTCTCCAACGATGACTTATCGATAAGGATATGGGGTTGTGGGGTAAAGGTCGTCACTCACTTATACCGCATTCTTGAAAACAAAGTTTCTCTCAGCAACTACTAGACAAAATGTCCTACACTTTTGTATAGGTCTTGTGACGATGTGGTCGACGGTAGCGCTACGCTACGCTTAAACTGGGAACTATCATTAAATCAATAAGTCTATTGAGAACGAAATTTGCTAAACTAGGTATACGTATAAAATTCACTTCAAAATAAATAGAGCAAGGAAAGATACGAAAAGATAAATTAAACAGAACGAAGAATTTACAAAATGTAGTAACTAATCAATGTGAATCAATAAAACCTACTGGATTAATCAACAATTGTTATTACTTACAGTTAATTTTAAAAACTGGATTAGCAATATACGCGTTAGCAAATATACTGTAAACATAATTATATAGTCATATTAGTCAATAATATGTTGTTTTTATGAATAATTCTTACCTGGTTATGTTTAGCGGTGATTCGATTATGAACTTATTATAAGTATGAGTGTACGATGTTAGCGGACATAGAGGTGAAAGTATGGGCACAGCGGCACACAGGACCCCATGCACGGGTCACATGCTACGGGTGTGAGTCACGCTTGCCAGCCACGCGTGTCACGCGTGACCGATGTCATTGGCACAATATTTCCAGCATTAAAGCAGCTTATCGAGATAGATTGTCAAAATATGTGGAAGTATATCTTTGAACCCCTATAATATGAACGGTTTTATTAAACAACGGGTAGATAAATGTAAATAGCTGACTTGCCGCATCGGGCCCTGAGTTAAATGCAAATAACCCATCGAAAAATCATCTACAGTTTTCTCGTATTTTCCGGTTAACTTTACAATCCGGAATTTACCCTGATTTGGACATTTGCACGACCAAGATAAAAAAAAAACAGCAGAAATTGCTGCTCACGATAAGCGCTACAATGGGGTGGATTCTGTTGTGTATTTTCTAAAACTAAACTAAGTTTGACAGGTCTAAAAGTATTGCTGCCCTTTTCTGGATACTGAAGTAAGAAATGGACAGCATTTTAGATCTACCACCTTTGGTTTAGTTTTAGAAACGACACAAAAGAATCAACATCTTTGTGTGTCTAAATATGTGCGTCACTTCACTAGTTGTAAATTTTTCGTTGTTTTCGCTGGTATGCACGAGTAAAACCAACTCCACTTGCGTGATAGATTAGTTTGCTGCACGATTGAAACTACGGATTTAGAACAGACAACTTCCCAATATTTTGCAAGCAATCTATAACAGCCCAGACAAAACCTCCGTCTCCCTTAAACCCTCTACATGCCGTGCTTTATAGCGTTTTAGCCGATGTTAGTACGTTACGCGTCAAGCTGTGCACTTAAAAAACATCACGTACCCCTTTGTAATACAGACTATATTCGCTTAAACTCTATCAGGTACAAGTCGGCATTATCTGCCACACTATGAGGTGGGACGCCGTATCTCTAACGTCGTCCACGTGCTCTTCTATAGAGGTAAAACAAAATAGTAAGCGATTGTATGGAGTTTGTCGTATAGTAGTAATGCCCATCCGAGACGAGTTTCCTCCTTAAATGTTATTTGTGTACCTTTGCAGGTCAGATATAACGGAAGAAATAAGGGCGTGATGAATCATCTGTAGTCAAAATTACTTTTGTGAAAAATGTATGACAACAATACCCTTCAGTCAATTTTGATGATAAAAGGTTATTTTCCCCCCACACGCTTTGGATTAACTATGAATGACTAAAGTGGTCCATTAAACATGTGTCGTATGATGAAGAGATTAGTTATTTGACAGATTAATGTTTCAAGAAATGAAGTACGTTCCAGTACATTAAATTAAAATAACCCTTAGGTACAACTTGCATTCCTCAAAACAACAAGAGTAAATTTGCATACGGTAATGTTAGAGGAACACGACCGTTTTAATTAAAAACAATGGCATTTATATAGAAAAGAAAACTGCGTCTGGAATTCAAAACAAACAATAGGCACAAAAAAGACAGTAAAAACATGTTTATTTCAACGGGGAATCTAAAATTTATAATACTGGTTTTGAGGCATGATTGGAAATGATAAGCATTATAAAGCGCACCGAGATATTAAACGCTGTTTCACCATCTCCTGATTTGTGATACCTGACGGATAAATTATCAGACTCTTCACAATGGTTTCGGCAGAAACGTTACGTTAACTGAGCACGATAGACCTAGACTACCTATAACAATGTCAGTTATATTTTATCCGCCAGGTTGTTTTTATTAGGGGACTGTGAAATCTGGGCCTAGAATACTAAGCGAAAAGCTCCGATGGAATATGAGTTATGTGTTGACTACGCTAACGTGCATATTGCTTGCTTTGACTCTCTGCTTTGGAATATTGAGGACTGAATACCAAAATTGATAAAATTAACTAAAACTAGGTTCTCGAACTACGGGGTCGGGATGTCAATATTATAGAGAGGTTCTGCTACTGGAGAGTTATTAACATTTAGAACTGCGAATTGATAAAAGAGGTTTGTATAGAGTTGAGTTTAGTCCACACGCAAGCCGTTGGTCTCGCCTTGGGTATGAATGAGGAAGGAAGGGTGGAGCCACCCCTCATGCGTCACCTACACTCCTTTCTTTCCCTCCCTAGCCCTCTAAGGCGCGGTCAAAAACTTGCACGCGGTCTATAACTTTGCTGGTAAGTTTTTTCGCTAGCAAAAGCTTAAAAGGGACTATTAAAAGTTTGCATTTGTACGACCCATTATGATATCGTTTTTATAACTTCTTAAGCATTGATACCATTGACGTACCAAACGATGGACGTGGGTGCTTCGCTCAAAAGCGTCCAAACCAAAAAAAGTCTAGAACGCGAAAAGAGGGCTAATGATACGCTAATCTCCACTTGGTCGCGTGTTTGACACGGTCAGACGAAGCTGCGCAAGCTGACAAATTGTTGCAAGCAAAATTATACTGCATGTTATTGACATTTGACATAAAATAAAATGTTTTAATTTGTTGATATAATATTATTAGACCTTGTTTATAGGTTAACTTAGTACACACTCAGCCACTTTTCTCGTCACGTTTGCATTAGACCCGTCGTCCATCACTTCGTGCGTTAATGACAGACCCCTACTTCATTTGATGATTGCTCAGAGATATTGAATATACCATGTTAACGAGAATATTCCCGACGATCCAATTTGTTTTTGAAATCTTAAAAACTACGTTGACTGCTTTCACTAGCGTAAAAACTGAGGACGTAACGAGGAATACTTGACCAACTCACCTATCCTGAAGTCAATATATCCCTCCCCGCCGGATATGACAAGCATGGGGGGCGGCGGAGGGGAGCGTCGTCGAGGGGAGTCAGGCGAGTGGACTGGGGAGTTGCCGGCCGCAGTGGCGCCCCCAGGTACCGCCACGAAGAATGTGACGGCGTCGCGGTGCCCGTGGAACGAGAGCTGCGCGTGAGCCATGGAACACATGGGGATGCTGCCTGTCGGACTGGCAGATCGGGCTCGGACGATGGCGCCTGCAAATAAGTAAGTGAAAAAGTTAGATTTTGACACGTTTTAAATTGAAATTATATACTAAATCAGCAATCTACTACTCTCTGTCCTTAAAATATCAAGATTTATTGGCAGTACAGATATCCTCACCGTTGTAGTCCTCCACTGTTATCCCTGCTGGAGTCTTCAGACAGCGGCACAGTGGTCCCTACTCCCTATATTCACTTTCCTAGAACTCACCTGATGCATTCCTGTCTACCGACAAGATGCCTCTGCTGGTATCCCTGATGGGGCCTTCAGACAGCGGCACAGAAGTCCCAGTCCCTATATCCACTATCCTTCACCTCACATGATGCATTCCTGTCTGCCGATAAGATGCCTCTGCTGATATCCCCGATGGGGCCTTCAGACAGCGGCACAGTGGTCCCCACTCCCTACGTCCACCTTCCTAGACCTCACCAGATGATTTCCTGGCTCCCAACGATATGTTTCGACTGGTTTCCCTACTGGACCCTTCAGACAGCGGCAAAGTGATTCCCACTCCCTATGTTCCCTGTCCTAGACTTCACCTGATGCATTCCTGTCTGCCGACAAGATGCCTCTGCTGGTATTCCTGCTGGCGCCTTCAGACAGCGGTACAGTGGTCCCCACTCCCTATATTCACTTTCCTAGACCTCACCTAACGCATTACTGGTTTCCAACGAAATGCTTCGGCTGGTTTCGCAACTGGAGCCTACAGACAGCGGCACACTGATACCCACTTCCTATATTCACTATCCTAGACCTCACCTGACGAATTTCTGGCTTTTAACAAAATGCTTCGGCTGGCTTCCTTACTGGAGCCTTCAAACAGCGGTGCAGAGACCTCACTCCCTATATCCCCCTTCCTAGGTCTCACCTGAAGAATTCCTGGCTCCCGACGAAATGGTGTCCCTGCTGGAGCCTTCAGACAGCGGAACAGAGATCACAACTCCATTGCTGGTGCCGATCCAGAGCCTCCCAGAGCTGATGAGCAGAGCCGTGATGCGAACGAGGGAGAACCCCAGCTTGCCGGTGCCAAGCATCTTGCTGACGTAAGGCTCGATGTCTACATCTATTAGGTGCTGGTACGTGTGAGCGTGGTACAGGCGGAGAGTGGAGTCCATCTTGATTGAAACCTGAAGATATGACGTTTCACTTTTAGATTGCCATATATATATATTATAATATACTCTTCCGTACTTTAGTAGACGCTATTGGTCTCATAATTCCAATAAGAGTAGCTAGTGGTCGTTCAACATAAACGGATGAGGTTGTCTCTTCTATGACGGGTTTTTGTGGACCATAGACAACATGCTAGTTTGGGGGCATGTGTGTGTGTGTGTGTGTGTGTTGGGGAAGTGTGGAGCTAAGTGGGGTTTCCCCGTGTGGCGAAGTTTGAGCTGTTTGATATAAGGAGAACTATGAGTGAATACACATATATCAAACAGCTGAGGCTAAGTGGGGGTGTGAAGGGGTATGTTTAGGAAGGATGAGCGTAAGGAGGTGGGGTTTAAAGCTAGCACTGACCCAGACTCCGTCACCGTCGCACGCCATCTGGCGCACCTGACTCTCGTGCCGAGGATGCGCCTCGAGCGAGTGCAGCAGCTGGCGCGAGCGAGGCTCGATTACGAGGACCTTGTTCCGGTATCCGCACCAAACAGTGCACCCCACTGCGCTGAGGCAGCGGACTGGAACAAATCAACAAATTACACTTTTCGGCTTGAAGCAACTATTTTTCACTTCATCACTTTCTCAAAGATTTGTGTGACTTATTTAATGCTCTATGAGATCTTTTTCGTTTTGTTTTAGTAAGCTCTGCTTGCGTTTAATTTTAATGTCAACTAATGGTAAATCGAGTGACTTTGCTTGCAGCGGCGTCATGTGTCGGGTCGCCCTCTTCCCTCTCATATGGTCGAGGAGTGCGATGGCTGGCACATGCGTCAACTCGTGAACGGGTGCTGCTTGTGGGGTCTGGTCTGCTTTGGTTGTGATCCCGCAACTCGTTAATATTCATGTTCCCATATCCCAATGTGTACAACCAAACAAGAGAAATCTTATTAGTAAAGCTAATTAAAAAATATCAGACCATTAGATGACAAAAAAAAAGCTTGGGATTTTAGTGAACTTGCTCCAATTCAATCAATTAGTAATAAGAATAAAATTGTCAATGAGATCGCGTAAAAAAAATGAAAAAATTACCTGCCGGGCGTTTCTTGCCTGTTCTTTTGCCGGCGTAAGGAGGTTGGAACAGGCGTAGCTAGTTTTAAGTTGACGTTTTAAAGTGATCACAATGTAGGATACATTGTGACACATGAACAGTCAGTTTTGGAGCAAAAAACAAATGGAGATGTCTTTCCAAAACTAATCTAAGTTCCTCATAACGTGCCATCTTTATGAAACGAAGTTTCTATACAAATTATAGTTTATCATCCCTTTTCCATAAATTTCCTGCAAGTGTTTCTTACATTTTTATTTAAATTAACTTAATAACGCACTTATTTTAATCATTTCAATCAGTTCGAATCCTCGAATCCTACCGAATGCGCCAGTAGTAAAAGACCATAGTCGACAATTAATAAATAAACAAATCCTTGTTTTTGACCCTTGAACTTTTCTGGTGTGTTAATCTGTGGCCATATCACCAGAGACACATGAATCCTAACCTGCAAACGTGATTTACCATCAGAATTCAAGGTATTTTTCACCGCTTACCTGAACATTTGGGATCTCCGAGGGTCATGCCCCAGTACTGCGTAAAGTCCCACTGTCCATCTGCCAAACGCGCGAAGATAGCCACGCTGCCGTCTGCTAGCGCCACTATACACCGCGACGAGCACGCCACTATCGCCAGAATCGCGTCGTTTAACTTTACCCTGAAATATTATGTGAGTAGTACACTCATACATAACACATTTCGATAAGCGATGGGGAATAAACGTTCTCGAGTGGCGACCACAAACCGAAAGGCGTTTCGTAGATAGCCCCCCACAAGATGGAACGGATAACGTCGCAAGAGTCGTTGGGAACCGATGGATGCAAATAGCAAATAGCCGTTTATGATGGCGTTCAAAGGACTATGTTCAGCAGTGGGCTTTTCCCGGCAGATGGTGTTCATGATGTAGAGCAAACTAGAAATACACGTAGTCACGTAATGTTATGTGACGGTGAAATTAAATCGACTAATACATATGTTGTTGGTCAAAAATCAAAGGTCAGAATGTTAACAATTAGGAACCATAAGTGCCCCCGCGCATTAGGCCGAAGGCCGCGCGGCCAGGTCTAAGGGTTATGATCTATGGTATGATAAGTTGTGGAGAGAGCTTGTTCCACATATTCCAAGTATTCGGGAGAAAGGAACGCATATATCGAATGGTTTGAGATTTCCAGGGCTCGATTGTGTGTGGATGAGCTCTGTTCCTATGACGAAACGGCATAAGGATTCTCATTGAACTGTACATTTCACCCACCTCGCCAAACACTTCCTATAGCTCCCCATCGCAGAGTGCACGTAAAGGTTCCCGCTCTTGGTGCCAAGCCAAACTGTTGCCATGACGGTAGACATCTTGCGGTCCTGTGCGACGTCCCCGCGACTTTCAGTGTTCGATTGTTCCTGTGCGAACGCGTCTACTCCTGGCTCCGGAGACCCTAGATGGAAGTCGTCTGGAAAACATATACACGCGTTGAAAGATATCCAACATATTGTCATTTTTCAGCTATCTTAGTCATTTTGTATGGAAGCCAATATTCACAGAATTGATTCTTTAGGAAACACTAAAGATCCAGATGGACCGACTGAGCCAGTTAGTATAGGGTTGTTGACATATTTTATTTATTAAAAATCTGTTAATAAATCATAAATGAATGGTATACTGACATGTTATGTTCGTCAAATTCTATTTTTTCTATGAAAGCTGTCTCAATTAACAGAAATATTGATTATTTTGAAAATAGTAATCAAAGACAGATCCTACCGACTGCGCTGGTTGCAATAGGCTAAGAGATTTTTTTGTTTGAGAATTGTTTCCGTTAGTTATATATAAAAGTCCTACTCACTTTTAATGGGCGTGGAACTAAGCGGCGGGCTTTTGCTGAGTGGTTCAGTACTGTCCTCCTTGACGGTGGGCTCCTCTGGTTCCTCGGATGCTTCGTCCGTCGGCGGCGCGGGCTCCCGGACAGGCGTGCTCGGCGGAGTCAGCAGGGTTGCTTTAACCTGGTATAGAGTGGTAATTTATGATATTTAGAAGTGGGGAAAGAAGTTTGAAAAAACTGAAGAAAGCCGACGGTGACACACAGAAATTCAAGCAAAATTACCAAAATTCTTGCTCCAAGAGATTTTGAAAAATTTATTTTTTGCATTTTCTTGCGGACCGTATAATATTTTCCGAAACGAAAGTATTTTGCCCTATAAGCGAGAAAGTAAAAATTAGTTAATATGGTTATTTTTTATAAACGAGTCGCTAAACTAAAAAGTAGCAAAAAAAAAATGAGAAAATTACGTTATAGCTAAATCTTTAAAGCTGGAGCCCTTTTCGTCCAAGTTTTTAGTATTTAATATTTAGAGTTAAATTTCTAACTTTATTACTCATAGAAAAATAACTGCAAATCGTGAGTGCTCATTATCTTAAAAAAGCTTACCAGGCCTAGGCCCTCTTCCGCTGGCTCAAATAGCAGTAGGCATAATATACGTATTATGTGAAAACTCACCAATCTAGTGCTACCAATCACCACTTCCTTGTCCCCGTTGTCAGCATTACTCCCGAGTGACACGGGTAGGCCATTCGCCTGGCTCTCGGAAGAATCGCTCTTACCAACACAGAACAACGACTGGAAACAGAAAAGAAAATCGTAGATGAATATAACTAAAAGTCAGGGTCCTAAATGGCTTCCCTGCGGTACTCCAGATGTGAACAGCACTGACTCGGAGAGCTGATCCTTTACCGCAACTAGTTGAAACCAACAACTCGAGTAAGATTGAATCCACCAAAGCAGACAACCGTGAATACTAAAACCAGCTAGTTTATTACAGAGCACAATATGGTTTACTTTATCAAACGCTTTTGCAAAATCGGTATAGAATGAGTCTACCCCTGTCAGTGTTAATAGATAGCGTATTTCATTGGATTTCCAAACTTCATAATTAGTATTCCATGTGAATATACAATATCTACAGATGGATATCAATACTGAGCGTAAGTGGAGCAATAAAAAAACCCCTAATTGTCTATAGACCTCATATTTGGCATAGCAAAGTATCTCACCGAATGCCGTTTGACCTCGGTATCTGCATTCATGCGCTCTTCATACTCCTGGTAGTCTTCTTCCACGGCGCCTGGTACAGACGCTACGCATAGGATGTGCTTGTCGCTGACTGGGAAAGAGTCAATGACCTCCGCTGGGTTGTTTGCGTCGATTATCTGAGAAGAGCACCAACGAGTTAAAAAATATCAAGTTATGAACTGAGACTTAACGGCACAGACAAAAATCGTACTTGATTGATACATAATGAAATATTTTTTTTAGAACTTCAAGCAAAATACGTGGATGCTCAAAATCTATTAGGAAGCCAAGGTCAAAAACAAAGAAGCATTGAACAATGGTCAACAACTATAAAACAAATTATGGCCAATACGGTTAGCACATTGTCCGAGAGATAAGTAGATAAGACAGAGACGGCAGCTTAAAAGAAGCGATGATATAGAGATTGTTTTTTTTTTTGCTGTACCCGATTCAGAATCATCATAGGACATTTTGTAACATGTTGCTTGAAAGGTTTATTAAAATTCTTCTTCTTGCCCTGGTTCCATCTATTTGGGGTCAACGCAGTAACGTAACGCAGTATGTACTTTATTCTACTCTCCCCCTGGCTCTCTCTCAGTCTCTCGTCATCGCTTCATCACTCCTCTTTCATTCATATCGGCCCTTACACAATCCATCAAATTTTACTTTTGTCTTCTTCTTCCCTTCCATCCTTCAATATTCATATTCATCACTTTCTTAGCAATATGACTTTTATCCCTTGTCATAACATGTCTACATACGATTCCCAAAAAGATTATTACTTGTGAAATTGCTAAACAAAGCCTATAAGCAATAAATACTATGGAGTGGCAAGTTTCTTACCATAACGCAGCCTTTTGCTTGCGTGCTGGAACAGATCCAGACGAGAGACGAGAGGTTCTTCTCTGTGTACTCCACGCTCTGAGTAGACTGTAGTTGGCGATTGATCTGCTCCACTTCTGGGGAATGCACCGATTGCGCCTTGCTCATCTCAAGCGCTGGAAAAGAGATAGCAAATCAATATTGCAGATAGTTTTTTTTACTACTTATAGGGTAGCGTTTGGCTACAAGTCACTTGATATTATGTGACGATGTGGTCGAAGATGGCGCCACGCTACACCTTTATTGGGAACAGGCTCTCAAGTGGAGAAGAAGTAAGCACAGAATGACAACTGCACACTAGGCACTGGCCTCCAGAAGTAGGTAAGACAAAACGGTACACCTCAAGATGACGAAGGCTCACTAGTGGCAGATATACGTTAGTTGTAGTACTTTCCTGAACGACTACTTAGATTAGTAATATAGAAGAAATCACCTAAAGACAGCGTGTTCTCAGGTTTCTCTTCTTCTTTGGCGTAGAACACGCTTTCGCCTATCATGCAGCCACCATCAGCGGTGAGTCCTCCGCTCAGATTCACACCAGCAGCGCAGAGCAGCGTCATGCGTGGCTCGCTCTCAGCAATCGGCCTGGTGGTCACCACATTTAATTAGTTGACGAGTAGTCCACTCTTTATCTTAAAAGGTCTAAGGGGAAAACACTCTTGTTGCATCAACAACACATGTTTAGTTAAAATCACTCACTCAATCCCATTTTTGATATCTATAAAATAAAACCTAAACAACTAACCTGCAGAACACAGGCACGGGGACAGGAATGCCCCCGGATGACAGTGACGTACAAGGACTGGGCCCCTTAGTACCGTGCCCGCCCTTGCCTGGGAGGCTCCATCCGTACGCATGCGTGCGTCCGTCCTCCTTACGCACGTGCGCCCGCACCTAAGTGCAAGGTATTAATAAGGTAACAAAATGTTGAAACATTTCGACGTCCTTTCCAATAATTGTCAAATTTGTTGAAAAAGTTACACTACTAAGACGTGAGCGGAGCGAGCGAGAAAGTTTCTCAATTTGTAGTACAGCATTTTGTGGATATATTTATGAAATCTCATTAAATTACGTTTGTTTTAAAATGAAATGGAATTGAAATTGTAATGAAATCATAATTATTGTTTGGAGATTTCATTTTAAGCTTATAACCTAATTTAGCGAAACGCAAGCGAAGCGAGCGTGAACGTTTTAGTTGTTTCGGTCACTGGAAGTTTACATAATGCCTCTTAGATAAAATTAACGCAAATCTCACTAAGCGCTAGTTTTACAATTGCCAGCGTTAGGGCATCGCCACAACGACACTAGACAATTGTCACTAAGGTGGCGAGGTGAAGTCATTTAGGTCACCATGGTCTTCATTGTCACCGCATTGCAGAAAGTTTCTCGCACCGCGCAGCCTTGATATTATACGTTGGATCAATGGCACCATGGTCGTGCTATTTTAGAGACTAAACGTTTTTCACGTGAACAAAACAAACAGTTTTTTTTGTGTTTCGTAGTTGTTAAAACGCTTGATGGAAGAGCACTCTCGACATTGTGCCCACTATTCATGGAGGATAGAGCTAAATTATTATCTTTCTGCTATACATAGGTCTTATATTTTATATTTGTTACTGTAAACTAACTTTAACAATGAACTACCTAAACATTAAATTGCATTTTCCTAAGTTATCAGCTGATACTGATACTAAGCGCAACAAACAACATAACATAACTAACGGTCACAAACAAATACGCGATATTGCAAGAGCCCGACGTGCCGCCACCGTTTGTACGTTTGGAGGAAACAAGTCGAAGCAGCGAGCAAGAAACTTCGAAAAAGAACTGAGACTTGCAAATTCTTTATAGTAGTAAATAATAATTGGGATACTAGATACTATTAGGATAAGCAAGCATGAAATAAAAACAAACACACAACTACAATAACTTAAACCAATTTATTTAGCAAACATCACAATAAACATAAAATATACACTAATAACAGCAAAATGATCACAAAAACTATTAAACAAAACTAATTACGATAAACTTTACTTCATAAACACTTAATAAAGTAACTAATATCACTGTTCCTTGGAACTTGATTAAATTCGATAATTCTAAACGTAGCCGATCATTGTTTCAACTGAAAATAAAAGAAAGGAAAGGAATTAGGTTGGGAGAAGAGGTTGATATAATAACAACTCTAAAATACTTTCACAAGCCCCCTAATTGTGTAACTGATATAATTAACGAACCGTTATCAAGATCAATATAAAAATTTACGATTAAGTAGTAAGACTTCAAATGTCGATAACATAGCCACATTGATTTTGATGCAATTCTCAATTGGGGGGCAGGTTCCTTAAGTTACCAGAAATAGAAATCAACACACATCATCATGTAATATTAAAGTATCTCTTTCGAATGTTGTCACTCAAAAATGCCAGAAAAGTTCACTAGATTTTGATTCGGGGACCGTTGTTCACTTCGCTAGATGTTACAAAAGGGTATTAGCAAGTGGAATTGGCCCCAAGAGACTGAGAAAAGACTACATTTCCCACGAGCAAAAGGTCTTTGGTAATTCAAGTAGATGCAGTCTGAATTATATATGGCACACCAGCCACTTCTGAGAGATTAATGGGATATGTCGTCGTGAGGCTGTTGGGAGAGGCGTGTTTCGTACCTCGATGACATCGTTATTGTGGGCCGGGATTTCGACGATCATTTGAAGAAATATTATTTCTTTAGTCGGCTACTCGAGATATGAAGAGCTATATTTTTTCGTTATCTCGTTATTTGGTAGATCATTTATAAAAAAATACAGAATAAGTATTTTTTTTACACAACTGAAAATACAGCGCTCATTCGAGCTTCCTGCTCAGAAATTAGAAATTCTTTGGTGACTCAATTTTAAAGGCTACACTTAGAAATTTATTCGTGTAGCGGTATCGCTGTCTTCTTTTCTGGGCAGCTAAGTAGAAGTTATCGGTATGAATACGCCAATTATGTGGTCAAAAAAAAAAGACTTCTGTATACAAACACTACAAAGCAAAGTAGCCAACACACCCTCAGCGTTAGTGAGCAGAGCAAAGTATAGAAAAAGCATTCAAACAAAAATGTAGGTATGAAAAAGCGAATAAAAATAATTAATAAGCAAAATGAAGTATGGTGAAAAGTTACCTGAGCAATTACTTTCAAAAACTATTTACTGCACTGATGAATTTGGTGCTCGCAAAAAATGCAATTTATGGTGATAACACTTGCACTAAAAGTAGCGCTTAACACACAGAACATAATAGGTACATTATTGTAAATGTAGATAGATTGTGGACGGACATATAGCTTTCTTTTGTATGTTCCATCACAGACCTATAATGGTTACTAAACGCGACGCGATGAGACTGTCGGACGCAACGAGATAGAGAGATCTGTTTCATTTTATGTAAAGGGTTATAGACAGTAGAAATGACAGTAGGCTACAAGTTCTAGGCCACTGATAATAATTATAAGGGCGAGTTACATGAATAAAATTATGAAAATAGGGAAAACATTTGTGTCATGTGTGTGTGTGTATACTATAATGGAATATATAAATACATGCCAATACTATGTCTAGCGTGCGTTATATGATAAGCAGATATTAGTAAGGCATTTGAATTTGCTAGTATATTCTGCAACTGTTTCTGTTTATTCACAAGTTTTGTTTTAACTTTTGATACTTGTAGTCAGTCATAGACAAAAATGTCACGAATTTGTTTTTTTTTTATATCTATGTATTATTCCTGAACGTACGGATGAAAACTTGTAATGATTTTCATGTTGGAGTTAGATAATTTGAATTGAAATTGATTTTTAACCTACGTTAAGTACGCGTCACCTTTATTTTTCAACATCTTTTGCGTGTAACGTAACGTGTGCTTAGGTCCTAAGAAACTTTAGGACTCTATAGACAGTAAAGCAAAAGGCCTCATTGGCAACCTTGCTGTAAAGTTGCCAGCTTTACGGGTTTTTATATACATGTTACATTTAGAAGAGTTTGTGATGAAACTACATAACCTAATTTCACTACCATCAGCCAACGTACGGCCATGCGACATCCGTATATAGTGTTAGTTATGCGCCTTGTACTCTTCAATGTAATCGAGATTATAAGAACGTTGTCGTAGTCGTCGTCGTAATTAACTTTAAATACGGAAAATATAGGTCCAATTGAGTAAAATTTAATATCAACCTGACAAATTCAGATGCCTTAAGACTGGAATAGTTTCAAATAGAGTTTTGTAAAGATTTGGTTTAAGTCATATATGCCATATTTACTACAAAGTTGGATTTTATTCAATGCAAGATTTGTTTTCTTACTTATTTGGCTATTTTTACTAGTGCGTAAGCTTGCTTAGAACTACTGTAACCTATGGTCGGTGTGGTAACCACGCGATCCTAGGCCGTAATGTAGAATAACGCTCAACTGCCCATCACTACTTTCGTAGCGTCTGAGTTACGTATTCACATGAAATGGCATACTCAAATGTCTTCTAGAAAAAAAAGACTTGAATCGAACTGCGTCCAAAATCATTTTGCAACCATTCCAGTTGTGTCATTGATAACCAGCTCACCTGTCTAAACTGCTCAGATCGCTCGTGTCGGCGCGCGTGGTGGTGGTCACTGAGCTGGGTCTCCAGAAAATCCGCCTGCGTACGGGAGTGACGCAGGGCCGGCTGCGGCGCGGCGACCGCACGCAGGTGCGGCGTGGACAGCGGTCGCTGCGGCCGCTCGCTGGTGCTGCAATATCGAAATCAGTTCTGTGAACGCATGCGCATGTCAATGGGCGAGCACCGTGCGGTCAAACGAGCATACAGTGGACGGCCGAGTGGCCGTCGCCCGGTCGGCCGACCCATGTGTCGCTGGAGAGACGAAG
Source organism: Opisthograptis luteolata (assembly GCA_931315375.2). Taxonomy (NCBI): domain Eukaryota; kingdom Metazoa; phylum Arthropoda; class Insecta; order Lepidoptera; family Geometridae; genus Opisthograptis; species Opisthograptis luteolata. The sequence goes on from OV928033.1 coordinate 15,589,792, forward strand.
TCACGACGGATCTGCGCGAGCTCCAGGTGGAGGACTGGCAAGAGGTGGCGCAGGACAAACCAAAATGGTTTAGCGAGGCTAAGACTCCATTTGGGTCGTTGCGCCATCTCAGTTAGTTAGTTAAGTGCATATGAATGCGGAAGACCAGCGCTGGCTCATAAGTACTGCCGATTCTTTTTACTACTTTCAGGGTAGCGTTTGCAAACAAAGTCACCTGATGTTAAGTGACGATGTGTGTGAATATATCTAGCCAGGCGAGCACTAGAAAATGCCTTACCACCAAGCTATGGTTTCATCACGATGTTTTCCTTCACCGAAACCTCAAGCAATATTTTAGTTTATTATTAGTTTATTTTTATGTTTAATTATCTGATTGCGTAAGTGTATGTATTGTTATTTCCCCTATTGTTTTATGAGACAAATAAAAATATTGGCTATTGTCTGATGTATGATAACAAAAAGATAAATTAGTAAAAATCCAAAGAAACAGCCGAATAATCGTAAATATTAGTAGGAAGTTCACCCGAAACGCACAAGCGTAGCTTACCCAATACTGATTACCTATTACCATCGGGGTTGCCATGATAAAAGACAGTGGCCAGCTCAATTTGAAAGATGATTGTTAATGATGATATACGTTATAAATACTAAAATGTTGCAGTGCAGTCTAATTGTTTCAGGGATGATTTGAGCTTGTATCATTGAAAATTTACATACGGTGCATAATCGTAAAATCAGTATTAGATTCGCTATTTAAGCAACAAAAACGCGTTTAGAACGTTTATTATTTTTAGAAATGCTATGAATGCTATTGCATGCTAGCATCTCGCATGGTTACGCTTGGCCTCGCAAAAATTTAGACGTGTTGATTTTTTCTTAAAATCTATATTATCTATACTAATATTATAAAGCTGCAGAGTTAGTTTGTTTGTTTGTTTGTTTGTTTGTTTGTTTGTTTGAACGCGCTAATCTCAGGAACTACTGGTCTGATTTGAAAAATTCTTTCAGTTTTCGATAGTCCATTTATCGAGGAAGGCTATAGGCTATATTTTATTTCCAAAAAAATTAGGGGTCCGTAAGGAAATTGCTATTTTGTAACCCAAGGTGTGAAATCGAAAACCTATTTTTGCGTGCGCTGCAAAAACTATTGACACTAGAACAAAACAATGTATTACGAGTTTGTAGGTTCCATTAAGATCTACAAAAAAGTCCGCGAGAGCATATGTCTTACTATTATAGTTATGCCACAATAAGTGATCTTTTATATTAAAAATTTAATTTTTAATGCCGCCGATAGAAAAGGCTCTTTATTTGTATCTTGGTATTAATCCTTATCAAAATAAATTACTTCTTAATCAAAACTGCTTCAATGCCTTTATATAAATTTTTGAATTATTCAATTCGGACATTCCATTCGAAAGATATCACGAGTTTCAAAATGTAAGTAGTAGTAGAATAAACTCGCCGCACCGCAGCGCAGCGGGAAACGCGGTGAGGTGAGGGGGGCACCGGGAGAATCTATGAAATAGGTAAAGTGCGGTCGCGTTTAACTGCGCGGTTCAAACGTGCGGTCCAAGAAAAATTAACTTAGAATTAAAATAGGATAATGGCAGCAGGTAACGCGGTGTGGGGGCACCGAAGTGCGGGAATATTTTGGAGTATACGGAATATTTACGCTTTCGCGCCTAAACTACTGAACCGATTTAAATGAAATTTGGTATAGAGATAATTTGAGCCCCGGGGAAGGACATAGGATACTTTTTATCGCGATAAACTGTAGCCCACGCGGGTGAAACCGCAGGGAACAGCTAGTTATGTATATAAAAGCTAGAAGTATAGTCTCGCGGACTTTTTTATACATATAAAAGTTATTAATAATTTTGCAAAATGCCGTGTCCACCTTTATCAAACCGTTTGGATAGCACTCGCTGTTAGAGTAGCCAATCAGCTCATTTTACTTTGACTTTGTTCACAAATTCATTTATTTCGTGCAAAAAAATACGACTATCAAGAAAACATAACCTATGTCACTGAATAGTGAACTTTTTTTTATCAGTAAAATAATTTTCAAAATCAGCTCGGTAGGTCCAGACCAGACAAAAAGCTTAACCTCTTTCTGTTTGACGCGATGGTTAACCAAAATGCTGGCACATATTTTGGTCCAAAAATTAGCATTGCCATTCAACAAGGCAATGCTGCCAGCATTTTGGGCCGTCTTCTGGAGGATTACCAAATTTTTAAGTATATTGTTTTTTAAGTGTATTTTGAATTTTATTTTAAATATGTTTTACCTCTTATCTTATTAAATAACCTGTTGATAACAATGAACTGCAAGTTTTACTAGAAACGCTTATCGCGAATCATGTACAAATCATGATTCTTCTCTTGTATTGCCGCTCCGCAGATAAATGTTAAAGCCACACTAAACAAGTTGTACGGATTGCAGTCATATTCAGTTGAACAGTGTTCGGTACGCCAAATCTAGTACGAAGTACAAATAGATCTTTGCTTTATAATAATCGAACAGCTATAACTATCAGAACTTGTTCAAGCAACTTTTGCTCGTGACTTAGCCCGCACAGATATTACAGTCCTTACAAGCATAGCATTTCATACACCTGATCACGGATATCTCAGCACACCGACGTGACAGCGCAAAAAGTTATTTCTCCTCAAATTTTAATTTCGAACCTTTTTTTTATGTATTGGATTGGCAAACAAGCAGACGGCCCGCCTAATGGAAGGCGGTCACCGTCGCCTATGGACATTTGCAACAACAGGGGAGTTGCCGATGCGTACATATGCATGTGCGTTTCACGTGCTATCGAACCCCGAAAACCGTTAAAAAGTCAAAAAGTAACAAATAAACAAACGCAAAACTAATAAACGTATAAAAAAAAATATTCTATAAAGGTTGCTAGATCGAATCCTGCAACGAGCGCGAGCTTTGGGTGAAAGAAAACATCGTGATGAAACCATAACTTGGTGGTAGGGCATAGAGCTAATTTTCAGCCTAGTTGTAGCGTGGCGCCACCTTCGATCACATCGTCACTTAAACTTTGTTATCAGGTGACTTGTAGTCAAACGCTACACTAAGATGTAGAAAAAGCATAATGCACAGAAATAATATTAAAACAAGCACCTATACTACGGCTTTTGATTCAACTCAGTAACCTGACATCACCAAATGTCATTTCGTGAATAACACAGAGTAAAAAGTGCGTTTTTGGTCTATCATATGAATGAACCGATTAGTTCACTATTCATTCACTCACGCTGTACAATTTTTTCACATGACTATTTCGTCAAAATGTGACAAGACAAACCATGTGATTATACTGAATCGAGTGCAAAAGCAAACTAAACAGCAAAAAAATAAGTAAAGCATAGCAACGGAGACGTTTCAGAATGGACCACCTCTATGTAGTGCCATAAAAAACCGGAAATGTTCGAGGGATTCGTTAATAATATTCATAACTCGCTTAGTTCTGTCCTAAAATGGTACAAAACGGTAAAATGGTACAAAATTCAAACATTTGAATCGATTAAAGACTCGTTTTCAATATGGCGGCGTCGCCTCCTGCTAGATACTCTATGGAAAAAAACCTTTGTTATCTGTAGGCGAATGTGTTTTATCCTACAATAACGTCATCTAGTATTCCTTAGAAATCTACATTTTTCAAAAGATAATCGAAATTCCAATCTCTGTCTAAATGCCACAATGGCAATAATTTACTGCCATGTCTGCAATGATGGTTTTTTTATGTATTCTAAAGACATCACTATCACTTGAACTACAAAAATAAGTTGTTTTGTAAAAAATGGATCGTACAAAACGTTTTTGACTGGCCTAAGCAATTTTTAGTATAGTGGGGGAGTAAAGAGGTGGTCCAAACTACATACATGATGAAACGTCTCTTTCCTAACAATTGCAAAGCTACCGAAGGCGTTTGAAAAAAAACCATTTGCAAATTATTATTAAAGCTTTTGCTAACCGCCCGTAAATATAAATACTACAATGCATGTAACCTTTGCTACTTCGCGCCTACTTTATAAAAAACACACCCTTTAAATACGTTTCTAGGACCAGCGGAATTGGCTCAGCGTTGATATGTCACTCAGTCAGTCAAGACAGTCTTTTCATATAATCCCCGCATTTATGTAAATCGTTGTATTTTTTTTTGTTTTGTTGTTTCTTGGTTATAACGTTTCGGGGACAAGAAATTGAGACTGACATTTACGCCTGCTTTGTTCTTTTCGAAGCATATAAATACTCAAGAATAGCATTTTGTACGCGTCCATTTATGTATCTATAGATGGACGGATACAAAATGATATACTTGAATCATTATTTAAAAGAAACAACGTTCAATATGTACATTGGCACAGCAATAAACTACAACGCATGTTATTTCTAAGTTCCACGCCTCTGTAATTAGGAAACGGACCCATTCTTACCACCTTCGATCGCATCATCACTTATCATCAGATGATGTAGTGGTCCATCGCAAGCCTATAGAAAATGGCAGCGCACACAAAACATTAGCATTAGCTTTTAATATGAAATGATATTGCTTTGTCTGTACAATAAACAATTTTGAACCTAGCATGGTCAGTGTTTTGTAGAAAGAGCCAATTCGGCATAGAAAGTATGGCTTATTCGCTCTTCCTACAAAAGATATACAAAGACATGAAACAAAATAAATAACACACATCGCAATTTTTATACATTTGCTCAATGCACATTTGGTCTTAATGTATGAATGTATGTATGAAGTCGTAACAAATATAACAAAACTAGCTGGGTTCGTATCTCTATCAAGATTGGTTTAGCGGTTTAGTCGCAAAACGATTACAAACAAACAAACCAGAGTTACTTTCGCATTTATTACATTAGTGCGGATTATTACCAACTTAATAGCGCTCCAATATTTTAGGAAAGAGCTATTAAAAAGCTTTCCACTGAACTGTGAGACTGAAAAGCCTTTGTTTACGTGAACATACGCAGTAAAATGAACATTCAACGAATGAACACTGAACGGATTCATAGACTAACCTGTTTCACAGGTAATACAAATCCGAGAGTTCGTATAAACACATACAAGTGTTGTTAATTTACGAGGATATCTGCGAGTACTTCAGTTCCATTGTAAGCGATGGGACCCAGCCCAACCAAATTGAAACAGACCAGATAACTTCTTCCAAAACATATCAAATTAACTAGATTAACTGGTTAATACTGAATGTTTCAACACAACTTGACCAAATCGGATACAAAATGAGAATATACGGCTGAGCACGAAGCTACACATTCCAATAAAACCGATTGACTTACGACTGCCTGTACGTTTGCTTAATAAATATAGGAAAGCTACCTAGGAGATATCAAAACAGCTAAAATATATAGAAAACTATCTGTTCCCCTCGGTTTCACCCGCATGGACTATAATAATGTTTCACGATAAAAAGTATCCTATGTCCTTCCCCAGGGTTCCAACTATCTCCATAACTTCAATCAAGTTTGGTTTGCCCGTTTAGTCGTGAAAACTTAACAAACAAACAAACAGCGCTATTTTAGCATTCATGATATTAAGTACTAGCTAGTCCCCGCGGTTTCATTCGCGTGGGCTACAGTTTATCACGACAAAAAGTAGCCTATGTTTTTTTCAACAAAACGTAGCCTATGTCCTTTTCAACAACAAGCTAATAAAAGTGTTTTAAAAAGTAGCCTATGCCCTTTTTCAGGCTCTGGACTATATCTGTACCAAATTTAATTTTAATCGTTTCAGTAGTTTAGGCGTCAAAGCGTAACAGACAGACAGACAGAATTACTTTCGCATTTAATATTATAGTAGGAATTATAGCAGAAGTAAGAAAAGATGAAAAAAGTCGCTAAAGCCCTAAAAGCCTAACACACGAAAATTAATACTTTAGACGAATTTCTTACAGAAAAATTAAGAAATTGAAGAATAGACCGATCCGCTCCGCACTAATGTGGCTATACCCAAGCAGGATCATAACGCAAGGCAATACAAACATGCTAATAACAAAGATCTGGATATGTAAAAGCCATAATATTTGCAACAATTGATCGAATATTGAGTACAGAAATTCTTTACAGAAGAAAGTTCACCAGAAAAGATTGCTATGCAGTATAATATCGCATTGTTTTTCGGTTCGAAGGGATGAGCGACGAAGAATCAGAAGCACATGTGGCTTAACTCTTATGATTCAAGAGCCATGCATTTCTAAATCATTTGAAAACGTTTTTAATTGACAATTTCTACATAAATGACTTCCTCAATGACAACTGCACCAAATGATAAGAATGAACAGGTTGAACAGCTACACCGTATTCGGGCCCATTGTTCGCTTAATTTAATCACTAAGATCTCATGTATCCATGAACATAATTATAATGTGTATGTACATATGAATGCAATAAATAATTGAGTATGGAGTGAGATAACGAGAGGTTCATCACCGTCAACAGTCAAAGAACAATTAAAATATTGTTCTATATCGACTTATTACTATTATTATGTTACTAGGTGTTCCCCGCGGTTTCAACCGCGTGAACTACGGTTTATCGCGATAAAAAGTATCCTATGTCCTTCCCCAGGGTTCAAACTATCTCCATAACAAATTTCATCAAGATCGGTTCAGTAGTAACAGATAGACAGAGTTACTTTCGCATAATATTAGTAGGGATTGCTTGTATCTGTAGACATACCAGTAAAGCATTCACATCAAAGGATGGACGTCGGGTCTTATGCTAAAAAGCGTCCAAACCATAAAAGGCGAAAAGAGGGCTAATCGTACGCCAGTCTCCACTTGGTCGCGTGTGTGTGACACGGTCAGGCGAAGTTGATAAATTGTTGCAAGCAAAATTATGCTATATGCTGTAGACGTATGACATAAATTACAGTGTTTTAGCATTTTTTCTCGTCAAGTTTGCATTAGACCCAACGTTTATCCCTTAATGACTTAGAATAATGAAACAGTAATGTTTTGTACATACCTGAAAAGGTTGCTAAAAAACTTCCAGATGCTTTGCTTGTTCTTCTTATCCATCGTTGAATCAACGCGACTCGCGCGCACCATTTCCGTCCAACGAACTGCGTCTTGAAGCTCCATGAATCGCTCCTGAAATGTGATATGAGGATATTTAAGTTTACCATAAAGATAAAGTTTTGTCCACCATTCATATTCCACTTCATATGCGTTTGGATACCTCAGCTCAGACATCACAGCACAACGAGACATGCTTCAGTTAAGATCAAAAAAGGAATCAAAACTGTCCGGACGTTCCGGAGTCTATTCTTGTGTACCTTGGATTACTGTAATATTAGTTTGTATTTTAGTTCTTCCATAATTTTTTTTTTTTTTTTCTATGTACGATGAGTGTTGTTGCAAATAAACGTAAATTCTATTCTATAAGTATAACACTACACAGATGCCCTTAAATGACTATCAAATGAGATTATTCTATAATTACAATCCAGAGGGGATCTATCCCCGCTTAATTCGGAAGTTATCGGTCGGACGAAAAAATAAGCAAGGTACTAAATGCAGAAAATTAAATAACAACCAACTTTAGTCATATGATATTTCTCGAATCTTAATAAATGGCCAAGTTATTAACGAAAAACGTTTACTCCCTTAACCAAGATGGCGGGTAAAGACGCGGTCAAGGTTGGTCGCCATTTTGAATTTAGACTCCCACCGAGGCTGGTGCAAAAATTATCAGGATGCAAATTAATGCAATTTGAAATTCTAATTCGACTGGGCTATTGGACAAATAACAATTCAATGCGGTTTTTTTTTAATATGAAACAGTGTGGCATACAAGCAGACGCCTGACGATAACCCGCCTGACGATAAGCCGTCACCGTCTCCTATACATTTGCAACGCTAGGGCGTTACCGATGCGTTGCCGACTCTTAATGAGAAAGAAAGAAGAGATAGAGAAAGAAGAAAGAAAGAAGAGAGAAGAGAGTAGAGTTCCCCGAGTCTTTTCACGCCCAGTTAGTTCAAGAATATTGGTGCCGGTGCCCGGGATTACCTTGTACTGGTTACGTTCCATCAGCACTCGCGCCATCTCCACCCTGGTGAACCGACGGCGCTGCGCCATCGGCACGTCGGCCTCGTCTTCGTTCTCACCACCACCAGCGTTGTTATTGACTGTCTCCTGGAAGTTGGTAATTGTATGGGGGGTGAGAAGGGATGCCATGGTAGTGCATCTATAGCAAGCTATCTTTAGCAGACTGAAAATATATCAGTTGCGCTTTCTGATAGAGTAGCGTTTGACTACAAATCGCCTGATGTTACGCGTAAGTGACGATGTGGTGACGTTACACCACTCTTGGATTGGGAACTGGCTCTCAAGTGGGGTTACCGGAACACACCAATTGGTACGGTTGGTAGCTACCAACTTCAAGTTAAGAATCTTTTGCCAAGCTCGCCTGGCTAGCTAGCTCTTGGAAATGCCACCAAGCTATGGTTACTTATGGCTATGGTATATTTACTATCATTCAGACCTCTTCGTGTAAATTCTATACATATTTACCACCTCAAGTGAATATTTTTGACGAACGTAGCATTTAGATTCTTCAATTCTCTGCACTTTTATCAAAGGACAGTCACAATCATCAACATCGGAAGGCGATTTAGCTAAATGTATCTACCACTTACCTCTAGTAACACGTGAGACTTTCTGACCCTTGCACCAAAAAGAACGTAAAACAGCCTGCCACTATTCGAATGTAGATTGCACAAAATCTTTATTGGACATAAGTCCACGGAAGTTTTATCTCATTTAAATCCTATGCCATTGAATAGTTCATGGTCAGTGATCGTAAGTGACGGTGCAATTTAAGGTAAAAAACCTCAAACATGAACGACGCAAGATACTATTGCACCATGGCCCTTACCTTCAAGTGCCGAAGCTCTTCCTCGAGTTGCCCAACCCGCTCCCTCAGCTTCTCTCGCGCCGTGCTGAGGTTAGACACCTCCTCGCGAAGAATCTCCTGTTCACCGGTCAGCTCGTCCACCTTCACGATCAGGTCATCCTTAACCACGTTCAAAGCGTTCTTCGTGGCGAGCAGTTCGTTGTTTTCGAGAATCAGGTTCTCTACTTCCTTGCCCATGCCTGTTTGATAAGGATAACATGAGTTCGTGACTTTGTCAATGCAAGTTTTAGAATTGTCAATGTACGACTAACTGAGATGGCGCAACGACCCAAAGTGAGTCTTGGCCTCTGATAACAAAAGACGCCACTTCGGTCTGTCCTGAGTCACCTCCTGCCAGTCCTCCACCTGGAGTTCGCGCAAATCCTTCAATGCACGAGCATTCTTTTTATTTCGGTAAGAATTTCAACGTTAAGGTGAAAAATAATGTCCATTATCAACAACAATCTCTTCATTTTAGAGAGAGATAGATATACCTAACATTTTGCCTACCAAGTAATAAAAGTAATCTGCATATCTGATTGCATTTTTTGTGCAAACTAAGTGTTAACAGCAACAAAAAACTTGTGCAGACGTTTTGCTTTGTTATTCGCAACACAAAATGCAAATGATAGACACTCGACTCACGAATCTGATACTACTCCGTTGTCATTTCATAAAGGAAGCAATGAAACCTAACGATAACTCCGTAAATAGACGATAGGAGCAACCTTTTGAAGCAGCTACAAATATGCAATATAAATATACCCGACATTAATATAATAAAAAAACCACCAAACATAATTCCGGGAGATTTCTTAGAGAAGTTCTACAACCTTTATAGAGTTGCATTATTGGTAAATATTAGATAAAATATAATATATTATACACGGAAAGAAATATGGCGCGCAAGAATCCAGCAAAAAAAAGACCATGATCTGTGATGTTTTTTCTAGTTTTTTGACCTTACTTTTTTTTATTTGTATTTCAAAAAGGAATTCATTAAGGTACATTAGTATCATGTTTGATATTAACTTTTTTTTTTATACAACTGCGACGAGACGAGCACGTCGTCTGCCAGGTGGTAAGCGCCACGCATAGACAAAACAAGTCCATTAAACAAAATGAAAAAAGAACATCAAATTCGTTTTTTTTTCTAGTTTTGTTTCTTACTTGCCATATTTCCCGCCGGCCACCGCACGGGTCACTTACCGAAGTAGTTATCGTTAACTGCAATGCGATGAGGCAACAATAGAGTTAGAACGCATGAAATAGAACGAACAATGTATTAGTATGTATGTCATATTTATATGTAAAAAATGGAAAATTACTCTTTATCTATGAAGAATAACACCACTCACTTTGTACATTGTAAATGTTTAATTTCTGTTTAACACAGTTATTCAATTTGACAGATATTGACTTTTTTTGTTATCTTCTTTTTTTACTGTACTTGGAGTTAAGTATGTATGTACTTATTAAAAATCTTAGCATTTTTATACAAAGCATGTAGGCAACTGTATCGAAAACAAGCAAGCGTTTAAACAGGCGTGAATTTGCAAAGCAACAACATAAGTGGCGTTATAATTTATATGTTATTAAAATTAAATAACAAATTCAGCTATATTTACATGAAGCAAAAGCTTTTAAATCAACAAAACTACAGTAAAAAAGAGGTACAATTTATCCCTTCAACCAAAATTAATACAAGATATATTTTCAGAGTATATTATAATTATTATGAGACATGCTAGGGGATCATGCAGGAAGTCAATTCCAATACCACAGATGTTAAATAAAAATTATTACTCTCCGACCAATAAATAATGATTGGTTTTATAATTAGCCTATTACGTTCCCACTGCTGGGACACAGGCCTTCTTAGAGACAGTATGGGCCGTAATCCACCACGCGGGCCTGGTGCGGGTTGTGCAGCATTTGTGTCGGAGTTTACAGACAACCCGAAGGCCTCCGACATAGCCTAACGACTGCTATCTTTCCGCAGTTGGTTTATTGGTCCAAAACTGCTAGAGAAAGCATGTTTAAGAACTATCTGTGGAAAAGGAATTGTTCTTTAGCGACAACTTTAGCTGCAGAGATTGTCTAATAAATCTGACGCAACAATTTTTGCAAACATTATATATGTAGTTTATTTTAAATAATTTAGATTCATATTCTAACATATGTAGCCTCGCGCACTACGGGCGGAAGGCACCGCAAAACCTCATGCATCTCTATCGTTCATTGAATGTGCGAAAGAGATGTAGGAGAATTTTACGTTGCGGCACAACCCAACACCCAACACAACCCAACACAATAAAGTGTATAATACATCTTTTAAATTGAATTAGATGTTGCCTCACTTTATGCAGACAATTTCTACAACATCATATTATACAAGGTACTGGTATGCTATACTCTATGTTATTTTTTTAAATGTGTTTCTTACCCGATGACGCGTACTCGCCGGGGTGTACCCAGCTACCTGTGTTGAAGAAAAACGAACACAGATTTATTATTGTTAAAGTGACATACAGTCAAACAACTAAAAGGTCGCTACGTATAAGTCGCTACATTTCTTAGGTGCCGTCGCATTGTAGCCTCAATATGACAGCTGATGAGCAAATAGCTTGAAGTTACAGTGCGGACAACATGTTTGTGGGAAGTGTGACCGCATCTGTGGCTCCCGGATTGGCTTACTTAGCTATGAGCGCAAATGTTTTTCGGACGTTACCTAATAAATCATCTGTTGTAGATGGACGCAGACCAATGATGACAGTGTCGCACAACTCTATATAAGAAACCGCGCCATCTCATTGGTTCAAACAACGTTTCAGTGACGTCATTTGAATCTACATAGCGGCAGTTGGAGCAACGGTTTTCTGAGTAGCAGTGCCGTCACATGGCGCCCTCAATATGTCATGCAAGTGGTTTGAAGTTACGGTGTCGAACAAAGCTCGTCAGAAAACATCTGATGTATGTATGTATGTATGTATAGACAACATTTCAGTCACGCTATGTAACGGTACGGTTCCTAAATTATAGCGGCCGCAATATGAGGGCGTGTCGTTTTATCCGTAGTCAATTGTATAAAAATACTAGTTGCGCCTCGCGGATTCACCGGCGTCTTTCCGTTATCCCGAAGGAACCTTTTTCCGGGATAAAAGTAGCCTATGTGTGTATGGTTAATCCGGGGTATAAGCTATCCGTTCAGTAGTTTTTGCGTGTAAGAGTAACAAACATCCATCCATCCATACTCACAAACATTCACGTTTATAATTTTAGTAGGATATTAATGGTAATATTGATAGAATTACAATCAAAATCGCTTTATATCTTATAAAGCGATTTTGACTGTAATCAAAAATAATGGCAAAAACCGTATTTCGAGTATGTAAGTAGTGAGTAAATATCAAGCTATTTCCGAACCGATCTAAAACGTAAAACAACGGAAAACGAATCGAGTGTACTAGGGCATTTATTGGTCAAGTGTGACATCGCTACCCGCGCACATTTCAGCACAAAATGCAGACACAAATTATTTAATTTAATAATAGTTTAGTATAATCTTTAATAATACTGCGACTTGTAATTGACTCTATAACGTTTAGTTAAGACTTCAATTTGTTAAATGTAAAAGTCGTTGGCCTTCCTAAAAATAGTAGATAATTTAAAAAAGCCCTTACCCGTAATGTCAGCACCCTCATCCCCCTCCACCATGCTGGCATCAGTGTCGTGGAAAGCCAGCTCTTGATACAGGGTGTTGCCGCTGCGTTTCTCGCTCTTCGTCTGAGATTTGCCGGAGTTGGCGTTGGCTGGCGGCGAGGCCGGTGATGTCGCCTGGAACGAAAGAAATGGTACCGTTAAATGCTAACACACAACGAACCCTACACAGTCGCCACAAATACTTTTTCTAACATTGCCCTACTTGTAAATGTGAAATCGCAACATATGCGACATACGCCCGAAATTAATAATTAATCGATCCTGATCCGTCGTTTTGGATCGATATGTCGTGTCATAATATGTCATTTTAGTAGTAATATGTCAAACCATAGTACAAGAAAAGACATTATGACCACGGATCCACGGATCAGGATCGATTATTAATTTCGGGCGATAAATAGCCATAACTTTTGATCGTGTTGACATACAAGTTTAAATTTTTCACAGCAGAAAGAGATTACAGAGCCGAATATTTGATATAAATTTCAACTTGATACTACAACGCATAGAACTACAATGTAATTCTATGCTACAACGCGTCTTTGAGAAAAAGGATCTTGACAGACAGACAGACAGACGGACAACGAAGTAATCCTACAACGGTCCCGTTTTCCTTAAAGTTAAAAACGCCATAAAAACTTTTTCGTAAAAAATTTTAGCCTCCTTACAACTTTGAAAGACGCTGTCAAACCGCCGTTGTGCTCGCACAACACGTCAAACTGTAAAAAACAACCCGATGCGCGTCACAATTTTCTCACAATGAAATACTGTGTTCACATAGCTCTCCTCCTGCTCGCAACATGCAAAGGAGTGTCAAGTTTAAAATGCTACCAGTGCTCTTCCGGGCACGACAAACAGTGCTGGAAGTACAACCTGGGCAGCGGCTACCTGAAGGACTGCGGTGTCAACGCCACAAGACCGAAGCCCGTCTGCCGAGCGCTATCCCAGGTGCACTATTTTACTACCGCTCAAGATGTGACAGTTATCAGAGAATGCGCTTTCATCTACGAGCTCCCGCTACGTTGTATCCAGTCTCAATTCAGCAGTCTACATTACTCGCTCTCTTGCGAATGCGACGAGGATGGGTGCAATGGGACCAGCGATCGTTACAGCCATTGGAACGTTCTCAGTTTTGTGATGATTGCTTTAGTGTTAGTTTTTAAGGAAATCTACTGTAATTAATGTCAGGAGGACAATAAATATCGCCCCACACAGATCTGGATGAATCACTCTTACCAGCCACCTAAATATTTTCTCTACCACTACTCTCAATACAATCGACCGTCTCCATTATTTGCCGCCAAAAATCTACCCCACCAAACTTGATGAAAAGAATATAAAGTTGCCATCAACATAAAATGTGTGCAAACGTAGACATTCTGTCACAGATATAATTATTATAATTAAATGGATTACTGAGTATAATGGCAATATTTAAGTAAGAGAATGAAGTTACTATGAATTCTAATGGTTACATGTTTAGAGAACTAGAGTCACCGACATAGCCCACAGAATTAGCAAGCTGAAGTGGCAGTGGGCTGGTCATATAAGCCGCAGAACCGACAACCGTTGGGGTAGACGTGTTCTTGAGTGGAGACCGCGACTTGCCAAACGTAGTGTAGGACGTCCTGCGACAAGGTGGAGCGACGACTTGCGCCGAGTGGCTGGCAGCGGTTGGATGAGAAAAGCCGAAGGCGTATCATAGGAGAGGCCTATGACTGACTAGCAGTGGTCTGATACAGGCTGATGATGATGATGATAATGACATGTTTTCTATGGTTATATTGTGACCTAAGACGCATTATTCGTCAACAATACTGATTGTTCTGGTGTCTTATTAGTTTTGTTTTTGGTAGAACTTAGATAAGCAATTGACCACTGTGGAAATATATTCTGATTCTCTTCTGATGAGCGTTTTACTAGTTTGGCACAGTCTTATCTGAAGATAAGTGATGACGAGGTCAATAATGGAGCATGTTTGCCTAGAAGATTCTAAGTTAGAGGCTCTCAAATTACACCTGTCATACAAAAATACCCCTAAACACTTTCATATAGACGTCAGAACCTAGAACTACTTAAATGAGAAGAAATAAAGCACAATTAAACGTAATAATTAATATATACTTTTTAAAAGAGACAATAGGCATATAAAAAGTTAATAATCATTACACACTTGGCTGCCTTGTTTTAGGTAGATGATAACTATCAATCGAATTGTGTAATCAATTGTTCATCTTCATCCTGCTAGCCGATGGAGTTGAAATCTTGCATATGGGTAGTTCTAATGACAATAACAGCAATTTAGTTACTTGGAGCGAATCTGACGATCAAGAAGGATAGTAAAAGATTGTACTGTTTAGTGCAAGATCAAAAGAAACTCATAAAAATCTTGCTCAATCCAATCAGTTAGTAATAATAGTAATAAAATTGAAAATGTGATCGCACAAAGAAAATTACCAGCTATGCGTTTCTTGCCTGGACAACAGTTGTAGTTAGTTTTAAGTTTGACGTTTGATACTGACCTGACTCTGCTGCACGATCGCATCCGTCTGATGCGACCTCTCCACAGTCCTGACTGCAGCCAGCTCGGAGCCGATGGGCGGCGTCGGCGGCGAAGACGACAGGCTCACGGGGCTGCCCGGGATGCTCTCAGTCTGCTCCACGTTATGCATGGAGTTCTCAAGAGACGCGAACCCGAACGAGATTGGACCTGGAAAGTGTTTATAGGTCTTTAGCGTTTCTTCTCTCTAAGCGGTTAAGGTTCTTGGATAAACCTTTATTCCAGGCGAGATGTTGCAGCTGTTAGACCTGGTTTTGCAGGCCAGGAGCCTGTTTGATGTAACTACTGTGCAAGTCTGCACTTTGTATTGGATTGCACTTTAGATTTGCCTTGGAGAGGAAAGGATTAAATGTCTTGCTTAAGGTTCTAGATTCAACTGTTATTCTAGATGAGATTATGGATGTGTTAGACCTGGTTTTATAGACCAGGTTCACACTGGATAACCCCGAAGCGTGGAGTACCGGAGGGCACAAAACTTCCTTTTTATCTCTCATCCTCAAGGTCTTCAAGCCCTGGAACAGCTGTGGGACCATCTACAAGATAGGACAAGCTCACCACTGGATCGTCCAACAGGATTCAACCCCAGGCGGCCACGCACTTCGCCTCGATCGCTCGCCGTGCTGAGAAGCAGCTTGGTACGCTCCATATAGTCCATATGGGTCTTGAACAGCTCCGTGTATCGCTCGTGGAGCTTAGCATACTCCTGCAAAAAGTAAAGGAGTTTGGTGAGATACACAATGGTGGCAATCAATTCTTCTGGAAGAAATCCCGATCGTTCAGCCGTAGGTGACCATAGGCAACTGCAGTCATTTCCCATCAGCCTAATAAAAAAAAAAGTAGTAAAATAATGCATCAATATAGTCAGCAAGTGCACGTGAAGAACGTTCAACTGAAATAAATCTGTATTTCATATACTAACCGGGCTTTTATAGATTATACTACAAGGATACATAGGCAAAATCCGGAAACATCGTTTTTCATATACATACAGGGTGGCGACGGGGTGATCAGTGGCAAAATAAACACAATGTAGTGTACAAAGCAGTACTACTGGGTTCACAAAACGTCACTATACTTTGCAAGGGGACATGGAGAAAATATAGAGTCCTTCGGGTCAATAACACGATGCTAATTCGGTGCCATCTGCGCCCGCGCCGTCAGCTCTCGTGCCTTAGTCATCTGGCGCATTCCACACTATCTTTGATGAACGTAAATTGCAGCGGCATGTCAAAAATGGAAGCACACTACATCCGGGGTGGATTCGTGTGACTGACCTCGTTACAAAGAGGCGGGAGCGATTAAAGCGCCCGGGAGGAAGGAATGAGATAGCGAGATAATCGTTCTTTCTTACGCACAGTCTGATACCTCTGGCTCGAATGGGTATCAGATGCCATATTCGCGTCTTCGTGGCAAAAAATGTAGTAAAAACACGTGGTGAGTTTGAACTGCAGAAATTAATGATGGTTTGGTGTTGTTATTGGGGGTAATATCACCTGCATATTCGCCTCCCTTAAAAAAACTGATACTGATACACTTCGCCACCCTGTATGTGGCCCTGACAAGGAGTTACGCCTAACCATCAATCACACTTACGTAGTCAACTCGTCAACAGTATGTTTCAATGAAAAGGTGTATTAAAAGTCCGGACAATGATACAAAAGATACGGTCGGGAGCTGTTATCACAACGGCAAACAGTCAAAGGCCGCATCGTTGGATGGACTTAGCTCCTAATCATGCAGTGCACATAGCAAACAACGGGCGTATCGTCAACAGTTCCCTTGAGATGCATTAATGTATCGCTCGATGGCGTACTTTGGGAGAGGCCTATGTCCAGCATTGGACTGAAATAGGTTGCTTATGATGATGATAATAAATACATAAACGACGATGGCTTTGGTGAAGGTTACATCGTGTTGAAACCATAGATTGGTGGTAGAGTGTCTAGTGCTCGCCTGGCTAGCCACTATCTGCATGATAAGAATCGGTCGCCAAATATCTATCGGTGTGTTCCGGCAACCTCACTTGAGAGCCAGTTCCCGTTCCAGGTATAGCATGGCGCCACTTTCAACCTGATTGGTTCACCACAGTTTTTCATTGTAAACAGAAGAAAGGACACTAATTGTTTCAATGTCTACACCTAGCCCTTAATATGACGATTTGCTGCCAAGGTGGTCAATAGATAACACACTATTGAACTCCACTTTGTTGAACCGGGTGAATACTGAACATAGTAATAAAATAATCATAATGTGATGGGATTCGAAAACAGTCCCAGCTGCTTGCAATGAACGTGCTCGACGTTCCACCCCACCGTTATTAGACAGTTTACATTCAATTAAGCGTTGTGCGACAAAATGCATAGAAAACTGCATTGAAATTGGATCGCAAAATTATAGCTTGTATCAGGTAAGGTAAGACAGAGGGTAGTGTCCAGTCTAGCATAAATAATAATACCGCAATGAGGAACGGTTTTCCACTTGTTTTGCAACCCAATGAGTCGGAACCGGCGACTCAACTCAGTGCCATGACGGGGATTTAAAGTACAATAGCTGATGCAGGCGACGCTGATTCGCGCTCCTATTGTTTTAATAAAAAAGCTGCTTTTGTTATGAGATAAATAGCGAATTGGTGACATCGGATTATTACTATGATATTACTAGCCGTGCCTCGCGGTTTCACCAGCGTAGATTACAGTTTATAGCAATCAAAATTCTCTTACAAAGAAAAAGAACGATACATTTTTTAAAAATGTTTTTTTATTTTTTTATTTAGGCAATGTTTTCTTTCTTCTGAGATTCTATTACGATCATTACAATTTTTTGCTATATCTGTTTAGCCGTTCTCCCGTGATGTGCTTACCAACAAACACCAGTTATGAAACAAACCTGCGCTCTGTCTGATATTAGCAAGTAAGAAGAAATCTTATTTATGAGAGAGGGATTTTAAATAAATTTCTTAATTACTTATTTATATCTTATTATATATTACTTAAAAATTCTTAATTTTATCACTTATTCATTAATATCAATGTAAACTTTATTTTTCCAAATTTGCTCGCTTTTACTTTTCGCATGTAGTCTTCACCATTAAATGTAATGACACTTAGCCTTACTTGTGTGAACTGTCTATATATTATAATTGCAACGGTGTACATTATGCTGGTGATCAATATAAATAAATAAATAAATCTCATCAAAGGGTGCGTGTTACAAAAGAACAAAGATATAATAATATATATATAATTGTTATATTTACATTTATTGTTGACCTAAAAGATAAGAAGGCGCTTCGTTGCAATCGCCAAAAACATATTAAAGAAAATGTTTCGCATGAAGAATCGACGAGTTTGTGAGTCATGACTCATGGACAAACTACGCAATAATGTTTGTAAATAATCAGACTGTAATCATTCTACTTGTAAGGACGTTGCGCAAGAAATATGTTGTGTATAGCACATTAATTAGCCTGAATCCAATCTGCTTCATTTTCGTTAAGTTACAGCCTAAGGCGATAATTACGAGAAGCGTTTCGGATGCGTCTTGGAGTGGAAACAATTTTAGTGACGCGTTTCGATCGCCTTCTATAAAATGTCCCTTATAGTGTCAGCGTAGTCAATTATTCTGAAGCATGAATATAGCAAGCTTATATTATATGTTGATGTCTATTTTAAGTCTGCATTTATAGTCGGTCGATATAATCGTTTGAAAAATGTGTGGTGGAGCGGCTATTTCCCACACTAGCAGCTCGATACCCGTATCGTAGCAGCTTTAGCTCCTTAACTGTCAGCTATCTTCATTTAGCATGTCCCACTCGTCTACTTCCTATTTCGTCTCGTCAATTATGACGTCATTTTCTTTACTAGGTAGTGTGACGCGAAGTATCAAAATAATCCTTACACAGTTGCGTTAGAATACATTTCAGATCTACAACATCATTGCAGGACTTATAGTTTTTTGTCACTGGGTGACGAGATGAGCAAATCGCACGCCTGGTGGTAAGTGTCACGCTGGCCTCAATGGTTCAAAATCGTCACCTTGAGATATCAGATATCTCTTTAAGCCTTATAATTTCACTCGAAATACTGCCTATAAATCCGGAACAAAGTAATGTTAGCATTAGTAGCTTGGCAGTTGAACCGGCAAAAGTGTAGTTCTCCAGGCGAACTCAAGAGTCCTACCACTACTTCCCGGCAGCGATATTGTAATTATCTAATCATAGAGCCTTTGAAGCATATTTAAGTAGGTATTAGTGAAGTATCGAAGCATATGACCTAACTACAGTTAGCTGACTCTTCGTCGAAGCAGCAAGGACGTTCGAGTCGTAACTGTATTTATGATAAGAAATGTTTTGCTAACAACGAATGCGCTGTAAAATTTTTAACCCTCGACGCAAGAGGAGGTTGCTATTAACTCCCGACGCAAAAAGAGGGGTGTTATAAGTTTCACGTGTCTGTCTGTGGCACCGTAGCTCGCGAACGGATGAAGCGATATAATTTTTTTTTATTTTTTTTTGTATGAAAGGTGAGTTACGCGCGAGTGTTTTTAGCTATGTTTGATGAAAATCGGCCCAAGATGTCGAGAGTTTTTTTTATCTATACTATAGGAGGATGTAGGATTCCAACCTGGGACAAGTTTGGGACATGGTGAAAGAATCAAATGATGTGTGCCAGTGTTGGTGAAATTCCTTCTATGCTGAAATTTTATTTATTTATACTTAATCCACCTATATGTATCATATTTCATGCAAATATTTTATTTTATTTTTAGAAACGTATATAAATAATTTTGCTGAGTTGAATCGAGTTCACAGTTAAGAGGCAGTTTAGGTGTGTTGTTTACTTGTGCCATATAACGCTTCAAGCGTGTGCAATCGGATTACTTAGGCGGATAATAAAGCTTAAGCCATGGACAAGTAGGGATGGCTTAAACACCTTCATCAAGTACTTTTACTCAATATTATACTATAACTTTTATTCAAGCCCACAAAATTATCAACCAATAGTACTAATTTATACTCTAGAAGACAGAAGCCTGTGACATGAAAGGAATAGAAACTTTATTTGGTGAAAAAAAAAATTGTCCGCATACCTTTTTGAGCTCATTCTCCCGTTCCTCGAGCCGGCTTGCATGGTCCAGCGAGTTCTTGTGCTTCAGCTCTAGCATTCGGACAATGCTGTCCAGGGCTTCAAGGCGGCCCGTCAAGTCCTTCCGCTCACCCTCATATTGATCCTCGGCTTCCAACAGCTGTGAAACGACAAAGTCCCATTTATTATGTTTGAATATTAATACATGTACGTATGCATGATTTTCAAAAGTTTATCTTGTTTGTTTACATATTGCAAAACACATCTGCACTAAATGTGGATGCGCTTGCCTTTCTCGTAATTTTCAGTAATAAAATTTTATGTAAAATCAACCCTATATGGTTTAAATTGTCTGTCAAAGACATCTAAGCCCATGTAGTATCAAGTCTATTATAAACTAGCGGACACGACAGACGTTTTCCTGCTACCTAGATACTAACTGCAGCGCCATCTGCCCAGCTGATTTGTGAATCTTTAGTATCCAGGGCGCAACCAAAATACATACAAAAAAATTAACTCTAATCAGTCCAGCCGTTTAGGATGAGTTCAGTGACATACACATGCACAGTAGAATTATATAAAGATAACACACTAATTTAATCTTAGAAAAAAGATTCCTGCAGAATTACGAGGCAACTGGAGGGCAGCAACTATTCGGAAACAAAAGCCTTTATAAAATTGATGAATGATAAAACTGCAGTACTAGTGAGCAGCTCGAATGCTAATTTAGAACTATGTGTTTAAGAATTTAGCTGGAGATGTAATTTACTCCAAAGTAGGGCAACAATTGAAGTAATTATTGTAGTTTGTTAAGTGCAACATTAGATAAAGTGTTTTAAGATGTTTGAATTCAGATATCTCAATATAATTAGTAATTAAATTTAATTACTTATTATTTATTTATTCAATGCTGTTGCTACCAGAGGAAACTTGTCACTGACTTCATTATTATTATTAAAGAAACTACAATGTAACTTGTTAGTTATTTTTAGACTAGTAAATAACAAAAAAAATTAAAGCAGTTTAAAAATAAATGTCAAATGTGAAGAATTATGTTAATAACCATTCATGTTACATACTTAACAAATAACATCATCTTTAAACCAGTTTTCCTTTTAGTTTAGAATAGAGATATTTGTATCAACACCAGTAAATAGTATTTGTTCCTTAACAAGACTGCATAATGCCCTTATTTATATCACTACATATAGACTGTAAACAATAACATAAATCAACACAGGTCACTCACACATTCAAATGCAGTGTAGAGATAACATACACATACCTCGATACAACTGAACGCTTTAAAATTACATTATTTCACAAATTATGCAAGACATTTGACATACCCAAATTCTTTTTTAAACTAGTTTACCTTGAGATTACCGTAACAGAACGGGTGGCACATTCCCATAAAACATGTACTGTGCTACAACTTAATTCTGAACTACTATTAACTCATCACTGCGTGCAATAATTGAAACGCACGCCACTACTGCATTTAAGAAACAGCCTTGCGCTGCTTAAACAAAAGAAACTGTATCAAGGTCTCCGAGTAGTTACTAAACATAGTTAGGATGCGCACCTTCTGCTCGGCGTGCTTCCGTGCCGCCTTTTCGCGCTCGTACTGTGTCACCAGCTGCTCGTTGTCCTCGCGCAGCAGCTCCAGCTCCACCTCGTGCTCCTGGTTGGTCTGGTACGCCGAGTCCAAGCACTCCAGCACATTCACCAGCAGCGGCATCAGCGTCTTCACCACATCTTCGTCGTATCGAGCTATCATGCGCTCGAACTCCTGGTAAATACTGCCAGCAAGCGTCTGAACCTTCTCCGACATAACGACGTGCGAGTCTTCGTGAGTTCCATATATCGTCTCCGTCGTTACGTACCCACTACTCGCACTATCCTCGAAATTCATGATTGGAAACCAGCGATATCCGTGCTACGAGGAAATTACGTATATCCCCTCCGAGGACGTCTAATGAATTTTACGCGAAAACATGATTAGTGAATAAGTGTGTTCAATCGCCTGGTGACGCGAACGATTGTGATGAATTCAAAAGATTGTTCTTGGGTGCCGTATTAGCATTTCGGCTCAAAAAGTTGCGCGTAGGTTTGTAAATGATGCAGAAAAAGATAGGAAAGATAGCGCTTTTCCCGTTCACATCACACCATTTGTTTGATTGACGTACATATTTCTTTCTTCTACGGGTACGGACTGATAGACTGACCAATCAGACCAATATAGTAACTTTGAGACTGACAGAATAAATTGATGACTGGTAGAAACTCATAGATAGAAAGAAACTTCCTTTTTGGCGGCAATTGAACTGTCAACATGAAAATTTCATATTTTTTTTATAACTTGTGTTTCTTCGAGTTATAATGTGTGATGTTAGTGGATTATTAACCAGTATGTATTCGTAAATGTATACGAGTGTGGGAAATTGAAATGAAGTGGTGAAAGTGCCTTTTTTAGTTGCTCCAAAAAGTAAAGTTCCACTTTACCAATCCTCTTCGACCCGGGTTGTTGCTGGGTCCCATCATCTCATCATCAATAATAATATACTTGATTCAACTCTGAGTTTGAAATATTTTATACTTGATACTGGCAAATAAACTAACCGTGTGACGCCAATACAAAAAAAAAGAACAATACTTGACGTTGTGGGTATATGGGCGCTGTATGGTTGGTACAGTGGTCAGTGTACACCGCACTATTTCCGTCCGGTTCCAGTTGCCATAGATTGAGCTCAGTGCCACCAACTTAGCTGTTCAGGTGGGCAAAATTGGAACTAACGATCATTGTATGAAGTTTTAGGAATAAATTCGATTACAGCGCCACCGTCATCTGAACAAATAAGTTGGTGGCACAGCAATAACCTAAATATTATGGTAGGGTTACTAGTATTAAACTACTACTAGACTATTACTACTATTAATGTTACTATTGTTACTATTATTAAAGGCCTATGGTCCGCTGTGGACTTCTTCCGGATGATGATGATGATGATGATGAATATTATTATTTAACTAGACCCTGGAGACTGGAGAGGGACATAAACTTATGGTACTTTTCATCGCATAAAGTGTAATCTTAATAATAGTGATTGAAGTATGTGGGCAAGTTAGAATAATGTGGATATTGAATGATGAACCTCTCTCCAATGAATCTCTGCCCCTCTATTAGTTTGTTACATTTTCATTTTTACACTGTAAAACAGATTTTGATGAAAGAACATCGGTCATTTGTATATACTGCCTGGACAAGATAATATCATGGGATATACTTTATCGCGGCAAACAGCCAAACTGAACTAGGGTCAAAAGTGCTAAAACTGAAGAACACTGTTAATCAACTATTACTTAAAAAGTGACCTTCCTTTGTTAATTATTGTAGGATAGGTAGGTACGCGTGTTCATTTAAGTAACGGATACAGCATAATGTCAATCGAAGTTCATAAGAAGCACTAGCTGTTCCCTGCGGTTTCACCCGCGTGGGCTACAGTTTATCGCGATAAAAAGTATTCTATTATTAAGTATTCTAGGTCCTTCCCCAGGGCTCAAACTATCTCTATAACAAATTTCATTTAAATCGATTCAGTAGTTGAGGCGTGAAAGCGTATATATTCCGTATACACCAAAATTATTCCCGCACTTCGATGCCCCCTCACCGCGTTACCTGCTGTAGGTATCCATTATCCTATTTTAATTCTAGGTTAATTTTTTTTTGGACCACGCGTTTGAATCGTTTTGTTAAAGGTCTTCCTGGTCCGTGACCGCACTTTACCTATTTCATAGATTCTCCCTAACCTCGCCGCGTTTCCCGCTGTGCTGGGGTGCGGCGGGTTTATTTTTCTACTACTACTTACATTTTTAAACTCGTGATAACTTTCGAATGGAATGTCCGAATTGAATGATTCAAAAAGTTTTATAAAGGTATTGAAATAATTTTGAATAAGAAGTAATTTATTTTGATAAGGATTAATACCAAGATACAAATAATGAGCCTTTTCTAGAGGCGGCATTAAAAATTATTTTTTTAAATAAAAGTTCACTTATTGCGGCATAACTATAATAGTTAGACATATGCTCTTGCGGAATTTTTTGTAGATCTTAATGAGACCTACAAACCCGTAAAACATTATTTTGTTCTAGTGACAACAGTTTTTGCAGCGCACGCAAAAATAGGTTTTCGACTTCACACCTTGGGTTGCAAAATAGCAACTTTGTTCCGGATCCCTAATTTTTTTGGAAATAAAATATAGTCTATAGCCTTCCTCGATAAATGGACTATCTAACACTGAAAGCATTTTTCAAATCGGATCAGTAGTTCTTGAGATTAGCGCGTTCAAACAAACAAACAAACAAACAAACAAACTCTGCAGCTTTATAATATTAATATTAGTATAGATTCATTCATCGATTCGAACACAGTAAGTGGAATTAGGTATAGTCAGCTAGTCAGCAGTAGTCAGCACTCAGCAGAACGCCACTGCTATTGCTAACATGCTAATTTGTTTCAGTCATTCACATCATGATTCAAATTGTGAAGTTATTCACGATCACAACTGTGTATCTCTATTAACAGTTGAAAATAACAATCTTCTTGACTTTATTTACAGAGTTAAAAATGTTCGAAGCGGTGCGGTGTATGAAGTAGGTACAGCACAACAATGATGTTTGTTCGCGTGTCTTGAATATGTTAAATTGAATCCACAAAGCATGAAAGTAGTATTTTCATTGATACCTTCATCAATAACGACTTCACGTTTTGAATAGTCACGATATGTCTGTTCTTGAATTTGTTCAGGCAATGGAAAGTTTTGAAACAAGAACGTGTCTTGTCAGCGTCATCTAGCCTTGGTTTAAGAACTACGTTTTTTTTCTGCTGGCAGAAATTGTCTTCTCTTCTCTAGGTTTAAACACAATTTTAACACGTTTTGTTCTACTACAATATTTACAATAGTAACACCAAATTGGCTTTTCTGCGCATGCGAACTTATTTTAGTCTGTGGTTTGTGATCCTCTGATTTATTGATTGATTGTCACTCGCTCAAGTCTACTCTGTGGCTCTGTGCAGTGTGCACTTTTCTCAAATTGTAAAATCTCACAAGCAATCTCACGAGCAACACGTCATTCGATCAAATAACTCGAAAAGGAAATCTTGTAGAATTTTCATATACTAATTTCCGTTCTAAGTCGTCTAAAAATCATTACCGTGGAACTTTTCTCTAATCAAAATTTAAGTTTAATCTCGGAGCACTATGCTAACGAGATTCGGAATAAGTGACGTTAAATGACACAGTTTTCGTTAACATCATCAAAATGTTGAAATCTCGAGACAATACTCCTAAAGAAAAGTCACCGGTGGTAGCATATGCCCTTTGGCTGATAGGCGGTTTATTTGGCGTCCACCATTTCTATTTGCGGCGCGATCGACATGCCTTTGTGTGGTGGTCAACACTCGGCGGTTTCGGTATTGGTTGGCTCGGCGATGTTCTTCGTATCCCCCGTTACGTTCGCGAAGTAAATGAAGACCCGAAACTTATGGAAGAGCTCGCCGGAAAAATGGCTCGCTGCAAAAAGGTAAGATCCCTTAGAAATTAGGTCAAATTTAAATGTTTAGGATTTATCTTTCAGTTACAGTAATTGGTGTATTTCTGTTAAAATGTTGTAAACTGTTTCAACTCCTTCCTTAGATTGGTATTTTAATTCCTCGCCTGTGACTGGGAGCCGAGTGATGTGTATTTTGTAAGTATAAGTGTTACTTGTGAGCCGTTTTCAAAGGTAGCTTCTTTCTGTTTATTGCATTGCTAAATAGAAACATAAAGTTGTGTTGCATTACTACTAATGGTTTGGCATGTGATTAACTTTATAATCCCTCAACTTATTCCATAGAGCCTCAATAATCTGTACAGAAGCAAATCTGAACTGCCGAGTGGCAAGGGCTCATCTGCATGTACTCGGGCACCAAAGTTTCTACATTCTACTTCACAATTGATGTATTGATTTGGCTTATTCTCATTCAAAGAATTATTATAAATTGACCTATGACAAAATTCTGACTAAATATCAGTAAAGTAAAATATTGCAATCAAAAATCTTATTAGAGGAAGTTTTCTATTAGAAAGTAATGTTTCATCTAGTTTTTCTGTTCAGCATACCATATTGCATAAATAAATATCCATATAACAGAGCTGAATGGTTATAGTATGCTAAATAGAATTTTTGGTAGATCACATGACTAAGTCTCCGTTGTATGGCGTATTCAGCATAAAAGTCTCAACGGAAGGTGGCATCAGCTTGCTAGCCAGCAAACGGAATGTTACTAGTCATTCTATATTTTTCTATGTTGGTTAGGGTGTCCCAAGACATAAGGGACATTTTTTTTTTCGCGAAATCAATTACGCATACCCTCTATTTTTATTAGGTTTGACCTCTTTGACTCAAATAATAAATATTATTGTGATTGGACAACGATAACCCGTGCCGACTTGATGCCAAACTTTTGACTTGAAAATTTGTAATGACTCACTGTAAGAGGAATTAAAAACTTAATTTTTATTACTTAATTTAGACTCCAATACACCCAAATTAATTATATTTAATGTAAATGAATGAATTATTTATTAATTTAAATTAAAGAATAATGTTATTGTTCAAATTTATTTTTTAAAGTTGGTTTTTTTAATTTAGGAATAATTTTCCGGTGTTCTTGTACGCAACGTAATAAAAAATGTTTTTGTTCTTCCTCAATAGTGATTAATCCATGAAAGTCTTGCATTAACTTAACCGCTCTTTTAGCTACGGCTTGAAATAACTATAGGAAGACGTTTTTCTTTTGATTTCCGAACATTTAATGCAGGCCACATCGCTCGACGAACCGATAACCGATGGGGAAGAAAGGTTCTCGAGTGGCGACCACGAACCGGAAGACGTTCTGTAGGTAGGCCCCCCACTAGGTGGACCGACGACATTGTAAGAGTCGCAGGGAGCCGATGGATGCAAATGGCTAATAGCCGTTCATGGTGGCGTTCAAGGGGGGAGGCCTATGTTCAGCAGTGGACTTCTTCCGGCTGATGATGATGAATGCAGGCCAAAGCTTGCCGTCCCAATGAACAGTCACAACCATCGGTACCTTATTTTGGAAATAATTTCTTATGGCTTCAACGCGTTCCTTCTGTTTTTCTGTCCGAATTATTTAGATAAAAGACTTAATTATCGGATATTCATCATAATTATATCAAAATGCTTCAATAGTTGCTTCAAGAATGAACACAGAATCTCTCATACTCAATTGACACCTATCTAGCGCTGCTACTAATTATGGAGTAATAAAATCTCTCCGCAGAGGTGTTTTTCTGGATTGCATGTTGTCGACAATAGGCTTCAGTACGTCCTCTTGTTAATCTAAGTTTTCATTAGATTCAGATGATAGTCGTCTTGTTACGGTACATAACATGATGTCGAAGGAGTCTGTCGTTTTTCTTCAATAGTTCTGACGCGCGCTCTTGCCGCTCTATCAGTCAATTATTATTTTATTATCCACTCCTGCTATTGACGCTGTAAAAAGATTCTATCCTCATTTATTTTCATTAATTGAAGCGCATCGGCATGTGCAATGTCAAACAAATTATCTAAATTGTTGACAGTTTTGACGATCTTGTGTTTTTTGTGCATTTTTTTGCCAGTCCCTCCAAACTTGATATATATTTTTACATTCTTTTTACACAATTAGGCAAAGATTTAGTAGGAATACGCGCCTTTCCCCAATAGATAATACATTCGCGAATAGTGAGATTCGCGCTTTCATCGACAGTAATTAAACTCACTTCACGGATATTGTAAAATAAAACTGCTAGAACTTGTCCATTAAACGGAAGTTTTAAACCCGTTATTTGATGTTCTACGTCACCTATTAAAAATATACCCTTTTAGAACTGCGTAATTGCACTGACATGTTGGCTGACTGAAAACAATGCGAGTTCTATAAAAAAAACGAGTAATCACAAGCACATCGACACGTTAGGTCGCGTCAGCCTTAGGAGCAAGTACTGAGATGTATCGATGTAAGTCGGCACGGGTTACCGAGGTCCTACCTTCCTAAAATTTTATTTATAATTGTTTTGACCTAAAAGTAAAAAAATAAAAGGGTATGCGTCACAAAAAAAACACTTTAATTTTTTTGGGACACCCTAATGTTGGTACTCTACTTCAACATTTGTAATTACACTTATTGTAGCGTAACAATTTCTATAAAAGTAGGGGAGCCCAAGAGGGGATTTTGGGATTTACTCGAGCGCGTCAGATTAATATAAGGGAGGATACCTTGCATATTGAGAAGCACCTCCAGCAATTATGAGCTCTTCACATTGGTGGGTACGCTCAGGGGAACCTTTTAGATTTGCTGAGAGCTCGTGTCACTTTCAAAACGTCAGTCTAAGAAATGGAAGCATCTGTGGAGTTCACTGAACATCCCCCACTCTGAAAATTTGTCACGGCAAAGCACATTTTTTTATTTACTCCCTTGTGATTAGCCAACCACACCACGCAAACTGGTTGTTCATTATATTATATTTCATATCAGAGACATGCTGGAGCATGAAAAATATAATCGGACACACTTGAGTTTGTCATGTCATTGTTTTTTTTTATAAAGTTAAAAGTCTGTGGAAGCTTGCCCCACCGCTGAATGTGAAAACATTATAGGACATTTATTCTTCGTAATATCTAATCTACCAAATCTAATAGGTTTCTGCAACGCTCAAGTAAATCCGCATTTAGCATCATGGGCTTAAACTAGGATCAACCACAGAACACAGGCATATTGATGACGGTGTTAAAATTCAACACCGTCATCAATATGCCACATATATATTTTTTCTTAAAAGTAAGCAAATGTGCAAGTGACATTTTTAACTAGCCAGCTGAACAAATCTTGAAAATCCAGCCTGCAGTTAAAGTTACGCAAGGTGCTCGCTAAATGAGACAGCAACAGATTTTCAAAACATCAAAATATGTTGCTCACTATATCAAAGAGTACTCATCAACTTAATCAAGGAGGCAGTGTAGCTAATGGTAATTTAAATTGGGAGCAGCCCCTATTAGTGAGGGAAGTAAGTAATAAAAACTTGTCATCTCTGAAATCTGATAAAAGCAAGGGACACACCCCAATTATTGCAGGTCTATTTTGCCAGCAATCTTGCCTGTTAGGGTTAAAAATTATCTCAGCCCAGCTTCATGATTAAAATTAAACCACTGTAGGTAGCTCTGTTGTTGTATTTTCGGCTCCTCTTCCGAGTCATGTGCATTTATAATGCCGTTTACAAACCTAAAAGCATGGAAGAATTTTTAAGAATATTATTGCTTCTTGACAATGTTGATAAAAAAAACTACATTTGTTTATTTTTTATTATTTAACAGGTTGTTAGCATTTGTCCACTAGTACCACATTTAACTAATAAAATCCATTTATTTACATTAATTAACTTAGAACTTGAAATTAGAATTGTATTCCAACGAGCTGTAGTAGGCAACACTGTTGCATTAAAATTTTAGTTATTAATAATAAATAATAATTAATTAAAGTTACACGCTTTTCATGGTAAATTCCAACTGATATATACACACACAACCGATGAATAGTGTCTGTGTGTGTGGTACATGAAAAAAAATATCTTTCGCCAAGCACCTACCAGTGTGCTCAAAGAGTGTTTGAAATTCTATGATTGAGCGATGCTGGGATCTTCTCATTCTCATTATAATATCATTTCTGCCAACTGCATTGCACAAATCGCCACTCCATCATGCCCGAGAAAGCCCTACACATTGTACAAACAACTGTATTTACCGATACACTTGCAGGGGTTCAGTTTCAAACTTCAAAGTTTCCAACCCATGTTACTAACATAAAACTTGAAGGTTTTTTGAAGGGCTTCGGAAAGTTAAACAAAGAAAATGTTTGTGAAAAATTTCTGCTTTGTTGCCAAGTTCCACGAAGGCAACGTGATGTTGGAAAGCAGTGGAAATTTCTGGTTCCAAGCTTAGGAAATTCGAAGTAATATTCTATTTACTTTGTGCCCGAGGTAAACCGACAAACATTTTGCAAGGTGCTTTCTGATTATAGAGTACTGACACCACCTATAGTCTCGAACTTTTTGTTGAAGAGTACCTTGTAATCCAAAATTACATATCAAAATGGTAATTCCATATGTAGTTATGTACTTACTGCATAACATATGATGTGGCATTTACTAATTGAGTTTTTTAAGACATTACGATTTGTTATCTAAGTAGGTATATTTAGTATCTTTTATTTATTTTTCTATATAATTTTTGTTGTATGCCACCATCCATACAGTTTGCTACTATTCCTCTGCTTTTGGGTTGTCTGGAAGAGATCGCTGTGAGCGATAAGACCGCCGTTATGCCACTCACCATTACGTTTTATTGTTGTTCTAGTTATAATTTTCCTTGTATTGTGGTGTGCCAATAAAGAGTTAAATCTATCTTTCTATCTACGATACACCATGATGATGATGATTGTGATGCACAATCGAAATGGGTTATTTTGTATTGGTGTTGCCACTTATTGTTTATGAAGATATACATTTTTAGGTGGTACAAAGTTCTTCGCGTCATCTAGTAATCAATAAAACAATAACTTACAGTATAAAATTTTATTAGGTGGTTTTCTTGTTTTTGAGATGTTGTGCTTATGTTAAGCAATAATTATAATACGCGCTTATGAGAACTGGAAAATATTTTATTAGAAGGGAGAGGACGAGGCCTTTATCTAAATAGTCATTAATAAATTAGAAACTAGAATCCGTTTTTACTGGTTTTGACTTGAAAACCGCTTTCATGCTTAGCTTTTAAGAGTTTACTCCAAGCTTTAATGCACAACTGGGCCAGCTGAGATTATTTGAAAAAATAATAAAACATTTAGAATTTCTTTTGTGTGGTTTATGCCAGTCAGCTTTGGTTTTTTTTTCACAAAAATACACAAACCATTTACCAACGCTTATGGCCTGTTCATATGTTAATACTGTACTGTGTCACCAGTACAATTTTTTACCTAATAAACACAAGCAAGTAACTAGTATTAAAAGTCATATACTCAGAAGATCAGGGCAGGCATATAGCAGCAATATCATCTGTATAATAATGCTACCTAAATCATTTTCATCGCAGCAACCTGTACGATACACTACTGTTTTGCAACCAGATTTCTCTTTCCACTTTCAGCCCCCGTTTTCGATGAACCGTTTCACCGGGATGCTTATGGTCGGCTACTCCTGGGCCCAAACGGCCTTGTATGCTATACCGCCAGATGACGTCTGGGGCATAAACAAGGTGTGGTTCAACCTCTTGATCCCGCTGGTTGCAGCTCTTGGTAAGTCATTGGACACAAGTTGAGTTACAACACTTCATTTTTCTAGAGCCCATGTGCACTATTTTGTTCAAGAACAGGAGTTTTTTTTTTACAACTGATTACACAAGCGTTTTAGCACGATCTAATCCGATAGGAAGCGACAATGTGGCACAAGGTGTAGCATGCTTGTTTAGCAAATACCTATTCACTTGACTTTGACTTTAGTGGTTTAGTGGTTATACTTCATTGTGTTTGATTTTGATGAGGAGCCGACTCAAGATTAGCTTCAAGAGCCTTCAACCGCATCGTCACCTAATCCCAGATGAATTGTGGTCAAACTGTACACGGTGTATTTTTGTTTCAATTTTTTTTTTGTGTATGACAGGCGTATGGACTGTCGGTAACATCGGGCGTGAGCAAGGTTCGCTGAAGTGGCCGGTGCTGGCCGCCTACCTTGTTTACCCGCTCAGGTATTACGTGTACGACGAGTCAATCTGGCTCACTGTGATGGTCCTCGCGGCGGCCCTGGCTTTCGACTCGTTCTCTAAAAAATGGCGCAGGAAACCCACCAAGAAGCACATTGTCAAGTAAGTAAACCGCTGTATCGTCAATGAGGTGAAGTATGGTTAAACGCTATCCAGTAAGATGTACAGAAATGTAATTAAGCAGATATAGTGTTAAAGAAGTACACTGCTCTAGTGAAAACTTGGTAGAAGTAATCTGCTTATTAATAAGCAGTAAGTAGGCCCTGTCTACTGAGCTTGCACACTTAGCCTGCCTAGTGAGCGTAGGTTCATAACCTTACCTTCCTATTGACCCTGTCTACTGACCCTTCCTACTGAACCGGCTTGAATTTTAAAAGCGTTCTATCTTTTCTCAATCGATCATGGAACTCGCGGAAATTGTAGATTATGCTTCACATTCACTTGTTGTTATACCTGACAGTATTTGACACCTGTTTACGTACATGAGTTTCTAATTATATTTTATACGGGTTATAATACTTAACCATAGCTCTACTAACGATAAAGCCACCCTATCTGTATGTACAGGTAATCGAGAACCATTTTAAATGGCTTTCTTCAAGTAAATGAATTCTAGTGTTGGTCAAGAACACGACCAATAGTCGTTAATTAGATATCAAGAATTCATTCCCGCCGTGTGCTTGTACGCCATCAATTTCCCTTGTTTGGTTTTCGTTAGGAGACTTCATTGCGTTTACCCTAATGGTTGATCGCATTAGCTTACATGGTGTACCTATAAGGTAGGGCCTAATAAAGTCGTCACAACAAAAGTGGCTGAGTGAGTGAGTTAATATTATAAACGAGGTTTCATGCAAAAAGGTTTTAAATGAAGAATCAAAAATTATTTACTCACAAACAAATTTCAATGTGCGAAGAGGTTGGTGCTGAAACATACAGCCAAGACGCAATAAAATCTCATTCAACAGTATTAAACGGATTCTCATCGTAGGCTGATGATGATCATGAACTAAAACTTCAACAAAATCCCGAGAAAAAGATTCCTCACATGTTGTACCTATTCTACAAAATGAAAATAATCATCATCATCATCATCAGCCTGTGTCAGTCCACTGCTGGACATAGGCCTCTCCCAAGGTACGCGACTGAGCCCGGTCTTCGGCTCTTCTCATCCAACAACTGCCAGCCACTCGGCGCAAGTCGTCGCTCCACCTTGTCGCAGTCCTACACTACGTTTGCCAAGTCGCGGTCTCCACTCAAGAACACGTCTACCCCAACGGTTATCGGTTAATGAAAATAATATTTTGAATCATGTAATCATTTCTTTATCTCCAACAGGCGCGTCGTGGTCCTCGCCGTATGCGCTGCCTTGTATCTCTCCCTCTGGTGCAGCTACCTCTACTTCCACGGCACCATCACTGACAGCGAAGGCGATGAGGTCCCGGTGTACGAAGCGTTGCACCACTTCTTTACTAGCCCTTGGTATGTAACAATCCGTTAAACTATCACGACATAATGTCGTCCGTGTTATCTACGACGTCACAGTCTCCCTAATCACTACATCTTTTGTATGAGCTAGTGGCCAACCGAGCGATGGTGGGCGAAGGGTAACGCGTGCGCCTCACAAGTCTATGTACACAGAGTTCGAATGCACTGATGACTTAATAAGTTATGTGCGGTCACCATTGCTAAAAAACGGCGAAGGAAAACATCGTGAGCAAACTGGTATTTCCAAGAACCACGACATCCGAGGGCATGTGACATCTACCCACCCGCACTGGGCCAGCGTGGTAGATTACCGCTCATTCTCTCTCTGAGAGACTGCTAGGGTTTCAGCAATGGGTCTGGGCGCACCACCTCTAACGGCGACTGTCTCTTGCAGGTGGTTGGACGTGAAGCAGTGCCTCATCGAGACTTACAACTACGCGCAGCACCACGGCTGGTACGAGGTGTGGAAGCAGATCATAGACCTGTCCGACCCGCACGGCGAGCAGAACGCTTACAGGGCGAGTTACCATCTCTATTTACAGTTAGCGACCCACTTCACTCGCACGGATAATATATATAGCACATGAAATTTTCAGAAACATATCAGTAGTTCGAGAGATCAACAAGATCAACATTGCAATCCCCATTATTATCATTATTTTATTGCCTTAGACTTGAAACCAAGTAATGATTTTAGGGTACACCTCCATAAAAACATTAGTATGTCGACTGAATATTGTAAGACTGCAAAGACCATAGGACTAAGGCTGTATAGCCATATTTCATGGCTGCTCGGAACACCCATCTGAATAAGCAACTTGACAATCCACAGGTCATCGGGGTCGGACCGGACGCGAGTCAGCAAGAGATCACGTCCAACTGGCGGCGCCTGTCTCGCGATAACCACCCGGACAAAGTGAAGGATGAATCCCTCCGCCGCGCGGCCCAGGAACGGTTCATGGAGATCCAGCAAGCTTACGAGATCCTCTCCAATAGTAAACACCGACGCAACCGCCGAAACAAGAAGGATAACAGCGAGCCACGGGCCTCCCGTGACGAGTTCTGATATCCGGCCTGCCCTAAGGGCAACGTGTTTTTCGATATTATCGAAGAACTTGCATTGGAGACAATGTGCACAGGAACCCAAGAAGACCTAGATTTGGATAATGATACAACTAGGCACGACGACGAAATGCATGCCACTTTTGGAAATACGTACACCGAATACGAGAACGAATTTGAAGACAACGATATTATGCTTTACCAGAATTATTGGTACGTCACCGAATATGGTACCTTCCGCCCATATTACTATTTTAAAGCAGTCGAAATGGTAAAGCTTGCCGTTGATTTGCATTCTAGATATTCAATTAACATCATACCGATTAACCCATATAGACGCCTACCCGAAACCAAGGAGCCATTTGATTATGAAGCATATTTCACGAGAAATCTTCAACCCTTTTTTAACATTACCCATGAACCTTATGAAAACGATAGAGACGAAAACGAAAACAAAAACGAAAAAGAAACGACCGTAACCGAGGAAAGTAACAACAAAAGCGTGTGCGTAAAATCATTCGCAGACCTCGTCGTCCCCACCAATGTTCAGGAAACACCTCCCTTTGTTCCTCCACCGCTGCAAGTGCTGCGAGTGTTAACGGCAATCATGGGCCTTTTGATTATGAGGATTTACCACAAGTGTACACGACCTAAGAAGCGTAAGCAGAGACGTCGCTTTACGCATTGGCTAATGATGGAGGTGTATCGGGCATACGCGGCGTTCGAGGACGTGCTGTATGTGAGGCGTGTTCGCACCCGCGTTAGTGGTGTGACGGAAGCATCGAAACAACGCGACATCCGACGCATGTTCCGCTACTTGCGAACTCACAACGTCCCCCCTGTCGTTCTAATCAGGGCTCACGGCAGCGAAGAAGTAACTATAAGTAGAATGAACAGCCGCCTCCGCCGCCGTACAAGGCGCTACACCGGACCGTACACGCGTCACGTAATACTTTACGACTATATACCGTGAGCTCCGCTTCTTTGGCGAAACACGACAACTTTTTCGTTTTCTGTTAGATACCGACAATAGGTATGTTTTCTCTTAAGTTTTCTGTTAGATACCGCCACCAGATATATTTTCTCTTTCATTTTCTGTTAGATACCGCCATCAGATATATTCAGATATCTTTTATCTTCCGTTTTCTAGTAGATACCAGCATCAGATATCTTTTCTCTTCCGTTTTCTAGTAGATACCAGCATCAGATATCTTTTCTCTTTCGTTTTCTGTTAAACACCGACAACAGATATCTTTTCCAAGGTTGCGTAATTGATTATTATTGTTATATAATTATGTACGGAGGTGGACAGCTAATTAGGCTACAGCCTAAGACAGGCAAACTATCGTCTGTTTGCAGTTAGTTTACATAAGACATTTCTGTTTCTTTATGTTTGTAAAACTGAAACCAGGCTCAATAACATCGACGATCTGATGTCTGACAAATTAAACTTTTCTTTTTTGTAATATACCCAATAACACAAATTGGTATCAATCAATCAATCATTATCAGCCTTTCACGTTTCCACTGCTGGGACTCCGGCCTTCTCTCAGAGAGAGAGTATGGGCTGTAATCTACCACGCTGGCCCAGTGCGGGTTGGTAGATGTCGCATGCCCTTGAACGTAGCAGTTCTTGGACATGCCGGTTTCTTCACGATAAAGCGATACACCATTTGATGACTCGGATTCAAGGCTATCCTAACTAGTTATCCATCTCTGTGTGCTTCAATCTATATGTAAACCAAAGATCTTTGTTATGAATTTAAAAAAAATCTTGGTTTACTCAATTGTATATTTAATGGTTAATTGACAAGCTTTGCAGTATTTACCGTAAGAATAAAGTATTAAAGTATATTCCATTGTAATATTAATGTTAAGTTACAGTAGTGTAACAGGTTTTCAAAGTCGAATTCTATCAAGTTTTCAGTGTTGAAAATATGTCGGCTGTCACAAATGTCAACGTCAAAACCACCCTGAAACTATGTAGAAATATATTTTGGTCACATTGTCGCGCGGTAATTCGCGACGACAGAGTCTAGGGCATTTGTGTTCGCGATAGGACGAAATGCTTGGCCCAACTTGTCGCGACAACGCAAATAGGTAGCTCACTTCCATGTGCCCATCTCAGAGAAGCATCGAAGATTTCCGATGCTGAGATTTGCAGGCCGACACTATCAGATGGCTAGTCTGCCTGTCTGACAACTGCCCCCAAACATGTGTGGCCGTCATAGGAGCAGGAAAGAATAAGTGAAGTGGACGTTTGATTGACAATTAATAACGAAAAGGCAGTGCTGCCGATAGTCTTAGGGCCTATTCAGTGCGACGCGGATGACCTACGCGGACGTCCGCGACGGACGGTAAAATGTATGAAACCTTACAGCGCGTTCAGAGCGATGCGGAGCTGTCCGTGTCGCGGAGAGCTATCCGCGCGCGGTCGAAATCGCTCCGCGCCGCTCCTCCGCGCCGCGGACGGTGCTTGGTTCTAATGTATTTGTTCAGTGCTCGGCGGACAGTCACGCGGAGCGGACGCGGCGTCTTCTTCTTCTGTTGTTTAATAAATAGGCCGCAATCACCAAATTCAAAGTTTTATCCATGACACTCTCGATCACGATCCGCATCGCACTGAACGACAAATTCATCCGCGACGGACGCAAAACCTAGTCCGCGTGCGGATGGTCTGCGTCGCACTGAATAGGGCCTTATACTATACATCCTTGTACGCACCGTCTGGATTTATTAAAATGCAACATTGAAAACCTTATTCATAACATATTGTGTTCACGACGACCGTAATAGTTTATAGTTAGCAGATGGGAGTCATGTACCTACGACGCCGCGGTACGTTCCCATAATATTTTTTGCCTACAGACAATAACAGCAAATGAAACTAAAATACAAATAGCAGTCATAACTTTACAACGCAGCAAGAAACAAGGAAGAGAAATAGATAACAAAGAATCATTCACTGTTTCGTCGTCTTTACAAATTAATAAAACAATAGAATCTGAACCTTCAAAAGAACGACTGCAGTTTATGACCCATAGAAGTGTTACGATAATTGGGAATAGCACAAGCAACATTTCGGGCCCTAAAACACGTGCAACGCCGGCCTGCCCAGCAGAGAGCGCCCGCCAAAGCCGAAGCCGAACAAAGGCAGCAGAAACAATGGACAAACAGCACCCGGAACATCTGCATACCCAGCGAGGAACTGAAGATTTGCCGCCGAAGCCCAAGCCGTATTAGACAATAAGAACAATGGGCAACCATTTTAGGCTAGTTTCATATATAATAGGATATTTTTAGTTAATAAAGTAGTCTCGTTCGACACGCAGTCCTGAACACATCATTGGTGTTTCACTTTAATATCTACAGACGGTAATCGCCTTCACAATCCAGCACCGTTCCCCCGCCTCGATAGCCGCTTGCTCGAATCCGCCAAACAGTATACAGTCCACTAACATCGTTCGTCATAAGCAAGCGGTGGTCCGGAACATTGGTCCTTCGAGCCGGATCTTGAAGACGTACACCGAGCAACAGAAGAGGATTTTCGGCCAATCAAAATGCCGATTACACGCGCCTCGAGAAAAAGGCGCACCGTCGAACGAGTAGCTCAACAGTCAGCGTTCTCTGGTACCACCGCTGCCTCTCAGAGCGTGTGGTCCGAGACGAACAACAGCACAGAACCTTCCGCACCAGCTGCGGATACATCCCTCGTCACGCACTCCTCCGTCGCACGCTCCTGCTCGACGGAGGCAATAGGACCCATAGCAAAGCGTGTCGAGAAGCCGGGTCAAACAACAACAGCAGCAGCCGCCCCGCCTATTGCCAGGCAGGGTGATGCACGAACAGAAAACAGAATAGAGGCAGCCTACAGTATAGAATTCTCCGCACCAGCAGCGGACACATCCCTCGTCACGCACTCCTCCGTCGCACGCTCCTGCTCGACGAAGGCAACAGGACCCACAGCAAAGCGTGTCGAGAAGCCGGGTCAAACAACAACAGAAGCCGCCCCGCCTATTGCCAGACAGGGTGACGCACAAACAGAAAATAGAACAAAGGCAGCTTGTCTCACTGCCGCAGACAAGCCGCCTAACCCGTATGCCCATAGCAAACATGCGGAAACAGTAAGGTCAACTCGATCACGTGCTAAAGCACGGAAAATAGCAAAAGCGAAACAGGAAATTATTCGCCTACAGTTGGAACTAGCTACGGCACATCTAGCCTCGCTAGAAGCGGAAGAAACAGATAATGAAGACGACGTCTCTGAGTATTCCAAGCTAGAAGCGGAAGCACGTGTGGAAACGTGGTTGGAAGCTCAAGAACCCCAACCACAGAACGAAGAACAGAACACACACGTCGACAAGAGAGACGAAAACAAAGAACAACAGCAACAGCAAACGCAGTCATCACCGGCGGGAGTCTGCCCTCAGTCAGACTTCTCGCAAAAGGAAGCTGAACTAAGCAGCTCTGACGCACGAACAGAAAACAGAATTGAGGAAGCCTACAGTACAGAATTCTCCGCACCAGCAGCGGACACATCCCTCGTCACGCACTCCTCCGTCGCATGCTCCTGCTCGACGGAAACAACAGGACCCACAGCAAAGCGTGTCGAGAAGCCGGGTCAAACCACAACAGAAGCAGCCCCGCCTATTGCCAGGCAGGGTGATGCACCAAACGAAGAAAACAGAACGGCAGCCTGTCTCGCCACCGCAGACACGCTGCTGAAACAGCTTGACAACAGAATAGAGGCAGCCTGTCTTACCACCGCAGACACGCTGCCGAAACAGCACGACAACAGAATAGTGGCAGCCTGTCTCACCTCCGCAGACACGCTGCCGAAACAGCACGACAACAGAATAGTGGCAGCCTGTCTCACCACCGCAGACACGCTGCCGAAACAGCACGTCAACAGAATAGTGGCAGCCTGTCTCACCACCGCAGACACGCTGCCGAAGCAGCACGACAACAGAATAGTGGCAGCCTGTCTCACCTCCGCAGACACGCTGCCGGAACAGCTCAATAACAGAATAGAGGCAGCCTGTCTCACCTCCGCAGACACGCTGCCGAAACAGCTCGATAACAGAATAGAGGCAGCCTGTCTCACCTCCGCAGACACGCTGCCGAAACAGCTCGATAACAGAATAAAGGCAGCCTGTCTCACCTCCGCAGACACGCTGATAAACCCGCATGCCTATAGCAAGCATGTCGGAACAGTTAGAATAACGCGGTCACATTCTAAAGCACTGAAGATCGCGAAAGCAAAACAGGAGATTGCTCGCTTACAGTTGAAACTAGCTGCGGCACAACTAGCCGTGCTAGAAACAGAAGAAACAGATGACAAAGGCAATGTCTCTAAGCACTGCCAGATAGAAGCGGAAACACGTGTACACACGTGGTTGGACAATCAAGATCCCCAACCACTAAACGAAAAACAGGAAACACACGTCGACAAGCGAGACGAAGTCAAAGAAAAACAGCAACAGCATCAGCAAACGAAGTCATCACCGGCGGGAGTCTGCCCTCAGTCAGACTTCTCGCAAAAAGAAGCTGAACTAAGCAGCTCTCACGCACAGCGAGAACAAGTGGGCACTCACCCCAAGCCCACACAACAGAATAGACGCTCGCAGAACATGCAAACATTAACAGAGAAAACAGAAAACAGCAATGAAAAGGAATCAACAGAAGCTATCAACTCCGCCTGGACTGCAATACAAAGACAGTCTTATTTGAAAATAATCCCGATACAAGTTAAGGGACCAACAGCGACAGTCGACACTTATAACTTGCTCGACGACGAATCAACAGTAATTCTAATAGATGATAGCATGTACAAGGAGATTGGCGCAACGAGGCCTATCGACCTACAGCGTATAGAAGCCATAAATGAGATGAAAAAAGCGGAAGCACAGTCAAGAACAGTCAACTTCATTCTCAAAGGGCTCAATAATCATGAAGAGCCGATTCAAGCTCGAACAGTAAAGAACTTTCTAAACTCAGCGCAAGTGATTCCGAGAAAACAGATCGAAGATTGCAAACACCTGCAAGATATCACAAGAGGCAACCGGAACCAACCAGTGGCATCACTTACACCACTAGATTGGGTGCTACACGGAAGGCACACTCGAACCTTCAGGCA
The DNA here is from genome assembly GCA_931315375.2 of Opisthograptis luteolata. Classification (NCBI taxonomy): domain Eukaryota; kingdom Metazoa; phylum Arthropoda; class Insecta; order Lepidoptera; family Geometridae; genus Opisthograptis; species Opisthograptis luteolata. The sequence goes on from OV928033.1 coordinate 15,630,652, forward strand.
CAGCGTCAATTTCGCCTCACACATCATAGAAAAGAAGAAAGAAGAGGTCCTCTCGACTCAACACACAGAAGCGGAATATACAGACAATAGTCAACCGTTGACTCACGTCTCAGTCAGTGCCGTCAAACTCGAAGCTTTGACGCCAAGCCACTTCAAGTGGTGGAGACCAGAACTAGTGCCAACACTGAGAAACTTCAACAAGAAAGACATCGTGACGAAAACCAGCTGGCACGTCGCACAGATATTGGCAGAGATATACAGGGAAAGATGTAAAATCGAGTATCTTCCTGAGCTCCAAAACCTGTGGGAGCCTCACAGCCGAAGACCTACAGCGAAAGTTGGAGACCTAGCCCAACTAATAGATGTTAAATTACCTCGCGACACATGGGACCGAGGTAAAGTTATCGCAACATACCCTAGACCAGACGACATCGTTGGACCAGTGGACATCAATACAATAGGCGAAGTCCTGTGGAGACCAATACGGAAATTGGTGGTCCTACCGATTAAAGACATTGATGAAGCGATCCCCTGCATACAGTCTTCAAACCCGCAACAGTGGGTAGACATCCTGCACATCGAATACGACGATCGTCGCTCACCAATAGTAATGCAGCGCCCTGGACGTCGCTGCACGGCGGGAGAATGTTCACGACGACCGTAATAGTTTATAGTTAGCAGATGGGAGTCATGTACCTACGACGCCGCGGTACGTTCCCATAATATTTTTTGCCTACAGAAAATAACAGCAAAGTAAAACTAAAATACAAATAGCAGTCATAACTTTACAACGCAGCAAGTAACAAGGAAGAGAAATAGATAACAAAGAATCATTCACTGTTTCGTCGTCTTTACAAATTAATAAAACAATAGAATCTGAACCTTTAAAAGAACGACTGCAGTTTATGACCCATAGAATTGTTACTATAATTGGGAATAGCACAAGCAACATCTCCGGGCCCTAAAACACGTGCAACGCCGGCCTGCCAGCAGAGAGCGCCCGCCAAAGCCGAAGCCGAACAAAAGCAGCAGAAACAATGGACAAACAGCACCCGGAACATCTGCATACCCAGCGAGGAACCGAAGATTTGCCGCCGAAGCCCAAGCCGTATTAGACAATAAGAACAATGGGCAACCATTTTAGGCTAGTTTCATATATAATAGGATATTTTTAGTTAATAAAGTAGTCTCGTTCGACACGCAGTCCTGAACACATCATTGGTGTTTCACTTTAATATCTACAGACGGTAATCGCCTTCACAATCCAGCACCGTTCCCCCGCCTCGATAGCCGCTTGCTCGAATCCGCCAAACAGTATACAGTCCACTAACATCGTTCGTCATAAGCAAGCGGTGGTCCGGAACATATTGTATCTCTTTAAAAAATATTTGGTGTTGTGTTTATCGGTGTCGTGAAATAGCATAGTCATATCATAATATAAGCCAGCATATTCAGTGCTGATGTTCTCGAATGTTCTACGTATTGCATATAATATAATATCCATTATTATCGTCTTATTGTAATATGACATTAAATCAACTACTTGGAATTTTTATGTTAAAGGTCTTCATCACACACGAGGACTATAATTTACATTATGGATAATAATTTTTAATTCCCAAATTGAATGTGTTGATTATTTCAGCATCACACACACACAAAACTGTATTCCACATTGTCATCTTGTTTCAAAATGGACTTGTAATCTGAAATGTACACAATCATAATGTTAATAAACATTTATAACAATTATGTATGTGTACATAATTATTGTAAATGTTTATAAACATTATGATTGTGCTTAATATACATTATTGTACTCGTAAGATATTTTACGATTAATATGTAAATTATCGCTGCTGTGTGTGGACTCCTGAATCGTCAATAACATTTATTATTTATATGTATTATTATTACTATTTATTAGTGATAAGTTTATTTTAGTTTATATTATTGCGCTCAAATTTTATTTTTTCATCGGACTAGATTTAGACACCTAAATTTACGTTCAAATCTAGGTAATGCGGCAATCGTATGTACTTATCGCGCTCAAATGTTTGTAAGCTTCAATTTTATGCGTTTATTATAGATTATTTTAATGTTTTGATGAATCGTTTTACGGATCTGATACAGATTATGAAGTTTGAATAGGAATATTGCATTGCATTTAACATGCCAAACGTTTATTTATTTACATGTTAAGTTTCGGTATATTTATTTATTTAGGGGTTTTTTTTTGTAGAATTTTGTAAATGTACATTCCATTTTTTACTTTCGGTGAAAACTTAAAGGTTAAAGACCGAGTATCGGGACGTATTGCAAACTATCGTATAGGATTGCATACTCGTTCACATCTAATATAGCGAGAAGGTGGAATGTCTATAAAATAGTACATGTATTAAGCATTTAACAATATTTTCTCTAAGAATAGAATCTTCAAAGAATTGTTTAAAACATAGATGATGTTTGCATTGCTTCTCAAAACATGCTAATGCTATAATAGAATTTAATTTAAAAAGGCTTTTCTTTTATGTACTACTTAAATAAATTTTATCACGCTAATGATCTGAAGAAATTACTGGTTTTGCTCAAACGCGTATTGAAATTGGGAGACGTGATATCGATGGCAAGGTAGTAAGCCCTCTTCCACGCTAGTGCGTGTAAAATGTAACAGGTATTTTTGGCCCAGCAGTGGGCCTTAAACACTGCGCGGAACTGAATTTACGTAGAGAGGCGCGCTCCGCCCTTAGTGTGGCTCAAAATTAGTGTTGATCTTTGACACAATCTAGGGTGAGATGGGAACGAAATTTATCAGGTTTGAGATTTTTATTTGTAGATATATTTGGCTTGTACATTTTTTTTACTTCGTTTGAGAATTGCTATGTAATTTACTAAAATGGCAATGATCATTCTGATGATGATTCTAACTCGATAAGCAAGGTGGGACGGATTTTGCAATTTATTTTTGGGTTATGTACTTTTTTATTGATTGTTTCTTTTCATGTATTGTGAGTTATAATAGCAACTTCTGATCGCGGTCAGTTTGAATCAGGCCTACTTCCTGCAATTAATCGACCATTTTGTAAGCACGCTGACCTAGTCTAAAGTGTTATAAACTGACACACATATTCATTTTTCCGTAAATGGCTATTTGATTATTTGTGAATTACTGTGGTTTTAAATTAGTGTCAACTTTTTTGGTCCCACTTCTCGGAAAAAATCCACTCGTTTCACTTACCCTGCCTCCATGTTGAATCTTTATCGTTTTGACGAAACTATTTTAATTTGAATATTTACCTACTTCTATTTTTTTACGTATATAAACCTATTACTAATTACGTATTTAGACTTGCGTTTAATATGTATTTATAATAATATATTATTATTAATAAGGACCTAATATGTAACTGATACCTTTTTGATTATATTATATATGTACTTAATTAATTGTAAGAGAAATAATTTTCTCGAATATTTAAACTTTATTGTAGTATGTATGTACATGTACAGTCAACGACAAAAGTAGCTAAACAAAAACAAATTTTACGATTCCTTTTATCATCTTAAACACCAACCTTCGAATGAACCATCACTTAACATCAGATGTGTTCTATTATAGTCAAACGCTATGTAAATTGTAATATAAAAACACAAACATTACTGATATAAAACCACTTTTGGAAAATCGAGTATGATCAGCTACTTTTGTCGCTGACTGTACTTGGATTTTTAATGATAAGTCGTAGTAGTATTTAAGTATATGTAACCACGTAGAATACCACATTTCTCTATTATTTATAAGTATCAGGTAAATCTGACCGTATTTATTGGAATGGATGTTCGTAGTAATAAAATAGTAGTTAGTAGCAGTAGACAATGCGTTTTATTTGAAACATCTTTAAGGTAATAAATATAATAAGGTTGTACCCAACGAACTGAAGTGAAAAAAATATAATTATGTGGGAGTAAAGTCCTCAATTGCTAAGTAGACCGAACTATCACAGAAAAATAAATACAGTAATTTTCTTCATGGCTGAATTTATTACAACGACGCACTATTTGAGTAAAAAATAGGGGGTAAAGTAATATAGCGTCTCAAATACAGGGACAAAACTACCTACCTACGCGGCTGCACCTTTATGAGATCTTATACCATTCAGACAATTAGGTAGGTATCATTAGGCACCTAATTAACAAGTTACTTGATTTCAGGACTAAAACCTATAAAAATAGGTTAACGAGGTTGAAGTTTTTATATTTCAACAAGTATATTAGGTATAAGCTATACTAGGACTAGCCATTACTAACTTTTTAAGGTTAACGAGCTATAGTACCTGTGCAATATTTATAAACGTGAAAGTTTGTGAGTATGGATGGATGGATGTGTGTTACTCTTTCACGCAAAAACTACTGAACGGATTTGAATTAAATTTGGAATGGAGATAGCTTATACCCTGGATTAACACATAGTCTATTTTTTATCCCGGAAAAAGGTTCTTGCGGGACAACGGGAAGACGCAGGGCGCAACTAATTGTGCATAAATAATGTTGTGTACACCTCAAGACGTGCGTCAAAATGCCGAAAAATGTTGAAATAACCTACGATTATTGGATAGCAGGTAACAATTAAACACATTAAGTAATTTTATTTCCATTTATTAAGGTACATGTACCTAAGTCCGGCCGAGCCTGCTACCTCTATTTATCTACAAGAAAAACAATATGTTAGCCATATTAAAGTGAAGTATAGGTAGGTACATGTTGAGAAATGTATTTCTACATTAACATACATAAATCCAGTTGTATAAATATGTTCACATAGAATGCCCATAAATATAGCAGCCTTAGTAATAGTTAAAAGAAAACGCGTAACAACTCAGTGATATTTTAGATATAAAATTATTCCATGTAAACATATTATTCAATATTAAAAGTAATTGTAAATTCATTAAATGGCACAAACAATTTTAGAGCTCTATCAGCATGGGAGAAAATAATATAATTATTTAATGACAATAGTGGTATCTATAAACAAACGCTCATAAAAGAAAATATGTATACCTATTTACAAAAGCGCAATCATATTTAATTTACATTATTTTACATTGAAATGGCAAAAGAGAGTTTGGTCTCTAAAATAATATTACAACTAAACTTAGTACATAAAAAATTTGCAATTCAAATGAAGAATTTGAGCTTATTTTGTGCTACATAATATTTGTAAATTTCTTAAACTTAATGTTTTTTCTTTGCTGCAAATACAATAATTACCTATGTTGGTAAATATCATTACTAACATTGTTCCGGGTGTAGAAATCTGAACATTTTCAGCGAAATGGCAAGTGCAGAAAAAGCAAGTAAATGGGCATTATTACATTGATGGCAAGATCGTTCACAAAATTATTGCATTGTATTCTACCGGAACACAAAGGAAAGTAACACATTTTCAACTTTTACACGATTTTCATAATATCTAAGTTCACATATTATACGTAAGTACTTAGGTAGTTAGATATTGAATATTTTAATTTTAATGAACGCGTATATGTATAAAATGTAGATAAACATTACATATAAATACATATACAAAAATGTATTTGTATTCGACTATATATACCTACCATTATAACTAATTTTATGACTGAAATGTTTATTTGTTGATTATCATATTATTCTTAATTGTGATTATTTACTGCGACAATATTGATTTTAATCAATTTACTATTTCATTTAAGTATATAAATTGATATCATTAAAATTAAATATTAATGTGAATATTAGGTATAATAAAGTTATGTTCCTTATTTAAATGTTGGCACTACTAAAAGTCTGACATAGTAGGTAAGTACCTTTAATTATCTAAATTTAGGTTACACTTCGGGTCAAATGACATCATTTGGCCAATAAAGTGTAAATTCATATAAGAGAAGTAGAAAGAAAATTTGTTTAAATACAGAAAAATAATTGCATTAACAAGGAATGTGTCTGGAATGAAACGGATAAGTAGGTCTAATAAAGTTCGATCATTACTTCGCGGTCCAAAATATTCCTACATGAACACAAAACTCTTTAAATTGACATTTTCAATAAAGAACCCGTATGTACTTAAATTCTTCGCTACAATATTTCAGTTTAAGTGTATAAAGTCCAATAAGTAAGTACATATATCATGATTTCTTAAATTTAAAGACGAAAACGTTATAATAATTGCTATAGGTAATTCCGGGATACTATCCACTCTTTACGCACTACTTCCTTAAAGTTTAGCTGCAATGTTCAAGAATTCTGAAATATTTTATCGAAAATCGTCAAGTAGGTTTTTAGGTTTTCTCATCTCGATTTTATGATTATATGCCTATTAGTAAAAGGAATAATCGTTTGCAGTTCGTTTACATCATTACATCTCTCAGCTCTCATATGAAATCCAATGTACACTTTAACTTCATCAGACCTCGGAAACACAATAAACATTTTCACGATTAAGTTTGACAGTTTGTTTATCCGTTAATATAAAGGTAGAATTGGTCTAGTCTCACGCACGCTTCGCGGTGACTGCCACGGCTACGTTCGAAAAGACTTACTCACTTGCGTAAGCTCGCGGGTTTGATTCCCGTCACGGGACACATACCTACTTGTGCACTAAAACGTAAATTGGACGTATTAGTTGCGTGTCCTGGTGTTGTGTATCTCTGAATCACTTAGTTTCTAATACACAAGATATGGGTCCTAGTTAGGGCTCTGATATTATAGATGCCCTTGTGTGGGTGTTATTTTTGTATGCAAGAAAGTTGCGCAGCGTGCGCGCGTAATCCGATTCTACCTTTAATCTGCCATTAATTGCCTTCATTTCATTAATTTCACTGGTTCCACTGTAATGGAATAAAACTAATTATCACAGTTTAAAAAATTAAAATTACACTCTTATTTGATCTTAAAACATAGCCTTTCTTAAACTAAATTAATAAATAACTTATATTTGCATGCATCGCGAGACACGACATAAAACATTTTTTTTTTACAAAATACGAAATAACAGTTGCTATACAGTTTAAAGGATAAAAATTAACAAACTGGTCATTAACTACGATAAAACTCTTGGAGGAGTCGTACGAACGAGCTGCATACGAGTAACACTAGCCATCGCGGGAATGGCACGGGCGTAGTACAGTCACTACGCGGGAGATCAGAGGGCACGAGGGGCGGGTGGCGGCTCAAACGGTGGTCTCGTTCCGGCGGAGCGGCTGCAGCTCACGCTGCAAGTCGTTGTAGTACTCATGGTCGGACATGGACTCTTCCTCCACGGAGCGCTGCGGTGCGTACGAGCCGGCAGGCCGTGGCGGCGCCTCGCCTTCCGCCGGCAAAACCGCCGGCTCCGTGGGAATGCCCAGTGTTTGAGTCGGCACGTTCTCCTCCGACATCAGGTACTCCGGGTTGTCCACGCACCGCTTCGGCCCCACCAGCCCGTTGAACCGTATGTCCTTCGCGTCCTGCACCTCTCCATTCTCGCCTATCAGGTCCATGTACGCAGACGCGTTCTGATTGTGCTGTGGCGACGGCATCAGGTAGTCGTCCTCGTCTAACGGCAAGTTCAGCTTCAGGTTCCCGACCTGAGCTTCTTTTATCTTGGACATGCTGTCGAAATTGTTCTCTAAGGTGCCGTCTGGCCTCATCTTCAAGGGGTCGCTGTAGTACCTCGGACTTGAAGTATCGGTGCCGCAAACCCCATTGTTGTAGTAGTGCCTTAGTTCACCATCTTCCGGGTTGACCTGGTTTTGTCGGGGATCCCAGGTGCCTGGGGTGGAGGCCCCGTCGGGGGTGGACCCTTCAGGGCAGGTGCCGTTGTTGGCCCACGAGGAGGAGGTGCATGGTTTCAGCGAGCTAGTCTGTGTGTCGTTCGCAGTTTGCGTGGCGGAGTTGGAGGCCGTCTCCGGCAAGGTCTTAAACTTCGGCTGCAGGTACTCATCTGCTTCAACCAGCGACTCGGGGCCTTCCATGGCTGACGATAAGTTCCTTATGAGCTCCTCATCCTGAAACATTAAAGAGATCGTGAGCTATATGCGTGATGTGCCTGTATGTGTATAGTTCTGGGTTAATTTAAAAATTAGCATTTGCTTTGGTTATATTGCTCGTTATCAAGGATATCTCTGCACAACGATGTGACAGCGTGATCTGAGAACGCTTTTTTGTTTCTCAAAGAAAGAATACGTCTGAGACATAATAGCATTCTGGTATTATAAAAATTTAAACCTAAAACCCCTATTTTGAAACAAAATTAATGCTGTCCCTTTATTATTTCTTACAGTCGGAAAACCTGTGTGAAATAAGTATGTTTTTGTCCACGTACACAATAAGGTTTAAACAAAATAAGTTGAAAGTAAAGTTGAAGTAAACGTACTTGTACAATTACCTGAGTGGAGTAGGATGGAAGTCGCATGAACTTATCTCCTGGGATGACCAGGTATCTGCCGGGATCTCGCGCCATATCCGCGAACTTGTCCGCCAGGTGTTTGAACGTCGGTCTGCTGTCAGCGTCCAACATCCAGCACGACACCAACATGCAGTATATGTCGAGCGTGCAGATCATCGGCTGCGGTAGCTTCAGTCCATTCTCAATCAGCCCTGGGACGTTCCTCGCCGATATGTTCTCATACGGACGAGCTCCGTAGCTTAGTAGTTCCCATACGGTCACACCGAAAGCCCACACGTCACTCTTGTGCGTGAATATCCTGTGTTGGATACATTCTAGTGCCAGCCACTTTATTGGCATCTTTCCTCCGGCCGCTTTGTACTCATCTTCATTTATATCTAAAAGTTTCGCTAAACCGAAATCGGTTATTTTAACACAGTTGGGCGTTTGTACTAAAACGTTGCGCGCAGCAAGGTCTCTGTGCACCAATCTCTTTTCCTCTAAGTACGCCATTCCCCGTGCTATTTGCGTACACCAGTTGAGGAACGCCTTTGACCCTATTTTCTCTTTGTGCGTTCTTACGTAATCTAATAAGCATCCCAACGGCATTAACTGTGTGATAAGCATCATTTGATTTGTCATGCATACAGCTAACAGTTGAAGTAGGTTCGGGTGCTCCACACTGGCCATAATATACGCCTCTTCTAAGAACTCCTTACTGGTGTTGGCACCTGTTCCTTCCTTTAGAACCTTAATAGCCACTGGAATCTTCACATTTTCTCCCTCTGGAACCCAGACGCCCTTATACACTTTGCCGAAAGCGCCGAACCCGAGCATGCCTCCTCTACGAAGCTCGCCTTCTTTGACGATTCGTAACTTGGCGAGGTTCGGTTTGACGTTAGTTGGTCTAAGAGGTTCATTGTCTTCACAACCTGTTAGCACCATCGTCATTTTTACGGCTTCTTTCCTTGCTTTAGCTTTTTGTCTGCAAGTGTAACCAATTATACTGATAATGACGACGAGAAGAACGGCAAGTACTAATATGATCACAAGAACCGTCGGAGTTCTGGCGGTTCTGGTGCTAGGACCACTGGCTAGCTCCGAGCAGTACGGCTCGTCAATTATTGGGTTCTGCAGCTGTTCGTTGAAATAAATTTTATGAGGGATGTTTTCAGGACAGGTATCCGTGCAGTTAAAGAGGGAACTTCCTGTAGAGCTTGTGTCACTGAGGAAAATTTTTAGATTGTTGCATTTCAAACAGTCCATTGATGTTGGTCCGGTGCATCCTTTGCATTCGAGATGGCATGGCGTGCACGCCCTCGCGACGGTGTCAGTGAAGTGATCCGGAGGGCACTCATCCACGCATTGGTCTCCACGTTTAAATCCTTTGCACACTGTGCAAACTCTCTCGTCAATCCCGAACCCCGAGCATTTAATGCAGAGCGGATGACACTTTCTGCAAACAACGTTGACTTTGTTGAGTTCTTTGACATTACCGACCCATTCGTTGAAATATCCTTCCGGGCAAGGTTCGTTTTCTTCAAGGCAGTTACCAATAGTGGCTTCGTCACTGAGGATCGCTTTTTTGCATGAGTTGCAGCCTCCTTCACCGACCGTGTTCTCAGGGCCGGTGCAACCGTCGTAGCAGTTGGAATGGCACTGTTGGCAAGTTCCGTTTTCAGACAGATATCTGGATTCAGGGCATGCAGCGACGCAGTAGGGACCGTCACGGACGTGCTTGCACCGCGTGCAGTTAGCTGGACTTGGTCCCGTACACCCATCCAGACATTCCGAATGACACTCCTTACAAGTCTTCACACCACTTCTGTATAACCTGTAAAACAAATATTGCTTTTGTCACTGTACAGTTTGTGTGAATTGTCTTATTTAATACACAGCTGCTAAGTCATACGTCTGGCAACAAATGAGGTCAAAATGGTGTTCGTTTGTCGAACCGGTAAGAGCACTGCCCACTCGTCACACGGTTTTGTTATGTTAATAAGGCTTCGAGATTTTGTGAAGGCTGCTGCCAGACGTGATATACGTATGTGTTGCACATAAGAAATGTACACATTGTTTGCGCAAATGTCATAATATTTAATTATATTTGGGACATATAACATTCGCTAGGCTAAAATTTTGTCAGTAATGTTGTATGCAAATGAGGAGTTTCGTGTCTTAAAGTTTATGTGTCAACACCCACCCTGGATGAACGCTGCAGTTCTGAATGCAGATTGATCCCGCGATGTAGTTCTGGCAGAAGAGGCACATGTCCGGCCCTGGACCCCAGCACCCGTCTGAGGAACATTGAGGATCACACCCCAAATGCCATTTCTCTGTGGAATAGATTATTGTTAGGAACATTGTAGTATGTGACCCAACTAATGTCAACGCTGTTATTTGTAGTTTGCCACAACAAAGCAAAAACAAAGAGAACGCGCAGTCTTCTGTAGCATAGGCTGTTAATATTATTAGTAATTGTCTTTTATTGAGTGTTATAGTGTTCAAGGGAAATAGAAAAAAGAACCAAAAGATAACAAAATAAAAACAGAATTCGCTCGTGTGTATCAACACTATCGCTAGGCAGTCTTACAACAATGACTCTATTGAGGATCCTCAGTAAATGAAGTCGCTGCGCTCACTCACCGCAAAGTGCAGGATCTCCGTTCTTCTGTATGACTTGTTTGTGTTCCCGAGATTTAACCAATTTGTTCCATGCTATTTTATCAGCGTAGCACAAGTTCGTGTTTTCCATGATTGCAATTGCTCCGGAGTTTACTCTCTTTAACGATTTCAATCCAAGGGATTTGAGCGACGTCTTCACGATGTAAAGGGAGGCAAAGAGGTTTTCGACCATTTGACGGCCTCCTATTACTTCTAAGTTCCGGAAATAGGAAAGACTCGTGAAGTTTGGATGATACGCTTGAACGTTCAGGTAGCCGGTGACCTCACGCACTGTGCTGAACACTTCAAGCGCGTCCGGCTCCATCTTAACGTAGTGATCTCCGAACGAGAAGTCAGTGTTGACATGCGTGAACCCAGTAAAGGTCATCTCCAAGATTTCTATGGAGCCGTCGATAATGGTGCAATCCTTGAAGCTGGCAATGTTTCCAGAGTGGATCGGCTTTTCTGCATGGCACGTCTTGGGGCACGTGACATTGCAAGGTATGCATTCTCCATTTACAGCAGTCTTATTAGGTGGACAGCTCCTTACGCAGGCTCCGTTGTCTTTCAGAAGGTGCTCAGGACAGTTTCGTACACAGGTCGCACCGTAAGCATACTTCCCGTTCGGGTTCGGTTCCCATGAGTACGTGGTCGGATTGTAGACTTGCATCGGAGGGCATTCTTGCGAGCAGGTGCCTTCGTCATAGAAGTTGCGGCAGGCGAGGCACTGGTTCGCCTGAGGGCCGATGCAGCCTCCTGCGCAGAACGTGTTGCAGCAGTCACGTGGGTTAGGCCCGAAGCAGCGTCCTTGTTCACATTGAGGGCTGCAGTTCGTCTTGGAGAACTTCTGACAGTTTTTCTCACCCTCACCCCAACAGCCGGCCTCGCAGCTAGGGTGGCAACGAGGCTGGCAGTCACGCTCTGGCGCCGTGAAATCGTATACGTATACGTAAGAGGCATTCACCCCAGTGATGATCTCGTCCCAGTTGATGGTCTTCACGTGGCAGAGGTTGTAGTTCTTGTAGATGCCGACGCTGCCGTTTAGCACATCGCGTAGCGCCGGCAGCTCCAGTGTGTACGCCGAGGACATGGTCACCATCAATGCAAACTCCTCCTCTCTAACATTCAGCTTGAATAGCGTCCGTCCGCGGATGATTTGCAGCTGCGGCAGGACGATCTGCTTCACGTTAACGTGCGAGATGAGGACGTACCCAGTGACCTCGCGAATGTACTGCAGAAAGGATAAGTCGAGGGTCTCATTCTGCAGCCAGGTCAGCTCGAGGTTGCCATCGACGTAGGTACAGTTGGTGAAGCGGTCGCGGAGGTTCCTGTAGTGAGTGTCGCGGTTCGACGGCACCGACATTCGACCGTTTGTGCCGATGCATACTGAAAACAAAGAAAAAAACATGTTACTAACAATATTAGATTGGTTTTAGAAGCGTATGGAACGTGCGGGGATTTCATGTGTTGCGCCAGTGTTACCTAATTGGGTGCTCGTCAATATGTTTAGTAATAAAAAAAATCACGTATGTATTTATTTATATTGGATTAACGTTCGACAAGTTAGGAACTATGCGCGTTTAACGAAGAGGCGTACCCGCGTGGGCGGGCTCTACAGCCGAGAGCAGGTTTCTTCTACTACGTTACAAGCAGCACCGCTACACGTGATTTAACGACGTGTGGTTTACAACGCCGCTCGGCCGTGGCGCGCCTAGCGATGTCTCTAGCTAAACAGTTCGTGTAAAACGAACACTCGAGTTTGTCAGAATTTAGTGGCTTCGCCCAACTTTACCGTTGAACTGGTTGTTTTTATAGCGCACAATAAATACACTATTGTTTCTATTTCCGATCAAAACAAATGTTGATGTTTGATTGAGTTAAAAAGGTTTGTAAGGCGTAAATACCGGTGTGGTCAATCCTTGAAATAATATAAGGAATAAAATAAATGTAATGTTAAAAACAAATTAGTTATTTTGACGATCGACGAGTCCTAAAATAGGCGAAAATCCTGTAGCGAACAAATTTGGAACACATATTTGTGCTTTGATAAAAAGACCAATATTTTCCTTTTTCGTAGATCCCTGATTTGTACTTATTAGGTTTCAGTAGTCCTAATAAGTTTGTACAAAACTTTGTTGTAATTATCTACAGTAGTAGCTTAAGATTAAGCTTCAGTACTTCCGTATTTTATTGACCGCATTCTGTGCACCGAGTAGCTCCAGTCCTAAGACTTGACCAAAGTTATTAATGACCGCCATCTTTAACGTACTTTATCGTAAACCTCAAACCTTAGAAGCAGTAGTACCAGTGCAGTGTTCGAAGGCTTTGTGTCCCTGAACAAAGAACCAGCCGGTTTTTTCTAAACACCATAGAAATATGGCAGAATACAACTGCCGAGGTAAATTTTACCTGCTCGTTTCAATAAGAAGGGTTTTTTCTTAAGTGTACCTTAGAAATGTAGCCTAACGTCACTTGATATGTTTTTAGCTGAAGTATAATGAAATAGAGACTGTTGTCAGTTTTTGAGTGTAAAAAATAAGAGTTGGTGGAGTGTTGAACTCTATCTTACATTATATACATGTTTTGAGAGTTTTGGAACTAAGTAGTTAAGGTGGCTGGAGAACGAAGGCCTATTTTTTTACATCTTTAACTAAAAGTCACCTGATGCTAAGTGACTAAGTGATGATATAGACGAAGATGCTACCACGCTACGCCTGCAATGGGACATGCTCTCAAGTTACCCACGAGAATAATTATAGCGATGATGGCTCAGTGGTAGTGACGTATAGCGATGATGGCTCAGTGGTAGTGACGTCGGCTTGCGATCCGTAGGACGTGGGTTCGAATCCTACAATGAGCTTGAGCTTTCGGTGAAGGAAAACATCGTGATGAAACCATAGCTTGGTGGTAGGGTATTTTCTGTACTCGCCTGGCTAGCTACCACCCTCTTGTTAAGAATCTGTCGCCAAGCACCTATCGGTGTGTTCCGGCAGCCTCACTTGAGAGCCAGTTCCCAGTCCAGGTGTAGCGTGGCGCCATCTTCGACCACATCGTCACTTCACATCAGGTGACTTGTGGTCAAACGCTACCCTGTAAAGAGTAAAAAAAATAAAAATAATAATAATAAAATTATATACAATAATTCAATTGTTTTTATTCAATAGGATACATTGTGATAACTTTAAAACGTCAAACTTAAAACTAGCTACGCCTGTTCCAACCACCTTGCGCCAGCAAAAGAACAGGCACGAAATGCCCAGCAGGTAACTTTTTTGGCGCTATCACATTGTCAATTTTATTCTTATTACTAATTGATTGAACTGGAGATTAACTATTCAAATTACTTACAAAGTCTCTACATATTACACTCATAATGTTGCGCAACTGTGATAAGCAACTTTTGTTAGTACATAGTTTGATCCAAAAACCCATAAAATGACCAGCCGGGTGTGTTCTTGCCTGTTTTTTTGCCGTCGTAAGGAGGTTGGAATAGGTGTAACTAGTTTAAAGTTTGACGGTTTAAAGTGATCACATGTTGTATCGTACTAAATTGTTAAGTTAGTTTTTTTATTTTTTATTTCTTACTGCTGCTAATCTAAAGAAAATAAAAAGTCATAACTCCAATTATTCAAATTCCACAAAGTTCCTAGATCAGCTAGCGCACTATACAAGTTCGAAACAATGCAATTGGCACGTCCAAATATTTGAGAAAACAATGTCATAAATCGTCGACTAAAACTTTCCAAAATGCCATAGGCGAGATCAGTCGACCAATTCGTGGCCCATGTCACAACCAGCGCAGCCTCTCTAGGAGGGGGCAACGACTATGGCTACCCCACCGAGTTGAGATGACCATCGCTAACTGTTGAGCTTGCTGGCCGCTCATTCGGTGCTCTGATATCTATATTTGGTAGGCTTATGTTAAGGCAGTGGGGTCCGGTCGACCTAGTTTTGGTCGATGACATGAGCGATAGCAAACAAATGTGGAAGCGTCCGTTGCACGCTGACTGATCTTTTGCTGATTGTAAATATCACTATTGAAATGGGGAAGTTAATTGTATGACCACCAGTCCTGCCAGTGACCCAGTAAAACAATGCACGAGCTCGTTAACAAAGGTGAAAAACAAATACTGTGTGAAACGCTTCCAATGCAAACTTATGTAAACATTTCGAGCGATTTCGTATTTGTATCTGTTAAAATGTTGTGCAGGCTTTCAGAAAAACTATTTGAGACTCAATCTATAAGTACCTACTACGACTATATTAATTAGTTAGTTAGGCTTGCTAGTCTAGATACACCATAGATGTAGGTGATAGATGAGGTACTCTCTCTCTCTGTGGGAGAAGGTCTACGTCCCAGCAGTGGGAATAATAGAGTAGCCGTTGACCACAAGTCACCTGATGATAAGTGACGATGTAGTCGACAATGGCGCTACGCTACACTTGGATTGGAAACTGGTTTTCGAATGTGCCTTCCGGAACACAAGGGTGGTGCTAAATCACTAGAAAATGCCTTGCTACCAAGCTACAGTTTTATCACGATGTTTTCCTTCACCGAAAGCTCAAGTTCATTGCAGGATTCGATCCCACGATAGGGTCGCAAGCCGACGTTACAACCGCTGAGATACCATCGCCTTGCATGTCCTGTGTTCATATTTACATATGCCAGCGCTGGTTTCCAATGCACCCGTGCCCGACCGTCACTACGTCGACTTAATTCCTCACTTTCATACGGCCTTTCAATAATCGACTTTTACAAGAGGCGACAATCCAGCCAAGTTTGGACATCTGGTTCTGTTGCAATCGCTCAAAGAACAAACATGCCCGCTCGCCACAGACTGGTTTGTCTCAGGCTCTCAGGGCGATGTTTTTATCCAGTTACTTGCATTCTGAAGTATTGGAACCAGTTTCGCTCAACCACTATTTCGTTCTTGTATTCCGACCTTTCACTGCAGTCCCTTATTATGGCGCTTAGATCGCTGCGTCCGCGCCTCGTTTCCTTATGCGTGGAGTATGAAACGGAGCATTGGACAGTGAGTGTTACGATGTGATTGTTTGAGACGGCGGGATGCTTTCGTAAACTGAACCAGACTTTTCCACGAAAGTGAAATAAGCTTCTTGTGGGCCTAGACTCGTATTCATTATTATCTTTGCTAAGTATTATAAAACTATAAGCGTTGATACGATAGTAGCTTAATGGTGATGACGTTGGCAAGTGACTCGTGGGATAAGTTTGAGTTTTTGGTGGTGAAGAACAAACCTTAACTTGATAGGGTATTTTCTATTGTTCGCCTGGCTATCTACCTCCCTCAAGTAAATATTCGATGTCGCAGCGCCCACCGAGTATTGCGGCAGTCTCATAAGCGACCCTGTTCTCCTAACCAATTACTGAACCATTTTTGTAAACAGGTACTTTTCTTGTAAGACTAACTGGGTTTGACCAATTCGAAGTTACTAAATCTAAATCTATGGATTTAGAATTATTTTGTTTCTTTGGTGGATGGATGACTTGTATTTTGTATTTTTCATTATCTTATGATGTCATAGAGTAAAGTTAGTATATATACACGTAACTGGTACATACATACATACACATACAGTAATTTTTTTACAGTTTGTTTGACCAATAGACGATGTTGTCAAAGGTGGCGGCATTTGAAATGAAATATGAAAAGACATAATAATCTACGCCTGGACTGTAAACTGGCTCTCAAGTGACGCTACCCAATCACACCGATTTGTCTGGTGATAGATTCATAATTCGAGGCTGGTAGCTATGTAAGCAATAAAAAAAAATGTGTGCGCAAAAGGCACGCGTTTCGGCGAATATTTGAAATGAGCATTAAGTAGTCAAGTGTCGTAAATGCGTAAGGCATATACCGCTCATACTAAGTAAAAAAACCTGACCTCAACCGCTTCAAGTAAATATGCACTTTAAGGAAATTAACAAAGAATATCAAATGCGAGTGTAAAAGATCATTTACAAAAGGTCTTGTTTTTAATTCAAAACAGGCGTTTTTTTGGTAAAATACAACGACGACTATCCCTTTGATAGGACATTCAAACCGACCGTAAGTGACTACTAACAGTTAACATCGTCATCATCATCACCATCATCAACCTGGACTAATTTACTAATGGTCTTGAGATGACTGGAAGCTTCTACGTACTTTTATAATTTACCGGCTTTTCTTTGTCCAAACAAAGATTTTAAAACCACAGTCACTGTTTACATAGTTTTTTTATTGTTCTCAGCTGTAATTAAAACTCAATAACGTAATTAATATAACGGTGAAGGTATATTGTCTTCGGTATAATCGATGAAGAGATTATTTTCAAGTCGTTTTTTACAATGGGTTGCGCGTTGAACTCTTTCGCTTCAGGCATCGGTATTAAGTTTCACGGGCGACTTTTATAAAATATAAATAAATAAATACATATGTTTTTATAGTAGAAGTTATTATATTAATGTTGTACATACTGTTGTTTTAATTTATATCTAGACTAACGGTTATCCGGAAAGGGGGGATAAAAGTAACAGATCTTAAAGTAGAAAGCTAAGTTTCCGTTTTCAGATTTGGCGATTTTGTGATTTGTATTTTTTTTGATTTTTTGATTTGGATTTGGTTTTGGTTTTCAAAGCTGTACCCTGCGGTTTTACACATTTTTCCGGGTACAAAAGTAGCCATTTCTCAGTTGGTCTCTGACCTACATATTATTATGTATGCATACTCTCAAATTGATCCTACCGGTTTAGCGTGAAGAAATGACAAACATCAGACGCTTCCCATTTATATAATACTTGCCGTGCACGTTCCCGTTATCCCGCAGGAACCTTTTTAGGATAAAAAGTCGGGTGTAAGACAAGCTATCTCCAGTCCAAATTTTACTCAAACCCGTTTAGTCGTTTCATCGTAAAGAACAAACCTACACACAAACTTTCGCAAAATTATCATTACTAGTTCAGTAAATAATAAGGAAATAATTGTAATATTGACTGTGCTCAAAAAATGATCACATATCGTATCCTGACTTACAGAGATGGCGCAACGACCCAAAGTGAGTCTTGACCTCCGATAATAATTAATAAAAGTCGTCACTTCGGTCTGTCCTGCCACTCCTGGAATATCCTACTAAATAAAAATGATTTAGTGTTTGATAGATACGAGCTATGGTTCTCTAGTTTGAATAGTCAGAATTAAACTTGTAAGCAAAGATCTTAGAGTCTTGGTTTAACGATGAAACATTCCTCGTCTCTATTCCAGTTTCTAGAGTCGAGTCGATATTTGATATTCGATGCGGGTCAACCACCTCAGCTTTTAACTCTTGCATATAATTATAACTCGATTATATCTAATGAACTCTAATCCAGTATTTTATTTCATCTTATAACGAGAATATTCTACCGTGCTGATAAAAGAGTTAATTTAATTTATTGTGCCGATTAAATTTATTTTTGTTTTCATCGATAGGTATAATTATCTCACTCGGAATTTTAAATAATATTATACTAAAAATTTCCCGCAAATAAAAAATAAATTTCCTACTAACTACTTATTGTAAATTACCGTTTCATACAAATAAACGTTTAATTTAAAACTATTTTTACATGCTTAGTTACGTAATAGCTCTATACATTTTTTTATTGTTTAATTCAGAGATTTCTCTCGTGATACATATTCACATTTTACAGATTTTGCGTTTGACCACAAGGAACCTGATTTAGGTGCTTGTGTGGTCTAAGTTGTTCACGCAATCGCAATACCTTGATTGGGAAATGTCTCTCAAGTAAGGCTCCCTGAACTCATATCAATGCACATATCTTATGATCATAGTACTTATGAACCTACAACGTTCTTGATACATGTATTTTCTTATTTTTACCCACGACGGAACGGAGACGGTACACGGAGAAAAAAGACCTTCCGAAATACCGTTTTCCTTCTGAGTCAAAAGGGAAGGACTTGTGATTCAGAAGGAAAACTAATACAAAATAAGGAAGGAAACGGTCTTCTCAGAAGGAAATTCCAATTTTTTTTTCTCAGTGTGCGTTGGGGGTGAGACGTGTTTGTTTGTGCAACTCCATGTTGCCATTTTTCTCTAAAACTACTAGTCCGATTTTGATGCAGTTTTCATTGTTTAAATGTGATGTTGTAATCATGTATCAGAAAGAGAACCCTGTGACTTCACTATACAAATACTACTTAGTATGAGGGACAGTGCTGCTGGTACATTATTTTTATTAATTTGGATTTTGAGTTCAAATACGAAAATCCCATAGGAAAACACACTTTGTAAAATAAAGAAACTTTTCCTGATACAACAGAAATAAAATCGGTCGCACCGTTTTCGAGCTTTTGTCAGATTAACGAACAGTAATTATAAGAAGAGAAGAAGAAGAGAAGAATTTTTATAAGAAGAAATAAGAATGTAGGAGAAGAAATGTAGTGTAACGTGTTCATTATAAAACTGGATGTTGACTACCATTGTGTAACCTAATAAAGTTTTTAGTTTATTACGATTGCCATTATTCCTTTGTTCTCAGGTAACAAAAGCTTGGTGGATTAAGACCCACTTGTAAGTTCACCTCCATGCTACACCCATAGCTGCGTGGGCGCAACCACGCGTTTCACAAAGAACTTATTTAAAAACTTGAAACACCAAATTCGTATAATGTTTGTTCAATAACACGACACGGCTCGGGTCCTGATTTTTGACGTGAATCTGATATGCGTGTTACGTCCGCGAAATAAATAGAACCTGTACTTTTAAGGGCTGCATTTTTTTCTAGTTTAATTTAACAATTACAAAATGGAAATTATGTCGTTGTAAAGATCTAACGGCTACACAGTACATAATATATGTTTCACTTTCCCTTCACCCCCCCAAGATGACGTCATAGACCCTGGTAGTGATTGTTGAAAACGTATGTAACTTGCGCTAACATGAAACCTACTCAATAACCGATTTATTAGTTTTGCGATTAAATCTTCCATCTTCTTCTTCTATCTTCTTTTTCTTATATATAAAAATCAATTGCTGTTCGTTAGTCTCGCTAAAACTCGAGAACGGCTGGACCGATTTGGCTAATTTTTTTATTGAAATGTTCGTGGAGGTCTAGGGAAGGTTTAAAAGGTAAGAAAAATTAAAATGATTGCCGGGAAAACCCTAAAACCAGTGCTTTCCTTTTTCCCATACAAACGTTTTCTAAATAAAATGTAGAGTCAATTTGAACTTTATTGCCATTCAATAAAGTTGATTGATATTTTGATTTTTCGATTTTTCGGCAGTACGAAGTCTGCCGGGTCAGCTAGTCATTAATAAAATAGCTTCGTGATTTAATATCTTATGTATAAAAACACAGCAGTCTCAGTTGAGAGCCTTCCCAATCTAGACAACGCGTGGCGACAACCTTCGACCAGATCGCAGGTGACCTAAGGTCAAACGCCCTGAAAGACCTATAAAAAAACAACTTGCATTTCACATACAGAATCTACTCGTATTATCAGATTATTTTATCTAGAATCTTAATTGTCACTATATTTAAACACAATATTTAACGTTTCTTATATATTTAGCTTCGATGAATGAACTTAAACCGGTAATTCGATTATTTTAAAACATGATAAAATGAATTTGCCAAGTTCGGAGTCGGGTTTCTGAGGAAGCACGCTCGGAGCGCGTGTTTACCGTCCAACGCATTATGGAGGTGGTCAAACGTGATAAATGGTTACTAAAAATGTTTTTTTCTATATCTTACAAGGTGCCGACCAGAAGTGACATGATGTAAAGTGACAAGCCAGGCAACGATTGGAAATGCCCCACCACACGCTATGGTTTCGAAATTGTAAGATTCGAAGCCACAACCTACACAAAAGTCATAAGTCATTTGTTTTATTCAATAGGATACATTGTGATCACTTTAAAACGTCAACTTAAAACTAGCTACGTCTGTACCAACCTCCTTACGCCAGCAAAAGAAGAGGCAAGAAACGCCCGGCAGGTAATTTTTTTACGCGATCACATTGACAATTTAATTCTTATTACAAATTGATTGAATTGGAGCAAGTTCACGAAAATCCCAAGCTTTTTTTGTCATTTAATAGTCTGATATACACGGTAATGTATCAGATAAAAATGATGTTTTGAAGCGAAATGACATTACCCCGTTTGGTCGGACAGTCGGACTACTTGATGGTAGGATGAACGAAACATCAAGTGGGATGCGTTTCGTAGTACGAAAACGAATCACTTGAAATGTCAGAGAGAAATATCGGAATACGTTTTTGCTTGCTTCCAACACTCGTATAGGCCATAGTTGGATATTCTTCTTCTTCTTCTTCTTGCCCTGGTCCCATTTATTTGTGGTCGGCGCAGCATGTTTTCTTCTTCCACTCTCCCCTATCAGCCGTCATCGCTTCATTCACTCCCCTTTCATTCATATCAACCCTCACATAATCCATCCATCTTTTCTTTGGTCTTCCTCTTCCCTTCCATCCATCAACATTCATATTCATCACTTTTTTTGTAATATGATTATCATCCCCCCTCATAACATGTCCATACCAAGCCAAACGATTCCCTTTCAACTTATCTGTCACTGGTGCTACTTTCATACTTCCTCTAATATACTCATTCCTTCATCATCATCATCATCATCAGCCCGTATCAGTCCACTGCTGGACATAGGCCTCTCCCAAGGTACGCCACTGAGCCCGGTCTTCGGCTCTTCTCATCCAACTACTGCCAGCCACTCGGCGCAAATCGTCGCTCCACCTTGTCGCAGGGCGTCCTACACTACGTTTGCCAAGTCGCGGTCTCCACTCAAGAACACGTCTACCCCATCGGTTGTACTCATTCCTTATTTTATCCATTCTCGTCACTCCACACATCCATCTCAACATTCTCATCTCCGCTACATGGAGTTTCCTCTCATCCGTCTTCTTCATCATAGTTGGATATTCAAAAGCTTTGGGGTCCTAGCGCTTTAAGCTTTTTTAAGGAAATAACAAAAAGGTTAGTCAACAGCACCGGAGACCGAAGAGCTGGCAGCTACCTCGGACAAAGAATTAATCTAGCCATTCAAAGGGGGAACGCTGCCAGTATCTTCGGTACCTTGCCTAAAGGGACTTCTTTTAATAATGTATTTTAGTTATTAGTTTAGATTTATTTGTTTTTATTTCTTTGTTATGGTATTACACAAGTTTCGAGCTTAATTTGGGGCTAGGTCAATTTGTGTGCAATTGTCCCCGATATTTATTTATTTATTTTATTATAAAGCTTTAAAATACGTTGTAAACGTTATTATTTTTCTTGTATTTGCGCAAATATGTATGGGTGTCTGTCATAGCGGATATAATATGAATGAACAGCGCATATGTGTGGTGCGAGCAATGTACTGGTTCTCCTTGGCCGCAAATAGTTTATTACTAATATGTATATGTGTAATAACTTTGTTGACGATGTGTTTTCCTGATCAATTCATAGAAATAATGTTTCGCTATAAAATCCTTACGTGATTTTATCCTGCTTCTGCTTTAAGAGTGCTATGACAATTTGTGTTAGTTACAATCAATATTCTCTGTATTTTATGAAAGTAAAAAACCTAAAAGAAATAATATAATATAATATTTTTATGGCTACTTTAGACGTAATAAAATAAATAAAAAATAAAAAAGCCTTTTATTTCATGCATATTAAAAAACATTAGTACATGAGTAAAATCAAAAATTAATAATTAATAAAATAAATAGATTAAATTTCATTTTCTCAATAATTATAAAATAGAGAATGATTTGTAATAAAATAAAAAAAAAAAACACTTTAGACGTAAAATACTTTAAAAAGTTTTTAAATTATTATATTGAAAAATAACTCGAGATCTATTTAACAATGACTTTTTAGAATCACCAATATATTTTTAAGTTTTTTTTTTCTATTTACAGGGTAGCGTTTGACCACAAGTCACCTGATGTTAAGTGACGATGTGGTCGAAGACGGCGCCACGCTACACCTGGACTGGGAACTGGCTCTCAAGTGAGGCTGCCGGAACACACAGATAGGTGCTTGGCGACAGATTCTTAACAAGAGGGTGGTAGCTAGCCAGGCGAGTACTAGAAAATACCCTACCACCAAGTTATGGTTTCATCACGATGTTTTCCTTCACCGAAAGCTCAAGCTCATTGTAGGATTTGAACCCACGTCCTACGGATCGCAAGCCGACGTCACTACCACTGAGCTATCATCGATATAAAAATACACATATTACCCAAAAGAATATATTGATTGATTTATGCTATTGCGGTGAAACAATAAGCGATATTGCTATACCCTATTCGGGTTCATATGTTTGCTAATACTAATGAATGCAAAAAATAATTGGGTATTTATTTTATTTTCCCAGAAACACCTGTCTCTAAAACTCGATGTTATTTTAAGACGCGTCCAATTATTTACAGATAACGATTATTGTCTGAATAGAAAACGCGAATACCGTTATTGTTATTATATTATAAAAGCGCCGACGCTACGAGGTACAGTCAGCGACAAAAGCAGCTGATCATACTCGAGTTCCCAAATACGTATTAGATCGGTGTTTTTTTTTAACTTACAATGTAACGTTTGACCACAACACAACTGATGTTGAGTGATGGTTCGGTTGGATGGTGTACGTAATCGGAAAAGTTGTTATGGCGACTTCTATAGCTGACTGTACTGAATGCGCGTTTTGGACATAAAGCAATCATTGGACATTCCGATCTCGAAGCAGGTAATTGGTTATTAACGACAGCCTTTTTACAATCGTTAACCGCGTCGTTTATGATTTTTAACCAACCTCAAATAACAGATTTTTTAAATCGGTCTCTATTGTTCGGTATGCACATTTGAAAGTTGTTACTCCTGTTGGAGGAAGTCTCTGAAACTTAAAACTTATGTCGAATATGTTCCCACTGCTGGGACACTGGCCTTTTCTCGGAGGGAAAGCTAAATAAAAAATATCGGACTATTAGATGACAAAAAAAAAAGCTTGGGATTTTAGTGAACTTGCTCCAATTCAATCAATTAGTAATAAGAATAAAATTGTCAATGTGATCGCGCCAAAAAAATTACCTGCCGGGCGTTTCTTGCCTGTTCTTTTGCCGGCGTAAGGAGGTTGGAACAGGCGTAGCTAGTTTTAAGTTGACGTTTTAAAGTGATCACAATGTATCCTATTGAATAAACATATTTTTGAGTTTGAGTTTGAGTTTGAGTTTGAGAGTATTATTTTTTTCTTGCTTTATATAATTTAGACTAGATTTTTACTTTGACACGTTTTTATTTTAGTATAATTGTAAATTTTAATATGTAATTGAAATATTTGCACGCCTGCTTGCAGGCTGAATACATTGACGTATATTTTTGTAACATCTCATGTGATAAGTTGTATTCTAGCAAATAAAAGATTTGATTTGGGCCGTAATCTTCCACGCGGGCCCAGTGCGGGTTGGTAAATGTCGCACGCCCTTGAATTTTAACTTATGTATTTTTTATGACCAACCCGCACTGGGCCAGCGTGGTAGATTACAGCCCATACTCTCTCTCTGAGAGAAGGCCAGAGTCCCAGCAGTGGGAACGTGTAAGGCTGATAATGATGATTTTTTATGACATTATTTATAAATTGTGGATTTGTGGAATATGAAATTCTGCTAAGGCATACAATTGGAACAAAATATGATAAGCAAAGCGTTGTTGAATATCTTAATAAAAAATAATATAAATAAATCTGGCCTCGTTTTTGTTGTCATTAGTGATTTTGATGACGTTTTTAAGTTGAGAATGGTTATTTAGTACATCTATGCTTTACTAAAATTAAAATTAATAAAATTAAGAATAAGCAAAAAATAAACATCTTATAACTGTAAATGGTTTTTTATTCCAAGTTTCTATTAGTAATTACAAAAACTACCATCCTAAATCAGGTAGAGTACATTTGAAGAATTTCGTTCGCAGTTTTTACAACTGAATGCATGTTCTGAGATTTATTCTAAGATGACAATATATTTTTACAGCTACTTGAGAGCCAGTTCCCAATCGCGGTGTAGTGTGGCGCCACTTTCGACTACATCGTCACTTAACTTCACGTGACTCGAGGTTAGGGATTAGCGTATTAATAAAG
The DNA here is from genome assembly GCA_931315375.2 of Opisthograptis luteolata. NCBI lineage: Eukaryota > Metazoa > Arthropoda > Insecta > Lepidoptera > Geometridae > Opisthograptis > Opisthograptis luteolata. The sequence continues at coordinate 15,655,878 of OV928033.1, forward strand.
GAATTATCATCAGACGCTGTTACAAAACAGCGACAAACTTATATTTTTAAATTTTTAGCGAAATTTGTTAAACAAAACGTGATTCTCAGAAAGCTTCCAAACACAATGACCCTTTCAAAACCTACACCGCTAAGCGCCCGATTTAGGTACGTATAACAAACACAGTGTTTATATTCTTTTTTGGTATAACAATCATTCAAAACAAGTTTAAAGTTACAAGGTTTACTGAATCAAGCGTCTAAGCGCTTTCAGAGCTAGATCTAGCACTTTTAAGAGTCAATGATCTCCCATCTTCACTTAACAACTGCTAGTGATAAATATGGCGCATTTTATGTTAATAAAAAAAATTAGTCCTTATTTAAGTTTTTTTTTCTTCTTCTTCTTCTTCTTCTTACATTGTCACTAAGTCACTAGCCACTAGCCAGCCAGCTGATCTATGTTAAATGAAGAGACCCTACATTGTTCCAGCCGTTTACTATTTTTATTCTGTGGCCTAACTGAATAAATTCACTTTTCGGGTATTTCCCAACCTTAACATACAATGTTAGTTACATAGAATTGCAAACATCAGAAAAAATAAATTTCTTTTGATGTGCAGTACTCAGTCTTTTAGCTTAAATCTGGCGCGTAATCCAGCGCATTTGTAAAGCGGTATCTATCGCTTTTTAGAGTTGTGGTATATGTGGTGTTGTTGATGCCCCGACAATCCGAGTGTTGTTGATTCCTAGACCAAGGGTTACCTACATTGATTAATTATCCTTTAGATGAAACGTTAAGTAAATAAGCTTAGTCATGGAGGTTGCGTAAAGACTAGTAAAGAGTGTTTGTTTGTAGTATTTTGAATTTTTTTTTAGTAGTTTTTCTTTGAAAAGTTGTTACTTTTAAATACATACATAAAGTGTTTGAAGAAATTGTAGTTGTAGTGGTTTTTAATTATAGCTGTAGCTGAAATTTAGTTTTGTTTTTACATGAAGTTTATTAATACGAAGTATTGCGTGATATAGTTATGTATGGGATATATAAGTTATGCCATGCCATGCTTCACAGGCGATGTACACAGAGTAGAAACTAGTGTGTAGAAGTTCAAATATTACATTAGTCTGATAAGAGTGATAAGAGGTAGGAAAAATAAGTTACATAGCTACATAGCATTTAAATACAAAAAAAAGACCAGGGATTTGTGGCAGAAATGCTATATATAAATAATAATTATAACTTAAATTAGTTTCTAGTGGTTCTTATATCTACGCCTATTAGAATTTTAGGTGCTAAAAGACATTTTGAACACTCCAAGGAAATTTATCATGTGATTATTGATACTCAAACCAAGGCAGTTTTTTTTCAAAAGACCACACTCCTTAGAAAATAGGCATTCTTATTTAACACGTAGCATAATAATGTACTTCAAACTATTCAAATGCATGCATACAATATGCGTCTCCTTTTGTTTCCTCAGCTAAACGAAAAAGACAATTGGGAACGCTGAAAGAGGCGAAAGCACAAAAGCTAGTGAAATACCGGCTTGTGCGAGTAAGTAGGGATGAGATAACAAAGCGTGCCACCTCGGTCCACCACCTCGCTCTACCACCTCGGTGAGAGACGAGACGCATTGTCTTCGCAACCACGAATTATAAGGACGGTTTAACTTAGTTATACTAGCTGCGCCCCGCGGTTTCTCCCGTGTAGACTACACTCTATCGCAATTAAAAGTAATCTACGTCATTCTACAGGGTTTGAACTATCGCGACACCAAATTTCACTCAATTTCGAGAAGTAGTTTTTGCGTGAATGAATAACAAACATTCTTCCATCCTCACAAACTTTCATATTTTTTTCTGAGACAATATGGAATCAATATGTTATGTATAGTTTTTTTTAACAATAACATTAGGGTTGATTTCCAAGATAGTTCACTGCCTTCGGTTCGGTTTAGTATCTAGTCCTTTTTTATCTCGGAAAATTGTATAATTGTCTCTCGGTAGGACTAGTTCAGTGCACTACAGAGTAGTTTCCGCGCCATATAAGGTTGGATTTGATGCCTTTACCTCGAGATAAGGCGTGTTTATTTTATGCTAGCGATTAGCTCGTTTGTGCTCTTTACACATTTTATGGCTTCACTAACTGCGTCCCACGGCTACACCCATGGTTTTCCGTAACCTTTTCCGTGATAAAAGCTAAATCCATTCGCAAATTTCACTCAAATCCGTTCAGGCACAAACTAACACACTCACAAACTTTCGCATTTACAATTCAAAAACATTTGACACAAATTAGTGATTTGAAAGTTACATTTAAGTTAACGGACAGCTAGCAGCAACACTTCACTTGACTCCCACAAGATTTAAACAGCAAAAAAAAAATATATGAATCAGTTTTCAGGTTTTCCAAAAGCTCTTCTAGAACTTACTTTTTCCTTTCACGAATTCCGAGTGCCTGTTGTGGTGGGCGTGCTGGTGCCCCCTGTGCTTGGGAGGTAGCTTAAAGGCCGTTGCCAGCGTCATCAACGCCAGGCTGAACAACAAGGCGCGCGCAGCCAGCATGCTGCGGCATCACTACACTAGTGCACACGCGACCGTCCGCCACGGGCGCACATCTTGGACTGGCGCCCGCGCCCCACAACCAGCACTGCTTCTACGCAGCCACAGACCTAGGCTTCGCGAGAGCGGGCGGCTCAGTACGCCATTTGGGCGGGAAATTTACTACTTGAACGAAGAGTGAAACTTCAATTTTGATTGCTAATTTACAAAATTACGATTAATTGAGTTATTAATTATACTATTTAAATTACATATTTAGGCTGATCCTTATAAAATATTACGTTGCCACATTTTAAAACTCATTAATTTTAATAAGTAAAACAAATAATAATGCCCTAGCAAAATTAGGAACAGATTTTTTTTTTGTTTCTGAAAAATTATCTCCTGAACTTAGTTCCGAGGCCGGTGCTCTATGGCGTCGATACGATATTTGGAGCAAACTTTCCTTTGTTTTATTTTCAAACACAAACTTATTACTACATACGAGTACGTATACGATTTTGAATAGCATAATGAATTAGTAAATTTTAAAATAAATCAGATCTTAAATCAATTACAAATAGAAGTTTTGGCCCTTTATTTCCAAGATTCTATTTGTTGCAACACTTTGGCAGCCTCTCAATTAATTGCCTGTTGCGGCAAAGCGGGGCATTTTTGAGGTTTCTGGGGACAGTGGACTTCAAAACGGGATACCGCATAGAGGAAGGTACATTTTTAAGTGTAATCTACTAAATAAATGTTTGATTTTGATTTACAGCACATTAGCACAATAATAAATAACAATAACCACTTATACGAACGAAAACAAGTCAACGCTTAACATCAAGTAATTTGACGCTACATTGTAAAAAAAATATACATTTGATTTTTAAAATACATATTATTATACTAAACGTACAAAAGCAACATTCCTTTTTTTTTCTTTTCTTTGCCGTGTCTACACGTTTATATGTCGCTCTGAGCCCTGTCGAGCACAGGTAAGAGAAGGCAGGTTATACGCGTCCACGCGAAGGTAAAAACTGCTTGTAACGAAACTTTAATATCCAACACGCCACGGCACTTTGATATACCTAAATAAATTCGAGTTAGACACCAGCAATGCTTTTTGCCGGGCCTCAACACCTCTGATCAGATTTAAAAGCAATTAGTGTATTGTAAGTTGCTGATGCCAACTTCGGAATTTAAATAGTTCATAGTTTTAAACGCGGAATAATCTTGAAATGTGTAGTAATAATGTGTTGACAACAGGACGGGTCTCGCGCCTCTAGTGCGGAATTCAGTAAATAAAAAACATTGTTGATGGGCTGGCCGATGTACAAATGAGATTACGTTGCTAGTTTTCGTGTTTTTCTTGTCTAGAAGTAATGTTTAGTGAAATAGTAAGGCTGTAGTTTTATTTATTTATTCACTCAATTCTTTTTTGAATAGGTTTATTTAGTAGGACGCAACATGATCACTTTAAAACTGTCAAACTTAAAACTGGCTACGCCCGATCCAGCCTCCTTACACAAGCAAAAAATCAGGCGCGAAACGTAATTTAATCTGCCGCGATCAATTTTCATTTCATTTTTCTTGCTCCCTAATGTAGCAGAAGCACCTTCACACCTCTTAGTTTGTATTCAAATCACACAATAAAAAAAAGAAACGTCAGTAATAAGAAATAGCTGACAAGAAGTTACTGCGCAATGGAAAAAGATGACAGCCGGACTTTTTTGGCGGCAATTGAGTTGTCAACGTGAAAATTTTGTTTTTATTTCCAAAACTTGTGTTTCTTCGAGTGATAATGTGTAATATTGGTGGATTATTAACCATTATGTGTTCGTTAATGTGTACGAGTGTGGGAAATTGAAATAAAGTTGTGAAAGTGACTTTTCAAGTTGCTCCAAAAAAGTCCGTGTAAAGTTTAAGTAAAGCACCACTACTTTACCTAAACACTATCCTCATCCCATCATCTCATCATCATCATCACCATCATCATTTAAACTTGATTCAACTCTCTGAGTTTGAAATCTTTTATACTTGACACTGGCAAATACACTAATCGTGTAACGCCAAAACAAAACAAAAAAAAAAAAAAAGATGACAGCCCGATCTGTCACTGAAACTTCACCTCTACTAATGGCCTCTACTTAGTATAATCTCATTAGTGGCCGACGTATACTCATTTACACACGACAGTGTAAACTAATAATTGTACTATTTACTCCACTTAGATAAAACTGTGTACATAGATATAAGTGGCCAGGCGCGCGTTGAACTCTTGAGCTCTTGACAAAAGCCAAGATCTAGTCCTTCACTACTTCTTACCCGCAAACCGCAGAGCTCGACCACTTATCTGTCCTCAGCAACCATGGCTGGCTTCCCTCAGTATCCAGTTTACGAGCCAGTTCGAAAACAGCAATGTACGCGCGGTTTAATAGGCTCAGAAGTGTAGCGGACTTACGTAGTGAGTGTTGGTCGTAGTGACTTCACATTCCTGAACTACGGATAGGGAGCCGACAAAATACTTGAGTACCTGAGTATACCTGATACTCGATACTTTTTTACGATACCGAGTATGACTTGATAATTTACTGTCATATTGTCAATCTATGCTCTACTGTCAAGCTTAATAAATGATAGCTCCAAAAAGTCTGTGAAAAGAAACAAACAACAACAACAAAACAGACTATCCACTTTGGCCCTGCATGCAGCTGGGTCACATCATCTCATCATCACAATCATTAATATTTGATACATCTAATACTCGACACTGTTCAAATACACTAATCGAATGAAACAAAGTATTGTAGTACCTACAATCACCAAGATACCATAGAGGCAGCTAAAAAGTACTCGATACGTTTCTTCCGATACCGGTATCGTTGTGACTACTACTCACGAGTAAATATCGATATCCCCAGCTCCGGACTAGGTATGTGCGGAGGCTTCAATACTGTAGCATGGCCTTACAAATCTTTTGAACGCAATAAGCACGTAATGGCTATGGTCACTATGGCCTGATCTGTGGTGTAGTGGTTAAGTAAAAGCGTTGTAGGAACACGTACTGGTTCAAGATTTGTTGAAGGGGTTTCGTAGTGCTTTTAAAGGCTTCAGCTCTCCGTACCTAGTTACAAAAAATAAGCTGAGATTTTAAGGGCATTTTGTAAATATCTTCTAGATAAAGATTTTTGCTTACATATAGTTTTATTGTTAGCCTATATTTTGAGTTCTCTCAAAAGAACATTCTAAAAGAAGACCCGTCACTTTCTGATTGTGATAATTAGTTAATTACATATGTGTTAACAGGACGACTCCGAGATTAAACTGATAGCTTGATAGTTTTTCTTTTACAACCATTTTTTTAAAACACTTTTTTAAGTATTCTTAAACTATGATAGAAAAAAAAACTTAAAAATATGAATAGTTAATATTTATTACAAATGCGAAAGTTTGTTGGTGTCTGTGCAAATGTTTGTTACCACGTATCACCGTAACTACTAATCCGATTTTGATGAAATTTGGAGTGATGATAGCTTATACCCTGAATTAACACATAACACACATACTTTTAATCCCAATAAAAGGTTCCAAGGTTCCTGCGGGATAACGGAAAAACGCGGGATGCAGCTAGTTTAAAATATCAATCTACCTACGAAGGATCCGAGATATTTCCCGTACAATGTACCGTGAAAGGTTTAAAGGCACGTCTTACAATAATATTCTGATCAAGGCGAGACCACTTACATTAAATATAAATACCTAAGTATATATAATTCAACATTTTACCTAATTATAGTTTCTGCTGCCCACAGGAAACTGTATTTTAACAATAACGTCTTATTGCAATGCGATAAGGTTGGAATTCGGCTGAAATGTAAGGCTCTTGTGCAACGCCTACGGATCATCTCTGCCGACGTCAATAATATGTATTGTAATGCATTATACTAGCGACCCACCCCGGCTTCGCATGGGTGCATTGTAGACACTATGAGGCAGCTTTTATAAATCTTTGAATTTTTCGGCTTTTTTTTATATATACATAATTACTAGCTGCGCCCCGCGGTTTCACCCGCGTGGACTACAAAAAAAAATTGATATAAAAAATAGATGTTGGCCGATTCTCAGACCTTCCCGATATGCACACAAAATTTCATCAAAATCGGTCAAGCCGTTTCGGAGGAGTATGGCAACGAAAACTGTGACACGAGAATTTTATATATTAGATAGACCTTACTCTTGAATCACTGTTACTATTGCTGCATTAAAATCCGATAAAAAGTTCAAATGCAAAATTCAAATAATTTTTAGTCAATAGGATACATTAAGATCACTTTAAAACGTCAACTTAAAACTAGCTACGCCTGTTCCAACCTCCTTACGCCGGCAAAAGAACAGGCAAGAAACGCCCGGCAGGTAATTTTTTTGGCGCGATCACATTGACAATTTTATTCTTATTACTAATTGATTGAATTGGAGCAAGCAATTTATTAAAATCCCAAGCTTTTTTTTGTCATATATTAGTCCGATATTTTTTAATTAGCTTTACTAATAAGATTTCTCTTGTTTGGTTGTACACATTGGGATATGGGAACATGAATATTAACGAGTTGCGGGATCACAACCAAAGCAGACCAGACCCCACAAGCAGCAACCGTTCACGAGTTGACGCATGTGCCAGCCATCGCTCTCCTCGACCATATGAGAGGGAAGAGGATTCAAAAGATCTAAGCGAGAAGACAGCGGAAGCCGCGGGAAACAGCTAGTACTAGTATAAACAAATACCCCTTTCATTGTTCGGATAATCAGTTACCAAATTAAAAGGAATCTAAATAATTTTATGGGGAGCTATCCGGTAAATTAATATTTTGGATTAGCAATTGCGCATGAATTTGCAATAAAATTTGTGCAGCAAATACCAAACGAGCGGGCAGTATTTAATAGGTATGCTCACTGGATTTCAGCTCATAATTAACTGCATATCTAGTTGTGAGTTTATGCGAAATTTACCCGAAACAACATTTAATTAAGTACAAATCAATTTTGATAATTTTAGTTAGAAGTAGGGGTTAACTTTAGAGAAACCGAGCTCAATCATTATTTCATTATCATTACATTATTATTTTAAAACATTCAGTTTATTACAAGTAAATGTAATATGGTTCATGCATCATTTTTATAATTTGTTTTATTTTTACAATTTTTAGTTTTTATTACAAACCTTTCTTTATTTTAAGAAAATGAATTGAATAAAATGAAATAATTATTAAGAAAAAGAAATTTAATTAATTTTTTAAATTATTAATTTTTGATTTTACTCATCTACAAATGTTTTAATATGCATGAAATAAAAGGCTTTTATATTTTTATTTATATATTTATTATATTGTAGAAAACGCAGGTGAAACCGCGGGAAATAACTAGTGTTCTATAAACAAAACTGAGTGACGGATAAGACGAGCATATCGTTTACAGGGTATAGTATTTAACCAAAACTCACCTGATGTTAAGTGACGATGTGTTCGAAGGTGGCGTCACGCTACACCTGGATTGAGAACTGGCACTTAAGTGAGACTACCGGAGCAAACCGATAGGTGCTTGTCCACAAATTCTTAACTTGGAGCTCGCCAGGTGAAAAGTAGAAATGACCTACCACTGCTGAGCAAGCCAAGCTGAGTTTTCTTCACTATAGTCAATAGTAGATACTTTATTCAATAGGATACATTGTGATCACTTTAAAACGTCAAACTTAAAACTAGCTACGCCTGTTCCAACCTCCTTACGCCCGGCAGGTAATTTTTTTTGAGCGATTACATTGTCAATTTTATTCTTATTACTAACTAGCTGTTCCCCGCGGTTTTACTCGCGTGGGCTACAGCTTTATGCATGCAAAGTTCATTCCCTATTTTATCCCCTTGAGGGTAGAATTAATCAAAATCCTTTCTTAGCGGATGTCTACGTCATAACATCTACCTGCATGCCAAATTTCAGCCCGATCCGTCCATTGGTTTGGGCTGTGCGTTGATAGATCACTATGTCAGTCACCTTTGAGTTATATATACTTAAATAGATTGCTTGAATTGGAGCAAGTTCACCACAATCCCAAGCTTTTTTGGCATAATATAAATAGTCCGATATTTTATAATAAGCTACACTACTATGTTTTCCTTCACCGAAAGCTCAAGCTCATTACAGGATCCAAACTCGTGTGAACTACAGTTTAACGCAATTAAAAGTATCATATGTTCCCCTAGGCTTCCAACTATCACCATACCAATTTCCATTAAGATCGGTTCAGTAGTTTATGTGTGAAGAGGTAAAAAACAAACAGATAGATAAACCTACTTTTGCATTTAAATTTTTAGTAGGTACAGATTTATACATCAGCAGAAGCTATATAAGTTTTGTCATTGAACGAAATCAGGCAAGGTTTGCAGTCTACGAATAGTCAAATCGATTCTGTAGCGAGATATAATCATACAAATATAATATAAATATCGGGGGATTGCACGCACATTGATCTAACCCCAAATTTAGCTCGATACTTGTGTTATGGGTACTAGACAACATAATTACTTATATAGAGAAATAAATACTTATACAGATAGAAATATCCAAGACTCGGGAACAAATATTCGTGCTCATCACACATATTTTTGCCCTTACCATATAAAAATAGACAATCGATGAAAAACCAGAACAGTAAAGTGTATTCATTGCTTACTTAATAGATAAGCGAACTATTCCAGTGAACTTTCGAAAGCAGAATCACAGAAGTCGGAAGGTAATTAATACCTAAAGCAAAAGGTGGAATAATTGAACTCCAAAAAACTTTAAGGATTCCGCAGTCCTGAGAAACTTTCTTGCACGATGGAACTTGAAAATTGCGAAAGCAGCCGTACGATCCCGGAAAGTTCAGTTTGCAAACTTAGCAAAGGCTTCAGACCTTCCATTCAGAGTTCACTGTATTTCTTAATTATTTTTCCGAGATTTCAACATCGGACTTGATTGTTACTCATTTTTAACTCGAATTGCGTATCTGGGGCGATCGAAAGGTGGGCTCCTACTCGGCTCGAAGGCTTAGCTACAAAACCTTAACCACTTGACTCTATTGTCATGCCACAAAGGGACTCTGATTTTGACTATTGTCCATGCAGGTAGCAGCATCCACCCCTCCACCTTGCTGCTTCAAAATAAGCCTTATGCAGAACACTCAAGAGTGAGTTGAAATAAAAACTTGACATTGTATTGTACTTAAGTGTTAGTTACTAATACAAAAGGGACAAGTGCTTTTATGGCTCTTCATTTTAGGCAATTGTTTTAAAAGTGCGGATTAAATGGTTGTAGAATTTCGACGCTACTACAATGGTGTTAGAGTTGAAAACTTATTGTTGTAGCTCAATTTTATACGATTAAGTACTTTAAAGCTTTTGGAGTAAAAGTCAGTGTTCGATAAAAGTATAATCTACGTCCATCGGTTATAGAAGTACTTATTGAAGCTATTGTTACTGCCTTTAGGCTATGTTGGAGGCTTTCGAAAGATATGAAAACTCCACGCATTTTGGTCTATACTCTCTCTGTGAGGGAAGGCCTGTGTGTCAGCACTGATGATGATGATGACTAATGTGTTTAAAGACATAAATGATGACCGTTTTCTTCTGCAAGTTCCTAAGGATGTTTCAAAACTTTTATAACACCGCCCAATCAAATGCTCGTTATTTTCCAATTTCCCTATAGAGAATTTGCTAGCTAACCCCAAATATGCATGAAAATCTCCAGAAAGATATAATGCCAGTTTCTTGAGCAGTAATGTTTGTTAGCAACAATATTTTTTCCCATTACTATGTTATATCTACGTAGGAATGTTTGTTGTCATTCCGAGGGAAGGGATTTCCTTACAATTTGATATGGTAAAGTTACCTAAGATCCAGGAAAGTCTTTATTCCTGCGGTATAACGGAAACCGCGCACGCAGCCAGTTATAAAATAAAAGTCATCGGATCAATCCGCACACTTATTAATGCTATCGTGGTTGTTGGCTTATCCTTCCTTCATTTTTTTTCCATAAATATGGTTAATGAGCCGGGGATTGTCGCAGGCTTCTTTATATCTCAGAAAAATGCACTGTTCTTGGATAAAATTACGGGTAGAAACTGGTAAATTAAAGTGCTTACACCTCATTTAATGAAACAATTGATTTGTTTTCTTCTGTTCACGCTTGTTTTTATTGTGTTTTATTTCGTTAGTGGATGGATAGCTCTTATAAAAGAATCGAGAGATTTAACTTAAGTTATGCAAACTATCCAATTTAACGTGTTGAAAGAATCAGCCAAATAATTATCATCACATATTAATATTAAAGATAAATGCTAAAATATAAGCTATTTATTTAATTATTAACATTCCTGGCGATTTTTTTAATGCCGTGAATTAGCATTAAATCTGTCAAGTGGTTTTAGAGCTGATTGCGGTATTTTTCCATAATATTTAGTTGATTTTATTGCCTATCAACAAATACTATGATTTATAGCAAGAATAACTGTTGGACTAAAAACTATACCTCAGTTTATGTAGTCGAAGCACTGATAGATTCTTAGTTTTGTCAGGCAGCAAAAAAACATTGAATTCGCCTTTGATTTAGATAAACTGTAAAAGGGCTTGTGTACTAAGGAAGTAAAGCACATAAGTGCTAAGTCAAACTCCTTACAAGTTTAGCCGGAGTTGCTGAAAGTTTGGAAACCGACTTAGCTGTACCGGATATTGGTTCTGGGAAATCGTTCTCTGACGAAGAGAAGAAGTTTAAACAAATATGCAGGTTCTGAGGTTACCTAAGCGGAGATTTGAACATAAAGAATTTCAGGAAACGTTTGACCACAAGTCACCAGATGTTAAGTGACGATGCGGTCGAAGATGGCACCACGCTACACCTGGACTAGGAACTGGCTCTCAAGTGAGGCTGCCGGAACACACCGATAGGTGCTTGGCGACAGATTCTTAACATGAGGCTGGTAGCTAGCTAAGCGAGTACTAGAAAATACCCTACCACCGAGCTATGGTTTCATCACGGTGTTTTCCTTCACCGAAATCTCAAGCTCATTGTAGGATTCGAACCCACGTCCTACGGATCGCAAGCCGACGTCACTACCACTGAGCCATCATCGATAAGTCACGTAATATCTAGGTATTATTTTTGTTTGTAGGAGCTAGTGGGCAACTCTAGTGTCGAAGTTATCGTCTATTAGGTACGATTGTACCTACTACTAGGGGGTTTCTTGGCCTATTATAGATAGATTTTTAACATTACTTCTATGGAGCTTGGATCAAATTTCTATGTCCAGTAACCGTGGATAGATATTTTATTAATAAATGCCGTTAGAGAAAGACTATTCATTGACCGTAATGCACCGCGCCCAGTACAGGTTGACAGATAGGCTAGTGCCAGACCTAGCTCTAGTAAAATTTTATTAACATCAGAAAAAGAAGCGTGATGGGATAAGAAATAAGATACAACATTTAATAATAACAATTGAAGGCCTTGACACCGAAAACTTGTAATTTAGTAAATAAACGACCCAGCGAGGCCTCCAAAAGCCGCCGCCTCAAAAGAACATTAAAAATTATGTATCACATCTTTAATACTGGACGTAGAACTGTTCATAATTGTGGACGATTATAAATACAGGTAATAAAAAACACATTCTTGGGTTTCAGCTCGTATCCCACTGCGTCAGGGTGGTGATTCCTTACATATGATATATAGCCTCCGTTAGCCAAACAACAAATTCGATCTTAAACCCTTAACATTAAAACCCAAATTCCCGTTGTCAGTGACTTTATCTTGGATTTTCCGTTTATGATGAACCATCTTCGAAAGATGTGGTCGCGTTTTGAACTTAAAACGTCGTTTGTTAGAGCACAATGTTGCTTGTTAACTTGTTGTTAAAATTTAAACTATGCCGTGTTAATAATAAAGGTATATCGAGCCTTAATTTAAGAGCAGAGGGGCATCTGCTACCCCCAACTGTTTACCGCAATCGTGGGCCATTCGATTAATATCAGTCTATCATATTAATATCAACTATCAACCTGTCAAGCGTTCTTTTGTTTATCAAGTTACTTGGCATTACCTGGGTCCGCCCGCAAGAATGTTGTCATATTTTTATCCAAACGCTCTTACATTCTATTAGAAAATAAATATCTTAATATTTTTAGAGGGTTTGAGAAGAATTCGCATGCCAAATTTTAGCTCAGTAGGCATTGTCAGTAGGATTCCTTTCGAGATTTCGTGTCAACCAGTCAGCGAGTTAAACTGACTGGAATCCTGATTAGATTAAAAGTTCTATTAGAATAACTTTTTGAGGAAAATGTACCATAGTTATTCTCATAAAGTGCTCAGTTTATTACGTCATCTCTTTAACTGAATAGTGTTAAACATTAATATGTACATATATTTTATTTTTCAAATATCCTTACTAATATTATACATGCGAAAGTAACTCTGTCTGTCTGTCTTTCACGCCTAAACTACTGAATCGATTTAAATGACATTTGGTACAGAGATAGTCTAAGGCCTGAGAAAGAACATAGGCTACTTTTTATCGCGATAAACTGTTGCCCACGCGGGTGAAACCGCGGGGAATAGCAAGTGATGAATAAGTTAAATTAAACTATTAAACGTAACTATTAAGGGCCGGTTTCCATGCTAAAATTTGACAATATAATCAAATTTACCGAAATTTGATATGATATTAAACTTACGGACGTTTATAAAACCGGCCCTTCAAACCGGTTTCCATATCCCAATGTGCACAACCTCTTAGTTTTAAATTAGCTCATTTTAGTATAATTTAATTAAATTTAAACGCGGAATAACTGAATTATTTTATAAGAATATGTATTGACAATAGTACGGGCCTCGAGCCTGTAGTAAAAAACTTAATCAATAAAAAAAATAAAAAAAAAACCGGCCCTTAATCAACTTTATCATATCAGCATGATTTACAATAAAGTCTCTGATTGTAGATTGTGCATTAGAAAAAGTTTTGAAATTATTTCGATCCTGATATTGACAGATGCTCTCCTGATATACAGCCTCCGACCATGGGCCTGTGTTCGCACGCTTCTCACAATAGCTTCTTTTTTGCCTTCGGATTTCGGAGACCCTGTACGGTATCTATGCGCGAATCACATTGTGGGAGCGGACTCTTTGCTTTTTTCGAAAACGCCTCAGATATGTTGGCTGTCTCTAATTTCTACTGAATTGAGACTGGAGGGCTCTCTCACGATGTCTGCTTCATATTATTACCACAGTTATTGGATTGAACATTGTTATTGTACACACATTTAGACAGAAACACACACATGTACATAGTTAAAACATTGTGTTTTTGTGTGACAACATCTATTACAAAATTATTAAATGTTTAATGAATTATTAAATGAAACAAATAAATGAAATAGGTAATGCTTCCGATGTAATATCAGTGGTAAGTCTAACTCCGATGGCTCAGCGACCTAAAGTGTGTCTTGGCCTCCGAAACGAGAGAGCGCCACTCTTCTCTATCTTGAGCGATTTCAGCTCAGTAGTCTGGAGTTCGCGCAGGTCCGCATCCACCGCGTCCCTCCAGCGGTATCTAGGGCGTCCGACCAGCCTACCGCCATTCGGTCGTCCCAAATAAGTGGTAAGTCAATGATGAATAATCATTAATCCAATAAATAACATTTTTAATTGAAATTCATTCAATTACAAAAGGCATAAAACTATGATTTGCTCCACAAATTTCTGAATAAGTTACATGGGTATAATGTTTTAAATAGGCAACTGTTCATGTATCAAAATGAAAGCGTTCTGAATTTACAAGAAGAGCATCATAAGAATTTTTTAATAGTTTTCTCAGACTGTCTCTTTATTCCAATTCATCATTGATGTCATAACACAAATAGAGCCAGCCACTTACAAAATGTATAAAAACAAAATAATTGCAAGTCCCATCAACGCCATAAACGGTGAAATGAACAAGAAAGTGCGAAGATTCGATCTTAGACTACACGCCGACGCGACGCCATAACCGTACGTACGGTGGACGGTAAATCTTCCCGAGTTCCAAATAAAAACGCTATACCACCGGCAGAGGACCAAAGTGGACGTTTAAAACCAAAAAGAACACAACAGCAAGGCGTGCTTTGTCTTACTCGTGTCTACAGGGTTTTATCTGTCCGACGCCATAGCCCAACAGAAAAAAAAAGAAATTCGAAACTGGCGCGCAGGTACTAAGTTCGGCCATTTTGTGTAACCTTTTTATTGTTAATCTTTTTCAATAATCCGCGTGTTTTATTGCTTGTTAGAAGGTTTGTTCGACGCCACAACACTAATTTATGTAACGGCAACACCGGTGGCAGGAAATATTCATTATGTTTCGTATTATTTTAACTGATTTACTTTTATTACCTGTCTAATTTTTAGCTACAGCCACCTTGACTTGACAGCCACCGTAGGTAGTGGCCATAGACTCTTTTATCATTGGTAATAGTGGCTGCATTTCAGGGCTGTCATTAGTTTTGTTTTAACTTCTAACTTTTTGGCGGCAATTGAATTGTCAACATGAAAATTTTGTTTTTATTCCGATTAGTTTTTGTTCATGTTTGGTAAATAATGTTGATTTTAATGACATAATTTAATTAGGGCCGACTTCCAAAGCGTGAAACGGAATGGCAAATCAATTGCGGAGTGCGTTCAAAACATCCAAGTATCGTGTAAGTTAAAAAATGTACTAAGAAACTACGAAGTTAACAAATCAATATCATTTTTCCACACTTTCTATAAAATATCGTTTATGACATTATAATCTTAATACACAAAAAAATTACAATTTTTATCGTACAAAGATCGTTCTCATACGACCTCGGGTCCGTTTTGGCCATTGTTCTTTAATTAAATGACAGATCACAACCCCATGGTTAGTTCATTAACTAGACTAGATCATCGATACTATATAATATTCATTTAATTGAACTGCCGTAAACACATTTATTAATTACAGGATATTAACGATTACGTTAGGTACTAATAAAGTAGGTACTTAAAATACAGCGTTTTTTTTGTTCAGAGACATAAAATGTGTTTATTTCCTGTTAACATTCATATCACAATTATTAATGTACTTATTTACACAATGACTTTTGTCATATGATTGGACATAATAAAAGTATGTTAGATGTTGTTTTTTTATATACATATATACATTCGCACCCTTTGTGTAGGTGTATAGCGTCACGTATTATATGTCATCATCATCATCATCAACAAGCCGGAAGAAGTCCACTGCTGAACATAGGCCTCTCTCCTTGAACGCCACCATGAACGGCTATTAGCCATTTGCATCCATCGGCTCCCTGCGACTCTTACAATGTCGTCGGTCCACCTAGTGGGTGGCCTACCTACAGAACGTCTTCCAGTTCGTGGACCGAGCCAACGAGCCATGGAGAGAGCTATGCTTGGAGTTTCTTTGCGTGATAGAATCCGTAATGAGGAAATTCGTATTAAATGTATCAAATATTAATTATAATGATGATGATGAAAAGAGGATAGTAGTCCCCTTTGTGTTTAAGTAAAGTAGTGAGTGGCACTTGACATTAAAAAATCGTACGTTTTGGACCATCAGGAAGAGTTACCTAAAACAGAGTACTTAATCTCAATTACCTACACTCGTACACAAACATAGTGGTTAATAGTCCACTGATATCACTCGAAGAAACACAAGTTTTGGATATAAAAACAAAATTTTAATGTTGACAGTTCAATTGCCGCCAAAAAGTCCAGGGCCCCTAGCCAAGATGCATTCTGCAATCGTTGACGCTAATAGAAAACAAGAAAAAAGTATAGGTTTGACATATTTCTAACCACGTGACTTAGCGTTGAAATATGTCAAACCAATACTTTTTTCTTGTTTTCTATTAGCGTCAACGATTGTAGAATGCATCTTGGCTACGGCCCCTGTTATATTTTATTGGTCTAGTCCGCAAATCATACTACCCAGCGTATATAGTGGCCATTAAATCTAACGTAGAATTTATTTCACTTCCATGTTTCTGCATTAAAACACTCTGTAATATGTGGATTGTGGGTGTGAGGAAGGCTTCCTTCCTTCACGGTGGGTAATTAATTTATGAGTTTAATAATACGGAGATGCGTATTCTGCGGCACTCGCTTCTAAGCTGGCTACAGGATACTAAGTATATATTATTGGTCTTTGATATTACAGGCGAAGTGAGGTCTTTGATAGTGATGGCGGCCGAACGGTAACGCGAGCGGTTTACAAGGCACCGATACCGAGTTTGAATCCTCTCCCCGCACCTATGACTGTGGATTTGCCATCGCTCAAGACGGTGAAGGAATACATCGTGGGAAAACCGGCATGTCCTAATTCTGGGCTTAAGACATGCACCATTTACCATAACGTTTGCATAGTGCTACAGCACGCGTTGTTTTAGGACGCGGTAGCCGAGTTGGTAGTATCCCTGCCTGCGAAGCTAGCGGTCCCGGGTTCGAATCCCGGTAAGGGCAAATATATGTGTGATGAGCACAAATATTTGTACCTGAGTCTTGGATATTTCTATCTATATAAGTATTTATTTCTCCATATAAGTATTTATTTCTCTATATAAGTATGTATATCGTTGTCTAGTACCCATAAGACAAGTTTCGAGCTTAATTTGGGGCTAGGTCAATTTGTGTGCAATGGTCCCCGATATTTATTTTTATTTATTTTTATTGAATTTACAGTGGCAATGCCTCTAGAAAAAACGCGTAGAGCACAATGGACACCATGGCTCGCACGCGTCGTACATTTCACAAAATAATATTCATATATTTAGCTCATCACAATGTTGTATTACATATTACTATTAATTATGTACCATTAACTTATGGAATGCGGACGCATTATGTAATAGAGCTGTAGAGTTGCGAAAGACGCGCCCGCTCGTATTTTACAAACCAGCTGTTCCCCACGGTTTCACCCGCGTGGGCTATAGCTTGCATGCAGTCTCAGCCCGATCGGTTTAAAATTGAAAAAGTTTCATACAAACTCTCATCCCCTATTTTATCTCCTTGGGGGTAGAATTAATCAAAATCCTTTCTTAGCGGATGCCTACGTCATAACATCTACCTGCATGCCAAATTTCAGCCCGATCCGTCCAGTGGTTTGGGCTTTGCGTTGATAGATCACTAAGTCAGTCAGTCACCTTTGAGTTATATATATTTAGATAGATAAAAAGGGCAATACTAAGCAAGCATCTGCAGGTTTTTTTTTAGTTTTAACAGGCTATTATGTTCCAACTACTGAGACACATGCCTTCTCTCAAAGAAAGAGGAAACCACGCTGGCCCATTGCGGATTAGTAGTTGTCGCATGCTCTTGAATGTTGTGGTTCTTGGACATGTGGGTGCCTCACGTTAAAAAAAATAGTAAATATCAGGGGACAATTGCACACAAATTGACCTAGCCCAAAATGAAGCTCGAAACTTGTATTACGGGTGGTAGACAACGATATACATACTTATATAGATAGAAATATCCAAGACTCAGGAACAAATTAATCGCGCTCATCACACATATATTTGCGATGTTTTCCTTCACCTTTTTAAGCAATGGGAATCAGCTCGTAACTTTTATTAATGTCCATAGGTCGATATAGGATTTGAACTCTGTTTCGGCGCCTTGTTAGGCGCACGTGTTAACGTTCGTCCACCATCGCTTAACATTTTGACAGTATCATATAAGACATTCAAAGTTCTCTCGAGTGGCGACCACGAACCGGAAGACGTTCTGTAGGTAGGCCCTCACTAGGTGGACCGACGACATTGTGAGAGTCGCGGGAAGCCGTTGGATGCAAATGTATAAAAGTCGTTCATGGTGGCGTGTAAAGAGAAAGGCCTATGTTCAGCAGTGTACTTCGTCCGGCTGATGATGATGATGAAGATGATGATGGTGATGATAGGTCATTTGGCACATGCGTCATCTCGTGAACGGGTGCTGCTTGTGGGGTCTGGTCTGCTTTGGTTGTGATCCCGCAACTCATTAATATTCATTTTCCCATATCTCAACATGTACAACCAAACAAGAGAAATCTTATTAGTAAAGCTAATTAAAAAATATCGGACCAAAAAAAAAGCTTGGGATTTTAGTGAACTTGCTCCAATTCAACCAATTAGTAATAAGAATAAAATTGTCAATGTGATCGCGCCAAAAAAATTACCTGCCGGGCGTTTCTTGCCTGTTCTTTTGCCGGCGTAAGGAGGTTGGAACAGGCGTAGCTAGTTTTAAGTTTGACGTTTTAAAGTGATCACAATGTATCCTATTGAATAAATAAAAATTGACTATTGACTATTTAAGTAGGTGTCTACGTGTAGATGGTACATAGAGACCTTCTTTCTTGAAGTCGGTTAACAAATTACGGATGCAAAAACAATTCACCTATTCAAAATTCTGGGTCGCATTCAATGCTGTTTGAACTTGTTATTAGCACTAATTGCATAAATTAAGAGTGTTTCTTTTCAAATACCGCGTGTTTGATTTATCAGCAATTATGTAATGCTCTACAAACATTTGTTTCTGGTATCTACACTTCACATTTGCGTTATTTTGACCGATTTGTCTGCCCTAACCTTCCAGCAGTTTGTTTGTTTAGAAGTCGTTCGTGCATCGTTATCGTTATATTCCCACTGTTGGGGTTTTAATTATCTAAAACCACAACAGTGGAAATATATCGATAGTGCATCAAGCTAGCCTAGTGGGTAAACAGCCGCCTGCGAAGCAACTGCTCCCAAGTTTGATTCTTCGATATTTGCCACACTTATATCGAAAAAAAGCGACAACATATGTTGTGTTGTGGATCTCCGAGTCGCGTATCTTCCAATACCCTAAATATCTAGAGAAGCCTAGTTTAGGGTCATATACGAGATATTGATAATTATGTGATTGGTGGATGAGAATGGATTCAGATATCTACCCCTATCACTTGGCTACTCTTAGATGTTACTGGTAAATGTTACCATTGACCTTAGTTCAACTTTTACAGTAACATATATTATGTAGAGAGTAAAGCATGATGATGTAGTTTGTACACAATTCAATAATGTATTTGATATGCGATTTAATCCCAAATTTACACAACTGTTTAAATATGAAGATTCTACTTGTTTGGTTTCGCTACAAAGAGTGTATGTTTTATGATTTCTCGTAGATAAGTAATTACTGTTTCTAACTCAGCGAAACGCTTTGTGCGAAACGATGGTAAATCATTCACATAGCATAGGGATGCAACGACTCCCCACGCCTTGTTTAAAGGTGTTTAAAGGTAGATATAAAATTATGTCATTTCTATATGCGAGTAAATTTCTACATCAGCTATAATTATGCTGTTTTGAGCCCAGAGTTGGCGTCAAGGCTTCTGCGAAAAATTTCTTTGATCTGACGAATGTTTAAAAGGTTTTTATTTATACAGATTCCACAGCTCATCTTAGGTGTTTGCAGGCCAACTTGCAAGCTCCTTGCAATAGCGCATTGAGCCTAAGTGGTCGGTCTGCCGTGACGCGACAGCCTGAGAATGCCTCGCTCGCGCCCCGAGCCAGCGCCCATTTCTGGATTGATTAGTATTGCGAAGTTCACGAACGAACTACATCGTTAGAACGCTCACACAGAAGAACTACGCGAACTAGTTCCCTGATCCCTCGCTCCTTAGTTTGTTCGATAAACGGCCTGATAGCGAGCGCGAGTCGATTATTCTTATTAGGGTTTTAGTTACTAAAGTAAGGAATGCGCCAGTAACTCTATTATTTAGACAATATAATACAAACAATTCTGTCGCCAAGCATCTATCTGTATGTTCCAGCATTCCCCTTGAGAGCCAGTTCCTAAACCAGATGTAGCGTGGCCACGATGTCTCTTAACACTCAAGTGACTTGTGGTCAAACATTACAAAGAAAATAAATACTCAAAATAATAAAAATTAGCTCTAACTCGTGTGTACTGTTTGTTAGTCGCAATAAATCGTACTCTACTCGTATGTCCTTTCCTGTTGTTCACACTACCTCCATGCCAAATTTGATCAAGATCGGTTCAGTGGTTTAGACGAGAATACGTAACAAACAGACTAACATGAAATTAATAATTAATCGATCCTGATCCGTTGTTCGCGGTTTTGGATCGATATGTCATGTCATAATATGTCATTTTAGTACTAGATCTTGTCATATTACTACTAATATGACATGATATATCGATCCAAAACCGCGGATAACTGATCAGGATCGGATTTCGGGCGAAAGGGTAACTTTGCATATTTGGTAGTATCGATATGGATTATATACTAAGCTCAACAATTTCGGTACTTATCCAGATTGTCGCTAAAAGAGAATCCTACTGTAACAATTAGTAAGTACTAAAGCAGGTACATCATCATCATCATCATATTGTACAGATAGACAGAAACCAACAAAATTAGTGCAGCTTTAAGCCAGATTTAGGAGCAAAAGTTCGCTTCCCACTTGTGCAACAGTTGTAACACTCCTTTTGCCCAGAGCATAGTTACAAAAGTTTTTCGGTAATAAAGTTGACCGGAAAAGCGTGCTTTTTTTTACTAATCGATCAAAATGGTTAAGGTAATTTCGAATCGCGTTCGAAGCAGCCGATACTTAGCTCTTTAGTCAGTGGTTTGCTTATGAATACAATATATAAGAGCGAGCGGAAGCGAAAGCATTGCGGTTAACTAAGTTGTTTTCAATATTGTACCACAACATGTGATTACGTAATTTGCATCCTGACGCTCTTACGTGCTCATTGTGTCATGAACAAGCTTGTTCTTACCAAAATTATGCATTTAAGAGTAAGGCTTCTGTCAGAAAACAATTTAGTAAGAGCGCCTCCTTTCCTTCCGCTTTGCTCATGCATGTCTTTTATTCAAACTCGGTTTAGTCTCGCTTAAGCTTACTTTCAGAGACTCTGACAGGCACAAATAAAAGAACGAGCGATCGTAAGCAGTTCAATACTTCTTTTATTTTAATACAAATGCGCCTGTCGGAATTCCCAAGAATGACATGATCAAACACCGAGTGATTCAATTGCATACATGTAAAAGACAATTTACAATGGCATTACATTTTCGATTCCTTTACGATTCAGTGTGTTTACTGAAGATAACATGAGACAGTTTTAGATAAAGTCGTCTTGCAGATGTCTTTAAATGGCTTCGGCAAAGGAAACTCCGTCAGTTTGTCGCTTCATCAGCCAAAATGATCAGTTCAACGCTCAGTGATATATCCAAGTTCCTAACGGATGAGGTGATAGACAAAGCTTTCAAACTCAGAACGAACAGTCAAGATCGCGTGAAAAGTCTCAAGGTGAGCAGAGCAGCGCCTGCTGGTGAAGGTCTGCTGAGCGCCGTCTTCAGGATCCACGTAACGGGCCACCAGCACTCAACCAGTTTCGTCGTCAAGGGACTCATCACCGACCCTTTACTGCGAAAGACTTTGGACTGCGCCAAGTACTTCGCGAGAGAAGCTGATTTCTTCTCCAAAATATTACCAGTCCTCAGCGAGATGCAAGCCTCATTGGGGGCCAAAATGCGAATTGAAAACCACATCCCGACTTGCTATAGCTGTCACCAAGACGGTTTAAATGACTACATACTGCTCGAAGATCTATCTGAGACAAACTGCGTGTCTGTGGGCGCTACTCCAACGATTGAAGAGAGAAATGGTGTCCTTAAAACTCTTGCGCACTTGCATGCTGTGTCTATGGCTTTGCGGATAAAGATGCCGGAGGAGTTCACAGCTCTAGCCAGTTCTCTAACCGAGATTTACTACACCGAGGAGAATCGTGACTGGTACTCGTCATATCTCGAAAACGCCATAGATATCGATCGTAAAGTTGTGGCCGAGTTGGAGGACGCAGACAGCGTTTACTCTAAAAAGTTTAACGAAGTGCTGAGTAAAGATTTTTATGAACAGCTTATCTGTTCGGTATCTACATTGGGTGACCACCCAGTGCTTTGCCATGGGGACGCTTGGAGCCCTAACTTTCTCTACTCGCGAGACCGAACAGTGGCTATCGACTTCCAACTCTTCAGGTGTGCATCTCCAGCCACTGATCTCTCGTACTGGATCATGCTATGCAGCAACCATACCACCGTGAAACAGGACTTCCTAAACGCAGTCGATATCTACTACACTTCATTGGAATACTACTTAAAGGACATGGGACTGGACGCTTCAAAAGTATTTCCTCGGCAAACTCTTGATCAAGAGTTGAAACTTTACGGGAAGTTTGGATACCTGGCTTGCTTGACTTCGTTTCCATTAATGACTGCAGACAAGTGCGATATTTTAAACTCTATGGAGGAGAAGTTTCCTGGCGTTGATAAGATACCTCTGGAGTATCTATGGCGAGTGACTCCTATGAAGGACAAGGAACACAAGCTTCGATTACTAAATGCCGTTCGTATCGCCGTAGATCTCAAACTTATTTAAATCTTCAAGTACCTAGACAAACTTATATATTAGAGGAGCGTCTTTTTAGAAACTAATTATAAAAATAAAACTGAAATTAAATTTACAATACGCCCAGCCGAGTTGGAGACTGAATTTATTCTTTCAATAACTTAATGCTACTCTTACAAGCTAACTTACGCTAGTCAGCATAATGCTCATGCACTTATGCTGACGTTGCCTCCTCTCTAGATTAAAGGAGGGCAAGGGGGATGCATAACTACGTACTTAATCAAAAATTATTGTTACAATTCTTTGTTTATTTATCCAATAGCTATTACATTTTTCATAGATAATGTTTTAAAAACTTTAAAAAATAAAACTGGTTTCTTTTAAACGTTACGTCTCAGTTCATTGAGTGAACTGGGAGTGAATGGGAGTGAACTTCACTCCACTGTTCTGTGGTCCAACGCTTAAGTTTGCGAGTGAGTTAGTACGCTGAAAAGGATCAACTGTTTTTCACTAAAAAAATAGGCTACTTTTTATCCCGGAAAAGGTTCCTGCGGAACAAGGGAAACCCGCGCGCCGTAGCAAATCGTAGATGCCAATAAACAAAATACCCCAAACCAATTAAAAAGGAATGCAAAATTTTAAATCATCCTTGACTCCGAGCGTACAGAGATTCGGTACAAAAACACCTGTATCTGAGATAAGCCAGTGGATGAGTCGGCAGTACGTAGGAATGTCCGGACTCGTGACCGCTAGCCCCCGAAAACTAATTATCGCCGCGGCCCGATGTTGGCCGACCACTTTGTATATCTCGCGTCAGCTTCGTTCGGACATCGGCCACTTTGTATTCTCGCTCACACGTCGCGCCGTAGATTCGGTTTAAACGTGACGATGCCACATCTCGTATTTAAATTGGGCATTCTTGTCTCTGTCGAAATAACCGCTACTTCAGTGCAGTGCGCCTACTGGCCACGCCGCCGTTTCTAGATAGTATACGTGGAAATGATTTGTTTCATATAAATGTTGGAGATTTTGTTGCTTCAGTTAGAATTTATTAACAATACATATACATTTACGTATTTAAATAAACATTAAGAAACTAGGTAATACACTTGTACATTTCCTGGTTTGTACGACAAACCGCCCCAAAAAGCATGATTCTGGTTATTTTAAACTTGCGCTGGTCTTCCGTAGGTACCGAATTTGTAAAAATTTTGAATTTTTTGCGTGAGTATCTACTATAAAATTACATTGAAATCTGCGCGGCCGTTTTGATCGAATTATTGTATTTATTTGGTAACATGTGATTGCTCTAAAACGTCAAACTTAAAACTAGCTACGCCTGTTCCAACCTCCTTACACGACCGGCAAAAAAACAGGCAAGAAACGCCCGGCAGGTTTTACAAAATATTTACAAAATTTTCGTATTACTAATAGATTTTTGCCTTTGGTGTTATAAATGTAGTAGCAAAGCAAGTGTTTATTTGAGACTTGTATACATTAAAATATATATTTACATTGACTATTTGTATTTAGGCAAATAGCTTTGTCGTCGACGTCATCACGGAATATATTTTAGTCTGACTCGCCATATCGTAGTGTAGATACAAATATTTGGGAGTTAAGTAGTTACGAATATTGTTATACAAATCGAAAAAGTAATAAAACGACCGATCTGGCTCAATGAGCAAACAGCTGTTTTTGAAGCGTTAGGTTTTGGGTTCAATTCTTGCTACGGGAAAAGCAAATGTAAACGAATTTGTGAAAATTGCAACACTAGGAGCGTTGCCGATCCTGAAAAACTCTTATATTCATTTCTTTAGACCAAAAAGAGTAGGTACATTACTTTTAGAAGACTTTATGACTTATTTTTTTCTAAGTCTATAATCATGTGATCAGTCTCACCTGATGATATGGTGATGATCAGGTGGATAATGGATGCTAGACTTGCTTGCCTAGAAAATACCTATTCAGGCACCCAAATTATACCATATGCCCGTTTTCAAGTTTCAGTATACATTGTTTGAGAACTTTGTCTTATGCAAATGTTTTTAACACAATAGCGGTCATCACGTGGTAGAGGGCATACGCCTGTGGTACTGTCAGCGACAAAAGTAGCTGATCATTCTCGATTTTCCAAATGTGTTTCAAATCAGTAATTATTATTGTTTTTGTTTTACATTTTACATGGTATCATTTTGACCACAACATAACATACCTGATTTTAGGTGATGGATGATGAGGTTAAAATTTGGTGTCTAAGATGATGAGGATAATAGAAAAAGTGTGATTGTTCAGCGACTTTTATCGTTGACTGTACTACGTGTCCGCACAATATCGATACTAATCCAAACGACTCATCGTACCCACGTTTATATGTTAGTTAGAATACTAAAGTAGCTCTCTGCCTAACCGATCTTCATATTGTATGGAGGTAGTTAAAACCATAGATTTCAATTAAGTACTTTCGAGCCGAGCCGAGCCGAGTCATGGACACTCTCAGCACGACTAGTCCACCGATTTAAAGTTGCTCAGCGAGCTATGGAAAGATCTTTAGGGATCCTTCGTACTGTGGTGGTTATGGAGATTTTTGTGTGATTATTGAAACGCCGGTGGTGTGATTCGTACTGCGTGTTCACAGTGAATGATATTTATTACTAAAAGTTCCGTTATATATACACAACTAGCCTAATCTTCGTTTGACTTCGGCAGGAACTCGGGTCGCTTCGGCAGGCGGCGCGTCGCACGTGGTGTTTAGGATCGGAGAGTCCTGTTTGTTTATTGCGCTGGGAAAGTTCGGCTGGTCTTTGAGCTATTGGGTCGTAAACTGCAATTGTTCTTTTCGGCGTATTTATTCTTTTGTTTCAATGGTGGGAAGCGTAGACGATGCAACGGTGAAATATTCCTTTTATTGCTGTGCGTAGTAAAATTGTATTGTTGTTAAAACTGCATTTTATATTTGTTTATCTTCTGGTGTTATGGGAACGAAATATCGTGGGAAAGGACTGTAGTAGCGTAGCTACATGACTCCCTCCCTAGCGAAAGCGTACCGGCAGTTTGATTTGGCGGCCGAGTCGTGTTGTTCGTATTATTGGTTGCGGTGATGCTGGTGTATCTTGATCTGGTATCAGTACGTTATTATTGGCCGGTTCCGATGATAATTGCGGTGGGGGTACGCTATCTTGTTTCGTTGGTATGATGATGACGTGGTCTTGAGTTGGCTGGTCCGAAATGTTTTCGTTTAAAATGTAAGCAGGCTTGAGTCGGTCGATTGAAATAGTTGAGCTTCTCTCTGGTAACTGTAATATGAATGTTTTGCTGTTTCGATCTATGACTTTGAATGGTCCGTCGTAGGGTGGTTGCAGCGGCTTCTTAACTGCATCGTTTCTTACAAACACATGCGAACATGTTTGCAAATCTTGATGCACGAAGATTGGTCGCTTGTTGCCATGTGATTCGGTTGGATGAGATGGCTTGATTGCGTTTATGGTAGCTCGTAGTCGAGTTACGTAGTCGTAGTTCATGTCTTGTTCGTTTGATGGTGGTGAGACGAAGAAATCACTAGGTAGGCGTAGCGTTTGTCCGTAGGTGAGTTCAGCGGCGCTGACGCCCGTGTCTGTGCGCGGGGCGGCACGTAATCCCATGAGGACTGTAGGAAGCTCGTCTATCCACGTTGAATGTTGAGACAGGCGAGTCTTTAGTGCAGCTTTGAGTGATCGATGCCAGCGTTCTATCATTCCATTTGATTGAGGATGGTAGGGCGTAGTGTGTGTTATTTTGATCCCCATTGCGTTCATGAGCCTGGCGAAAAGGTGACCTGTGAATTGTCCTCCTCTGTCGCTCGTGATGACTGACGCAAGACCGTAGCGAGTAATCCAGTGCTCATAGATTATCTTCGCCACGGATTCCGCAGATATATCTTCTGTGGGAATTGCTTCTGGCCATTTCGTTACTCTGTCGATCATTGTAACGAGGTATCGATGGCCTTGCGGTGAGGTGGGTAGCGGTCCGACGATATCTACGTGGATGTGTTGAAATCTCTCAGTAGTCACTGGAAACTTTGAAATGCTGCTCGATGTGTGTCTCTGGATTTTGGATCTTTGACATTGTAAGCAATTTTTGCACCAGACTCCGATTTCTACCATCATCGATGGCCAGAAAAACTTCTGGGACATAAGTTTGCGTGTCGTGCGAATGCCAGGGTGGCTTATGTTGTGTACGGTGTCAAATGCAAGTCGTCGAAATTCTTCCGGCATGTATGGTCGAATGTATGACGTTGATGTTTCGCAGTAAATAGGTGATTGAGATTCGGGCATAGTGACTCGTTTCATTGTTAAGTTGGCTTGTTGTGAGAGTTTCTTGATTGTAGCGCTGTCTTTTTCTTGAGCATGGGCGACTTTTTCATAGTCAATTAGTGATGGGCAAGTGATGCTGTCGACAGGTAGACGACTCAGAAAGTCAGCGACAGTGTTTTCTGCTCCGCTGATGTGTCGAATGTTCGTAGTAAACTCGCTAATGAAGATCAATTGTCTGGCTCGACGCGGTGTTTCAGACGCTGACGGTGGCTTTTGGAGCACGAAGGTCAACGGCTTGTGGTCGGTGAATATGATGAGATCGCGTCCTTCGAACATTTTTCGGAAATGCTTGACCGCCATGTATATTGCAAGTAGCTCGCGGTCGAATGTGCTGTAGTTACATTGTGCATCGGAAAATTTCTTTGAAAAATAGCCGAGCGGTTGCCATTTTCCGTCGATGTGTTGTTGTAGGACAGCTCCTGCACATTTATCAGACGCGTCGCTGAAAATTGCCAGGGCAGCCTTGTGCGATGGGTGAGCGAGCAAAGCGGCGTTTTGGATTGCAACTTTGCAAGCTCCAAACGCTGTTGTCGCTTCGTCGGTCCATTCAATGTTTGTTTTGTCTCTTTTCTTGACGTTGTGTAAGTAGGCATGGAGCGGTGCTTGCATTTCTGCGGCTTTCGGCAAGTGATCGCGATAGAAATTGATCATGCCGAGGAAACGTCTTAATTCTTCATAGACGGTGATGAGTCGTTCTTTTAATGCTGTGTACATATCCGCTTCTGGAGGGCTGTATAAGAGGTCGCTAATCTGTTCGATGTCCATCTTGTCGAGCTGAGCAATCACCATCTGGGCTAGCTGGGCTTGGCTACGGTTTAAATCGCTTGTTGCGGCTTCAAAGGTGAGAAACCATAGTCGAACCTTGTCGCGCCAAAAAGATGGGATTCGCAATGGCAAGGTGATACCGGCGACTTCTTGCTGAAACTTTCTCGTGGTCGTATTTTCCTCTGCTTGATTCTGCATTTTGCGCTTGTTGCTGTTCTTATGTAGGGGTCACCACTTTAGGGATCCTTCGTACTGTGGTGGTTATGGAGATTTTTGTGTGATTATTGAAACGCCGGTGGTGTGATTCGTACTGCGTGTTCACAGTGAATGATATTTATTACTAAAAGTTCCGTTATATATACACAACTAGCCTAATCTTCGTTTGACTTCGGCAGGAACTCGGGTCGCTTCGGCAGGCGGCGCGTCGCACGTGGTGTTTAGGATCGGAGAGTCCTGTTTGTTTATTGCGCTGGGAAAGTTCGGCTGGTCTTTGAGCTATTGGGTCGTAAACTGCAATTGTTCTTTTCGGCGTATTTATTCTTTTGTTTCAATGGTGGGAAGCGTAGACGATGCAACGGTGAAATATTCCTTTTATTGCTGTGCGTAGTAAAATTGTATTGTTGTTAAAACTGCATTTTATATTTGTTTATCTTCTGGTGTTATGGGAACGAAATATCGTGGGAAAGGACTGTAGTAGCGTAGCTACAGATCTATGCTTGGAGTTTCTCTGAGGGATCGAATAAGAAATGAGGTGATCCGTCAGAGAACTAAGGTTACAGAATTAGCAAGCTGAAGTGGCAGTAGGCTGGTCACATAAGCCACCGAACCGATAACCGTTGGGATAGACGTGTTCTGGAGTGGAGACCGCGGCTTGGCAAACGTAGTGTGGGACGTCCTGCGACAAGGTGGAGCGACGACTTGCGCCGAGTGGCTGGAAGTAGTTGGATGAGAAGAGCCGAAGACCGGGCTCAGTGGTACCCCTTGGGAGTGGCCTATGTCCAGCAGTGGACTGATACAGGTTGATGATGATGAAGTGCTTTTAATTTCATTTTACTTAGCCTTTGACCACCTTTGTTCTGTGTCTCCTGACATAATCATCACTTTCTTGGTAATGTGAGGTAGATATCATCATTATCAGTCCACGTTGCCACTGCTGGGAGTCTGGCCTTTTCTCGGAGAGAAAGAAAGGCCCGTAATCTACTACGTTGACCCAGTGCGGGTTGGTAGATGTCGCATGCCCTTCAATGCTGTGGTTCTTGGACACACCGGTTTCCTCACGATGTTTTCCTTCACCGTTTTGAGCGATGGTAAATCCACACATAACTTGTTAAGTCATAGGTGCGGGGCCGAGAGGATTCGAACTCAGTGTCGGTACCTTGTAAGGCGCGCGCATTATACCTTTACTTGTATATTTGTATGTAACAAAGGCATAATAGCTACGAATAAGTCCTACCTCCATGTCTATTACAAATACTGTTTTGGTCTAAGGCTTACGTCTGATTCAAACGATAGCTGTGTATTGTCTATAAGCCTTTACCACCGATTTCCAAGATCTTGTGCAGATGTTATGTTGCACTTCGAGACAGAATCTCTCTCAGATCTGTGTCAAGACGTACCAATCCATCTGATGGATTAGCATCACCACAGATGTAAATTGAGCTAGATAACGTTGCGTCACGTACTTTGCGTGTCCTAAGTTTGAGCAAAGCTTTAGAGACACTAAAGATAATAAAGATAAAGATAAATTTATTTTCACAAAAAGTACACTGTGTGTAATCAAACCGTTTAGCCAGCATACGCTGATAAAGCACCCAGTTCTCTTATTTTTCACCGACTTCTGTTCTAAATATCATAATTTATGAAGGTAAAATCTACTTTATCAGGATAAAAAGTAGTTTATAACACCCAGGGATAATGTATTTTTCTATTAGTGTAACATTTTTTGAATCGGATTAGTTGTTTCTTTATAAGTTTAATAAAATAGTGTCCATAAAAATGACTAATTACGCACTGTAAAAAATATTCTAAACTGGTTGGCCGAAAGGAAATGTTACCTACTGGCAAAAAGAGAAAAAAGGGGAAAATATATTTGGCCACTTGGTACATGACTATCAGTAGAAGTAAAGAGAGGAAGAGGTAGATCAAAAATTAGGTACAATACAATACAATAGACCAAGTCAGAGAAAGGACTGAGGCTGAGGACCAAACAAGAAGAAAAGTGCTCCACCGACAAGAGCTTTACTCTTAAATAAAGAAGAAAAAGGTACTATATGTTATGTTATCTAAGGTAAAAGTAAAAATGTGGTTTTCATTCATATCTAGTTTATTCTACATCTGTGAGCGTCACTGTCGGGCTTAAGTTAGGGCCGTAGTCAAAGGGAATTTGGAGAAGTTTGCACCGCTTTGTGGACTGCATCAAGTGAAATGTCACACATGTGAAGACCTCATTTGAAAATCTAAAGTGAGGGATTTAAAGGCATAAGTAGTTGCACGTTACGGTTTGATCTGCGTAGATAGAGACTTACAAACTTTTCTATACAATCTCGAATGACGGAATGACACCTTTATGTAGTATAGAACTACATAGTGGAGCTAATAAAATGATTTTAAAAATGGATAGTCAATAGTCCATTTTTATTTATTCAATAGGATACATTGTGACCACTTTAAAACGTCAAACTTAAAACTAGCTACGCCTGTTCCAACCTCCTTACGCCGGCAAAAGAACAGGCAAGAAACGCCCGGCAGGTAATTTTTTTGGCGCGATCACATTGACAATTTTATTCTTATCACTAATTGATTGAATTGGAGCAAGTTCACTAAAAGGATATTGTAAGAGTCTCAGGGAGCCGATGGACGCAAAGGGCTAATAGCCGTTCATGGTGGCGTTCACAGGGGGGCCTATGTTCAGCAGTGGACGTCTTCTTGCTGACGATGATGATGACATTGATAATTAGAAAAAAGGCCATTTCAAATTACTAGCTTTTAAATTTCACGGGTTTTTGACCGTTTTGAGAAAGTTCCCGGTTGTCATGCAAGGCCGGGGTCTGTCGCTAGTATTATAAGGTAGATAAAGTGACACCTGATTACGTAACTAAAACCCAAAATTTAAATCGCACAAAAAGAACGATACTTTCATAAGCTAATTAAAAATCAGACGTTTAAAGTAAGCAGCGACAAAGTTTTCAACAATAACATGTTTAAAACATTGTCGATGTTTCCAGTGTTTGAACATTGCATTGATATACAATATACAGTGTTTATGCATATTTATGTTCGATTTAACATTTAAATGGATCAAAATATAATTATGTATGTGAGGAATTATCACCGCCTGGCGCCAATGCTCATTAGCATTATGTTTTATTTCATTTATATTATAGTGTAAACGTTAATTATAGTAGTGGCGACATCAGCTGGGTAAAACCTAGCCAGTAATAGGTTGTTAGGTAGGTATTTTTAATTAATTTAATTCTTCTAAGAAATTTTTAACGAAAATAACACACTTATTTCTGAACTAGTTTACTCACTTGGGTAGGACATTATAACGAGAATAGGTTTATTTTTTGTATGTTTGTTTGTAACGAAAAACTCAAAGACCCTTTCACATATATAGAAAGCTGGAACATTAGCGAGTTACATAAGCGAGCAATATTATAGTTTAGCGATGGTGGCCGAACGGTTAGGCGTGCGACTTACAAGACGCCGACACCGAGTTCGAATCCTCTCGGCCCCGCACTATGACTTAATAAGTTATGTGTGGATTTGCCATCGCTCAAAACGGTGAAGGAAAACATCGTGAGGAAACCGGCATGTCCAAGAACTGCAACATTCAAGGGCATGCGACATCTACCAACCCGCACTGGGCCAGCGTGGTAGATTACAGCCCATACTCTCTCTCTCTCTTAGAGAAGGCCAGAGTCCCAGCAGTGGGAACGTGAAAGGCTGAAAATGATGATGATTATAGTTTTAAAAAAAATTGAAATCGCTATGACAGTTGTAATAATGTAACCCAAGGTATCAAAAATGTACATGTGAAACTTATCACCCGTGCGAAGCCGGGTAGAAGCGTTAGTTAGGCTACCCGGTTTAAAATAAAAGTAAAGGTAGACGGATCGATGCCTTACATTTATCTTCGAAAACACAAAATGCTTGAGTAACGAAGTTTTTATCAGCTGATCCTAAAAGTGAATTTTGTTCCCACCCCTACTGTCAGGATTATTGTAAATGCATAAGTGTCTATGTTGGTTTGTCTTTCCGTCACCTTTTTAATTTTTTTTATTTACGTAAAGACGAGTAAACCAGTCGCTGCCGGAACACACCGTAAGGTGTTTGGCGATAAATTCTCAAGGGTTGTAGCCTTGTAGCTAGCCAGGCATTATTGGTGAGTAAACAAAACGTCACATATGTCAATGTCAATATCAAATGTCGTGCCAGTGACAGACAGATAGAGCTCTCTCTCTCTCGCTCACTCACACACTGATTTCTGCCCTTTGCTAAATTAATGGTCGTGTGTTTTTCTTCACATTAAAAGTATCAGATATAATTAGTGCAATCTGCTTTTATTTTTTACAAATCCCATCAGGCATGCCCTAGAAAACGCTCTATACCACTAAACTATGGATTTATCACGATGTTTTTCGTCTGCAAAATTCAAAATTGCACTGAATATACAAGTGAAACCAGGGGCACAGCTTGTGATTATTAATTTGTACCATTAAGTTGAGTGACCATCCCAAAGATGGGAAAATAAATCAAAGCGAAGACACGACCGCGGCTCCAGGCCCGTCGGGCGGCGCGAAGCTTTTAAAACTGTCAGAGACCACTTCTAAAAAGCGATAACGTCTTGGACAGGGAAAAAAGTCGACCACTCTGTAAATATGTTGTAAATGATCGTGTTTTGGTGGTTACGAGCATGGTGTCCAACCAAAAAAACGGGTAAAACGTTAAAACTTTATCACATGAAAATAAACTTTGCCAGGAATTCGCGTAAATTTTTTAACGTTCGGCAAATTAGTGCTTTATTGTGTTAATTTAATTTTTAAGGTTGATGTCCTTTGCTGCTTTGCCCTGCGGCTGTCTCATTCTCCCGCACCACTCTTCCAGGGATGAAAAGTAGCATATATGCTAATCCAGAGTATAAGCTATCTCCATTCCAAAGTTCATTAAAATTGGTTGAGGCGCTTCAGAGTGAAAAAGTAACAAACAAACTTTCGCATTTATATAATTACTAGCTTAAGCTTGCGACTTCGTCCGCGTGGAAGTCAAAAATGGTTGTAATAGGATTTTTAATAATTTTTATATGTTTTACGTTATTAATTTTGGTATCGCTACATAGTATAAAACAAAGTCGCAGGTACAGTTGATAGCGATTGTGGCTCAGTGGTAGTGACGTCGGCTTATAAGTAGTAAAAAAAAAAGTCGCTTCCCGCTGTCTATCCCTATGCGTATTAGATTTTTAAAACTACATAACGGATTGTAATGCATTTTCAGCAATAGATAGAGTAATTCAAGAGGATGGTTTATAAGCTTAACACATACATACATGAATTATTGTACAGAAAAGCCGAAAACTTCAAAGAGTTGTAAAATACTGCCCCATATTAGTATGTATCTACATATTGTTGTGAATCGTAGTAATATCGTTAAATAAATCTAAGGTGTATTGTTTTAATTGTAAATTATATTATTAGAAAAGTATAAATCTAAGTGAAGTTATTCTATTTAGTGATGATAAATAAATACGTTGTTAGTTTAATTCGAAAAAGATGTTTAATTAGCGATTATTTTGTATCTATTAAAGTAAAATAACATTTTAGGATGATTTTAGTTCATGTAGATATTTGTATAATAAGAATAAATATTAATAAGTAAGTGCATTGTAAAATAAACATTAAATTAGTTAAACATAGCCATAATAAGTAAGTCAATTGATTGTAAAAATATCTTGAGTGTGCTCTCATTGGCCGAGGGCGTACTGAGAGGCGGAGTGGGGGAAAAAGAGCGATGAAAGAGTTTGGTCGATCGAGGAGCCTCATTCTGGTGTGCAGCTTGTAACTGGTTAGACATAAGACGAAGTGATTGTGAGAATTATACCTGAAAGTATCTAACTAGTGGTTTTTATTTTAATATGTATATTGTACACATTCGGAGCCGGGGCGGGTCGCTAGTAACACATGTTTAAATATTTGAATACTTATGAAATATAACAATCCTTATTATTGTGTAGGGATCTAAAGGGTAAATAAACATGAAAATGAAATAAAGCTTTGTTATATTTTGTGAATACGAAGCTCGCCCTTCCATCTGGTCAAAGTTACACGGAATATTATCTTTTTACACAACTACCACAGTATTTCTTTGTAAACAATGTTTTTGTGTTTTTCATGTAAGAGCTAGAATCACCAGGCTACTCTGAAGCATGGCACATACAACTGGCCGTGAGAGAAGCAGAGGAAAGCTGCTCTGCTGCTATCACTTTGGCCACCTTATATGTGTCGTTGTTCACTGGTTAGAGAGTCTTCACTACTTGACACCACTTTAGCTCAGAAATTGACATAGTTACTTCATACTTGTTTCCTTCAGGTAGTCCCGGTTATTGTGTAAGTCTCAGACCTTGGAGGCTGAGGCAACTCGTACGGCTTTGTCATCCTTATTGCCAATAACATAATATAGCTTCTCCTATTGTGACCAGAAATTTACTATAGATTTCATCTGCTAGATGTTTATTTATAATGCTAGAAAGCCTTTTCACTTGTAGTTTGTAGTCTTCTGATAGGCTATCCCTGTATTTTACCCAAGGACTTAGTGCGTCTATAATCTGACAGAATGCCAGCATTATAGAATAAAGTTCACGCATTGTGTGTGGCGACTCGCATAATGCTTCCTCTAGGGCAGAATCCCAATATTTGTCGTTCTCTAGCACGCCAAGTTTCATGCAAGCTAATTGAAAAGTTGGCTGGATACCGTTGACGGTCTTTAAGTCATCGTAGTGTTGAGTTTTCAAACATGCCATCCTTTTATATATATAGAGAAGATAGATAAGTGAAGGATATTTTCTGGTGGCAAAGTTGCTCATCTTTACCATAAAGGCGATATAAAAACGCGTTAAATTATGTACCAAACACCTACATTAGTAACTAAAAGTGAATCATATGATTACTAATACATATATCTTTACTGGACCCTTCAAGTATTGCTTCTAATAAGGAACAGGCAAGACTTTTTCCATACAACCTTTAAATTTGAACTTGACGCCTTTAAGGAAAAAATAAACGTTTATAAATCTAGTGTCTAGTTTCCAAGAAGAAAGCGTGTCAAATTTTGACTTCGAAGACCTTGTAGTTTTTGAGATGTCGTAACTAAATAACTTGTATAAGCCCTTTTTAGGATCCTATAAATCTTCGGCCCGATTTTATTGAAACAGCTATGTTTTTTTTTAATAAAAGTAAATATCGGGGACAATTGCACACAAATTGACCTAGCCCCAAATTAATTGAACATGTTGTGTGTTTTACACTGTGTTAAAACAAGCCTTGCGACTCGCGACGTTGATGTGTGTGTGAGTGCGTGCAAGTATGTGTGTGTTCTAGACCGCGTCTACGTAGGGTCCAGTCTGTTTGCATTTCATAAGTTTGCTTTCGAGGCTCTGTGCAAACCGTTGGCTGTGAGGTAAGGAATGTAGAAGTTTACTCAGTAAATGGCGCCTGAGTAGGGTAACCGCCCGTCCGAGATTTTTGGCCTGCGTTACCATACTTTACTTGGCTTTTTGATTTGTCTGGTTTTTAGACTTCGGAGGAAAATTAGAATCCTACTTAATATTATAAACGTGAAAGTTTGTGAGTATGGATGGATGGATGTTTGTTACTCTTTCACGCAAAAACTACTGAACGGATTTGGGTAAAATTTGGAATGGAGATAGCTTAACACATAGGTTACTTTTTATCCCGGAAAAAGGTTCCTGCGGGATAACGGAAAGACGCGGGTGAAACCGGGGGGGGGAGTGCAGCTAGTAGTGAACAAATGTGTAATAGTGTTTTTATGAATAAATTAACCTAAATTGTTAAAAAAATTGTTTAATCATGTTAATTTTTCATTAAACTAAAATAAAAAAAAAATATTAAATTTCAAAACTAAAATGCCTGGAAATTGATACAGCTTTTATCAGGAATTTTGAAATGTCTGTATGGTAACCCTACGGTCAGAGTCCTTGATAGATTTTTTCAATCATTTCTTCCTCTTTGTTTATTTTTTTTCCAGGTTATTAAATAACGCAGGCACGTTTACTATCTTGCATGTCCTGCAATTAAATAATTTAGTGCTCGCCTGTTTTTTAAACAAATAATTTTGTTTCGTAGCTAAAGATAGATCTAGAGTGATCCGTTGGCCAGTTCCGTCATCTATCCCCAGTTATAAAAAACCCTCTACATTTATTGCCAGTCACAATATTTCCAGAAATAATAAAAGAGGACTTCACACCAGATATTGTAGTTTTACCAGTTCTTAACCGAATCATATTTGTTTGTCAGATGACAATCTCTAACTCAAAGTTGGAGATACGCATCAGAGAACCTGATATTTTAAAAGTTTATGTTATAAAAGTTGGTCGAGTCACCTCACAGATGGATGTGATAAGACCTTTTTCAAGTTAGTATAACCAGTCCGGAAGATTAAGAGACTGGATGGATTCAGGAGTGAACCTATCGGAACAGACACGTTTTGCTAACTCATTTCTGGTACTAAGCATCTGTTTACTTCTTAACGTTTGATCTCAAGTCACCTGATGCTAAGTGACGATGTTATCGAAGCTATGCCTGGTACACCTGGAATACTTAGGTGCTTGGCGACAGATTCTTAACTATGAAACATATACATTACCGAATAGATGTCTCCGTGTCTCCATCCGGAACCTTTCGTCTCTTACGTGCAAACGCTTACCTGAAAGATAGAAAACCAAATTAGTTTGATTGCAACATGGAATAAAATAATGAAATGATCAACGATTGAAATACTTGCAGAGTGCTAGCTGCGCATACTCCATGAAGATGGGCGTTTAGACTGTCTGAACATAGATCTAGTTATTTGACTTACAATAGAGACTTCTAGATCGGCATGAGGTACCCTCCGACACCTGCGGGGTGAGTCAGTTGAAGCCATGGCCTTAATTAATATCAAATATCTTAAATATCTAAATTTTGTCCGTAGAATAAGCATGTCTACATTCCATCTCTCTTAAAACCTAAAAATAGTTTTCGTCAACGGTAGACAGGTTTATAGTTCAGGTGTGACAAGGTAATTAATAATAAATTATAAGGTATGCTCTCGGTCACTTAATTGACGACTGAGGTGTCTATAAGCGATGATGCCGACCCGCAACGCCCGGTTTCAATAACCGATCTATCCACGACTTGCCCTACTGGAGATAGAAATTTGACATAAGAACTATTCATTGGAATTCAAATATACAAACATTATACCTACCATTGTTATTTATAATTTATATTTTTTACCGTATTTTTTATGGTTATTATTAAGATTATTTATATATATTTTTATTTTTTTTTGTTTTCGTATCCGCACGTCACTCAATAGGGTCTTGGCTGAAAATCAGCGCTGTGGATTCGTCCATAGCATATGCTGAGCCAAGTCCTTTTTGGGAGGCACTGTACACAGCAGCAGTGTTCGCACCATCACGTAATATACTATACCTACTTATCTACAATTTAACTGTTTTTTTGTGCGTTTCTTTATTTTTTGTTTCTTTATTGTGTACAGTCTTTTCCTGAATAAATTCTTTCTCTCTCTCTCTCTCTCATAAGCTCCATAGAAGTAATGTCAAATTTATGTCAAACCGTCGATAGATCGGTTATTTAAACCGGCCGTAAGTCGCTGCTATGAGCTTTCGGCGAAGGGAAACATCGTGATGAAACCACAAAGAGAGTAGTGGTAGAGTGCTGTCTAGCGCTTTCCTGGCTAGCTACCATCTTCAAGTTAAGAATCTGTCGCGAAGCATCTATTGTTGCGTTCTGGCAGCCTCACTCGTGAGCCAGTTCCCAATCCAGGTGAAGCGCATCGTCACCATATCCCAAACAGATTCGATGCTACCACTACAAAACTTCCACTATGATTGTTTGTGTCTGTTCCCAAAATCTTTTCATGAATTTGACAAGGGCACAAGGCCGGAGAAAATCAGACATAATATTTATACTTTTGTTTCGAGTTCGTGCTATTTGACTTCTGTTATAAACAATCATGCTGCTGTTCAGGCTTCGTGGAACCTATTCCGTGGCACGTTTGGTTCGGACCCCAATTCGTCTGACATCACGCCTCGCACAAAATACCATATAACTAAAAATAGCGGCCAAGTATGATGTGCACTCGTACCTTTTAATGGAATCATTCGATTATGAAAATGTCTCAAGAAATATCGATTACAGCCATTAGTTCTGAACCAGTGCGTTGAACTATGCTTGGAGATTCCGTGAATGACAAATCGAAAATGAGGTGATCTGACAGAGAATGTAGCCCATAATTAAAAAGCTGAAATGATAGTGGTCATGAAAGCAGCAGACTCAAGAACCGTTGGGGTAGACGTGTTCTTGAGTGGAGACCGTAACGTAGTATCGTTTGAACAAACGTCACCTAATGTTATGAGACGAAATGGCTAGGGAACTGGCTCTCATGTGAGAGTGCCAGAACGCGCCAATAAGTGCATAACAACTGATAAAAATATAGTAGGACTAATAACGTTGTTCGATTAAGAAAACTAGTTACTTATCAACTTCGTAATCGATTAATTATCAGTATAAGAAATTAATAAATGTCTCCATTGTGACAATTAGTCATGATCAACAGCTAATTAAAAAAACTAAAAATTAATCAAATGTTCATACATTAACGTCACAAAATAGCAAAGCGAAAGCTGGCTATCCTTTGTGTTAATTGCGAAATAAAAAGTTTCTGAGGGGATGCGTGGGTTGCCATATATGTGATGCTACTATTCCACACATTTTAGACTTTGTTTTGTTGATCATAAGCACTATTAAGAATGCAGGTTGTAAGGCGGTGTTTACAACTAGTCTACGTTTTTTTCAACACCGCAAGGTTAGTGTGGGCGCAGCCTACATGGACATTATATGAGTTGAATCTAGGCGCGAACTCGGCCCTGACGTAATATTCTACATCATACATTTTCAATGCAAGAGTGCACGCTACTTCTAGTTCTCTATGGCTCTAGAACTACGAGCTTGAACTGCAACTTTTATGTTAATTAGTATTTTTTTAATTACTTTCCTTCTGTATTTTTCCAGCTTATGGTATTGATTCTTTTTTTAATTCAGGTATCTTTTCTCTTCTTCTGAATCTTGGTGGTTACATAGTTTTAGATGGAAGACCAGCGCTGGTCGTACGATCAGCATTATGCTGTACCTGCATTGAGAACTGGCTTGCAACTGTGGCTGCCGGAACACACCGATAGGTGCTTGGTGACAGAAGGTAGCACTAGAAAATATCCTACCACCAAGCTATGTTTCCATCACCTGTTTTCCTTCACTCAAAGCTCAAGCTCATTGTAGGATTTGCGACCGATTGAGACACTACTTGCTGTTAGAAGTCTTTTAATAAAATTTTACTAAACATGCGTATTAAAATCAAATCGCCAACCTGTCGGTTTAGTAACTCTAACCACAAACGTTTCTTCAGTATTAAAATTACACCAGCTGTACCTCGCGTGAACTGCAGTTTATCGCATATAAAGTATTCTATGATAAATGTTAAAATTTCCAAAATTAAAGTATGCCAAGTTACTCCTTAAAACATTAGCTATATCCGAGTGAAAGCCCCGTCATAATTGGTCCAGCCGTTTCAGAGATTATCTGGAATAAACAGACACATAAAAAATGATTTTTTGATTGATGTAAGTACTTTCCTTACCTGCTTACTTTCATATGCATTTAGTGAAAAGCTGTTAATGTGAAATTACAAACAGATAATT
The DNA here is from genome assembly GCA_931315375.2 of Opisthograptis luteolata. Lineage (NCBI taxonomy): Eukaryota > Metazoa > Arthropoda > Insecta > Lepidoptera > Geometridae > Opisthograptis > Opisthograptis luteolata. Next base: position 15,695,998 of record OV928033.1, read on the forward strand.
TAATTGTATTTATGTGTATAGATAGATTGTGAAACAGAAACTTTCTTTTACATAATAGAATAGCAAAAAATAACACCTTCATACAGCGATGGAAGGATTCCAAAAAAAAAAATACAGTCACCCCCGCTGGAGCAGCGAGTCTAATTGCTTTAGCGACTTAGTTAGCCAGCATCCTGTCAGGAAGTTTTTAGCAAAAGCTTTTGCCTGTGTTCCTGTTGTCACCTGATAATTGGCTTAGCAGGAAAACAGTGAGTTGTTAAATTATTTTTCCTTCATCTTCTATACATATACTTTAGCTACAAATAAGCAAAATTGAAGTGCATGTTTGTAATTTCAAATTTTTACTAAACTCTGATGAAAGTATAAGAATATACGGTACTTACATCAAAAACCAATTTTTAAGTATTTTGTGTGATTGTCTGTCCATCTGTCCATCTGTTTGTTTCAGCTAATCTCTGAAACGGCTGGACCGATTTTGACGGGACTTTCAGTCGCAGATAGCTAATGTTTTAAAGAGTAACTTTGGCTACATTTATTTAAGAAATTTGTAAGATAGGTTCTCGAGTGGCGACCACGAACTGGAAGACGTTCTGTAGGCAGGCCCCCCACTAGTTGGACCGACGACGTTGTAAGATGGATGCAAATGGGCATTCATGTAGAGTTCAACAGTTCTTCCAGCCGACGATGTGGATGAAAATTAACTAATAGGTATTGAATTAACATTATACATTTAAGTAAACATATTTACATCATTAATTATTAATAGTCATTCATATTGAAAGACTCAGTTATTATTATTTAACGTTCATTCCATGTATTTTAACGGGTTTACTTAACCTAAATAAATTTTCACTTTTATAACTATATTATATTACATTAACATCGAGTAAATGTTCTGAGAATAAAACGAGCAATCTCACAAGGTGGCCTTTGTCGTTAGGTTTATTTATATGTAGGTATACCTACCTATACAGTGCCCAGCAATTGACATGACACATTTAAAAATAAGTAAAAAAATCGATGGTGGCCGAACGGTAACAGTAACCTCACAAGGCACCGACACCGAGTACGAATCCTCTCGGCACCTAAAAAGTTATGTTTGGATTTACCATCGCTCAAAACGGGGAAGGAAACCATCATAGTGAGGAAACCGGCACGTCTTAAAACCACAACATTCAAGGGCATGCGACATCTACCAACCCGCACTGGGCCAGCGTGGTGGTACATTAGGACCCATACTCTATCTCTGAGAGAAGGCCAGTGTCCCAGCAGTGGGAACGTAAAACGTAATAGGGTGATGATGGTGATGGTAAAGAAAATCGGTTAATCTTGTGTCATGTTTTTAGTTTATGAAAGTGATGATGTGGTTAAAGATGGCGTCACGATACACCTGGATCGGGAACTGGCTCTCAAGTGAGGCCGGAATACACCGATTAGTGCTTGGCGTCAGATTTTTAAGGGCATTTTTGGGCTAGCCAGGCAAGTACTAGAAAATACTCTACCACCAAACAATGGTTTCATCACGGTGTTTTCAAGGTGTCTTTGTTTTCTGTCTGTAAGGATTGAGTGATTTACTCTATGCAAGTAAAAAAACATATTTTTAATAAGAAAGAATAAACTCTGGAGCTAGGTGGTGTGCCATTTAAAAAGCCGGGAAGTGTATCTAGCTACAGTACCTACTTGTCCAATGCATTCGCTTCATCAACACACAAACGAAATTTACGGTCAACGACAAAAGTCGATGAAAAAAAAAACTGATTTTATTCATCATCTCAACCACCAACCTTCGACCGAATCATCACTCAACATCAAATGTTTTGTGTTGTGGTCAAATGCTACCTCGCAAGTTGTAAGAAAAAACGAACTTATGTGATCTAATGCGCATTAAATTTTGGGAAATCGAGTTTGATCCGCTACTTTTCTCGCTGACTGTACAAGCGGTATGTAACTCACAATCTTTATGTATATTATGTTCGCCTTGAATTGATAACGCGTATTTACTATTTGCTTCGACCCGAATCGCGCACAAGGCTTTCTTGTACTTCATCCTTGGAGATATCTCCGACTGTGACCTTGGAAGCGTGGTCACCAAACATATCATTGTGGAAGTCACCGATTGCCTGCGACTTTGCTTAAGCTAAGATTTGACGTTTTGACTACAAGATCCATCATCACCATCATCAGCCTATTACGTTCCCACTGCTGGGACACAGGCCTTCCTTCAGAGAGAGTACGGGCCGTAATCTACCACGCTGGCCCAGTGCGGGTTGATAAATGTCGCATGCTCTTGAATGTTGTGGTTCCTGGAGATGCCGGTTCCTCACGATGTTTTCCTTCACCGTTTTGAGCGATGGTAGATCCACACATGCAGGGCCGAGAGGATTCGAACGTCTTGTAAGGTGCACACGTTACCATTCGGCTACCATCGCTCTACAAGACACCTGATATTAAATGACGATGTAGTCAAAGATGGCGCCTCGCTACACCTGGATTAGGAACTGACTCTCAAGTGACATACCAATAGGCGGTGACAGATTCTTAACTTGAGATTTATAGGTAGCCAGGCGAGCATTAGAAAATGCCCTGCCACCATGCTATGGCTTAATTTAATCACATTGTTTTCCTTCACCGAAAATGTCTAGCTCATTACAGGATCCGAATCCAAGACCTAGGGGCCGACGTCATTACCCCTGAGATATGATCGCTTCCTCATCCATGTGCGTCATTCGTACTGTAAAAAGTCTAAATTGATAATTGAGAAAGTAACCTCAACAAACAAACATAAAATCATCTGCGTACCTTTAATAGTAGTATTTTAAGGAAATATGTTTTTTCGTTATTTGATTTACAACAGTGCTTCCTTACAAATCAATAAACCGGTATACAATATGCCTTCTTAGATTGCGAAGTATGTTTAGGTAAACACAAAAATGGGTCACGGAAATTAAAGGAAACCGTATCCGTGGTTTTAATTATTTGCAGGTACCTACTGCCTACTTACAGTCACGTGGCGAAACGACATCTGTTGTTTAGTAAAGAACAATTCTTTTTTTCACGGAATTCGTGAACAAAACATTGGCTGTAGGGAGAGGGGACGTAGCTGCGGGTTACAGCTATACCAATATTATAAAGAGGTAAAAAAACATTGGCCACTTTTCATATTGCCCTGGACCTGACCGCAATTTTATTTACTTTTTTTTCATTTTGACGTCACACGATTAGTGTATTTGCCAGTGTCAAATATAAAATATTTCAAACTCAGAGAGTTGTATCAAGTTTAAATGATAATGATGATGATGATGGATGGATGATGGGATGAGGATAGTGTTTAAGACGTTTTTCCATGGTCCGGTTAACAGTACTACCGAAAGGAAAATATTAACCGTGGTACGGCGAATGTACCACGGAATGTAAAAATTAACGCTGGTCCGGTCGACTGTACTACCGAAAAGATTTTTCACTATGGTCCGGTCAACAGGACTATCGCGACTGTACCACGGGCAAGGAGTGGACACGGCGTAGCTAGTTTTAAGTTTGACGTTTTTAAGTGATCATTTGTATCCTATTTTAATATAAGTATGTATTTGATATTAGTTGGTACTATAAGTAGGTATATCGTGAATCCATAGGGTCGCCTGCATCGACTCGATCGGGGCGATACGGTCGTTCTTCGACCTGCGTAGGCGCATGTTTTTTTTAAGGCACAAGAGAGAGCGGAATTAGCAAAGAAAGCAATTTTGATGAAAATACAAGATTTGAATGATGAAAATGAACACAATTGAAGCTAATATAAAAGCGTGCTAAAAATGGTACCCACCCATTTATGTACGAAATGTTATCTGTATAGAAAAATGTGTCTTTCCACATGATTAAAATATGTATAAAGTTTTTTTTTGGGACACACGTGTTATTTTTTTTTTTACAATATAATACACATTTACCTAAATCTTGGGTTACGTGTTAAATGAAATTAAATCAGCTGCTAGCTCACGGTTTCAAACGCGTGGACTGCAATTTAACGAATTAAAATGTAACCTACAAAAGATAAAGATAAATTTAATTTGTATAAAACATGAGTAGTTAATACAGACAAGTGATGTAGGTACAATGATGTTATGCTATTAAAGAAGCGTCATGTTTTGCCGTTAATGGCGTACAAAATTTAATAGATAACTAAATATAATAAATAAATATCGGGGACAATTGCACACAAATTGTCCTAGCCCCAAATGAAGCTCGAAACTTGTGTTATGGGTACAACGATATACTTATTTATATTGTAGATAAATAAATATATATATAGATAGAAATATCCAAGACTCAGGTACAATGAAAAAAGATGAAAAAAGCACTATTCGTTTTATACAAATTTTAACACTTTCCTAGCAGTTTTTCAATTTTTCTTTTCATAGGTTATTTTATTTAAAACTATATTTTAGATTTTTTTGTGATCACTGTCCGCTTGCCTATTGAGTGGTGACAGTGATGAATCTCTCTTGCTTTGTCCCTCAACAATCCCGATTGGGCAGAGGTCGAGTAAGTTTACTAAAGAAAGTCACGTGGGCAGCGGCGCGTGCCTCTCGGCTCAAATCAGGCTTCGCTCATTTAAATAAAAAAAGGCATAAGTAAAGAGTTAGTGAAAATTATGAGACATTAGAGTTATGGCGTTAGCCGTCAACGCTATTAAATGCTGGCTTATTTACCTTTAACTTTCCTTACTAGTGTTAGGAGGTATGAAACATGCAGTTTGTGTGTTCTTTTGCCGGCGTAAGGAGATTAGAACAGGCGTTGCTAGTTAAGTTTGAAGTTTTAAAGTGATTATATGTACATACATATTGTATCCTAATATTTTATATAGCTTTAGATTTTTTTGATTTGTTGCCAGTATTTTAAGGAACTTGGCTTTTGGGCCACTATCAAAAATTGCTACTCTGCTCGGTGCTTTTGAAGCGTAAACGTTAACCTTATCATACCAATATTATAGGTGTGAAACAAACTCTGTCTGTCCGTGTGTTTGAAACCATGTCACGCCTCAACCTCTGAACAGATCTCGATAAAGTTTGGCATAAAGATAGTTCAAACCATGCGAAATGAAGTTGAATAATTTTGAAAAAGTGAACCTTGTAAATTTAGAACCATTGCAACGTCTCTTCGATGAAGGAATTTAATTGAAATTGCGACATGGCGAGTAATATCTCATGTAAATTGATATTAAATTGATTCTGTAATTACGACTGTTTACCACAAAGACGTAGGTATGCGTTACGAAATCTTGCATTGTGTAACTAAATCATTAACGTGTCATTTAGCGATCACCGGATGTTTTTGACGCTTAGCCTTTGACACAGTTGCATTATCGTCGCCCCCGCTACACTCGAAAAGCCTTTAAAATATTGAATAAGAACACCTACACTAGCTACAGACAAGCGTAGCTACTTGCGCACGCGCCGGTCCCAAGCTCCATCTTCAACCGTTCGCCTCTACAGCTGTTCGGTTCACTCAGTGTTGCCAAATCGGTTTGAGATTTTAGGGCTAAATTGAACTTAAAAAGAGCTTTAACTGCCCGAAAAGGAAATAAATGCCAATTAAACAAAGGTACTTGTTTTATAAATTTATTTGATCAAATTACTGTGTACGTGTGTAGGTTACATAAAAAATAAATAAAGGTTTTATTGTTTGATCACGAAATCCAAAAAATGTACCAAGTTTGTTATGTTTATTTGCGCGTCTGTCGTGGCATCGTAACTCCAAATAAACCAGCTGATTTTGATTTTTTTTTAAATGTGAGATTTCCTAGATAATATTATTGTTGTGATTTTTAAATTTCAATTTAGGTTATTTAGGGCTGCCGGAGCAAAATGGGGTAGCGCTAGCGTTTACCATCTGAACATTTTCCGCCCATAGAAAACAGAAGTTTTTTTTGGCCTAAATCATTCATTAAAGGGCTAAACTCCAAAAAGCCGAAAAAGGGCTAGTTCAAGCCTCGAGAAGGCTAAGCTGGCATCACTGGCTCCACTGCAGCAATTGCTTAATAACATGTAGGCTGTCGCGTTGGATGTTCTTCACATCTAGTTTTCATCTCGCGACTGCAACGCAAACTCAACCGTACGGCATAAGGTACAAAGCAACATTTCCAATCTAACAACTAAGTACCGTTTCCAAAATGGAGTTACGTCGCGGTGTCGCAATTGACGCGTGCCTAGTCCAAGTACTGATTGTAGCACCGATTCAAATTTGCCGTTTCCAACCTTATCTCTCAACTGATTGGGTTTAATTTGGGATTGCGGAGGGTATGCCGTGGCGCAGTTGCCACGTGGGATGGCGTTGACGTCATTGGGCACAAAGAGGTACCTTCGAAGTCCTGCTAAACCTTCTGACTATATAATTTCACGATAAGGCTGAGGTGTGTGTCTGTGCTGTTGGGAAAATGATGCTTAAGGCTTTTGAAGGAGTGATAGGTTACAGAAACTAGACAAATGAATTGTGTAAATAACTGATTGTATATAGGTATATAAGGGTAGGGACCAGTTTGAATTTTTCATTGGCATGTATCTATGAATTTAATATAGAGGCAAAGTTGTTGTACGTACCTACTCTTACCAAAGTATATTTGTATAATTTACTAAACTGCTGATCCGGTTTTGATATTTCATTGATAGAAAGCCACACACATTTTTGATTGTTGTTTCTTTTACTTAATGCTAATTAATATATTGGTCTTTACATTAATTATAATTGTGTAAGATTTGTTTATTTATTTGCATTTAGTGGGTCGTCTCAATAAACTACTGATTATTACAAACACTCTTTCACTAATTACACTATTCTTAATTCACAGACTATGTTTTATTCTGATAAAGTAGAGTTCCCTGTAAGAATTCAATATATTTGACATATCTAAGAAAGTTAGAAAACTGACTGCTTTATGAGCTCACGCTGGGTAAAGGTTTGATTGAAGTTGAAGAAAGAAATGTGGTCTGCAACTGTGTGCAAGGCTGAGGTGCTAACAAACACACTTTCGCATTTATAATACATATTAGTAGGATAAATATAAATTCTCCATATATAGAAAATTAACACTGATATTGATAATAAAAACCTATAGTATCCTGTACCTACCTACACAAAGGAGCTTTGTCATACCTAAGCCAAATTCGAAGAAACTTTAATGATTTGATATATTGATTCGCAAAAGTTGTATAGTGACGCCACGGCTACTATCCGATACCAACACAAATGATATCCTTTTAGTTAGGGAATAGTAAAAAGTAGAAATTGGTCAAAATGAAAAGTTAAGTGTAAAAATGGGAGTACAAAAATGAGAGAAGAATCTGGTTCCTGAAACACAGTTCCCACTAGTTCGGGAACCAGAGTCTTCCTAATTACTTTGTAAATACTACATACTGTGTCAATAAATGCCTTTGGTTGATTGATTGATTGAGTTATATATGTCCTTACTATGTATGTATGTATGCATGTATGTATATATGTAGGTATGCATCGACTTGACAACTTCCTTCTCTTGTCGGTGTATAAGGAAATTTTTTTTTTTCTTTTTTTACTATTAACAGGGTAGCGTTAGACCACAAGTCACATGATGTTAAGTGACGATGTGGTCGAAGGTGGCGCCACGCTACACCTGGACTGAGAACTGGCTCTCAAGTGAGGCTGCCGGAACACACCGATAGGTGCTTGGCGACAGATTCTTAACAAGAGGGTGGTTGCTAGCCAGGCGAGTACTAGAAAATACTCTACCACCAAGCTATGGTTTCGTCACGATGTTTTTCCTTCACCGAAAGCTCAAGCTCATTGTAGGATTCGAACCCACGTACTACGGATCGCAAGCCGACGTCACTACCACTGAGCCATCATCGCTTCAAAAATTCCTTGCTATGTGCGTTTCGCGGCTTCATCTGAGTACTTTGTTTTTAGAGATTGCCACCTTGTTTTTATTGACAAGGTTATGCATGGTGGTGACACGCTACACCTGGTCTAGGAAATAGGTCTCAAGCTTGGTAAGGCAGTTGCGATCTAGGCCTTAAATCTTATCTTACTAATATTATAAACGTGAAAGTTTGTATGTATGTATGGATGGATGTTTGTTACTCTTTCACGCAAAAACTATTGAACGGATCTGAATGAAATTTGGAATGGAGATAGCTTATACCCTGGATCAACACATAGGCTACTTTTTATCCCGGAAAAAGGTTCCTGCGGGATAACGGGATGTCGCGGGTGAAACCGCGGGTCGCAACTAGTGGTTATATATATAGATTCCGGCGTAGTTTTTCGTTTTGGATTCAATTGATTTTTTCGAACGAGTTTTTTTTAATTCTAATTCTGCATTTAAATACTGAATTTGTTGCTGGCATTTATTTCGCAAGCAACGCAATGATTAAGTGTTTTGTTTATGCCTACTTTATTTTTTTATATATAAAACGCGGAAGTGTTTGTTGTTGCGAAATCGATGTATAATGATGATATATCGAAGCGACTGGTCGATGCTACCCGTGACCGAAATGCTGGACGTTATTTTGCGCAACGAATAAGCAATGAATACATTTATATATAAATACATAAATACATTTTCATTTTTTTTTACATTTTCATTTTCAAGCATTGCCATTAAACGCGGCAATGCCGCCTGCATTATGGAAACGTTGCCAACTGGTAGTGGTTTACTAGATTACGTAGTTTGTTTAGTTTGATAGGTAGTCTTATTTTATATTTTAAGTTTGAAATATGTGTGTTTATTTTGTTACTTATATCCTCCTATTACAGAATGCATTTGTTTGTTGTTTTAAGTGTCAAAAATATCGATTTAAACAGTCGAGAAGTCGAGATCGAGATATCAATATTATTTATTTGTCTCATCTTTATTTCACTAAATTAAGATAATGAGTTTAGTCGAGTATCGTTTTCTAACAACATTTTAAGACATCTAACTGTTCTGTTTAATTAAAATTGGATGGTTTGAGAACAATAAACAGGAGCAAAGAAATTAATACAACAAGCATACGTGGCCTGAACTTTATAAATACGAGTGACGTGAAGGCAATCCAGTATACGTCTGCACTCTTCACTCCTGGTCGTTCCCCGTACGTCTGTCCCTTTCATGCGCCCGCGCAGCCTCCGCGGTGATTCCGAGAACTCTCGATCACTATCAGCTTGTAGCTACGAGGGTATTCTGCCTAAATGTATACAGTTTTGGAGATGTTTTAAGGCTCTTCTGTCCACATCACCCCGCAGGCGACAGAGGGGGCAACGAAAACGTTTAAAACTTGCTAAAAATAATTAAGGCAATATTTTCGAAAAATATTTTTAATTTTTTTTTACTTTTATCTAAATCTTCAATATAAAAAAAACTTCCTTTTCTTCTGTTTAGTCTTTTTTTTATGTATTCCATGATTGGAAGAAACAAGCAGACGACCCGCCTGATGGGAAGCGGTCACGGTTGTTGGACATTTGCAACACCAGGGGAGTTGCCGATGTGGCGCCATTTTCAAGCAGGTACCTCAGCTTTTCTTAACTCGGAATGCCTTATCTGTGTCCGGGGAAATAGTAACCTCTTTGTTAACCCAAAGTCTTCTTACAGATCTACCGTCATTTCTAATTCAACTCAAATCTGTTGAGCCATTTCAACGTGAAGCTGGGACAAACACAGTCGCTCACAAACTTACGCATTTTGTAATCACGTTTTTATATATAGGTAAGTTTTAAACGTGTATATGTATATACTTTTCGGAGTTATGCAAACAGAGGGTTTAAGTACCAAGTAATGACCCAAAATCAGATTTGTACTAGATAGTGATAACTGGACTAAGATAGTAGGGGGTCGATGATACTGATAAGCGAATGGGTAAACTGATAACACCGGCCGTTACTTGTGTTTACTGCCTCTAAGATTATGTTGATATAGAATTAATTAAAAATTTAAGCGTGAAGGTTTCAAACTTCAATATATTTTATTTTGTAAGATACTCTTAAAACTAGCTACGCCTGTTCCAACCTCCTAACGCCGGCAAAAGAACGATTAAGAAACGCCCGACAGGAAATTTTTTCGACGCGATTACATTCAAATTTTTAGTCTTATTACTAATTAATAGAATTCCACTACAATCCCAGTCCAAGTTTACTACAATGTTTGAATCCCATATGATATGTGCATCGTCATATCGCCCGTGTCAATCCACTGCTGGACATATACATCTTCCAATTTACGCCACTGAGGCCAGTCTTCGGCTCTTCTCATCCAACTACTGCCAGGTACTCGACGCAAGTCATCGCTCTACCATTATTTTTGGGTGCGAACACAATTCCAATTTTTGTCTTATTACTAACTGATTGAATTGGAGCAAGTTCAATACAATCTGAAGCTTTGTTGCTTTGTTTATCTTAAGTTTATACCATTCCATATTAACAAGCAATGCCTTACCTATTAGAGATAAAAATTTGATACAAGCTAAACTAACCTAACTAACTGAGATGGCGCAACGACCCAAAGTGAGTCTTGGCCTCCTATAATAACAGAAGACGCCACTTCGGTCTGTCCTGCGCCACCTCCTGCCAGTCCTCCACCTGGAGCTAGCGCAAATCCTTCGCGACTTCGTCTTTCCAGGGATACCTGGGATGGCCGACAGGGCAACATCCACCTAAAAGTAATGTAAAAAATCTAGTAGGACAAACTGGATAATAATCTAAGTCGTACACTCTTGTCAAGTGGTCGTGGTTGCTGTAATGCGTTGTCTTCGGCTTGGGTACCTCTGACGGCAATGTGAGGCCATTTTTGCCTATTAATGGCGTCACGAGAGCATTGGGTCATGGATGCGTCAGTGGCCTTTTGATGAGATTAGTCCAGCGAGTTGGAGAACGGCCTCGGGCTCTCTTCCCTTCAACCGGACCCTGCACGACAAGTCTCTCCATAGACAGCTCTTTTCTTGAGATGTGACCAAAGAACTTCAAGATTCGTATCTGCACCCACACAAACTGGATGATATATGGTTATTAATTTACAGTGTAAGTGAATTTAAGAGATCTACCTCCACGATCGGCGTCTGCCAACGACTTCTTTTTTGCATGGAATGTGAGCATTATGTTGCGTGCAGCAAATGGGCTTTTTTCAAACAAATCAGGCTCGTGTCAGAACCCTCAGGGTGCTACATTATAATTTTCAACCTAAAAGCTAAACGCTTTGGTGTTTTTTAAGCTGTGGTAAACACTCATTGAGGTTAAACATTTCAGAAAGTATTAATTTTGCAAATTGTTTTGAATAATTAGCTTTGCCTCAAGGTGACGTACTAAATGCAATGTTACATAGTACGTAAGCTACGAGGAATTTATGTACGATGATTAGAATTAGGTGATGAAAGCTCGTGATGAAACCATAGCCTGCTAGATATTCTCTAGAGCTCGCCTGTCTATCTACCACTATTCCTAGCGCCTATTGGTGTATTCTAGCAGCTTCACTTGAGAACCTGTCCCCAATGCTGGGCGCCACTAGCGACCACATCGTCACTTAACTTCAGGTGACTTGTAGTCAAACACTACTCTGTCAAAGTAAATGAGAGACCAGAGAAGTTGGATAACTGCCTAGGCCCTCACTATGACCGTCTTAGCACGTAACGCGCCCATGTTATCTACGTGGAATTATCACTAAAGCACGTAATGACGTCATATGTTATTGGCAAGGAATCTTAATGGTCATAGCAAATAAGGGTACTGATAGTAAACGCCGCGCCTGAGACGTCAGTTTTCAAGACAGAGGATACAAAGTTACACTGAACTGTTAACTACATATTTGTGGTTGGAATTTTTGAGCATTTATTGGATGATCTTTTTTAAGAGCGCGGTGGGTTTCAGGCCTTCTCTCACACGCTTCAGGCTGTCCTCTTAAATCTCTAATTTGAGCATTAGTATGCGACGTCATCTCTATTCTTCGAATTTAATAAACATATTTGAGATAGCAACGACCTCAACAGTTCAAGTGAAAGTTTAATTCTGAAAATTGAAATTCGTGTTGGCCAAATTAAACGAAATAGGTTGATTTTAAATTTTGTGCAACATTTGCCTTGAAACTTTTTCCGGGATGAAAAGATGCCTATGTGTTAAATACGGGAATAAGTACATATAGCTTATAAGCTAACTTCATTCCAAATTTTATTGAAATTTGTGGAGCCGTTTTATAAAGAAAACGTATAAAACATACTCACGACTTAGACATCCTGATGATGATGTGAAATCTACCAATCCGCAATGGACCAGCAAGGTGGACTATGGCCCAAACTTTCTCTGAGAGAGGACAAGTTGAGTCGCTTAATTTTGTAATCTGAGTGGTGAAAATGTAAAAAAAAAGGAATGACACACGATCAAGATACACACTAAAATGTCTAATTAATCTTATTTGTGTCCCTGTATCAAAAGTAGGAACGTAGGCTTTATGATAAAAAAATCCTTCCTACTAATCCTACTTATCATAAACGCGAAAGTTTGGGAAAATGTATTTTTACCTACGTATGTTTTTTGCCCTTTCACGCAAAAACAACTGGTCGGATTTTAGTGAAATTTGGAATGGAGATAGCTTATACCCTGGATAAACACATAGGCTACTTTTTATCCCGGAAAAGGGTTCCTGCGGGATAACGGGAAGATGCGGGTGAAACCGCGGGGCGCAGCAAGTATAATTATAAAGCGCTCTGAAATAAGGCAAGGCAAGCCCTTTTCGTATTCGGTATTATAACTCTAACCACACTGTCTAAACAGGAACTTAGCCACATATTGTTAAAGTAGAAATATACTTGGACCATTTAAAACATTGTTCAAGGCACTCGACTTCTCTCGACTTCCAGTTTTCCCTAGTTCCGAGAACCGTTTACCAACCTCTTAGACGCTTCTATGAACAACAGGACGTAAGAAGTTTACCTACATTCATTATTATTTTTAGCTAAACCTACCTCGCTCTGTCATTAAAAACGTTGCAGAGTTTCACCTGATTTTAAGTGACGATGTGGACCAAGATTGTGAAACGATATACCTGGATTCGAAACTGGGGCTGCTGGAATACACCAATAAGTTCTTAGCGACAGATTCCTAACCTAAGAGTGGTTGCTCGCCAGGTGAGCACTAGAAAATGCCCTACCAAGCTATGGTTTCATCACGATGTTTTCCTTCACCGAAAGGTCAAGCTCATTGTAAGATCCGAAACCACAGGATAAAAGGTTTATCCCTAAAGTACTCCACGAAAAGCTCCCAAACTACTCCTCTACGAGTAAAAACATCGATATGTTTTTTTCACATGCCCATGTCTAACGTAATTGCATAAAATTTAAAAGCTGTAGCCAAATGGATGAGCGGCAACATCGACTGGCAAAATTTTACAACGCACGAGGGCAGAGAAATCCAATTAAATGCGTCCAGGTCCAAGCTTAAAAGGATTTTTTTTTAGATACAAAATTATTTTTATCACAGTCAGGTCCACTGATCAAATCAATGTTGAAACAGTGTTGTAAAAGAGACTTGAAATTTTCAGCTTGAATAGTTTGAAAACAAGGATGTTTTTAAAAATCAATGTTTTGATTTTTGTATTTAAAAAAAGTTCAAATCTGAAAGTAGTCTGTGTAGACAACTATTTTGGTTACAATCACCTCAAAACATTTTCAAAAATTCACCCTTTTTCAATAGAAAGACGGGAAAAACTAGCCAGCTTACAAGTTTACTCGCTTAATTTTGTAGTCTGAGTGGTGAAAATGGAAAAAAAGGAATGACACAAGATCAAGATACACAGTAAAATGTCTAATTAATCTTATTTGTGTTTTATAGAGCCACAAAGTGCCGTATCGCATAGTTAGTTAATACAGTTCATATTTTATTGGAACAATCTGGATTGAACTTGAAATTGCCGTCAAATGTCAGCTCCCATATTTCTAGTGTAAAAAAGGTCATATGAGTTATTAATTTTGTAAGTATGGAAAAATGACAATATTCCTGCGGACGAACCTGAGGCGGGTCTTAGTCATCCATAGACAGCAATACTTGATAGATACGTAACGACATAAATGAAGAATGTCTCATACAAGCTCAGATATTTACAGCTTGCCTCTAAGGCTGTCCGCACACGGCATCGAGCGTAGGAGTATCGTAAGACACGGGTAGTATGGCACGTACATCTTCAAACAAGTCCGCGGACGTAGCAGTGCGGCATACGCTTCTCTGCGACAACGCTTCTCTGCAACGTTTCTCTGCGACAACGCTTCTCTGCAACAACGCTTCGCTGCGACAACGTTTCTCTGCAACAACGCTTCATTTGCTGACTTGTTTGAAGGTGTGCGTGCTCGTACGGCTCTCGTACAACGCGCGCCTTACAATATGCTTATGCTACGACGCCGTGTGCGCAGGGGGTTAGACAGCAAATCGCCTTTCCTATGTAGGTAGGTATAGTTTAGACCCAGGAAGCTGTAGATTATTTTCCTTTAAGGCAAAAGAATAACGTAGCAATGCCTCAACGACGGAAGTCTCAGTCACCTAGATTTTCTTAGGCCTAATTAGAGAGACTTGTGATTAGGAGTCCGTATATGCAGGCCTAAAAATAGGAGAGCGTTACTTAATATTACGCGTGAAAAGAGAGACGGACATAGTGCCTCAAATGCGTCAAACTAAATAATTCGTAGCGTTATTAAAAAAACTATTCTGAGGAAATTGTCAGTTAAGTTTATTTTAATTCCGTGGAAATAATTAATTTTGCTATCACGGGCCCTGGAACGTTATAGTAAACATGGAACTGGTTGCACGTTTGTATTGCGTTTAAGTGATATTTTAGTTTGCGTCCGGTAAACATTTTAGCTAAATCTGTAAGCAGCTTTTTAGATTTTACTGCAGCATTTGTACATAAGAGGCTTACCACCTGCTTTTGAATAAACACGAAACGAGAGAAATTTGGCGTCCAAAGTAGATAAACGGCAAGTAGTACGTGCTGGCGAGAATTGAATGTATATTTCATTTATTTTATATTTTTACACTTACAAGGTAGCGTTTGAGCACAGGTCACCTGATGGTAAACGATGATTTAGTCAAAGATGGCGCCTGAACTGGGAACTGGCTCCCAAGTGAGGCTGCCGGAACACACCGATAGGTCCTTGGTGACAGATTCTTAACTTGATGCTAATAGCTAGCCAGCACTAGAAAATGCTCTACCACCAAGCTATGGTTTCATCACGACGTTTTCCTTCACCGAAAGAGTGGAGGTCTACTGTAGTAATTATAATTTTGTGAGCACTGTTTTGTAATAACTACGAGAGCATTGAAGTGAGGCACTGGATTTTACAACGAACAACGTGACTCCTCTCCGATATGAATTGCAATGGAAAACTAACATTAAGTCTATGGACAAAGGTGACGAAAACATTTTGATGATGATCTTTTCTACCATCATTTAATTTTTTTGTATGTTGCTTGCATAAAGTTGTAATTTGTCTCATTGCCGGTGGTTTTGCTTAACCTCCAAGCAGGCAGTAGCCGAGTCATTATCTGGACAGTCTCTTGGCGGTAGAGTACGTAAAAACAAGCCGGACGGAATGCTGCCCCGTTTACTTGAGAGAATGGTCAGATTTCCAAGTGGTCCCTCGTATTTAAACTGTTAAAGAATAAATGTGGTTTTATTATTATATTGATATAACGACAAAACAACAAAATATATACAGTTGGATAGAAAATTAAACTAAATATTAATTCGATATAACATATATTCAGGTAGAGTGCCCAAGAGACTGGCGACATTACCTCTTTGAATGACTAGGCTTATTCAAATTTTCTGAATCAGGTTTTTTATTTGTAGTTGAGTTAAAACAATTTATTTTTTACTCTTTACCGGTTAGCGTTTGACTACAAGTCACCTGATGTTAAGTGACGATGTGGACGAAGATGGCGCCACGCTACACCTGGACTGACTAAATAACTCAAACCTCAAACAATCAAGTTTTGCTGAAAATTGAGGCTAATTACTTACACCACATTCTCTGTAACTATGACATAAAAAAATATGTAAAGCGACATGTAAGAAAAATGCATAAAAAACATGACCCCAATTTAAGTTATGACTGTTTCTCTTGTCTATAAATAGCAAAGACTTTTAAAGTACGTTCAGCATTAAGAATTTTTTTTCTTTGATTTTCCTTCCACACCAATGTTTGCCATTTATAGGTAAAACATAATGTATAAGACTCAACCGTGTTAAAACTGAAACGCTCACTGAATTTAAATTCTTGCTCACAATATTTTTTATTGTTAACTCCGATTTACAAAAACTTCGTTTGCGCTACGCGGGACCTACGGGAGCAATATTTGCTCCCCGATAAGATAACAGATGGTAGGATCCGCGTTATCAACCGTACAAACATACAGATCGAACGGTCAACCTCCAGTAATAATAAAATTTGAAGTTGATTCTAACAATTTACTCAGTTGATAAAGGCGCCATGGGACATCAAAGTCAACCACTGGTAGCTACGTTTCCCATAATATATATCACTTCGTAAGCCGTAATCGCCTTTGGAAGACCAATAGCGAACATTAATTACAAAGCAGCTGGAATAAATCTTAATTTTTTCTAAGAGAGTTAGTTGAGTTAGTTAATTTTTTATACTAAACAGTAAAGATACTTATAGATTATTTATTTATTAAACACATATAATTAAGAGCATCATCATTATCATTATCAGCCTTCCACGTTCCCACTGCTGGGACTCTGGCCTTCTCTCAGAGAGAGAGTTTGGGCTGTAATCTACCACGCTGGCCCAGTGCGGGTTGGTAGATGTCGCATGCCCTAGAATGTTGCAGTTCTTGGGCATGCCGGTTTCCTCACGATGTTTTCCTTCACCGTTTTGAGCGATGGCAAATCCGCACATAACTTATTGAGTCATAGGTGCGAGGCCAAAAGGAATCGAACTTGGTGTCGGCGTCTTGTAAGTCGCACGCCTAACCGTTCGGCCACCATCGCTCAGTCAAAATTAAAAGCATGCAAGGTGTTAAATTATTGGGAAGGTCCTCCACGTTTTACCTAGAAAATCGTTAAACATATGACATAATAATAATAATGATGATGTGGTAATCACATTAGTCTTCTAGTAGAATATTAAATCATTGGAAAAAATATGTCTTTGTCTGTTTTCCTTTAAATGCTTCGCCAATCGAAATACCTATGTTCCAAATGTGGCAATTGCGCTCACCGGACATTGATAATTTCCCCTGGCAACACTGATAAAGACGCTAATATTATAGCTGTCAGTAGGCAGCAAGGTTGTTCGATCTTGGTGCTTATTATTTGCATAGGCTAAGCAATACCTGAATATTTATTCACAGATAAAAACGTCGGCTACGCAGAAAACGTCTTCGTGATATTTAAATAAGTATTTTTAAGTGGAACCGATATTTCTCGGTTATGCTTAGTAACTGATATTGCACGCTTGCCAGTGTTTAGGTAAGTACGTAAAACGTAGTGAGTGACCGAAGCATCATATTCGTTTTCGGCCAGTTTGACGTGAAACGGAATGAAAAAGAAAATGCGGAGTGCGTTCAAAACATCCAATCATCGTGTAAGTTAAAAAATGTCCTTAAAACTCCGAAGTTAAAAAATCTATATCTTATTTACTGCACTTTCTTTAAAATATCTTTTGTATAATCTTAATAGGCAAAAAATTCAATTTTTTATCGTATTTAAATCGTTTTCATACGACCTCGGGTCCGTTTTGGCCGTTGTTCTTTTGCATGTTAGACTTTTTTACTTTTAAACGATTCCCAAAATTACGTCATTAAAATTATCCCTTGCTGTCATTCTGATACAGTAGCGTTTTAAGCGACAAACGCGAGGCGAGGGTGTTTGCAAAAAAAATCAAATCTTGGTGTTTTATCAGGTGACGCTGTTTTAAAGGGTTTTTATGGCAAATTCACTCATCATCATCATCCGGAAGAAGTCCACTGCTGAACATAGGCCTTCCCTCTTTAACGCCACCATGAACGGCTATTAGCCATTTACATGCATCAGCTCCCTGCTACTCTTAGAATGACATCGGTCCACCTAACAAATTCACTACAATACCAATATTATCACCACCCTCATGTTAAGAATCTGTCGCCAAGCACATATCGGTATCTTCCGACAGCCTCACTTGAGAGCCAGTTCCCAATCCAGGTGTAGCGTGACACCATCTTCGACCTCATCTCTTAACATCAGGTGACTTGTGGCCAAACGCTACCATGTAAGAGTAAAAAAAAAGATATTAAGATTTCGTTTCATATGACTTGAAGTTTAGTAATTTTATTGAATTGTGAATTAATCCTCAGATATTTACGTCAATTGTTTTTTTTCTGTTTAAATAATAACGCTATTCACCGAACGCACCTAGCAAATGTCAAAGCTACATATAACGTTGTTCAATCAGTGAGACAGTGGGTATACGGGTCGCGAAATCTAGCACGACGTACGTACAGATTGCGAAATCCAGTACGAAGTACGTACAGATCGCTGTTCTAGTCTAGAGATTATGTAATTTTATATTTTTGTATCGTGTAAGCGATGCAAGAATATAAAATGCAAGTTTATATGAATTATGAAAGGTACCCAGTAAAGGGCAGAGCTTTGTTTAAAAATATGTCTATTATCTGCTAATTCACAAATAAGATCTTGAATGTGTGTGTGAGTGAGTACAGAAGTTTGACACTTGCCGAAACGACCCGTCATTTCGGAAACAAACGCTTGCGTGTTTTAAGGATGAACAGCGCCATCTAGTTTCAACGGGCAAAGTCGCCTCGCCAAACCCTTAGAGCAGGGGTGGCGAACCTGTGTTAACCTACGTTCCATTTAAATAAAGGTGTAACGAGGCCGTTAGGCGCAGTCTTGTCTTCGCAATCTTGTCTTAATGATAAATGAAAATGTTATAAAAAAAGAGCATCATTAGAAAACTTGTTACTTGCAGCACAATATTGTTTTTTTCCAGCACTGATAGCCGTTAACACACATTGATTTCTAAACAAAAATCGTGCCTGAATTGCCTGATATATTTTGTCAAGTGCCACCATTGGCACGCGTGCCAGTGGTTTGCCATCGCTGCCCTAGGGCATTTTTTATTCTATAACAGAACTGGTTGGGAGGGGCGAAATTCCCTTGACATTTTATCGGACGCTTACTTTGTTATTGTGTCTGTAAGGAATTGTAAGTTGGTACAATACATTTACGTGATTTTATTATTAGGTTTAAGGGCTAGTTTTTGGTTTCGTAGTCAAAGTTGACTGTAGTATAGTTGAAAACGTACGAAAACATGTTAAACATTTCATTTTATTAGTATTTCGAATCAAAAAAAATGCTGTAAGTAGATTGAAAGGAAATTCAAGGAAATTGAAAATACTTAGCGTTAAAAAATTGTAAGGATGCTTATTTTCTCTAAACATACAAGAAATAAAGCTCCAATACTTTTTTATTAGTAAAACGAAGGAACTCAAACAATTTTTAAAACGAAGTTAGCGATAAATTTGAAATTTATATTCAGCGATCAATTTAGTACATACAACAAGATATTATGCTTTTTAACATTTGTAACCAGGACCAGAACCAGGATTTTGGGAGATCAACATCGGAAATACATGGAGTGATTTTTCAAAGTGCAAAAATATTTGGCCCTTAACCGGAAACGAACCCGTGACCGTTGACGGCGTTGGAGCGTCGCGACTTTACTTCATAGCTAGGGCAGCTAGGGGAGCTAGGGGAGCTTGCCTCAAGAGGACGACTCCGATATTATATTATCCTGATAATTAGGGCTATTTACAACCATTTAATTATGATAATAAGAAATCTAATAAAAATGTCGTTAATTATGTTAATCTACGTGATACATAGCAGAGGGCCTAGAAACAAAAAAGTATTTATATATATTTTTTGTAAATGTGCAAAGCGCCCCTTTTTTAACCGACTTCAAACGAGGAGGTTCTCAATTCCACTTTTTCAAAGTCAAAGTCAAAGTCAATTTTTCTTCATTCAATAGGATACTTTTTGATCACTTTAAAACGTCAAACTTAAAACTAGCTACGCCTGTTCCAACCTCCTTACGCCGGCAAAAGAACAGGCAAGAAACGCCTGGAAGGTAATTTTTTTGGCGCGATCACATTGACAATTTTATTCTTATTACTAATTAATCGAATTGGAGCAAGTTCACTAAAATCCCAAGCTTTTTTTTTTGTCATCTAATGGTCCGATATTTTTAATTAGCTTTTAAATAGGGCTGGTGCGGCGGCTGAATCTGCAGAGGGCCTCAAAAGGCGCAAATATGGTAATCTCGACAGTGGATACATATTTGAGCCTTTTGGGGTCGAAACGCTTGGACCGTGGGGACCGGGAGCGAAATCGATATATAATGATATATCAAAGCGACTGGTCGATGCTACCCGTGACCAAAATGCTGGCCGTTATTTTGCGCAACGAATAAGCATTGCCGTTCAACGCGGCAATGCGGCCAGCATTTTGGAAACGTTGCCAACTGGTAGTGGTTTATTAGATTAAGTAGTTTGTTTAGTTTGATAGGTAGTTTTATTTTACATTTTAAGGTTTAGTTAAGTGTTTTTATTTTGATCTATAATATCACAACTGCGAAAATAACATCGTATTAAAGAGTACATTCTATTTATATACCCATATCAAATAAGAAATTCAAATCACATATGTGCTTTTAATTAGCTTTACTAATAAGATTTCTCATTATACGGACTTGAAATTTTGCTATCGATAAGTCTTGAATCTTTGTCTTCTCAGCGGTTTTTATGTTTGTTAACTCAGAGCTTTCGACTGGGTGAACCGATTTTTATGATTATTTTTTTATTTGAAAGCTGGGTCCCATTTTAGTTTTTAGCTGTACTCCGCGGTTTCGCTCGCGCAGTCTACAATAAAAAAAAAATTACCTAGATTTTTTTTTCCAGCGATATCTGGAACGAAGACACGAAGGATTTGCGCGAGCTCCAGGTGGAAGACTGGCAGGAGGTGGCGCAGGACAGACCGAAGTGGCGTCTTTTGTTATCGGAGGCCAAGACTCACTTTGGGTCGTTGCGCCATCTCAGTTAGTTAGTTAGATTTTTTTTTAAATAAATTATCTATGTAATTCCCCAGGGAAGTCTTGATTAAAAGTGTATTTTTTACTTCTTTCAGGATATGGATCCATCAAGATGTTTTCCATCAGCGAAAGCAGATGGATTGTAGGACTCAAACGCCGGACCTACGAGTCGCAAGTCGACGTCGCCACTGCGCTATCATCGCCTAAAATATGTATAAGAAATGTATGAGCTCCGAACACATATTATGGTGCCCTGGCAGGAAGTTCACGGCCGTTTGTTCATTAAAACCTGTATTATTCTTTCACTTTCTACCCGTAACGTTTTGGATTCCTCGAATTCAAATACGAAGATCAATATGGACATATACATATATATGTTGTATGTACACAGAGCCTATACATACATCTATTAGAGCTCATTGACTCATTATATATACATATATAACTAGCTGTTACCCGCGGTTTCACCCGCGTGAGCTACAGTTTATCGCGAGTATCCTATGTCCTTCTCCAGGGTTCATACTATCTATGTACCAAATTTCATTTCAATCAGTTCAGTAGTTTAGGCGTGAAAGCTTATGATATTCTGAATTCTGTATACTCCAAAATTATTCCCGCACTTCGGTGCCAGCGCGTTACCCGCTGCGCTGCGGCCACTGCATGGCCATGGATGGCGGGGCGGGGCGCGGGCGGCGCGGTGGTTTTATTTTCCATTAGATTGACATTTTAATTTCGTAATATCTTTTGAATGGAATGTCCGATTTCAACAACTTCAAAATCCGAAATGTCTATTAGTTTTTTTGATTAGTATTAATGTATTATAATCATCCAAATATGTTTACGCCTGAAATTTATAATCGATCCTGATCCGTTCTCCGCGGTTATGTATCGATATGTCATGTCCTACCTACTAGTACCTACCTACCTACTAGGGCTTGACATATTACTGCGTTAGAAATGCTGTAAATACCGAAGGATGTAATTGATTGATAAAATTAATTTTAAGGAGTTCCCGGGAACTCCAAAGAAATAAAAATGGAATGATCTTGCTACACTGAACCTAACACAAAAAAATATTTAAATCAGTTTAAAAAAAAGTACCTACCCGTTTTTATTTTTAAAAACTACACAAACAAAAATATCATCTTCAGAAACTTGAGCTGGTTTTTCGTCCATAAAAAAAAGAAATTTGTACGCGACTTCTTAGCAGTACTTAGCACAAGTACAAGACAAGTAAACTGTAGAGGCATTTCACAGTAGATAATTCTCTCAGTGGAGGCATCTCTAAGGTTTTGTTGCAGTCGTGAGCACGACGCTCGAGCGGGCGGCGGCCACGACTGCGCTATCTCGATGCGACGTCTGCGCAAGTCCTTTTTCAATGATATACGGGAATCATTAAAAAACCGACCAAGAGATGGACTCGCGCACTGAGTATTCCGAAAAATGTTTTCATCCCTTCTATTCGAAAAGTGTCATTTTGTTCCTTTATAAACGGAAGCAAAGTAGCTCTTTTCTCCACTAGACTTTTTAACGGGCAGTAATGAGATTTGAATTTGAAACATGAATCGAATGCAAATTGTGTATAAATTACTGGCTGTTAGTGTTGGTTGAACGGTGCGGAGAGGCACGGTAATTGTAATTGACCTTTTTACATTCATGTCATTTTCTCATAGAAGGAGATGAAAAGTAGAGTATACGACACGGAGCAAAAATATTTTTCCCTCAGGCGATGTACTATTTTAGAATCACTCGCTATGCTCGAGATTCTATTCTACAATCCTTCGCTTCGCTCTGGATTCAAAATGGCGCCCTCACCGTAAACATATTATTTTGCTCCCTTTTCATACAATTATATTTTTATGTTATTAATTTTATTCATTATCGTCTCTTACTGCAATTCTGTTTAAGGTTTGTAATGCAACGTTTCACAAATTATAAAATCGATTTATGGGATGAACATTTCTTAAGCAATTGAAAGGTTCAAAACTAGAGGCGCTGCACATCACATGAGATTGCGGTCAAAAACGAGCTAGACCGAAAACCGAAATGGTTCTCCTATTTCCAATATTTCACACCTTTCATGTGGTTACAGTTTAAACCTCCAACACGCCTTCAATTACCCTTCAATTAGTCGTCCCCTACTAATCAGTCAGGTCTTTGTTCTCATGTACAAGTGAAATACCTTCGGCGAACGTGCCACCTTGGTTAGAGCACGCCCTAGTCATGGCCGTTTGCGGACTGTTAAACCGATAAAAGTCAAAAAGTCAAACTATTTTTAGTATGATACACATCGCTCGACGAACCGATAACCCATGGGGAGGAAAGGTTTTCGAGTGGCGACCACGAACCGGAAGAAAAAAAAAAAATAAAAATAAATATTAAAAAAATAAATAATTTGTATTTATATTTGAAGACGTTCTGTAGGTAGGCCCCCCACTAGGTGGACCGACGACATCGTAAGAGTCGCAGGGAGCCGATGGATGCAAATGGCTAATAGCCGTTCATGGTGGCGTTCGAGGGGGAAGGCCTATGTTCAGCAGTGGACTTCTTCCGGCTGATGATGATGATGATGATTGAGGATACTATATAATATTATGAAAAAAGCTTCTTGAGAAAAATTTCAAAACGAAAGCTAAGAAAAAAATGTGAATATTTTTATTGTATACCCTACGGGAAGGAATACACTGATGCAGCAGATACGACCTAATAACTATCTAAATCTACTCATTATCTTGATAATAGATCCTTAAAATATCTGATAATAACAGAGCACGGGTGTTTATTCGTTCCTTCTTTGTTGTAGGCCACAAATCTTGCTAGCGCTCTGTATTTTCATAAGGACTCTTATTGCAATGGGTCAAAGGTTATTTTCTAACACCATTCATGTTTTTGGAACATTTTGAGTCTAGAGGTCAAAGCAGTTCTTTGTCCGCGCCGCTTTTACAATTGATGTATTCGAGAAGATTCATAGGATTGGAATCAGTTATTTTGAGATACGTATATAATTTCTGTACATTTGATATCATAGCGTCGGCATTCCTGGGGAAAAGTTCAGCCACGAACCATACCCGTTATTTAGTAGTTTAATAATATTGTAATTATTGTACTTAGTCGAGTCACAGAGTGTTTTTTTTTAGTATGTATTTACAGGGTAGCGTTTGACCACAAGTCACCGGATGTTAAGTGACGATGTGGACGAAGATGGCGCCACGCTACACCTGGACTAGGAACTGGCTCTCAAGTGAGGCTGGCGGAACACACCGATAGGTGCTTGGCGACAGATTCTTAACAAAAGGGTGGTAGCTAGCCAGACGAGTTCTAGAAAATACCCTACCACCAAGCTATGGTTTCATCACGATGTTTTCCTTCACCGAAAGCTCAAGCTCATTGTAGGATTCGAACCCACGTCCCACGGATCGCAAGCCGACGTCACTATCACTGAGCCACCATCGCTATAAAGTACCACAACTTAGCCAGTGATTCATCCACCAAACAGTTTTGTACTAACATTGTTCCAGGGCAATGTTTTCAGTTAAATTACAGGCATAAAGGGATATGTCATGTGATGATTATTCAGGTTGACGAGCGCAGTGCATTGCCGTCTTCCATAGATCCTACTTATACTATAAACGCGAAAGTTTGTGAGTATGCATGTATGTTTGTTGCTCTTTCACGTAAAAACTACTGAACGGATTTGAGTGAAATTTGGAATAGAGATAGTTTATACCCTGGATTAACACATCATCATTATCAGCCTTCCACGTTCCCACTGCTGGGACTCTGGCCTTCTCTCAGAGAGAGAGTATGGGCCGTAATCTACCACGCTGGCCCAGTGCATGTTGGTAGATGTCACATGCCCTTGAAAATGTTGCAGTTCTTGGGCATGCCGGTTTCCTCACGATGTTTTCCTTCACCGTTTTGAGCGATGGCAAATCTGCACATAACTTATTAATCATAGGTGCGAGGCCGAGAGGATTCGAACTCGGTGTCGGTGTCTTGTAAGTCGCACGCCAAACTGTTCGGCCACCATCGCTCGCTCATCGCATCGCGCTGGATTAACACATAGGCTACTTTTATCCCAGAAAGGTTCCTGCGGGATAACTGGAAGACGCGGGTGAATCTGCGGGCGCAACATTCACACGTAGATGTTTATAAAAAGAGAAGATAAGTCGTTGTAAAGCAAAACCTCTTCAACAAATCTTAGGCCTAACATCTCCAACGCCGCAATTCCGAGAGGAACCGCGGGCGAGCGCAGTCCTTTATTTTTGTGCCCTGCTACAAATTGGTGCCTCCGAACACGGTCCAGTAAGGCCTTGTGCACGATTCTTGTCGTTTTTTTCTTATTTCTTTCTTGTTTGAGGCTCGTGTGCTCGTTTTGTCCGACCTCGGGCTCGCGGCGAAGGTCGGTAAGTCATTCTGTAAATCACTGAGCTTTTCAATAAGATTGACAGCTCTTGACTTATCGGTTACATCATGCGGTGGATCGTAACTTTAAGGTGTTGAGTTTAAAATGTGTTTGACAGTTGACAGTGTGTTTTTGTAGAAGGGTTATTAGTTAGACGTTTTACCTAAACCTAAAAAGAGCTTGGGATCGTAGTGAACTTGCTCTAGTAAGTACAATCAATAAGTATCTGCCTACTAATCTACTAAACTTTTAAATGTGATCGCGCCCAAAAAAAGCCTGCCGGGTGTTTTTGCCTGTTCTTTTGCCGGCGAAAGAAGGTTGGAATACGCGTAGCTTTGACGTTTTAAAGTGATTATTATCTTAAAGCAATAAGAGATCTCTTTTTATTTTGTTAATTGTAGTGTAATCGAAGATGACACCTGGAGTGGAATTCCAGCCAATACTTTTGGAAATAATCTTTAGAATTTGACATTCGGTAACAGAAGTGTTCATTTCTGAAGAAGACTAGCTGTTCCCCGAGGTTTCACCCGCGAGGACAACATTTGATCGCGATAAAAAGTTTTCTATGGCCTTCGTCAGCGTTCAAACTATACCAAATTAGATCAAAATTGGTCAATCCGTTTAGAAGGAGACGAAATACGAACACAGGAGTTTTATCTGAAATGACCTATCTACGAAATTGTTTCATAGAAATGGGTCTTGACTTGATAAAAACACAAATTAATAAATAATTCATGCGGGGTTCAATTTAAATAATTCCATTATGCACTTAACTTTAAGGTAAAGTACCTGAACCTTTCAAACTTTTACTGACTTATTATCAACTGGTTGCAGTTTAGTACTAGCTGTGCCCCACGGTTTCACCCGTGTGGACTATACTTTATCGCGATAAAAGTATTCTATGTCCTTCTCCAGGGCTTGAACTATCCCTGTACCAAATTTCATATAAATCGGTTAAGTAGTTTAGGCGTGAAAGCGTAACAGACAGACAGACAGAGTCGCTTTCGCATTTATAATATTAAGTAGGGATTATACTCGTAGGTAGGTAGGTACTGTCAGCGAGAAAAGTAGCTGATCGTTTTCGATTTTCCAAATGTGTTTCAAATCAGTAATTAGGTATTATTGTTTTTTTTTTTACATTTTACATGGTATCATTTTGACCACAACATAACACACCTGGTTTTAGGTGATGATGAGGTCAAAAATTGGTGTTTAAGATGATGAGGATAATAGAAAAAAGTGTAATAGTTCAGCGACTTTTGTCGTTGACTGTACTACCGGCCGGACACTAGTATTGTGTAACAAAATGCGTTATATATGTATATATACCTTATTTTACTTGCATACGAGGGTAAGAAGTCAAAGATACTTTACATTGCTAAAGAGTTTGGGTTTTTTGAATGTATTTAACATGAATACATTTCTTTTAACACCACTTTTTTATTGTAATTTTGTACGTCAATGTTTCCTATTGACGGGATTTAAATTTTTTTATCAAGTTTCGTACTTTATCTACTTTCCTCTACTTTACATATTCTATCTTTCTTCGTTCATTAATTCATCATCAGCTTATTACTAGTTAATACGTTCCCACTGCTGGGACTCTAGCCTTCTCTCAGAGAGAGTAGGAGAGTAGGTATGGCACAGTGCGGGTGGTAGATGTCGCATGCCCTTGAGTGGTATGGTTTCCTAACCATATCTTTAATTATACGTGTCAATAATCAGTTTTCGTGTGCTAATCTCGCAAACACTCGAAAATGGATCGACCAATCCTACTAATATTATAAACGTGAAAGTTTGTGAGTATGGATGGATGGATTTGTTAGTTACTCTTTCACACAAAAACTACTGAACGAATCTGAATGAAATTTGGAATGGCTAGCTTAAACCCTGGATTAACACATAGGATACTTTTTATCCCGGAAAAAGGTTCCTGCGGGTGAAACCGCATGGCGCAACTAGTTTGAATATAATATTTCATTGTATTTTGTTCACCCTACTAGGGTGTTTTAGGAAAACCCCAAAGGAACTGTCAAAGTGTCGAAATAATAGAAATTGGTAATTTTGTATGAGAATTGCCAGGTGTCACGAGGTTCACTGCAGGTCATCTAGTTGTTTAAATTTTACATTATGAATGAAAGTGTTTGTTACCTTGTCCTTCTTTCAAGCAGCAACGGAGTCATGGATCTTCGTATTATTGAGGGTAAAATGTGTTTACCGGAACCAAGACAGTTTTTCTAAAGAACGCGGTGAGATATCAAGTTGAATTTTCTGTTACATACGCAGCTCTACGGTCTCTTTTAGCTATGATAAAATCAAATTTGAATCAATCAATCAATCAAAGGCATTTATTGACACAGTAGTATGTACAAAGTAATTATGAATCCTCTGGTTCCCGAACTAGTGGAAACTGTGTTTCAGGAACGAATGAATGTATGAATGTTTGAATGTCAATAGGATCAAAAAATATGACTTTATGTCGCAACTTTTTTAAGGGTATCAAAACCTGTAGCTTGCACCGTTGACCTAGAATCATGAAATTTGACACGAAGCTAGGTCTTACAGTATATGTAAAAAAAAGTCTGAAAACTGTACATTTTTAGGTTTAATAACAAAAAAAATTAAGTTTGTTTCCTCGGTGCGAGACTTCTTCTCCCACTTGGCCGGGTTTTTTTCATAGGCATAGTTTGTGGACCGGATAGTGATTTAAGCAACTTTTTATTACCTACCTCGAGAAAATGCACGGTAGGTAAAGGTATTTGCTCTTGGCATTCAAGAGCCGAAAATTATTTGTGTTAGTAGAATAGAAAAGTGCTCTTACATAACGCATTAATAAGATATACTTAAAGTAACAATCACGACGAGACGCATCTCTCTGTCACGAAATATGCTTGTGTGGTCATCGGAACCAGTACAACAATGATCACTGTTTCTCGTAGCGCCGTATGAAATCGTTTGGGAAAGCAAAAGTCGAGGGGTCACATTAAAATGGCCACTTTAAGATACACGGTTAGAAACATGACAAAATTATAGACTTAGAACAGGAAAATGTTATTACGTCTAACGTTTCTGGGTGAGTCTTTCGGGAAATAAATAGAGTTATTATGTAAAAGTACACTTTATGAGACCACCTGTGTAATAGATAGATAGCCCTTTTTAGTTTACCTAGACTTTGTTAACATTTGCACGCTTAATTTATCATAAATAATAGAGTTTCTGTCAACAAAATTCGAATATAACCGACACGGAAAAGTTTGCTCCAATCAGCGTCGGAAAAATGGCGCGCCATCTTGAAAATTGGTCTTAGCGCATGCGCTGTGCCCTCGACACGTATAGAAGAAATAAAACCTACGTAGAGCATACGATAGCTGCGTACAAAACTTATTTGATCGGTCGTTCAACCATGTCGGTGCGCCGTCCCTTTCCCGCGCAAAGCGGCGTCCCGCTCACTCGTACCGTTAAGGTGGTATGCCTGAGTTATGGCATTCCAATGTTGCCACCACTCGGAGGCTGCGCTGGCGCACTGGCCCGCACGTAATAGCGTAAGTTACATGTGGTTTTGCCTTCCTTATTTCACCGAGTGTTTCTCGTTAGGTGTTAACGGCCTGGCTCGGGATTAGAAGGCAATAATTGAACAATTTTTGATGATGTTCCGAGATGTAGCTTTCAAATGACGGCTCTTCTACGAAAGTGCCGAGCTAGTTAAGGCTTCTATTTAGAACATTATTGTCTTGAACGTACTGATTCTAGGAAACCATTTAAAGTAATGATCTAAGAAGCAATCTGGTTACTAACATATTAAAATGAGTAATCAAGTTATTTATGTATGTAATATTTTTTATATCTTATAGGGTAGGGTTTGACCACAAAGTCATCTCTGATGTTAAGTGACGATGTGGTCGAAGGAGATGCCACGTTACTTCTGAATTAGAAACTGCCTCTCAAGCGAGGCTCACGGAACACACCGATAGGTGCTTGGCGACAAATTAGTAACTCTAAAGAGTGTAGAGTACCAGAAAATGCCTTACCACTAAGGTTTCTTAGCGATATTTTCCTTCATCAAAAACTTTAACTTATTACAGGGTTCTTATTACAATCTAGAGTAAGTTATTGCAGTGGAAAATTAGTAACATTTTATTAGCTAGGTATATGGAACGACGACATAGGCAAAGTGGCGGGCAGCGGTTGGAGGCGAGGAACCGAAGATCGTGCAAATTATGGCGTAGGTACCTACTTTGGGAGAAGCCTACGTCCAGCAGTGGACTGATGATGACGATCACTTATAACAATAACTAGACCTCAAATCCTCAAAGCATCAGATCGCAGTAATGTAGGTAAACAAGCAAGCTTATCGCTCCTTAAATGGATCTCGCCTCCATATGACGTGATCTTCCAATCCTTTCAAATAATATAATCACATAGTTCGTATCGCAACCTTATTTAGCCAAACCAAACACCTAGCATTCAATTGTAATCTTTACGACTATTACAATAAGAACGAACGTTAGAATTAATGGCGTGTTGAAAGCAATAACTTAGCTGCAGAAATGTGAATGAGGTCATAGTTTTTAATGCACGCAGCCAGAATAGGCTGCTGCATGGTATTTTAATGAATTAATATTGTAGAATGATATTGTAGTACAACTATTTAACAGATGTTTAATCAAAGTACAAACAAATAAATAAACAAGATTTAAAAAATATTATCCCGTCCTCTAAGGCTTTATATTTGATAGTTTTTTCAGAGCAGTGCTGCCATCTCAACTTGATCGTAAGCAACTTAATTGTAGGGTAAACAGCGCCATCTGTTGTAACTGTTTTCAAAATATCGACCGAACATCGACTGCGAACGAGTTAGTTTGACGTAGTTCAGCACTAAACCGGGAGATGGCGCTGTGCGAACAAGCATCTAAGAGGTTTAAAGAGTTCTAACGCTTGACCATAGATGGCGCTAGCAGTGTTTTGTGTTTACATTGTTTTATAGAAAGAAAACTTTTGTTATTTTATTCGCCAGGAATCAAACCTACAACCAACGGTTCACAAGCCGTTATTACTACCTAGAATAATAATTGTGGCCTATATCCTTCTCAATCTAAGTACTTTTCCTCTTAGGTATGTACTAGACCAATAAGTCAAAATAGGTAGCCGACGACCGAACAAGATGCTCCAACGACGAGAGTTCTGCACTTAGGTAAGTGAAAAAAAGGGAAGGTAGGTACCCACCTATAGGAGTGACCTGATAAATAATGAATAGGTGGTGGGTCACCAAAATCCTAAGTAAAATCCAAGACTTGTCGATAACTAACTTTTTAGACCACATAATTATTATAAAACGAAATCAAATCAAATAATCAAATTATTTAGATGACAAAAAAGCTTGGGATTGTGAACTTGCTCCAATTCAATCAATTAATGTTATTAAAATTGAAAATAGTTTGAGAGTGATCGAGCCTGCCGGGCGTTTCTTGCCTGCGTAAAGAGGTTTGATCAAGTTTTAAGTTTGACATATAAAAGAGGTTGTAATCTACAAAATAAATATACATATTTTGATGGGTTTAGGTATGCGCATATCAATTATATATATATTAAAGTGTAACTCCTTTACACGGTTCACGGAGGCACACACACCGCGGTAGGGCAACTTGTAAGTTGTAATAGAATATCTGTCAAGTGATGCATGAAATTGTGCGCCGGCGCACGCAGGGCATTGCCCCGCCGCGAGATCGACTCCTTTCAAAAGTTGATGAGATATCTAATTGGATTCTTGAATAAAGAATGCAGCAATGTAGGACTTTCAAGCGAGCTTGAGTGATGATGGCCGAACGGTAAAGCGGGCTCCTTAAAAAAGGTGCTGATGCTTCGAAGCCCATTTCAGCCCTACACCTACCTATAGGTATTATGTGCCATCGCTCGTATCGGAGCTTGCATTGTTCTTGATGCTCTGCGGTTACTACTTGGATGGGTGACCACTAGTGGTACCTATTTATAACTGAGTGCTTCCATGCTTCGGAGGGCACGTCAAGTCATCGGTCCCGGTTGTAACTTTAAAATAACAGTGGTTTGACTATGTCGGACGCCTTCGAGCGGTCTGGAAACTCTGATAAAACCTGGCTAATAACTTTTCCCACAAACCGCAACTCGCTTCTCTCGCTGAGAGAAGTCATGTGTCCACGAAATTGAAACGTAATAGGCTAATGATGATACCATGGCGTATAACGGTGAAGGAAACCATCGTGAGGACACAAGCATGTTCAAGAACCGCAACATTCAAGAGCTTGAGACATGACTGGGTTAGCGTGGTAGATTTTGGCTAATTCACTTTGAAGAGACTTTGAAGCTCACAGTCACACAACGAGCCATAGAGAGAGCCATGCTTGGAGTTTCTTTGCTTGTTAAAGTCATGAAGAATTTTGCCGAATAACTAAGGTTACCGTCATAGCTTTCAGAATTTGCAATTTAAAGTGGCCACATTGCTCGACGAACCGATAGCCGATTGGAATGAAAGGTTCTCGAGTGGTGACCACGAACCGGAAGACGCTCTCTAGGTAGGCCCCCCACTAGGTGGACCAACGGCATTGTAAGAGTCGCAGGGAGCCGATGGATGCAAATGGCTAATAGCCGTACATGATGGCGTTCAAAGGGGGAGGCCTATGTTCAGTAGTGGACTTCTTCCGGCTGATGATGATGAATGATGATGATGTCTTTGAAGAAGCCTGTGTCCCAGTAGTTGGAGGGTAATATGCTAATATACATCTGTGTGTGTGAGTATTATGGAGGCTCTAGAAGACCTATGTAACAATAAAAAGTAATAACAAGGTCGACAATCCTACTAATATTATAAACGTGAAAGTTTGTGAGTATGGATGGATGGATGGATGGATGGATGGATGGATGGATGGATGTTTGTTACTTTTTCACGCAAAAACTACTGAACATCTGAATGAAATTTGGAATGGAGATAGGTTATCGCGATAACGAGAAGACGCGGATGAAACCGTGGGGCACGCAACTAATGATCAATAATTCAAGAAACGTCTCCATCAGGTAGTTCACCAAAGTTAAAAAATTAGGTCATCCATACGTGCAGCTGTTACTCTCCTCTTTACAACATAAACAACTGTAATTATTGCCAGTGACGTGCTGCTCAATAGGGCTGCCACTTCTCATCATGGCAATTAGAAACCCGATTAAAGTCACCAGAAGAGAGAGTAAGAAGACGTACTTCATGGCTCAAAAATCTCCGGACTTGGTTCAAAAAGAGCACAAGATCCCTGTTCCGAGCAGCAGCATCCAAAATTAGGATAGCCCTAATGATAGCCGACCTCCGGTAGGAGATGGCACCACAAGAAGAAGGAGAAGCCGACATCACCATCACTGAGCCATCATTGCTATAAAAGTGATTTCATGTACCTACTTACTAAAAACACATACTCGTATTTTGACTTTTGATACACTTTTAAAACTGAAACATTTAAAAGAACAATGGTCAAAAAGGACCCGAGGTCGTATGAAAACGATCTATGTACGATAAAAATTGTAATTTTTTGTGTATTAAGATTATGAAAACGATATTTTATAGAAAGTGTAGAAAAAATGATATTGATTTTTTAACTTCGTAGTTTCTTATGACATTTTTAACTTACACGATACTTGGATGTTTTGAACGCACTCCGCAATTTATTTGCCATTCCGTTTCACGCTTTGGAAGTTTGCCCTAATTAAATTAAGTCATTAAAATCAACATTATTTACCAAACATGAACAAAAACTAATCATTTTAATCTATGCACTAGCAAATTGACTGTCACTGTCAAGTGACATTGACAGAAACGACATTTTTTGTACAAAATATTTTGCGGTCAGGTCCAGGGCAATATGAAAAGTGGCCAATGTTCTTTACTATATCCTATTTTAACTCGCTATTTAAACACTTATTGAAACAGATTATTTGGGAACTATGCGCGCACACAACCCTATCCCCAACTTGACATTGGGGGGCATAATTAAATGAACATTCGAGATACGGGCTCGAATGGGACGAGCCATTAACGTCAATGGACGCCGAGCCTTAGCTGTGAGATTCACCAAAAACAATTGAACAGTGTCTGAACTAAACTAACAAGATTTATCACGATCAAAGGAGCTGTTCGTACGATCTACGCATAATATGGGCCCAGGAGAATCGCAGAAGACTAACTTCAAAGAAATTATAACAATGACAGTTGCTAATATAAATACTACGCAAAATTATAAGTAGCTCTCCACAGAAAAGTGCTTTTCACAATTTTATACTAAGAACTAAGATAAAATTGCTGTAGCAGATGTAGGCTCCATAAAGTCACTAATTCCTTCATAAGTCTTATGTTTTTTCAACCATATGCCCAGTGACATCCAAGTATCTCTACTTTTCTATACCTACCAACAATTCACAGAATAGAGTTTACAGGACAATATTGAATTTATATTTTACATAAAATAACGAATTTTACGAAATTACAAGAATTTCCTAATGCAATCGAGCAATATAAATCAAATTCATTCTATTACTTAATTAAAATATGATGTTATTGATAATATTATAACTATATGTTCCTCGCGGTTTTACCCGCGCGGGCTACCGTTTCCAATTTTTACCCTCTAAAGGGCTTAATTAAAAAAAAATCCTTTCTTAGTACACCCCTATGAAATAAATGTTAACTTAGTAAAGTGCTAAAATCACAACCATACAGACAACTATTATTTGATTAATACCAAAACTGTCCATGGTTTGAACAATCGGCATCGCTGTTGACATTTCAGCGTCCTCTCCTCAAGGATTTAGAATAATCAATGAAACGGGCACGTGACCAAAATAAATTTTAAAATGTTAACAGATATGTGGCGTATCGTATTATATATAGGCATATATGTAGTGGTTTAGCATAACATACTGCATTCCAGTTAGACACGCGACTCCGGGTGAATGTAAAGTCGTGACCAGTTCTTGAGTTACGATGTTGTAGCAGCCAATATATGCACATTGTTCGATCATGCATTTATAATACAGGTTCTAACAATCTTTTAAGGCCTTCCTTTTCGGTTGCAACAACAAAACAGGTAAATTTTAATTGAATATTGCAAAATTTCAAATCCATTTAACTAACTAACTGAGATGGCGCAACGACCCAAAGTGAGTCTTGGCCTCCGATAACAAAAGACGCCACTTCGGTCTGTCCTGCGCCACCTCCTGCCAGTCCTCCACCTGGAGCTCGCGCAAATCCTTCGTGACTTCGTCTTTCCAGCGATATCTGGGACGGCCGACAGGGTGACGGCCACTCGGCCGTCCACTGTATGCTCGTGTGCGTGTTCAAATCCATTTAAAGAAGTCTTAAAGTTATGCTTATTAAAAATATCAGACTATGTAGATGACGAAAAAGGCTTGGGATTGTAGTGAACTTGCTCTAATTGAACCAATTAGGAATAAGATTGAAATAGTAAATGTGATCGCGGCTAAAAAAATTACCTGCAGGCGTTTCTTGCCTGTTCTTTTGTCAGCGTAAGGAGATTGGAAACGGCGTAGCTAGTTTTAAGTTTGACATTTTAAAGAAATCGCATGTTTCGTAATAAATAAACATATTTCATACATATTCGAATGTACTTTTCTCGCATTTGTGCAATAATAGTACATCTGAGCGTTCTATGCCTACAACATAATTTTAAATTATTTCCAACAACTTCGTATTTATTCGTATGAACTTTCGTATAATTTATTTTAATAACAAAAATTTCATTTACGCCGATTTCGGTAACGGCGACAGCTTTTTCGGCTTAGTCATGTTTGTAGCTCCAATGACGTGTTTTAATATGACTAATATTAATAATACTGTGCTTAGTATTATTATGGATTTCCTCCATCCAAACTAACTGAGATGGCGCATCAACCTAAAGTGAGTCTTGGCCTCAAATTACGCCACTTTATTCTGTCCTACGCCACCTCCTGCCAGCCCTCCACCTGGAGCTCGCGCAAGTCCTTCGTATGCCTGCATCCATTATTAATACATTTTCTGTGACCCATCTGTATCAAGCGCTGATGACTCTTTGGTTTTGCGAACTGTTGGAATTTGGACCCTACTGATTCGTTCAACTTGGGTCTCTTTTAGACAATGGTAAATATGCACCTCATGGGCCAGCGTGATTTAGCTTCGTTGCATAGTCATCGTCGCTTACCATCAGGTGAGTTGAGGTCAAAGGCAGGGTCCCATTCTTCTTCTTCTTCTTTTATTTTAGAGCAGAGCTCTTGTCTTTGGAGCACTTTCCATCTCGTCCTGTCCTCAGCCATATTTTTACGACATGACGTTAGTCTTTTCTTTGACTTGGTCTATGTATGTTCTTTTCAGTCTACCTCTCCCTCTTTTCCTTCTACGATAGTTTTCGTATATTTGTAGTGGCCAAACCTTTCTTCTTCGTATTTAATAAAATCTACGCTCTGTCAACTTTCTTCGTCTCGGAATTCTTGAGCCACGCAGCTTCCTAACATTCTTACAAAATTAAAGGCGCGCACCGGTTCGGTCGCCTTGCATATCTCATCTCAAGAACTGGTTTCTTGCAAACAAAACGCGCATCATTAAGTACGTGTCGCCTGCCTCTTATATTCTGCTCATTCATACTATGGAACCGGCTTTCTGCGGCTAATTTAGGAACATTGGTATATTGCTTACACTGTCAACTACATTATTTTATCGGTCGTGATCTTGTACCTCGGTGGGTTCACGAAATTTGCAGCTATGTTAATGACGTCCGGTGTACCACGAACTTCGGCGTTCGATTTGTTGAATTTCATACCTTTTTGCACATATGGTGACGTTGCAGCCTGCAAGGAGGGCTAACCCATGATCATTAATTACTAGCAACCAGCCCTAGCTTCGAACGGATTAGCAATAATTTGTGACGAGCGAAACCAAAACCTAGATATGTAATGTAGAATTTACAAATACATATTGTGATTTCTTCCTGGAACTTCCTACTTTTTCGGAATTAAATGACACTTAAAGAAAAATTGGCTTAATATTGGTGGTAGGGGATTCGCCTGGCTAGCTACCACCCTCAAGTTAAGAATCTGTCGCCAAGCACCTATCGGTGTGTTCCGGCAGCCTCACTTGAGAGCTAGTTCCCAGTCCAGGTGTAGCGTGGCGCCATCTTCGACCACATCGTCACTTAACATCAGGTGACTTGTGGTCAAACGCTACCCTGTAAATAGTAAAAAGAAATAAAAAACCGATAGTGCATGAGAGTGAAACTCCGGGGCACAGCTATAGTGCATTATATATGCGAAATAAACACCCTCTGTCCCTGTCTGTTGGTTACCTTTATACGCCTTAACCACTGAACAGATCATGATAAAATTAGTTTGGAGATAGTCTGAACCCTGAAGAAGGATATAGACTACTTTTTATTGCAGTGTCCGGCAGTGCAAGAGGGTGAAACGGCGGACCACAGCTAATTCTAAAAAAACTCAATTTCCTTCCTTTTAGGAAGAAGCCGGGTAGAAAGAAATAACCTCGGATATCCTCAGAAGTGAAGTTAGAAGTCCCACGACATGTGTCGAGCGTTGGGCTTTGGGCAAAAACGACTTTTTTTCGAAACAGACCTTTTCTCGTCGTCCCAGCATCTGTCCGGGTATAGAATGACCTGCGATCTCACTTGAGATGAGTGAAATGGCAGGACGGAGCGAAGTTGATACTTGCTGATTATAATGATTAAAATTCAGCTGTACTGTACGTTAATTTAAGTATTTGAACATTTTAAACAAATCATAACAAACGAAGTTGAAATAATAAAAAACGACTCTGCTCGTCAAATAACATGTAAGTGCAATGAAAAATGTGAGCCTGGGTGTTTTGGGTCCCCAATCCGCTTAGTTTCTGACACCCTTGACACAGGGAGTCTCAGCTAGAGTTCAGACCTATGTATGTGCTTGTGTGAGCGTTATTATTATAATTATTGTTACGTCTGTGTGTAAATATATAATTAAAATATCGTAGAGTCCACTTCACTAAATAATTAGGTATCAACTTGAATTAATTAAAAACTCACGAACTGGTTTAGCACAAGAATACGTCCGGTGTTTTTATTTCTGACGATTACCTGTAATAAAACAAAGCATACATTAGAACATTGACAAGACTAATGCTAAAAATAAATTAATCAATTCTTCGAGTGCTATGAAAATCGTTGTTTCCGTTGATGTTGATGAGATGGTGGGACCCAGCTACAATTTGGGTCAAAGAGGATAATCCCTTTTGTGTTAAAGTAAAGTAGTGCCACTTAAACTTTACACGGACTTTTTGGAGGAACTTGAGACGTCACTTTTAACAACTTTAGTTTATATTTCTGCACTCTTACACATTAACGAACACATAACGGTTAACTATCTACCAGTATCACACATTACTACCTAAAGGAACACACCTTTTGGAAATAAAATTAAATGTTTCATATTGACAGTTCAATCCCCGCCAAAAAGTCCGCCAGATAAATTTGTGGCACAAGTATCAAGACCACAAAGTCGCACTACACACGTACTCAAGAAGTTCTGGTTCACACACTCCCCCCGGTTTTTTTGAACCTGTTGCTGAGTGTGTGTGTGTGTGAGTCGTACGCAACAGGTACATGTGTGGTAGAGTCTCTTAGGCTCTATTCGCTATTCTTGAAGATGTGGATGCGACACATTCACGGCTATCTTACGTCTTTATAGTACCATAATTTTCTAGTAACATCTACCTACTGCACTGGGCCAGCGTGGTAGATCACGGCCCACACTCTCCCTCTGAGGGAAGGCCTAAGTCCCAACAGTGGGAACGTAACATGCTGTTGATGGTTGTGGTGAAAATTTCCCGTTATCAAATTCATTCGCCTAGTAAATAAAATAAAACATAAATATCGGGGGACACAAATTGACCTAGCCCCAAATTAAGCTCGAAACTTGTCTTATGGGTACTAGACAACGATGTACATACTTATATAGAGATATAAATACTTATATTCAAGAACAAACATTCGTGCTCATCACACATATATTTGCCCTTACCGGGATTCGAACCTGGGGCCGCTAGCTTCGAAGGCAGGGTCACTACCAACTCTGCTACCGCGTCGTCACACAATGATATGTTTTAGTT
Source organism: Opisthograptis luteolata (assembly GCA_931315375.2). Lineage (NCBI taxonomy): Eukaryota > Metazoa > Arthropoda > Insecta > Lepidoptera > Geometridae > Opisthograptis > Opisthograptis luteolata. The sequence goes on from OV928033.1 coordinate 15,734,639, forward strand.
CATTACATAATCCGCTTATCTAACCTTCCCGACACGACGTCACTCGCCAAATAAGGTCCCAAGTTACTACGAGCCGTGGGTGTCGAGTGTGGGACGGTATCGTACGCGCACACTACTGGCTTGAATACTACGTAGAGCTGATGGTTAGGTTGGGTATTGGGACAGGCCATGATCAATTCCATTCAAACATCAAAAGTCAAAAATAAGTTGGCCGATAAGTCTCGCTGGGAGACTTACGCCCGTAATTAATAATCGATCCTGATCCGTTATCCATCTCGATCCAAAACCGCTGATAATGGATCGGATCGATTATTAATTTCTGGCATTTAATAAGTCCAAACGTGACCGGAATGCTGGCCTATATTTTAGACCAAGAAAAAGCCTCGCTGTTCGAGTTTGAATATTTGATATATTTAATACTTGACGCAGACAAATACATAAATCGTTTGACGCATTAACAAACAAACAAAAAAATATAATCTAGGTACGTGATAACCCACGAGCATAAGAGCCCACTAATAAAAAAAAGGTCACAAAATTTTAACCATCATTTCTTAAAGTTTAGGGGTGTCTGGCGGGGGGAAGCAACTGCCATAAGTGTCCGGCAATGGAAGACGAGATTCCTGAAGTTGAGCTTTATTACATAACGAATTTAAAGGTACTAATTTATACACCTGCACATCCTGTTATTTTCCAAAGTAACCACAACCCAAACTCTATGTTCGCAGGTCGTTCTTTTTTGTATCGAGGGCATGCACAGAAAAACTTTCAGCTTTTATAAAATGACGAAGGTCTGGCTGTCGTGGGCTCTGGGCTTATGAGTAAAACCGCGAGGCACAGATAATATAGTAAGGTAATGCTAATGCATCAATTACAAGATCCTTTTGTATTCGCCAGAAATTAGAGACCCTTGTGGACCCCATACTAACACAAACATTTAGTGGATAAATTGTGCTTGACCAAATATTTGCTGTACATACAAAGAGCGTCGAATCTGACACCCGTTTGAATGAATGCTTCATCATTTTGTGGGCTGATAATGACTATTGCAGTCGTGACATATGGAATAGAAATTTAATTTAATGAGCGCAATTGCAAACAACAGTAGAGCTAAGAAGAGGAAAGATTTTTGGCCACTTGGTACGTCCAAGAACACATAAATATGGAAACCATCTTAGATGGAAAGTAGAAGGAAGAGAGGAGAGGTAGTCCGAGAAAAACATACATAGACCAAGTCAAAGAAAGGATTGGGAAAAGTGCTCAAACGGCAAGAGCTCTGCTCTTAAATAAAAATGAACTTGCGTGTATCCAACAATAGGTAACCGAACAAAACTAACTCTGATAAACAAACAAGGCAGTGTTTACATGGTATAATTTCTAGAAACGTAGAAGCTTGTAATATGATAACTAGAGCGTAATCTATGTTAGTCCCACGGTTCTACAGTGCCGTATTCAGTCAGCGCCCGGGCTTTTAGGGTTTGCCGCCCCATAAAATGACGTATCAAAAAGCATAACTTTTCATCATAAAATCCAGCAGTGTGTCTTGATCAAACTTTTAACCAAATTGGTTAGTTTTTGTTAATTACGTAGGTTTATTTATTATTTTCCTCAGGCATATAACGTCATAATTATTAACAAAAAAAAATAAAACCAGCTTCTGGTTCTCCTCGATTTCTCTAAGATCCTTTCAACCAAAAAAAGAATCATCAAAATCGGTTCATAAACGACGAAGTTATCCGCGAACGCACAAAAAAAATATATACGGTCTAATAATTAAACTACCTCCTTTTATTGAAGACGTTATAAAAACGGTTACAACCGCCCCTCGAGTCGGACGCCCGGGGTCTTAGCCCTTTTGGCCCTAGAGTAAATACGCCCCTGCACTTCTAACAGGATTCTACGTGAAACACATTTTTTTTTATTATTTTTATTTTTTTACTATTTACAGGGTAGCGTTTGACCACAAGTCACCTGATGTTAAGTGACGATGCGGTCGAAGATGGCGCCACGCTACACCTGGACTGGGAACTGGCTCTCAAGTGAGGCTGCCGGAACACACCGATAGGTGCTTGGCGACAGATTCTTAACAAGAGGGTGGTAGCTAGCCAGGCGAGTACTAGAAAATACCCTACCACCAAGCTATGGTTTCATCACGATGTTTTCCTTCACCGAAAGTTCAAGCTCATTGTAGGATTCGAACCCACGTCCTACGGATTGCAAGCCGACGTCACTACCACTGAGCCATCATCGCTATGAAACATTTCACATGACAGCTCTACCTTGTCAATAGGCTTCCAGGGAATCTCTGTTATGACCGTGCACAATAGCGCCGTGGACAAAGGCTTGCCAACAGCAAACGTCCATAACCAGGCGCTTCCCAGAAACGGCTAGTGACATCCAATCCATAGGTATACAAACTCCTCAGTCACACGCCAAACTATTTCGTCAGAACTACTAACTAAGCTTGTGGTGTAAAGCACCTGCAACTCCGAAATAAAAACCTTATTATCTGAATGATAAGTTTTAGAATGGTCTAGTTATGGTGTTGCATGGGAATTGGGTACGATCAGCAGTCATGTCATGTATTCACGTGTGATCTCAACATTGGGTTTACAAGTGTATTAGCCTTTAATGAATTCGTGAGTGATGTAACGGTGTTTTGTGTTTATAGGTTTTTGAAACAACAAGTACCTACCTAACATTGTTTGGTGAAATGTGTTTTTTTCACATCGTTAGTATTTTTTTTTCAAATTCTTAGTCTCTATTAGCTGCCTATATTTGATGATAAATAAATTGTTATGCAAACTTTTTTGAGTAGTTTACTTCATACTGCAGCCATTCTTCTCATGCTCAGACTTTTTTGTAAATCGTGATTTATTCAAAATCTTGACCCAATTAGGGGATGAATTTTCAAATATCTGCATCTAATCTCAAGAAAAATGCGCACACTAAATTCTAGCTTCGTAGGTTATGTACAGTCAGCAACAAAAGTAGCCGATCATACTAGATTTCCAAATGTGTTTTGGATCAGTACGGCGTGTTTTTTTTACATTTTACAAGATAGCGATCTGCCCACAACATAACACACCTGATCTTAAGTGATGATGTGGTCAAAGGTTTGTGTTTAAGATGATGCCGGTAATCGGAAATTGTGTTAAAGTTGAGCTACTTTTGCCGTTGACTGTACTTTTTAAATTACGTGTATCTATAGTCAGTCAGTGTTATTTCGCTTTTACTATTCTATAAATAGATTACTTAGCAAACATCCGCCTCCGAAGTGCGTGGTTGCAGATTTGATTCCTAGTACGGAGCATCACAGACATGGCTTTGATCCCCTAAGTAAGTTATCCTACGTATCAGAAGCTAAAGTGCATTGGGGATCCATAAAGCACGAATACGGAACATATACGCACTGCATGATGGATAGATCACGGCCCATACACTCTCTTTGAGAGAAAGCCTTTGTCCCAGCAGTGGGGACGTAATAGGCTGATCACAAGTCACCTGATGTTAAGGAACTGGATTGGGAACTGGCTCTGAAATGAGGCTCAAATGAACACGCCGATAGGTCCTTGGCTACAGATTCTTAACTTGAGGGTAGAAACTTCTTAAACTTACTTCTTAGCTAGCCAGTTTACTACTAGAAAATCAATAACCTTTAATCACGATGTTTTCCTTCACCGAAAGCTCAAGCTCATTGTAGGATTTTGAGAGCTTGTTTTAATGCACAAATAATATTATTGTTCTGTAGTGAAAATCGAACTTGCTCTGCTATTCACTTTTCGTTACGTCAATCGTCAGTCTGTCGAGTTTGGAATTGCCTGTTAATAGATAAAGCATTGTGTATTGTGTAACTATTCCGAGGGAATATTTGGAAGCGATTCAACAGTCGACGTGGATGTTACTTCAATTTCCAAAACTTGTGTTTCTTGTGATAATAATTGATATTGGTGTTTTGTATTCGTTAACGCGAACGAGTGTAGGAAATTCGTGTCACACTGAGAAAAATATTCGGACTTTCCTTCTGAGTCTTACCTTCCAAGACCGATTCCTTCCTTTTTTACCATAGATTTCCTCCTGAATCACAAATCCTTTCCTTTTGACTCAAAAGGAAAACGGTATTTCGGAAGTCTTTTTTCTCCGTGCAGTACTTAAACAGGAAGGAATTATCGTGCCTGATTCGTAGATGATGGGTCACATCGTCATGCCTCGAATGTTTTAGTTCTTGGACATGCCAAATTCTTCGAGATGTTTTTCTTCACCTTCTTAAGCGATGGCAAAATACTTAGAATGTTTAATTTAATAATTGACCCTGGCTAAATACACAAAGCGTGCGAAGACATTAACACTGTAGAAACAATACAATTGCTAAGAACTAAGAAGCCAATGGGTTAAAGATTTCGTAAAGTTAGCGTAAATATAAAAAATTAATTAGTGCAATTATAAATCAATATGCACATAATCGATATGTATAAAGTTATCATGTCACAGTGTTAGTAACTTAAGGCGCTGGTTCCCAAACTAAGCTGAAAAACGGGGTTAATTAAAACTATCTCTCTGTGTAATTTTGGTCTGAAAAAATCTAATAAAAATATATGTTAATCTACTTGATATATAGCAGAACACCTTCAGGCTGAAAAATGCACAAAATATATTTAAGTATTGAAAAAAAATGTGCAAAGTGCCCCATTTTCTAAAAGTTTAATACTACTTTACTCCTAAACTATATAAGCAACAGAGACTTGTTAATTCCATCAGCGTATTAAGAAATATAATACCTAAAACACCTTCAGGCCATTTTTTGAAAATACAGCTTTTATTATTTTTTGCGAATTTTTTACGTATTTCATACTCGCAAATCGTCACGTCAGTCTCTCATAAAGTCAGTGCGGGATGCTTTCACCTGATCAAGCAAGGTCAACGGCATATGGCAGGGCCTTAAAATCGAAAATCTCCGAAACGGCTTGACCCATATTTATTAAAAAAAAAGTGTATTTTTGGTAACTCTGAGCATAGGTCGTTAACTTTTATAAACCCCCTATTAACCGGGATAAAATGGGAGCGCAGCTAGTAACGTTATAAACATTTCTATTGTACAAAGAGATTGGATACCAACAAACTCCTGCCAATTCATGAAGCTCTGGTACATTCCAATTAAAATCAAAACTAGTATGATTTCACAACCAGTGCCAATCCATTAGTTGAAGGCAAATCAATATATCGCATCACTATAGCTACACGAGTTACACCACACTGCACCAAAAGCTCTCTTTATTAAATTTTATTCCACGAAGAGATTTCAATAAACCATTTGAGAGCATCGAGTAAAATATTGATTGATTCCCTTCCTGGAAATACGCTTTTGCGTTGGCCAGCCATATTCATATATACCTACGTACGTTTCAATCCCTAGAATTCGTGATAACTATTTAATCCGACGGAAAATTCAATAGAAAAACATAATTACGTAGTCTGTTTGATCGGACCACGTATTCAAAGGGATATTTAAATAAATATGCGTACAGAAATACTAATTAAAACAGATAAGTTACCATCATCAGCTTATATTAAAATTATATCCCTGCTGGACAAAGGCACGGGCGTTCTCCAAGAGAGAAAGAGACAGTGCTGCAGGTCATGACCTGATTTGCTGACCCAGAAGTTGGTAGATATCGCCTACCTGGGAATATAGTGGTTCTTGCACATGCTGATTCCCTCGCGACATTTTCTTTCACTGTTTTGAACGATTGCAAATCCGCCTAGGTGCACCAAGACGTTACCTATTGGCGCCGACAACCCCCATGCTCAGAAAAAAACGTAACTAAGACAAACTATAAAAATTTTTTTTGTCTAATGTGTATAAACTCATCTTGCTAGTCATTATTTCTCTCGTCACGTACGTCAGCGACAAAATCAGCTGAACATACTTGATTTTCCAAATGTGTTTTAGATCAGTATAACCTTTGGTTTTTTTACTTACAAGGTGGCGTTTGACCACAACACACACATACCTGATGATAAGGATGATGCGGTCAAATGTTGGTGTTTAAGATGATGAACGCAATCGGAAAGTTTGCGATTGTTCAGCGACTTTTGTCGTTGACTGTACCTACCAATAAACATCATCTTAAAAGTTCTTTTGAAAAGGACTGGCTGACTTTTTATTCACATTCTGATCTTTAGAAACGGTGGAGAAAGGGACGGGTGAATGAAGCGTCGTTAATGTGACGGGGACAGCCGATATGCATTTTTTGCATAGATTATTTCAATGGAAAGCCGAAACAGTTTGGAGAAGTTGTGTCGTCTAGGTCACTGTCGTAGTTCGTGATAGTTTGATGGGTAAGCAACCTCAGCACGGCCATCACTTGGATTGGTGACCATTTATGTAGTAGCATTTTTCAAGCGCTACCGTGTTTCGAATGGCACGTTAAGCCGTCGCGCGTCGGCCCCGGCTGTATCAGTCGGCCTAAAAATACCGACGAAAGAGTTGGCCACTAGCTTATATGAACGAAGAAAGAAGAAGGACCCTTATAGAGACCAATCACCTACTAATTAATACACAATAGTATTACCCGGACCATTGTTAGGCCATTTAAATTAAACAGTTTGACAAACAAAAACTAGCGTCCAGAAATAGAAAGGTTAGGTGTTGACTGTAGGTATACCTACTAATGCAACTAACTTATTGTTAACAGAAAATTAATGTTTATCTTTTTCATTTTTTGTCATCGATTTTTTTTTATTTTTCACATTCATATTTTTCATTTTTATCAACTATATAAAAATAAGTCGGGTTTTCCTTCCTGACGCTATAACTCCAGAACGCACGAACCGATTTCCACGGTTTTGCATTCGTTGGAAAGGTCTCGGGCTCCGTGAGGTTTATAGCAAATAAAATTCAGGAAAAAATTCAACAGAAAAGCGGGAAAATCTTTTTTCACATACAGCGCCATCTCTGATACATAGCATGTACTACAAACCAATATTTTAAAGTAGAAATGAATTTATTACTGTTGTGAAATGAAATAAAATTTTCCTTTTCAAATATAAAACAAAAAAAAATTCTTCTTCTTTTAATCACCAAAACGAAATGTTACATAAAACGAAGCCATCTGGTGGCGAAACGGAGTTCGCCGGGTTTGCTAGTTTTTCATATATTTTTATTTTACATTTTATAGAAGTATCATCCCTACTTCCCTATTATAAATGCGAAAGTAATTCTGTCTGTCTGTCTGTTTTCTTTTCACACCTAAACTACAGAACCGATTGAAATGAAATTCGGTACAGAGATAGACAAAAGCCCGAGAAAGGACATAGGCTACTTTTTATCGCGATAAACTGTAGCCTTCGCCGGCGAAACAGCGGAGAACAGCTAGTATGATTTAAAGTTAGTGCCTTGTTATTGTATAGCTGGCAAATGTGAAGGTTTTTAACAGATAGGCGGCACTGGATATATAAGCGTTCTGTTATATAAGCTTTCGGTTTCTGGCATTGGCTGTATAGCCAACGGAATGATTCGACGAAGTTTACTAAATACCGCCCAACTGACCCAATTCAGCTGTATTCTTCAGTAGGCCTCTCGCTCTACTAAGTTGTTTTTACTAAGTGAGGGTAGTTACCCTCAAGCAAACATCCTACTGTGGCGTGCCGCATAGAAACTAAAACAACCTGGACCCCACACTACTATAATAATCTTATCCCACTAATATTATACATAAATATAATAATAAATATCGGGGACCATTGCACAGAAATTGACCTAGCCCCAAATTAAGCTCGAAACTTGTGTTATGGGTACTAGACAACGATATACATACTTATATAGAGAAATAAATACTTATATAGATAGAAATATCCAAGACTCAGGAACAAATATTCGTGCTCATCACACATATGTTTGCCCTTACCGGGATTCGAACCCGGGACCGCTAACTTCGCGGGCAGGGATACTACCAACTCGGCTACCGCGTCGTCAATATTAAACATGAAAGTTTGTGAGTATGGATGGATGGAAGGATGTTTGTTACTCTTTCACGCAAAAACTACTAAACGGATCTAAATGAAATTTGAAGTGGATATAGCTTGTACCCTGGATTAACACATAGGCTACTTTTTAACCCGGAGAAAGGTTCCTGCGGGACAACGGAAAGACGCGGGTGAAACCGCGGGGCGCAGCTAGTATTATTATAAGTATACACGCACAACGATGCATTATTACTCAAAAAACTGCAGTCCATCCAAAGGTTGTCTGGTAGCAATGGCTCTAAGCGATAAGACCGCCCATTGTAATGCTAGGCTTAAGCTTTTTCCGTTTCAATTGTTGTGGTGAGACAATTAAACCGTTATTACATTCTATGAATCTATTATTATCACATGATTTGTAATAAGATGACCCACCCACATAGTTGTAGCCTTTTTTATGGCTTTAACACATGTTTCATTATCAAACACATGTTTCTATATCAAACAATGATAATTTTAATCCTTGTAATAATACAATGTCAGCTTGTTTCTCCGCCCGCACTTCATTTACAAGATGAAGCTGTTACATCAAAGTAACTATAAACACAGAAATCAAAATCAAAAGAAAAAAAATTAAAAAAAAAATGTAAACGATCAGTTTGATGGACAACTTGTCACTTAATGTAAACATGTGGTCGAAGGTCACGCCACCTACACCTGTATAGGGAACGCATACCTAATTTACAAATGTACTAAAAAAAATTTAATCTATCCAACACATAGTTATTATAATTGAACATAAATGTTTAATGGATCAAATGAATTAAAAGTAAGTGCATAAGTACGCTAAAATGTCACTATCGCAAATTGATTCCCACTCAGCATAATGATGGTTGATCAAACAGGCCTGATCTTCCGAGCCGCTTGATAACATGACGTCATGAAGAGATATCAATAGAAGCTAAATAATAACTTTTTATCACCAAGCACCTATTGGTGTGTTCCGGCAGCCTCACTTGAAGACCAATTCTCAGTCCAGGTGGTGCCATCTTCGACCACATCGTCACTAACATCAGGTGACTTGTGGTCAAACGCTACCCCGTAAATAGCAAGGAAAAAAAAGAAAAAAAAGACAATGTTCAATAATGTGAGGTACACAATACATACACAATTGTTATTAAAAATACAATCAAAGAATTTAACAATACATACTTAAAAAACCCAAACCAATAACAAATTTAACACCCCCACACAATCGCATAGCTCTGACCCCTGAGAAGGTCTCCCTAAATCTAGGGCAACAGAAACCCAGAGAGACAAACAGAAAACGAAAAAAAACACAAACTCAATATTAAAATCAGGCTAGGCCCTATACATCCTCTCCGGCATAACTACTGACACAAGCCTTTATCAGCAATGCCGGTGGAAATCAAAGACCAATTTCACTGCAATCATTTTACATAGTAGGGACCTACCTCCTCTTTGAACCACCAAAGCTACATATTTCTACTCAATAAACCGTTAACTCCTATTCTATAAATAATAATTACTTCTTATTCATCTCATTTTCTCATCTACGCCTCCCCCTTTGAACGCCACCATGAACGGCTGTTAGCCATTTGCATCCATAGGCTTCCTGCGACTCTAACAATGTCGTCGGTTCACCCAGTGAGAGGCCTACCTATATACACAAAGTATTCCGATAAAAGGTACAACTTTATCGTGCAATAATTATTTAGAAACGTTCACTGCTCGTGATCGAATTGAGTCCTTTGCTACAGCGAACCGAGCGAACCAAATGAAAGTAATGTAGACAGTTTATGCAAAGCAGCTCAAAGGTATTTCAAAGAGCTTTATTGTATTTTTAGCTGCAAGGTATTGGTACCTGTCGTATTAGTTTACGCCCTGTAATTCCGCTGAACGTAGCCGATGCTACAATATAACGTCGGCTTATCAAATTCTAGGAATTCAAAGCATTTACATCCAGGGCCGGATTTAGGGGGCAGCTGGGACTCGAGCCCCGGGGCCTCCACAAAAAAGGGGCCCCCACAATGAAGACTTTCAAAATCTTTCAAATTCCAACAAGTCAACTTAAAAAAACAAAACTGGCCCTGTGATATTTTAAAATGATGTTTCGCATAATTCTCGTTGTCGATTATTGTTACGGATAGATAAGTCGATTTTGTCAATTGTTATTAGATAAGTCGATTTTTGTTAATTATTATAAGTAGCAGATTATACTACATAGCCTTTATGTATACCTGTATAAATGTATAGCATTATTAGTAAATTCTAAATTAGAAAATGTCACGATGTGCTGACCTGTGATCAGAGAGAGACTCACCTCCCGCAAGAGCGGGACAGCGATATAGATCGCGCGCGCGCCATGCGACGCTCTGATTGGACGAGAGGCGCGTCATACCCACCGGTGCCTGGCGCTAGTTGCCGACACAAAAATTGTACTTAAGCTAAGAGAAATCCTGTTTTAATTGTATTGCCTCAAGGTATTGCTTCAAAGTGTTGTATCTGAACCTAAAATATACAGTCCACAAGTTTATGGAAAGGAGTCACTCAAGAGTTTCATTTCGTCGAGCACCCTGACCCCAATAGTTGTTTGGTCCATCGAGTGCCGGATACTTCAAGAAGCAGTTCCAGTCGTATACAACTTGAACGTTGTTGTATGCGACGTGAAGATCGCCGAGGAAACCCGCCGCTTACAAATTGAACGTTTTTGTAAGCGGTGCCACCGCTGCAGTCGTATACAACCTGAACGCTGTTGTATGCGACGTGAAGATCATCGGCTGCAGTCGTATACAACCTGAACGTTGTTGTATGCGACGTGAAGATCGCCGAGGAAAACCTGCCGCTTACAAATTGAACGCTTTTGTAAGCGGTATCACCGCTGCAGTCGTATACAACCTGAACGCCGTTGTATGCGACGTGAAAATCGTCGGTTACAGTCGTATACAACTTGAACGTTGTTGTATACGGCGTGTACAAAGAAGCTACCAACGGTGCAACTACGTCGAGTCTGGGAAGATCACCCAACGGTGCAACTACGTCGAGTCTGTGAAGATCACCCAACGGTGCGACCACGACGAGTTCTGGGAAGATCACCCAACGGTGCAACTACGACGAGTGCCGTCTGCACTGCACTTCGAGTCACCGTGGAAAAACGTAATTACGTGGTTTATCCACGGCTCTGTTACCCCGGCCACCTAACGGTGCCAACGGCCAGGGTCTCAGAGTTAACGCCGCAAGGCGGTGTGGTGTTTTGTGCAACACCACCAGTCCATCAAGACCGTTCAACGGGAACGCGGACTGAAATAGCACTTCCTCGCCGGTAAGAGTGGAAATCAGTGCGGGGGCCAGACTGTAGGCACTCGCCAAAGGGGTCGGACATTCCAGCCGACTACCGAGCACCCCGTATCTGACTCCGCTCCTCTGCTGGGTGGAACCCACCTTACCTTTCCCAAAACCATCCATCCCTGAGGAAGCATATCCCGATTAAACCCGGGCCCTTCCGACGGACTGCTAGGGACAGTTAGGGAGGTAGGGACCGCTAGGGAGGTAGGCAGCGTAGGGGCGACAAGAGCCAAGAAGATGCCGACCACCAGAAGCCAAGCGGCCGAAGAAAAGAATCATCGTATATATGATGATTATCCCGCGTCACCGTCCGCACCAACGTCCGTACAACCGCGAAACACAGAGACCGTTGCCGACTTGCCCGCGACCGACCAACCGCCGCGATTAACTTCACGCGATAACGAACGTAGAACGCGAGCCCCGTCGGTTCAGTCACGACGTTCTACTGCTAGCGCGATCGCGAGAATAAGACAGGCCGAGCTCGAAGCTGAGGAGCAACTCGCTGCTATTCGACAGCAAGAACTGCTGTTGCAAGCCACCTTGGTTAGGAAACGGTTAGCCGCGGACGTCGCCACCATTCGCGAAGAAACGGATCGAGAAAGCGTTTGCGCGGAGGAGACAACGGATACCAATCGTAGAGTCAGCGATTGGATTCAAAACACTCAAAAACGAGGGGAGTGTGTCGAATCAAATTTAGAAAGGGGACCGTCACCCCCACCACCACCGGTTCGCGAAAGAAGGACTGAAAGACGTCCTCCTGTAGGGAACCCGAATCAAGTTACGTTCGAAACACCGCATCGACCCAGGTCACCCACGCCTCATAGGTCTAAAGAGCGCGGGCTCGAGCGGCTCGCAGACACGCTAGAACGAATGACGCGAAGTAACGCACCGTCTAGACAAACGTACGACTTGCCTTTGTTTTCCGGCGCCGCGGGAGAATGGTTGCCTTTCAAGGTCGCCTTTGAAGTAACAACGCAGTTACATGGTTTCTCATCCATGGAGAACTTATCGCGTCTTCGAACTTGCCTGAGAGGAAACGCACAAAAGACCGTATCCGCGTTGTTAGGTACGGCTAGGGATCCTAAAATTATCATGCGGACACTAGAACAATGTTATGGCCGGCCGGAAATCATTATCGATCAAGCGTTAGAGGACTTAAAGAAACTACCGCGAGTAGGGAATTCTGCCGTAGAACTAAATTCGTTCGCCATAAATTTACAAAGTATCGTGACGGTAATCGCGGGTATAGACGACCGAGACTACCTACGAAACCAGATGTTGTCGCGTCAAGTAATAGAGAAGCTTAGTCCACACCTTAAATCGAGATGGTGCGACTACGCTGAAGATTACGGTAATAGGACAGAGCCCGAGATAATAACCTTATCTGAATTCCTAATGCGCGAAGCTGATCGCACACTGCGACACGCGTTCTCTAACCCCGGTTCTAACCCCGGTCAGACAGGAACGGCACGAGGCGCGAGTAACTTTAAAAGAGAACCGAAAGCGAACGAACGAAACCGCGGAGCAAATGTTTACGCAACAACCGATGATACACCGTCGAAAAAGGATACGTGTTATTGTTGCGGGGCGGAGCATGCCACTCCCCAATGTAAAAAGCTCGCGGCTATGCCCATATCAAAAAGATGGGAATGGGCAAAGGAAACTCGCATATGTTTTCTCTGCTTGAATAGCAAGCACAGACGTTTTAAGTGTAAGGCGAAGCGATGCGGTGTAGAGGAATGTCGCCAATCGCATCACGCGCTCCTTCACTTAAAGCGTGAGATAGTCGCCAACGAAAAGGAAGAGTCCGTGGTCGCAGCGTCCGCGCACCACGCGGAAAGCAACCAGATACTCTTAAAAGTATGTCCGATTACGATTACGGGACCGAACGGTAAAGAAGTCGATACTTACGCGTTGCTAGATGAAGGATCGACAGTAACATTGGTCGACGAAGAGATAGCCGGGATAGTCGGAGCGAACGGACCGACGCGAACGTTGCATATCCACGGAGTCACGTCGAGCCAAAAAGAACCGGACAGTCAAGCGGTCGAAATCGAGATAAGGGGCAGAGGTCAGTCACGTTACCAACCGATTAGAGCACGCACGGTTAGAAATCTCGTTCTAGGGCATCAGTCTGTGAGACCTGAGACGTTACAATACGAGCATCTACGCGAACTGAATTTAGATGACGTTTGTTACGCGAACGCGAAACCGCGAATTCTTGTAGGCGCTGATAATTGGCATCTTATCGTCACGCGTAGATTACTCACTGGCACGAATAAACAGCCAGCCGCGTCACTCACTCGACTAGGATGGGTACTCCACGAGTCCGTGACAAGACAGATCACCTCGGATAACGCGACCGTACTACACGTGAAAGCTAGGGAAACCCGCTGCGATCAGAACGACGATCTAAGCGAGCTAGTAAAAGCACACTTTGATATCGATGCTCTAGGTATTTCATCAAAGCGCAAACCGATAGCAGCCGATGAAAGAGCGAAAGCGATATTCGACGCCACCGCGAAACGCGTCGGCAATCGTTTCGAAGTAGGCTTACCATGGAATTCGGATGACGTCACTATGCCACCTAGCTACGATATGGCTCTACATCGTCTACGAGGGATCGAGAAAAAGATGGATAGATCGCCGTCCTTTAAGCTCGCGTACACGGAACAGGTAGAGAAATTGCTAGAAAAAGGATACGCATCCGAAAGTAAATTTGTAGATGACGAGAACCCGCGCGTCTGGTACTTACCACATTTCGCGGTCACGAATCCGAACAAACCCGGGAAAACGAGACTAGTTTTCGATGCCGCCGCGCGAGTCAACAACACGTGCTTAAACGACGCACTGTTAGACGGACCTGATATGTTGCGCGCGCTGTACGGTGTCTTGTTCAGATTCAGAGAACAAGCAGTAGCTGTGACCGCAGATATCCGAGAAATGTTTCTAAGAGTACAAATTAGACCGGAAGATCGCGTAGCTCAGCATTTCTTGTGGCGTGGCGATGATCGCTCTAGCCCGCCGCGGAAATACGTCATGTCATCAATGATATTTGGAGCTCGGAGCTCTCCGTTCTTGGCACACAGCGTACGGAATAGAAACGCGTCAGATTACGAGGACACACATCCGCTCGCGTACCGCGCCATAACGGAAAACCACTATATGGACGACTGGGTCGACAGCTTCGACTCAGTAGAAACGGCAGCACGCACGATAGCCGAGGTACAGGAAGTGCATTCAAAAGCTGGATTCGAGCTAGCGGGATGGAGCTCTAATCAACCGCAGCTTTTAAATCACATTCCCGACGAAAACAAAGCGAGCGCACCGAAAGAGCTAGGCGCGAACGTAAATGCCTGTGGTAAAACGTTAGGCGTATTATGGACACCGACTACGGACGAGTTATCGTTTAACACTGCAATGCATCGCGTACCCGAGGAGGTAAAGACAGGTCTACGAACGCCTACGAAGCGCGAAGCGTTGAGCGCCGTTATGTCTCTGTTCGATCCGCTAGGCTTACTCAGTCCGTACACTATAACAGCTAAAATCATGCTGCAAGGACTGTGGAAGCAGAAAATAGGCTGGGACGACCCGCTCCCTATCGAAGAAGCGACCATATTCAACGAATGGCAGGCCGACTTAGAGTACGTACGTGACTTACGTTTACCGCGTTGCTACGACACGAGTAGGAACATCACGCATACGCAATTACACATCTTTTGCGATGCTAGCGAGCAAGCGTACGCGACGGTCGCTTACTGGCGTTTCACTCACACGGACGGTAGCGTAGGAGTAGCTCTGGTCGCCGGAAAGGCCAAAGTCGCGCCCATGAGGTCACAGAGCATACCGCGAATGGAATTACAGGCCGGACTGATAGGCGCGCGGCTCGCGGCTGAAATTATCGCCGAGCATAACAAAGCGAAACCGGAAGTTATACTGTGGAGCGACTCCAAGACGGTCCTCCACTGGATAAGGAATGACGCCGTTAAATATACGCCTTATGTAGCACACCGATTGAGCGAAATAGCCGAGCTTACAGAGACAAGTCAATGGCGATGGGTGCCTACCGCGCACAATGTTGCGGACGATGCGACACGCGCCGGTAACACGCAATTAACCAGCCACGATCGTTGGTTCAAGGGCCCGGCGTTCCTGTACGATTCAGAGGAACACTGGCCGGTCGAAGACGTGCTACAACCAGATCAGGAAGAGGTGGTGGCGCTGACGACAGTAGAACACGGTTTAATAGACATATCGCGTTTCTCGAACTATACCAGATTAGTGCGTACCACGGCACACGTATTGGCATTCGTAGATAAGTGCCGCCGACGGGCAACGCGAATCGAAGCGCGACACTTGCAAGAAGCCGAGTTAGTCCTACTAAGGGAAGCGCAGAAAGACAGCTTCAAGGACGACCTGGCGCGATTGAAAAACGGTAAAAGCGTCGACAAAACCAGCAAGTTAGGAAAGTTAGATCCGATATACGGCGCGGACAGGATAATACGGTTGAATGGGAGAATAAACGCGGCCGCAGTCCCAGTTTCAATGAAAGAACCGCCTATTCTCCACGGAAACCATCCACTCACTCGACTCATAATACGCAACGAGCACGAGAAGACTCACCACATAGGACGTGAGCAAGTAGTAAACAACCTGAGACAACGATACTGGATATTACGCCTGCGACCCGCGGTTAGGACGATACTGCGTGACTGTACCACATGCACGATGCGCAGGGCCGCCCCTGCGATTCCCGTAAAGGGTAACTTACCCGAAGCGCGACTTAGTGCATACGTCAGGCCGTTTACGAATTGCGGAATTGACTGTTTCGGACCGGTATGGGTAACTATAGGTAGACGACGGGAGAAGCGTTGGGGAATGCTATTTACTTGCTTGGTGACAAGGGCGATCCACATCGAACTAATAGCGAGCTTAAGCACGGACTCTGCCATTATGGCCTTACGAAGAATGGCAGCTAGGCGTGGTTGGCCCAGTTTATACTGGACTGACAACGGAACTAACTTCCACGGTTCTGATGAGGAACTCAAGAAAGCGTACGCGGAGTGGGACCCCACTTTAAGAGAGTACGTTATAAATAAACGCGCGGAATGGCGGTACATCGACCCAGGCGCGCCGAACCAGGGTGGAGCGTGGGAGCGTATGATACGTACCGTTAAATCGGCCCTCTCCGTCACCCTCCACCAGCGCGCACCGAAGGAGGAGGTACTCGCTACCGTCATAGCAGAGGTAGAAAACACAGTAAATTCCCGCCCACTCACTCATGTATCAGTGAGTCCAGACGACGCCGAAGCGTTAACACCTAACCACTTTCTAATAGGTTCGGCGACTGGTCTCCCATACGTAGGGGAATGCGACCAGGCTGACAGAAAAACTTGGAGAGTGGCACAGGCTCTAGCTAACTCGTTCTGGACTAGATGGGTACGCGAATACTTGCCTACACTAACGCCGCGCGGAGAGGCACGCAAGCCAAACGACAACGTAAAAATAGGCGATATCGTCGTAATAGCGGATGGCCTTCTGCCGCGAAACATATGGCCTCGCGGGCAAGTCGAACGTGTTTTCACGGGTCCGGACGGCGTGGTGCGGAGCGTTGAGGTGCGGACAAGAGGAGGTATTTTTAGGAGACCTGTAAAAAGACTCATCATCCTACCTAGAAAATCATAGGCTACGAAGTTCTTCGCCGAGGGGAGGATTGTTACGGATAGATAAGTCGATTTTGTCAATTGTTATTAGATAAGTCGATTTTTGTTAATTATTATAAGTAGCAGATTATACTACATAGCCTTTATGTATACCTGTATAAATGTATAGCATTATTAGTAAATTCTAAATTAGAAAATGTCACGATGTGCTGACCTGTGATCAGAGAGAGACTCACCTCCCGCAAGAGCGGGACAGCGATATAGATCGCGCGCGCGCCATGCGACGCTCTGATTGGACGAGAGGCGCGTCATACCCACCGGTGCCTGGCGCTAGTTGCCGACACAAAAATTGTACTTAAGCTAAGAGAAATCCTGTTTTAATTGTATTGCCTCAAGGTATTGCTTCAAAGTGTTGTATCTGAACCTAAAATATACAGTCCACAAGTTTATGGAAAGGAGTCACTCAAGAGTTTCATTTCGTCGAGCACCCTGACCCCAATAATTATGTTTTGTTAAAAAAAAATTACGGTTCTATGGGATCAAAGGAAGTTATTTAATGAAAAACTCGACTGTAAAATATTGTGCATTTGATTTGGAATGCGACTTGGGGCCACTTCACTCCTTTGTTACCCCAGGGCCGCCAGACCTCTACGTCCGGCCCTGTTTATATCACTACCTATGTACAAACAATATGGCTGTGGGTAAGGTTCGTTACTACGGTGGTTTATACTATGTAGCTAGCGGCCGCGTGCCAGTTTTCACACGTGAAAATGCTTTGTTCGATCGTACTATTTTAAGAATTTATACCTGATATCTAGTTGTTAGTGACATCGACGTGCGGCTTGCATGCAGTCTAAGCTAGAGCTTAGTGGTAGAACATTTTCTAGTGCTCGCCTAGCTACCAATGTCTCCGACCACTTACCGGTGTATCCCGACAGCCTCGCTTGGGAGCCAGATCCCAATCCAGGTATTACGTGGCGCGACCTTCGACCACACCGTCAATTAACATCAGGTGACTTTTGGTTAAAAATTACGAAAAAGCTTTTGGCGTCATGAAAACATAGCTGTTAGGGATATTTCTAGTGTTCACCTGGATAGCTGGAGCTACTATGGTTGTGTTCGAGCAGGCTAACATGAGACCCAGTTTCCAGTACAGACGTGGCGCCACCGTCGATCTCATCGTTATTTTACAATTATGTCAAGCGGTTTGTGGTTAAATGCTCCCTTGCGGTGTGATACACATTACATATTGTGGAACTTTGCATAGTGTTAGACGGCATTTTGCATGTTTTGCATGTAATAGGATGTAAAACCATTTATGTCTAGTATTATTTAGGTCTACACTATACAATTTATGTGACATGAAAGGTTGGGATGGTAGTGAACTTGCTCCAATCCAATCAGTTGGTAATATGAATAAAATTGTAAATGCGATCGCGCCCGTAAAATGACGTGCCGGACGTTTCTTGCCTGTTCTTTTGCCGGCGGAAGGAGGTTGGAACAGGCGTGACAAGTTTTAAGTTAGACATTCTATAGTGATCATATTGTGTTGTATCTATATAAACATATTTTGACTCGGTTTTTTTACATAATTTTGGATATTTTTCTAGTAAAATTGCGACATGAAAAACATGTACTTTTGAAAATCTTATACTCCTACAGTTTAAGAGTTACAAAAATGCTCGTTTTATTTTTGTAAAGATTGATCTGACGACAACCCGACGGTATATATTTCTCTCTCGCTCTTTCCCTGACAATGACGTCATAAAACGTGGAAGCAAGGACTGAAAATGGGATCGCGTGAGCGTCGCTCACTTCAATACGTGCTAGCATCAAAACTGTTTGACGGATTTGAATGAAATTAACTACATGTTTTTATTCTGCAATAAAATCATGAAATTCACGAAAATTACATATTGAAAGCAGATTTTTTCGGTCAGCATTTTACATCGAAAAATGTATTTAACCGAGCAAAATATGCAGTTTGACCTCGACCGTTTCAGCCGGTGAGATTATTGATTTTTTGTACATCGTGCAACACATAAACTTTGGAACTTTCTAGGGCTTCAGTGTGTAAAAAAAGAAATGGTACTATTTTTGTCAACTCCGTACCAGAATGAGTGTACAATCGAATTTGAATTTTAGCTTCATTGTAATACGTTTCAAGAGCGCAATTGATGTCGCAAGAAGGCGGGGCTATGCTTTCAGGTTCTACAGCCTAACTAACCGAACTGGATTTTGCGCAGTACTTAGTTCCCTGAAAATGTGATAGTGTTAGTAACGTAACTAACTTATAAGAAAGAGAGGAAAGATAAAGTTTAAACTTTGTTTAAAACCGGTTATTACTGATATTTACTAAATATCTAACATCAATACTGGTGCATGAGCAAAAAGAAAAGCTCAGAATATCTAGTTTCCTAAAGAAAATTATCTGAATCGGTCGTTGTAGCGAGTAGGAACAGTTTTTAAGCAAGTGAGGTGACGATCAAAACCGAAAATGCGTTTGTAATTGATTTTTTGTACATAAAACAGTGAATATCTACTTATATTCTCTTCTACGAACAATCAGCAATGTGTTAAACTGTTTTTTCATGTAATCCAGGTGTTTAATCAAAAGTTTCAGCACTTTTAAAGTCGGTTTGATACGATCAAGTTTTCGGTGAAACTGAGCGAAAATATGCATGTAAGATTCAATTATAAGTTAAAACTAGCTTCTACACGTCACAAGTGATCATTACATAGTCTTATTTCACTCTAAGAAGTCTTTTTGGCAGTGTTTTCAATATTTTTTTCATATTTAAAGGTTATATGCTATCGGATGCGAGTTGACCTTGAAATTTAGAGCGGGAGAGATTGCAGTTGGGTAAATAAGACAGATAGAAAACAGGTACATATAGGAATTGTGGGCGTCCTGGAGTATATAAGCCGGACGTTGCCCCCTGGAGCCGCATTTCTCTGCGTCCTTTCGCGACAGTGTCTCCAATAAGCCTAAAACCGGAAGCCCTAAGCTCTAACCGGCACTAAGTTTGAACCCAAAAAGTGATCAAGTGTTTTCAAAATGTCGACCAGAGATGAAATTTTCGTTGCTATAGCCACCTGTAAGTATTTTTTCAACAATGACTCTCTCTCTTTCTTTCTTAAAAAAAATATTAAAATACGGCTTTTTGAAAGTGAAACGTAGTTTTCAACGACCCCGTGTTCAAGCCTAATTTCGTTATATCCACCGTAAGCGGTCTGTTTCAGTGCGTAAAAGAGATCTAGCTACAGTGGCCGACATTTTTTTTCTAAAAAACTTAGGTGTTTTGTTAAATCGGCCCATGTTATTTATTTAACGGTTTTACGCGTGCGATGTTTTAAATGTTTTCATTTTTACGGTAGCTGGTGGCGTTATTAAACGATCGATATTTCAGGAACATTAGGCGTGGACTGGAGTTTACTTTTATTCGAGACAGATATCGTGTGTTCCGGGACATAGGTAACTTAAATCATATACCTATCTACTTAGCAAATTTTATAAAAAGCGGATCACCTAGGGAACTGAGCGTTGTCATACCTACGGCGTTTAGCAGTTTTAAATTTATCTTGCAAGTGTTCTATGTATGAAAAAAAATTCCTATCATGTCGCGTAAACTGTGCGATGCTGGTGTAGGGTGGGTTTCTTCTTCTTTTATATAGGAGCGAAGCTCTTGTCGGTGGAGTACTTTCCATGCCGTTCTGTTCTCGGCCATTCTTTTGACCTCTTGGTACGACATGACGTCAATCCTTTCTTTAACTTGATCTATATATGTTCTTCTCGGTCTACCTCTCCCTCTCTTCCCTTCTACTTTTCCTTCTAATATGCTTTTCATATATTCGTCATGCCGTACCAAGTGGCCAAACATCTTTCCTCTTCTTATCTCTACTTTTGTTAATATCTTTCTTGTTTTTTTCTTATCTTTCATATCTTTCTTTCTTTTTTTTTCGGGTGGGCTTAGCGAAACAAAAAATCTACCTGGGAACTTTACATTTCTTTGAATGTGTACAAGGCTGGTTAAAGTAGTGCTGGGCGGGACACGTAAGCTAGATACGGATCACCAGGCAAGGATCATCACACAGTGGGTACCAAGCCCCGAAAAAAATGGCGTGATGACCTTGACTCATTTGAAGCGCGGTGGCCTGAGGTTGCGGGATCGAGATATCTGGAAGGAAATGAGGGAGGCCTTTGCCCAGCAGTGGGCCAGTATAGAATTAAAAAAAAAAGGAGTAGGTTCTGAAATAAGAATACCGGGACATCTAAATGATAAATTTACGGCCAGGTTCAATGTAAATAAATAAATATCGGGGACAATTATTGCACACCAATTGACCTAGTTCTAAATTAAGCTCAAATATCCACGGTTTGTCGTACTAGAGATAGAACATTGTCATTTTTTTTTACGCTAGCCTTTGACCTCTATCTCACCCGACGGAAAGCGACGATGCGGTCGAAGACCTATGGAGCTCACGTCAATATTCTATGTCTAGTTGGGCCAACCGTGGGTAGGTTATTGAAACTGGCCGTTGCGTTAATTCTGTTGGGACGATAGATCGATTGGATTATTTGGGAGTTAGATTTCGCGCGTTATACGATATCGTACCTAGGCGTGCAAATAATACAATCATTTGTTTTATGAATGCGTGTTAAACTCCTATATAGGTATATAGATACCTCACTTCGTTGTTTCACCGTAACAACAGAAAATAGAGCAATATAAAAGGAATCTTAGACCTAGTGTTACAATGGGCGGTCTTATCGCTAAGAGCGATTTCTACCAGACAACCCTAGGATAAATATAAGTTTTATGTATATTCCTATGCTTTTGAGTTGTCTGCAAGAGATCGCTCTGAGCGATTGTTGTTTTCTTGTTTATTGATTGTTTTATTGTTGTTCTAGTTATAATTTTCCTTGAATTGTGGTCTGCCATTAAAGAGTTAATCTATCTATATATTATCTATCTACTAATAAATTAATATAATGTAAGAAAATAATAAAGGCTGGCTAGTATTTGTCTTGTTTAAAGCGATTATTTACAAACACATTAAATATGTATGTATGTAATTTTATAAAGTGTATTAATTTATTATTTTATGTCATTTGTTTCAGTGAACTACCGAAATTTTTTCTTTTATTTGTTTAGAATGGACAGAGACGGTACATTGCCACCGATAATGGACCGCTTCTCGGATCATAGATACTTGACCAATGAGTATGGAATTTTTCAAAGGAAGGCAAAAGGCCTCGTCAAGGCTATCCTCCGGAAAAGCGTTATGACACTGGACGTGGCGTGCTTCGCCATCCACCACAAAGACGTGGTGCAGGACATTCTGGTGTTGAAGAGGAAGTGCGTAAAGATACGCATATTGCTACGCGAAATTCACAGGGAGAAGGTCACGGAAAGAATTACGCCGCTCATAGCAGCTGGCATCCCGGTGAAATGGCTTAAAGACCAGGAAAAAGTTAAGTACAATTATATGCTACTTGACGCGTCAGAGTCCAATCAAAAAAGGAGGTACGTGATCCCTCTTTGTATAGCGTCTTATAACAACAGAAACGATACGAAAGTGGAATGGGACGTGCGAAACGCCTTTTATGCCAAAGATCCGATGATAAAGGCGCAGAATGAAGAGTTTGAGAGGGTGTGGGCCTCCATCCCAGATAAAGAGGAAGAAGAGCCTGTAACGGAGGTGACAGAAGTAACAGAAATTGAAGGGTAAGGCGCTATCCCAAGTGAGAGTTTTTTGTCGTTTGGTTTTCTGTATATAAGATTTATATATTTTATATGTCTGGCATTTAAAATATTAAATTTCATTGATATTTTTATATGTAGGTATGTTTTTTATAAAAAAAATATTCAAAAACATGTTTTTTTAAATGTTCTGATAGCGTCATTGAGGGAAGAGAGATTGCAATCCTGAGTGTTAAACGACCGAGCCTATTCGCTGATGGGAGGGCTGCAGCCAGTACCCCCGACTCCCACTCAGGGTCTGCGGCCGCGATCTGTAGGGCTGATGCAGTTAGTTCAAATTTGTTTCCGCACTATCTCACAGATCGGCCGATCCAACTGGTTAATTGCACCTAAGTAGATTGTGTGTTGTGAACTATACAAAGTAATCTGCCAAATAATTACTTTTATGTATTTTAATAAAAAATTGTAGATTAATGTTCTATAGCAAACTTCATGTTATGTATCAAAATTTTACTGTCTTTAACTGAATCTTTAACACATTATAATATTAAAAAAAGGGAACATTATATATAATTATTAGGGATTGAAAATTTCATGTTATGTATCTAAACTTTACTGTCTTCATCTTGAATTTAACAAGTTTTTATACTTATTTAAGAAACACTGATTGGAGTTCTTATATGTATTGCAAATTTCATGTTATGTCCTTGTATCTAAATTTTACTGTCATTATTTTGAACGTTAAAAACTTTTTAAAATTAGAAAAGCCGTTTATGAAAAGAATTATTCATTACATCATGTATATGTATTGCAAATTTCATGTTATGTACATATCAAAATTTTAAATTTAACGAATTTTATGAGTATTATTAACAAAAAAATCATCTATTTATACGAAAAAAAATATTTGCGTGTGTTAAATTTAAAACCTTTATAAGTGTAGAAAGTGAAACAATATTCACTTTACTCGTATGATACCTGTTGATGTCTAAAAGATTTAAATAAATGTTTAGATTGTCTAAAATTGTCTAAATTCATTCTTGTTATGCACACTGCCTGATCATCATCTTCACACCCCCTTGTCATCTTTTCTATTCTCTGTGAGCCCTACATAGAGATTTCAGTTCCTGTCGGAACATCGTACAATCTTCTTGTTTGTTCTTCTACCATTAGTTTCCCATCCCTTATCTTCTCACTCGGGCGTGAGTCTCACTTATTGCTTTCAGTTCTTGTTAAGTTTCATAAAATCTTATCCTTTCTCCTTCTACCATTCACGTACGTCATCTGTTTTGTTCAGTGCGATTTTCACAAATTGCTTTCAGCTTGTACAATCTTTTCCTTCGTTCTTTTACCATTACTTGCTCACTGCTGAGTACAGTTTCTACTTCCATGCGTTATCTTTTGAGTGAGTTTGTCACATTGTTTTCACACAATTTTCTTCTTCCTTTTTTCATGTGAATGTCCTACTGCTGAGTACATTCTCTTCTTTTCCTTTTTTCAGCCCTATGTAAGTTTGACACATATGTTCCAGTGCCTGTTAGGTATAGCACACAACCTTCTTCTTTATTTTTCTACCATTACTATCCCACTTTTGAGTAGTCTCTTCTTTCACACATCATATTTTCAGTACTATGTGAGACTAATACTTTTCTTTCAGTTCCAGATATATATCATGCAATCTTCCACTGCTGAATGTACTTTCTTCTTCTGCACGCCTACCGTTTCTATTGGTAAGGAAAATAGATAATCAACTGTAGACTTTGCTGTGCTCTGTGTTAAATAGATTTGCATTGTGTCATTGTTACTTTCAGTATTTTAATTATTTCAGCATAGATGGGGTGGGATCTTAATGGCGTACAATGACTTCCTACGTACACCTTGGCAGGTAATTACCAGTTAATCTTATTTCTAATCATCAAGATTTTGGCTATTGTATTCAGTCCTCCTAATGAGATTTCAGCTGATCTCATCAATTTTTTCAGAGCCCGCAGCGACGTCGTTCAACGCGACAAGCAATCCGCTTAGTAGTAAATTTAGGCCTCAGCTCAGCTATGTGACAAATGTTTTTGGACTAATTCCATTATAAGTTCGCTTTAGGGCGTCGGTAATTTAGATTTTGGAGCGCAGTATGCTGTACCTGACAGTCACTTAATTTGACTCCCAGGATACTACGCTTCATGCTTGCTAGTGTATTTTGAGGTTGTGCTTTTGATGCTCTGTGGGAGTTACTAACTGCTATGTCCGTATTTTAACACTAATCAATCACTAACAAGGTTTTGGATCGATATGTCATGTCATAATACGTCATTTTAGTAGTAATATGTCTAGCCCTAGTACCAAAGTGACATATTATGATATGACATATCGATCCAAAACCGCGGATAACGGATCAGGATCGATTATTAATTTCGGGCGTAAGTTAACAGACTTGAAGCACTTCTCAATCTCAACGAAGTCTTTTGCGACATGTGTCTTGCGTTCTTATTCATCATTCATCAACACGACTGCAAACTTGCTATGTAGTTAATTGATCAATAACGTGAGGTACCAGAAGTCAAAATGCGGGCCCACTGGCGTCACTTATTGCGATACAGTTCAAGGCTTGGAAAGGTAGGTTCTGTTCCATTATGAAATTTCTAACGGTACACTTTAGGATTTTAGGTATCTATTCTATCCTTTAGGCCTTTGACATCTTGACATTTCTTATGTTTCTAACAATATTACTTGTTGTATAAGAATGAGGCTGACGTTTGACTATGACCTCACACAGACACACTCACCTAGTGTTATTTGACGATGCGGTTGAGAAGGATAAACATGCTGAGCCTAGAACGGAACTAGCTGTTAAGGTTTAGTTACTGCTGATTACGTTCGTCTTCGCACTGCTAGGATCATCATTTTCAGCATCTATAGGCACGTACTACGCGGCACTTTGAACTTCATTGTTGGTAATCAAAAGAGTTGCGTCCTATAATGCTAAATTGTGAATGTTGTTACACCATACTGCAAGGTAGTTTAATGTGCATTTGCAAGGGTGCTTGAATTTATGCATCTGTTTACATTTTATGCAACTGTGGTGGGGCTAGTTGGTTATTCTTTTGGAGCTGTAGTGATATATAGAATGTTTGAGTAGGGCTTTACTGCGTCAACCTTAGTTTTTAAGCAGCCTGTGTGTGATGCTTATGGCTTCAAGATGAAGATCGGATTTGTCACCTACATCACATGTCAGAAGATGACTTGGATTATCATCGTCGACTACGTGCCGGAGCATCTACGAGCATCACCACCGTCACTGACTACTATTCAAACCTGACTTTCGCTCTTCTATCTGGAGATAGAATAATATTAAAATTTAGTAATGCGATGATACCTACTTGCTCAGACGAAATCTTATAGTTTACCTTTGGAATTGCTAAATGGCTTTGTGATGATATTTTTTCTGTATCTTTTACTTTTTACGGTACCTACTCCTCCGTATGAACCATCAGATGACTTGAAGTTATCTGGTGTTTCGTGACAATGTAGACCTGGATAAGAAACTGGCTCTCAAGTGGGGCTGTCGGAATACATCGATAGGTGCTTGGCGACAGATTCTTAACTTGAGGGTGGATGGTAACGGAAGATAAGAAAAGGTGCTGAGACAAAAAGGTTTTAATTTTAGGAGTCAGTCTCACAACTCCTGAAAAAAAAAAAAGAAAAAGGGTGGGACAACGAAAATAGTGGAATAAAAATTATTTGATGATCAATTACCAATGTATGGTAACGTTTTTAAGGATAAACGCGATAATAAGTGACATTAAATTTGCAGCTGATATAGAAGCCATAATATATATAATATAGTATATAATTGATATAGTTTGGTGTAAGGCAATCATTACTTTTATATTAGCTTCACTAGTAACTAACTAACCAATTTACAATATAATCAAATCTGAGAAGTAAATATTAACCTACTTCTTATTATCGTATCGACTTGAAACTTGGTATGTATATGTAATCTTGATGACAATGCAATAAATTGATATCATCGACCTGATCTGATGTTGGAGCCAGGAGATGGGTAGTGGAACTCTTCAATGGCTACTAGTAAAATAAAGTTTAGGCTCATTTGATTCGTTTTGACGAGTCCCATATATTGAGCTTGGTGAAATAGACTAAAAAGTAAAAAATATAGCTTGATAGCCTGTTTTATCACAGCAGGACTTTTTAAAGGATTTTGGAGTTAGACAATGACCGTGTTCGTTGTCGTTTCAACTTTTTTAATGGCCAGTTCCAATAACCGATCTATCCAGAGCAAATTACCAAATACTGACAATGTGCAAAATTTTACATGGAAATATAGATGCTCCCGATCTCTACGACGAGTTGTCACGGCTGTACGCCCCCGACAACTACCGGCGCTGCCGCAGGCACAAATTGTTTTCAGTGCCGCTCTGCCGAACGGTAGCGCGTGCCCGTTCTCCTATCCCGCGAACCCTTGCTGCGCTCAATGCTCTCCTGGATGCAAATCCTAATTTAGATGTGTTTGGGGATGAATGGACGACTATTTTGTCGGAATGCTTGGATTTTTGCGAGAAGAGTGTGTAAGGTAGTTTTGTGACTGTGATTGTGATTTGTGACAGTATTATGTTGACTTTTTTATTTAATTTTATATTTTTCTTTGACATAGTATGAATTGTTGTTATTGTTGTTTTGAATTTTTATTTTTGTTTTGTTTTCTGGCCTTTATTTATTACTATTGTTAATTTTATTTTTCTATTATTATTGCTTTATATTTTTAATTTTGAATGTTTAAAATTATTTAGGTAACTGGCTTTCGCCGTCTAAAATAATGTAACAATAAATAAATAAATAAAATAAAAAATAAATCCACGGTTTGCCATACTAGGGATAGAAATTTGACATAACTTCTATGGAGCTTAAAAGTCTATACCCACTGTCTTTCTACAAATATTATGCAGCGTTCGCTTCAGCTACGTCGTAGTTGCGTCTGATGGTATATGGTCTATCCCTTTACGGAGAAACTGCTCTCCAAAGCTACCTTTGCAGTAACTGGACTGTGGACGGCTACTTTTTGCCGTACTAACGGTGACTCCGTATGTAATTGCGATGAACTGGAATTGGCAAAAACTGTCTCATTTATTTTTAATGTTGATAACGGGTCTGCAGTGTATAGAACTCTTTGGGATGAAGTCGGTGGACGTACTTTCTAGAAGCTATTGACATCGTTGTGTGAATTAAAGGCTTATGATGTTATCTCTGCTATCCCTTCTTCCCTGCTTTAATACATATTATAGATGCGAAAGTAACTGTCTGTCTCGCTTACACGCCTAAACTACTGAACCGATTGAAATAAAATCTGGTACGGAGATAGTTCGAATTCTGAGGAGGGACATGGGATTCTTTTAATCGCGATAAACTGTAGCCCACGCGGGTGAAACCGTGGGGAACAGCTAGCAGGCTTATAAATATTTTAGCACTTCCGGAGGCAAGCTGCCTTCTATTTTCGTCGTATATATATGTACCTATAAACTTTTTAGTATATTCTTAGTGGACTACACTTATCGTGGTAAAGAGTATCCTACTATCCTTGTCTGGGGTTCGGAACTATGTCCACAAAAGTTTTCGTCAAATCGGTTTGTGGCCTAATCGTGAAAGGTTATAGTAAGGATTGACCTGCGTTTGG
The DNA here is from genome assembly GCA_931315375.2 of Opisthograptis luteolata. Classification (NCBI taxonomy): domain Eukaryota; kingdom Metazoa; phylum Arthropoda; class Insecta; order Lepidoptera; family Geometridae; genus Opisthograptis; species Opisthograptis luteolata. Next base: position 15,763,021 of record OV928033.1, read on the forward strand.
CCGCCATCCAGTCCCACAAAACGTTTAGTGCGTGCGGGCGGAATATCCACCATAATTATTACATCGATGGCGCCTCTCGAATTGGTTCACTTGAAATTGACTCGCTCAGCTTTTTTTGACAGTTGTGACAGTTGTTTTTTTTTTAATAAGGCTTGCTTTGCACGTATATAATACGATGTTACTAGCACAATGAGATATTAGACGAATTGGTAAGATAAAAATAAGTTAGGAATCTGTCGATCGGCCTCACGTAAGTGCCATTTTTTAATCCAGGCGTAGCGTGGCGCCACCGTCGTCGGCCACACCGTTACTTGACATCTGATGATTTTGACGATTATAATGATGATGATGATGATGATGGTGGTGGTGATGATGATGATGATGGTGATGATGAAATTTGAATTCGGATTGCATTGGTGTTATACTCGTACACTATCAATAAGGATATAATTGTAATTATATTAAATGCGATCCGTGGCTTTGTCTGCCTGCTCAGCGTCATTATTTAGACATTTTTGTTTTTGTCTATGTGTCAGAATGGCTGTCAAAAATACTTTTTATTTCACTTGTGGCTTCGCACGGTTTATGCATTATTCCCGTGAAAATTGCCGTAGAAAAGTCAAGTTTTACAAGAATTTTGTTGCGCGTGATGTCACCCAGCTAAGACATACCCCTTACCTACACAGACTTCTTGCCAGATTAAAATTTGACAGTGGCAGTTATTTCTTGACAACTGTTTGCCATTTAAATGCTTAAACACGACTTTATCTGCTCATCCGGGCTCTGACAGTTGACACTGCCTTTTAGCTTGTTGAAAGGTCAAACCGTTGAGGCGTTGAGGTGTATCACTTTCACTGAACGCAGTACTTGCACAATCTCCAATATTGCTATTGTTGTCAAATTTGCACCTAGGCTCTACAATGGTATCATAACATTGAGTAGACCGCTTCATCGCTATGACGTCACTGAGACGTAGTTAGTTCAAGATTGATATTTTAATGATTACCCTCTGACTTACATCTCTATATAATATTATAAAATGAATCTCTATTTTTCTTGGCCATCGCATCACGCGTGAACGGACGGAACAATTTCGCTAATTCTTTTTTTTGTTGTGTTATTTGAAGTCCAAAAAGGTTTTTTTTTTCTTTAATATTTGCGTCACACGATTAGTGTATTTGCCAGTCGCAAAAATTAAATTTTTCAAACTCAGAGAGTTGAGTCAAGTATTAATGATGATGATTAGATGAGGATAGGAGTTTACTTAAACTTTACACGGACTTTTTTGGAGCAACTAAAAAGTCACTTTCACAACTTTATTTCAATTTCCCACACTCGTACACATTAACGAACACATAATGGTTAATAATCCACCAATATTACACATTATCACTCCATTAAACACAAGTTATGGAAATAAAATCAAAATTTTCATGTTGACAGTTCAATTGCCGCCAAAAAAGTCTCCAAGAAAGGTTAATAAGAAGCAAAAAAAAATTATTTAAAGTTGCCAGGAAAGAATTTATTAAAGCCTACAAAAAAGGTTTTGTTTTATTGCGACCAACTGCGGTAATAAATATATTTTGAACTGAATTGAATTATTAATTTGTGTTGGCTACTGGGTGGTAGGACATTTTCTATTTCTCCCCTGGCTAGCTAGTAAGTTCAAGGTCAGCGCTTATCGGTCCGTTGAAGCCTATTCGGGTGCCAGTTCCGCATCAAGGCTTAGCGTGGCGCCACCTTCCACCACATCATCACGAAAGCAGGTAGCTTAAAAGAAATAAAAATGTATGTAATTACTTACATTATTTCATTTGCTGGGGGTCACAGTCTCATGGCAAACACACACTACAACCACCACTTTACCACCATACCCACGCTCATACTATAATATTGTAGACGTCAAAGTCACTCTGTTTCTCTACCCCTCCGTTTGTTGACTTTTCACGCCTAAACCTCTGAACAAATTTTGATGAAATTTAGTATGGAGATAGTTTGAACCATGAGGAAGGCCCTAAGACACTTTGTTTTTCGCAAAAACTCTAAATTTCAATTTTTTTTACTTTACTTAAAAAAAAATATTAACTTGAATTGTTTTGTGACTTATTGTTGCGGTTTTATTTAAGACTGGATACAAAGACACACGAGTAATCGCTCGGCAACTATCAGCTAGCAACTAAAATTGAAAATTTAGGTCATCTGCGCCATGACCTGGAAATGACGTCGCGATCTGATCGCCACATGCGCAAGTACCAGAAATCAACATAAAACTACAATAGAAACTATGCCACGAGGGCACTGAGAGTGGTGGATTTACCCTTAGTGCCGCCCTGGGGCGTGAAAAATGCCCCCCCCATTAGGTACTACATAATAAATGGGGAAAGTTTGGGAGTATCAGGAAAAAAAATAAAAATTGTACATAACAAGAATTTATCTATATTGAATATTTTAGACACAGACACTTTTTTCACAATTTTGTAATCATCATTGCTGTGTTTTTAACTATGTAAAGTGTCAACAACCATAAATTGCACTTATTTTGACACTTGAAAAGAAACATTAGATGAAGTTCAATATAATATCTCACGCCCCAAATTTGGCGCCCCTGAAAATTTGACGCCCTGAGCACTAGTCGACAGTTTAAATCCAGCGCTGGGTTACCACCTTGAGATAAACTTACCGAAGAACTTACGTCCAATCGGCAGTCAAACGAATAATACGGATGTCAGATGATCGGCACTCTTGTCAAAGTCATAACATTTTTTAATTTATTATTATTATTTGGATAGCCAAAGTAATTAGCAATTTAATTTATTAAAAAAAAAACAAAAAAATTTGTTCAAAACACATTAAACTCGAAAATATAAATATCACATAAAAGAAAATTACTTATGCCCACTTGCACCACCGATTTAAATCTCGATTAAACGAAATACACTTGTAAAATCATATGAAAAATTTAGTTAAATCCAAATTTAAACTAGGTTTAACATATTGTGCAAGCCAGCCTTAAATATAAACAAAAAACAAGTGACTTGTGGTAAATATGTAGTAAAAAAATCGCTACCAAATACATGTGATAAAAAATGAATGAAATTAAACAAGTAACGCATGACGTGTCACAGAGTATGACCGCGTCTTCCCGTTATCCCGCAGGAACCATTTTCGGGATAAAATGTAGCCTATGATGTGTTAAACCAGGGCTTAAGCTGTAATTTCTCACCCAAATCCGTCTTGTAATTTTTGCGTGAAATATTTACAAACACCCTTACATCCATTCTCACAAACTTTCACATTTATAGTAGAGCTGGATTATTATAAACCGTCCCCTAATAATTAAGCTTTTTTCAATGTCAAAGTGGTATTTAGGCACCTACAAAAACAACGAAGGGTATAGTTGATATTTAAATCGAATTGCACTCGATTGTTTCAATAAAGCAGCCGTTGCCCGTCAACCAAATGGCACTTGATCCCGTACTCATCTCAACTCGAATCAATCCAAATCGATTGATCGATTTAAATGCTGATTTAATACTAACAATTGACACAACGAAGACATCGCGCTGCATCGTGGGAAGTAGCAATAAACGGTATACTTGTATGTAACGTGACACACGTTCCGCTTTGAGCGGGTCCTGCTTCGAAACTGTGTCCCGCAGTCCCTATGATCCTCATACAAGTACTTTTTTTTTAGTAAATTAATTGTAATTATATTGATAAATTTAAAATTTAATATATGGCACGCCATTAATTATTTTGTCCTGTTTGCCGTTGTCATTTCGCGCGAAACCTGTTAAAATTATATGATACACCATTAAGACTGTTCCCATACACTTACACGATCGCTCACACACACATACGAGTATGTCACAGCTATCAAACAATCACGAAATATTAGCTATTCCCGCGAGGACTTCGGTCTTTCAGTTTACTTAGTTTTATTGCCAGAAAAATAATTCGTTTTCTTTCCCCAGGGTTCTTGATACAATACAAAATTGTATCGAGATAAGTTCATTATTATAGTCGTGGAAGATGACAAACAAGCAGTCAAACAGTTACTTTCTCATTTATAGCGGTGTAATAATTGTTTTCATTAGGTACTAATTGTTTGAATATTAAATTTTATTTTCAACAAAATTAGGGATCCATACTAAAACTCCAATAATGTGTGTCTTATAATTTTAATACCCGTGCGAAGCCGGGGGGGGGGGGGGGGGGATACGTAATATAATAAACGTGAAAGTTTGTATGAATGGATGGATGGATGGTTGTTTGTTACTCTTTCACGCAAAAACTACTGAACGTATATAAATGAAATTGGGAATGGAGATAGGTATATACCTTGCATTAACACATCACGGGGCGCAACTAAGTAGAAACAATAATTTCAAGTTTAGAACAACACATACATAAAGAAATTATAAAGGTAGGTATATAGATAGATACACATAGGGTTGCCAACTTTTTTACAAGAAATAAAGTACATTCAGGTCTGTGAAGAATATCAAACAGATATTAGAAAAATGAACAGTATTTGATTTAATAATGAATTTTCCCCACTCTTTGTGTGTGTGTAAACTGGATCGGGAATCGAAGTATGTAGTAGTTTTCTTTACTTACACTCGTATTAGTATATCAAAGGTAGTATCGATTACTATCGCCGCAGCAAGTAACCGCTGACCTAAGGGGCCAGATCAATAAATAATAAATTGCTCTTATCGATCCAAATGCAGCAGGTTGCAGCGATTAAATAAGCGACTGCTATATAGGTAGAAATTACGTCGCACGTAATGGTTAGACAAGCTACGGTGAAAATGATATGTGTAGACCAATAATAATAGACTGTAGGCGTTAACAAATTTCCCGCCGTTTTGTTATTCAACATGACAAATGTCATTGAATGACTTTTGGCGGCAATCGAATTGTCAACGTGAAAATTTTGTTTTTATTTCTAAAACTTGTGTTTCTTCGAGTGATAATGTGTAATATTGGTGGATTATTAACCATTTTGTATTCGTTAATGTGTACGAGTGTGGGAAATTGAAATAAAGTTGTGAAAGTGACTTTTCTAGTTGCTCCAAAAAAGTCCGTGTAAAGTTTAAGTAAAGCGCCACTACTTTACTTAAACACTATCCTCATCCCTTCATCTCATCATTATCATCATCATCATTTAAACTTGATTCAACTCTCTGAGTTTGAAATATTTTACACTTGACACTGGCAAATACACTAATCGTGTGACGCCATAACAAAAAAAAAGGGTATTTCCACGTCTTTGACATTTTTCACATACATTAATATGGTTTTTTACTGCAAACTCTATCAGAAATAAAACATAGTCTATGACACTTAGGGATCACATAGCTTCCTATTAGTGGAAGAATTAGGGATCAGATAAACAGTTTAGGAGTTTACCCATTACATCCAAAAACACAAACATAATTATATAAATTAACTTCAAGAACCAGATTCTGATATAGTCCAAAGCCTGAGAAAGGAGATGGGCTAATTAAACCGCGGGGAACAGCTACTACTCGTAGTATTTGTAAGTATGATACATTTTATTTTTGAAGAAGAAAACACAAGCCAGTTGTTCGCAATTCCACGATATTATAGCTAAGTACTGCCATTCTAGTAGACACCCGATCTCCGACACAATGGTTCGTGAGACCGTTTGTTTACAGCTTAAACCGTACTTTTTACAATGGACGCTTCGTAGAAACAGTAATGCGATACCGAAAATGTAACGTCGATATTCATAATTTATACCATTCATACCAATGTCGACCGTATCTCAATGTGCACAACCAACCGAGATAAATCTCATTAGTAAAGCCTATTATAAAATATCGGACTGTTTATATGACAAAAAAGCTTGGGGTTTTTAAGTAGTGAACTAGCTCCGTAATAAGATTAAAATTGTAAATGTGATCGCACTCAAAAAATTACCTACCGGGCGTTTCTTGCCAGTTCTTTTACCGGCGTAAGGAGGTTGGAACAGGCGTAGCTAGTCTTAAGTTTGACATTTTAAAGTGATCATATTATTCTTAGATCTTTGTAATACAGCTGACTGCCGAACGTTGTAAAATATCACACTATTTAGATGGCAAAAAGAGTGTTTAATAAATCGAAATTATCGATAGTGTATACTTCGCGAGCAGCAATACTACTATCGATAGTTATCAATAATATCTTTTTAGATGAAAACAAATAGTAAGACTATCGATAGTTTGGCATCACTACTCTAAATGAGGCTGCCGGAATACAAAGATAGGTGGTAGGTCATTTTAAATCACTGGCTTCTGGTCCTATGGGCATACCGAAATGATAGAGAAACATTGTAGCTTGTAGGCTGCCGCGTCATGCATACAAATCATGCCAACCCCATTGCAATTACAAGACAATGTACCATGTGCATATTTAGTGCTAGATTTCCAAATTCACCGCCAGTAGGCTATTCAAATTTTGCCTCCCGACCTCTACAATTTGGTACCCTAGTGCACAATCATAATAATTTCAAATGCAATCAACCGCGGGTACTTCTTTGGCGGCAATGGAACTGAAAACATTACGTGTTTGTAAATTTGCTACGAGTACAGTCAGCGACAAAAGTAGCTGATCGTTCTCGATTTTCCAAATGTGTTTCAAATGAATAATTATTATTGTTTTTTTACATTACAGAATAAGAAGAAGAATCATTTATTTGCAACGAATTATACAAAATACAAAACAAAACAATATGCAATAAGACATAACTACAAAAGATGTATTGTTGCAAACCGGCTTCAACTCAGCGTTGTGCTGCTCGTTTGACCAGCGCTGGTCTTCCGTTGAAGCCGTTTTTGATGACGTCACTAGCATGAAGGTAATATTAAATAACAAAAATTAAATCAAATACATTTTTATCCTAAAAACTATAAGTGAACATTGCGTATTCATTTTACATGCTATCATTTTGACCAAAACATAACACACCTGATTTAAGGTGATGATGAGGTCGAAAATTGGTGTCTAAGATGATGAGGATAATAGAAAAAAGTGTGATTGTTCAGCGGCTTTTATCGTTGACTGTACGAGTGTAAGAAATTTATTTATTTTTTTATTAAAAATTGAAATTAAGTTGTTACAAGTCACTTTTCTAGGTGCTAAAAAAGTCCGTGTAAAGTTTAAGTAAAGTGCCACTACTTTACTTAAACACACAGGGGACTATCCTTATTCCTTTTTGACCCGGCTTGTGTTTGGGTCCCGTAAGATCATTTTACTTAATAGAAACGTCCCTTTAATGTCAAAAAGAAACGAAAGCCGCTTTCGATTTTTTTTCTAAAATTCTTTCATGTTTACTTGTCTTTCGTATTAGAATTATTGGTAAATGAAATTAATGCTAGATTTACGATCTTTTTTATAGAATTTTTATTCGATACATTCTATCCTTTCGATTAATAGTATAAACTATGTAGCGAGTGTTTATTTTAGAATTTTTAGTTTGTTCGATTAAAACGTGAGGCGAGCGAATTTAAAAAAAATCTAAAATTAAAAAAATAAATAAAAGAAATGGAGTTTAGTTTCTTTTAAAAAATAGATAATGTTTCCTCTAAGTAAAATAAACTCGTTTTTCCCACGTATTGTGTAGTTTTCTATAATACACAATGTAGAAGGTAAGGAAAGCAGATGTATCTATATCTATCCAGATGTATCTATAGTATAATTGGAGACATCTCGTCTCCGCCATCTTGGTATATCTTCGCAAAAACGTTCACCATTTACGTATCGTTCCTAAAATAACTCCAAGCCTCGTATGGTCTAAGACTAAGGCCATCTGAATGCAGACCATCCGTATCTGACCATCGTATGCTGTCCGCACCCGTGCAAGCTCTCCATGCATGTACCCGGCATTCCTCGCCTCTACTACCTCCAAATGCCACGGCATTAGCATTCGCTGAGTCTTACTACCACGCCATAGAGTAACATTTCCTCTGAACATGCAACAACACTTAACAAGATAATAAATTAACTCTTCTACGCCTATTACAAAATAGTAACTGAACTATTGCTAGATATTAAAAAATTGTGCTACTCAGTTTGAGGTTACTGAACCCTTGTCGTTTTTGTTTGTTTTTTTAATGGCACTGGACGACGAGACTAGCATGTCGCTTGCTTGGCAGTTAGATGTCAGATATTTTTTTTATTTTTTTTTGTTTTGTTTTGGCGTCACACGATTAGTGTATTTGCCAGTGTCAAGTATAAAAGATTTCAAACTCAGAGAGTTGAATCAAGTTTAAATGATGATGGTGATGATGATGATGATGAGATGATGGGATGAGGATAGTGTTTAAGTAAAGTAGTGGTGCTTTACTTAAACTTTACACGGACTTTTTTGGAGCAACTTGAAAAGTCACTTTCACAACTTTATTTTAATTTCCCACACTCGTACACATTAACGAACACATAATGGTTAAAAATCCACCAATATTACACATTATCACTCGAAGAAACACAAGTTTTGGAAATAAAAACAAAATTTTCACGTTGACAACTCAATTGCCGCCCAAAAAGTCATGTCAGAATTTAGAACGTGAACCGTTCAAAATCCTGCGCGGTATTGCACTGCTTGGCACCCTAAAGGTCGGTTTTATAAACAGGTACCAAATTTCTGTAAATTTGATCTTATTGTAAAAATTTAGCACGGAAAAGAACATTGGCCACTTTTCACACTGCCTTGGACCCGACAGCAATATATTTTATATAAAAATTACGAATAGCTAATTGAAGTTATACGACCGGCCTAAAACAGTTATTGGTTTGTGAAATTAACGATAAGTTCAGAAAAAGAAAAATAAGAACAACAAAATTGGTAGAATATGACGTATTGTAGCGTAGCAAAAGCAAACAAATGTCATTAGTCACTACGAAGTTAAAAATTCAATATCTTTTTTTCACATCACTTCTTAAAATATCGTTTGTATAAGTTTAATTAAAATTAATTTATATTTTTTTTAAATACATTACTCGTTTTTTTATAACCTCAGGTCCGTTTTGGCCATTGTTCTTTTAATTTTAAAGCCACATTGTGCTGAGCAGTTTTCCAATGCAACCGCTAAAGCAATTTTATTTTGTTAAAGAAACAGACTAGCCAAGTGCGAGTTGGACTCGCACACCGAAGGTTCCGTGCAAACTTGTTTTTTTTACCAACTTTAAAATAGGAGGAGTGTTCTCAATTCGACCGCAACATTTTTTATGTGTGTTCGCGGATAACTACATAAAAAATATTGGTTTTTCTGTTGTTACTACATAATATTAACGGTTTTCAGATTCATTAGAGAAAAAAACATCTGTCTGTGAAATTTGTGGAGCAAATCATAGTTTTATAGCTATTGTAATTACAAGAATTTCAATTGCAGACAGACGGACAACAAAGTGATCTTATAAAGGCTCCGTTTTTCTTTTTGACTTACGGACCCCTAAATATACCAATTTTTTTAGAGAAATAATTACTTTTCGCTGCTATAAAGGAGCATGACGGGAGCGGGCCAGACAGTAGTGTTGCCGATCGATAGTCGCAGTTAATAGATAGTCTATCGATAGCCAACTAATCGAAACACTATCGATAGGCTTATCGATAGCTTAAAACGAGGCAATACTATCGAAAGCATCATGACTATCGATAGTTTTTATATACGAGGAACAAAGCTATCGACATATTCTCATTTTCTTTTGCCGGCGTAAGGAGGTTGGTACAGGCGTAGCTAGTTTTAAGTTTGACGTTTTAAAGTGATCACAATGTCTATTAAATAAAAAACTTTCGAATTTTTAATTTTGACAGTATCGATACTATCTATAGTATTGATAGTATATGACTAACAATAGTTTTTTTATTTACGAGGAACAATACTATCGATAGTATCGATACTCGATAGGCCTATCGATAGGATGGCTTTTTCATATAAAAAGTATCGATAGTTTTACTATCAAAATCAAAAATCAAAATCAAAAATATGTTTATTCAATAGGATACATTGTGATCACTTTAAAACGTCAACTTAAAACTAGCTACGCCTGTTCCAACCTCCTTACGCCGGCAAAAGAACAGGCAAGAAACGCCCGGCAGGTAATTTTTTTGGCGCGATCACATTGACAATTTTATTCTTATTACTAATTGATTGAATTGGAGCAAGTTCACTAAAATCCCAAGCTTTTTTTTTTTGTCATCTAATAGTCCGATATTTTTTATCGATAGTTCGGTAACACTACCAGAGAGTTTAAATTGATATGTAATACATGTTAGGTTGTTTGTACACTGAGGGCCTACAGCGCGATTGCAGCGAAGTCCGCGTGTCCAAATATAGGCATTACGCAATTGCGCGAATTAATTTATTTATGCAACGCCGTAATTGTACACTTAAAAGTCTAAGCATGCCGGCTAAGCTACTTCGTATCGTCTGGTATGATTGGTACAGTCAACGACAAAAGTCGCTGAACAATCACACTTTTTTCCATTATCCTCATCATCTTAGACACAAAGAACATCAAAGAACATTTTCATACTGCCTTGGACCTGACCGCAATATATCTATAATATAAAAATGAATCGCAAAATGTGTTGGTAAGCGCATAACTCAACAACGCCTGCACCAATTTTGCCAATTCTTTTTTTTTTAAATGTTCGTTGAAGTCCAATAATGGTTTTTACGGCGAGAAAAATTCGAATAATTGCCGGGAAAACACTAAAAACAGCCCTTTTCTTTTTCCCATACAAACGTTTTCTAACTAAAATGTAGAGTCAATTTGAACTTTAATACCTTACCATAAAGTTTAAGTGTTAGTGGAGAGGTTCCGGGAAGGCAAAACAATTGAGTGACGTTAGTATCGTATAAATATTAAAGTCAATTTGGAATGGAGATAGCTTATACTCTGGATTAATAAATAGGCTACTTTTTATCTCGGATAAGGTTCTGGGATAACGGGAAGACGCGGGTGAAACCGCAGGGCGCAGCTAGTTTTGTATAAAAATTACGAATAGTAAGTTATACGACCGGCCTATAACAGTTTTTGGTGTGTGAGATTTAGTCAGGTTCAGAAAAAGAAAAATTGGTTGCCTGTAAAGTCGGTATACGGGCGAAAGTTTTACGTGACAACGACTTTGAGTGGTAAAATAATTTTAATGTGAATATTCATCTGGACGCGTGCCTTTCACTTTTTATGTCTGTCTCTCTCGCTCTTAGGCGGGCTAACCATGCCCGAGTGGAAGGGACGCGTGCCTCTCACTCGCTCTCATTGTGAGCGCATAACGTGAGCGGAGCGTAACGCAGTTTCTTGAAGTGTCACCCGGCAAACCAATTTATAAGACGTTGTCACGTCAAAAGGAGTACAAACAAAAACAGTAAATAGTATCGTAGCTAAAGGAAACAAAGGTTAGGGTTAGGGTTGCCTGATCTGAATCGATCTTCCAGAAGATCAATATCGAAAAATCTATTTATTTTTTTCTGGGCTCGCCTTGAAATATCTTTTGTATAATCTTATTAGGACTAAAATTAGATTTTTTTTTCATATAAGCTCATGTCCGTTTTGGTCATAGTTCTTTTTGACCTTCTTGTTCTTTTTGATGATATCATGTAAAATGTAAAAATAACAATAATAATTACTGATTGGAAACACATTTGGAAAATCGAGAACGATCAGCTACTTTTGTCGCTGACTGTACCTAATGTAGTTAGAATATCAAGTATTTTACCACCTGCAGGTTTTTTATTTATTTATTATCTCACCAACACGATGTACACTCACACATTCACAGATTAAAAACAATTCTTATGTAAGATTGGAACCAAATGTCACAGTAATTACAGTTAAGGACAGCATGCGTTACGATAATTACGAAAAATTAGTTTTCATTTCAGCGAGTAACATAGAGCGTGTGTGTGTAGTTGAAATGGAAACAAAACAATAACAATAGAGAACAATAACAAAAAATTCATAAGATGTTTAAATGACTTATTAAAGGAAAAATCATATTACTCTATACAGGAATTCCTTAACGACAAAATCTAACTGCAAGAAATGTTTACTAGATATATAGATTTACATAGGTTGCAGTAGGCATATAGGTTTTTTGTTGATTGATGGCAGTCCTCCTCTCCTCTAGTTTTTAAGTAATGTTGTTGTTGTGCCCAACAGGGTCCATAATTGATCTTAATTATATTATGACTAACTATTGTACATTATGGAATGCAATAAATTCTTTGAATCTTTGAAAAACAGTAGAAAAAAAATTACAACAAAAAATAAATAATTTTAAAGATACATTATATGTATATACATATTATAGTATGAAATGAATAATGATTATCGATCAGTTATCCCCGCTAGATGTCTACCTGGGTCACCTCTCATCCAGCAAACATCACGGAGTAGGGATGAGAAGGAAGCCGGTCTCCTGTCTTATTCAATATACAGTTTTCGGTCATCAGTAAAAGAAAGTCGTGTTAGTTACACTATATAAAACTCAAGAACGGCTGAACCGATTTGACTGAAAATTGGTGGAGAGGTAGCTTAGGACCAAGAAACGGACATAGGATACTTTTTAGCCGGAAAAGATTCCTACGGGATGACGGGAAGATGCGGGGGAAATCGCGGGGCGCAGCTAGTAAATATACATATATAAAATACACATTACTGAAAAAAAAATATATAGCCTGGATGGTGATCGGCTTGCACTTTATAACCCGACTGCCTAAGAAGGATAATTATGTTTTTCGAGTGTATGTATGTATGTATCTAATTTTCTTTGGCACAAATTGAAATTGATTTGTATAGAAGATATAGATTTTTAAACCCTACGAATATTATAAATGCGAAAGTTTGTGTGTGTGTGTGAATGTTTGTTACCACGTGTCACCGTAACTACTTAACCGAGTTTGCTGAAATTTGGAATGGAGATAGCTCGTGGATTAAAACATAGGCTACTTTTTATCCCGGTAAAAGATTCCTGCGGGATAACGGGAAGACGCGGGTAAAACTGCGGGGTGCAACTTGTTACCAAAATAAAATATACCGTGCAAACAAAGATAAACATGTGTTTTATATTTTATACTAGCGGCCCGCCCCGGCTTCGCACGGGTATTTAACTAAACATTCATTAAAAATTATAATACACATACATTATTAGTGTTTTAGTAAGGATCCCTAATTTTATTTAAAAAAATAGACATTTATACGATACTAACATCACTCAATTGTTTTGCCTTCCCGGAACCTCTCCACGAACACTTGAACTCTAAGGTATGTTAATAAAGTTCAAATTGACTACATTTTAGTTAGAATACGTTTGTATGGGAAAAAGAAAAGGGCTGTTTTTAGGGGTTTCCCGGCAAATTATTCGAATTTTTCTTGACGTAAAAACCATTCTTGGACTTCAAAGAACATTAAAAAAAAAGAATCGGCAAAATTGGTCCAGGCGTTGTTGAGTTATGCGCTTACCAACACATATTGCGATTCATTTTTATATTATAGATTTATACCCAACAGCTTTGTACTTTATTCTTAAGAACAGTTATCAAATATCATTTCCATTATTATAAAATACCTTTTACAACAAAGCCGGTTTACGTCCGGCCGGTCACCGGTTGTCCGGCGCCGGAAATCGCCTGTCTGCCGCTTGACCGAGAAAGCGGTCCGCGTAGTCGCCTCTTATGCTGATCTGTTATTAACTTGTAAAACTTGCTAAGCAAAATGTATAATTTTCTCTAGCTATAACAGCTTGCGCTGAGTGGCTGGCGGTAGTTGGATGAGAAGAGCCGAAGATCGGGCTTAGAGGCCTATTTGGCCCTAGGGGACTGATTTAGGAAACCCTAGTTAGAGTTCAACGGTAAATTATAGTTTTCTTTTACTAAGTTAAACTATAGTAATGACATCGATTTATTTTTCGTGCGTCACGAATCTGCATAAGTTCAATATGCGAAAACGTTTTAAATGGTGTATTGTTAATAAGAATGTTTTCCAAGAAATATAAAATAATACAAATAAATAAGACTTGTCGATAGCTACCTTTAGAGTTCATATAAGACGAAACCTTATTATAAAATATCAGTTTATTTAGAAAACAAAACAAACTAGGGATTTTGGTAAACGTGCTCTAAATCATTCTGTGACAAAGAAATTGTAAATGTCGCGCCCAAAAGGTTACCTGCCGCTTTTTTGCCGGTGTAAGGAGGTTGGAACAGGCGTAACTAGTTTTAAATAAGACATTTCAAAGTGAAATTAAATGAATGGTTTATTTCACATAAAATAAAGTGCATGTTGGTCTTAAATATTACAATATAGATCTACTATTTTGCCATATTATTATGCTGGCATGTGAAAATGCAATAATAAGATTATTATGTAGGTAATATACAAAAAATAAATGACAAACCAGTGTGTGTAAGCGACCAGAGACATGTTGTCTCCTACTAAATAAACACATTTGAAATGAATTTCCCTCTGGCCTTTATTCCATAGAATTGTATGGCACAATAAAGCAAGTAAAATGAAAAGAAGCGGGCCAATGAAATTCCTATAACAAAGGATTATTACGAAAACATTGAATTTCCAATACGGAGAAGCAACAGTCTGATGGAGAATAGAAAACAATTTCTCGCCCGTATAATATTATAAAATCATAAAAATTTGCCTTAGCAAGGAATTCTTAGTGAAAGGTATCCTAGACGTTAAGAGAAGTATGCGCCGAGCGCTCGATGTTAACAGCTTGTTATAACTGCGCGCCGTGGTTTCTCCCGCGCGGTCTGCCTTTTTTTTAGCCTATACTGTCCCACTGCTGGGCAAAAATCTTCCCCATTTTTTCCAGATATCTCTATCTTCCGCAACCTCAGGCCACCGTTTATCGCAATAATTTTTTTCTTTCATAAGAACCTTCTCCTCGCAATAACAAAGACAACAAAAAAAATATTAGTGAAATCGGTACAGCCGTTCACGCGTGATGCCGTGACCAAGGGAAATAGATATTCATTTTTATAATTAGGTATATAAGTTAGAGATCTTCACTTTATTGAAAATTCTCTACAAGTCTACATTGGAAGTAAAAACAAAATTAATCTTCATGTTGACAGTTCAATTGTCTCAAACTTTGAGGTTTATAATTGTGTTAAGCCATAGGTTATACACCCTTGTTATAAACGCACCATAGACTAAAATCGTTTTTATCGTAGAGTGAGCGTTTGGCGTACCTATACTCGTTTAATCTTGGTTACCAATTAATCTTTTTTGTTCGCTTACGCTTTGGCGTTAGCGATTTTACAATGCATCTTGGCTAGCCTCTTATTTCAGTCTAGAATTTGCATAGGTCCTATGCATCATGTAGTCTAACATATATTTTATATTTTTCACAGATTATTTTCTATTTTATTAATAGAGAAAAATGGTTGTAATGAGCTCCAATTATCAGCTGAACCTCGGAGTCCTCATAAGTTATTCAAATATAGACCAGTGAGATTCGAATCACGACATCCCGCCATTCCCGACGCTGCGTGCGCGCCGCCCGTCTCAACAGATTATAGTGCGTTGCCTCTATTCAATCTTCTTCCCCGATGAAAGTGCACTGTACTTTAGGGGACGCATTGAAAGTACTAGCTAGCTGTTTTGTCACAGATAAGTTCGGAAGTCCTGTTGTTTATGCCGGATATCCGCTATTTATGGTACAGTGATGTTTTCGGGGTGGCGTTATGTACTTTATTGGTTTTTTATGCATAAGTTTAAGTTTGGCTAATGTAATTTTTTTAGGTAAACTGTTAATTAGAGCCGAAATCTGAAGCGAAATTATGAGGTCAGTAAATAAATATACCTAAGTAGGGCATACAATTTAGGTACCATAAATCAAATAACTCATTTAGTTTTTTTTTATTACTGATCCGCGTAGTTTCTGATATTCTAGGTACAGGAAATCTTAGGTAGGAGTCAGAGCTTATTGTATGTGATTGAGTGTATACATTTTCAATAAGTTGTTTCGTTTTCATTTAAATTTTATTTATCAGAGCAAAAGTCCGAATTGTGGTGCAACATCAAAATACTTTTGGAAAAAAATAAATAAATGTCAAACGTGTTTATTTGAATGATTAGAGAACTAAATAGATAAGTTTTGATTAAATTGATAAATTATTATGAAAGTACTTTTAATAAAGAAACAACAAAATTACCTACCAGTACCAAACCTTGTTAAGTTCCCATGGAATCCAAACGGCTACATCGATTCAGAATTTCGATATGTAACATTAATACTTTTACAGAACAAAAAACGAATCGACGACTGAAAAAGGGCGTCGGCGCAAGATGACGGCTCTTTCCCACGCATGCGCAATGTGAACCGCGCATGTACCGCACACATGTGCCAGTTTACGCGGTCAAGCGTGTCAAGCGCATTCTCTTGTAAACATACAGCCCCGCCGCCGCATGGGTAAATAAACAAAATTATGATTTATACTTTTTAAACTGCCATGGTCATTAACATCAGAGTTTGGTTTTGAATCGGAATGTTTCTTTTTCGTGAACATGGCGCTTGCAACATTGGCGAAATGTCGAGAACTCAATAAAAAAACATCTTTGTAAATATCCCGTTTCGAAACGAAATTCTAAAAGAATGATAGTCTGATTTACTATGTGAATGCAGTACGTTATAAATGCTGAAATTAACTCTATTGCCATAAGATTAAAGTATGTAGTGGGTAATATATTTTTGTGTAGTGGCAATAATATATTTTTTTCTCTTTGTATTCCCGATTACGTGTATCGTTTATCTTGAAAGTTGTTTACTCATGTGGCGTTAAAAGTTTATTACATAATAAAGATTATTATGTTTGTTTTATGTAGGCATACGGTGGTGGATTTACATACTTAAAACTTCCGTCTGACTAGATTTAAATTGTCAAAGTATATAAGACGTTGTTTTTTTTTTGTTTTGTTATGATGTCACACGATTAGTGTATTTGCCAGTGTCAAGTATAAAATGTTTCAAACTCAGAGAGTTGAATCAAGTTTCAATGATGATGATGATGAGATGATGGGATGAGGATAGTGTTTAAGTAAAGTAGCGCTTTACTTAAACTTTACACGGACTTTTTTGGAGCAACTCGAAAAGTCACTTTCACAAAGAACACCAAAAAAGTCTAAGACGTTGTTATTTAACCGCCTTTAAAAAAAATTGAAGGTTTTATATTCTTGAAAGTTACTGTACCTGTGCTAGTATATTAAAATAAAAGCAAATAAAAAAACAACAAAATCAAAATACTTATGAATATTAATTAAGTAGAATACAACGTCTCATCACTTTAAAATGTCAATAGTACTTACAACTAGCTACGCCTATCCCAATCTCCTTCCGCCGGCAAAAGAACAGGCAAGAAAAACTGTCGATACATTTTACTCGTACATAAATGCTGGTTGGAGAACCTAATGGCACAATAGAAGTTCTACTTCGCTAATGGTCTGAATTGATATTAATACCTATTCACATCTTGCATAGTTGTGGAGTCATACAATAATTCCGCCAATGCTTCTCCATTTGAAGCCAATAAAAATGTCAATTGTGATAATGAAAGACTGAATTCTAAGTAATGGTCTGACGTCAATGGCCGATGCACCGCTCAATTAATGAATATTGACGTCACTGAAATGATTCTATATTTGTGGGTCAAAAAAAAAGGGCAAGTACAGTAGAAACTCGATTATCCTCAGTTATATTATAGCCCTCAGTTATACGGATTCGCGATTATCCGGACTGCCAACCGCGACGAATTTAATCTAAAAGCAGCTGACCCGGCGAACTTTGTATCGCCAATAAAAGTCACCTTTTAAACCTTCCCTGAACTTCCACAAATATTTCAAGATCAAAATCATCCAAATCGGCCCAGCCGTTTTTTAGCGAAACTAACGAACAGCAATTGAATTTTTATTCTAAACGTGTCGGAACGCCCCGCCCGCGCCCCGCGGGATCGCCGCTCCCCACGTTTCGTATTATTTTAGATTTGTTTTTAATGAAAACATGACATTAGATAGGTATGTACCTATATACTGCATATGAAAAAAACCCGCCTTTCTTCATACATTCGATTATCCGGATGCCTAACGACAACAATTAGTTCGGTTAATCGAGTTTTTACTGTATACGTTTTGGATATAGTAAAGTCATGATTAACTTGGTTTGGATGTTTTATTTAGTAGGATACATGTGATCACTCTAAAGAGTCCAACTAAAAACTAGCTACGCCCGTTCCAACCTCCTTACACCGCCAAAAGAACAGGCACGATCACAATTTACAATTTTATTCCTCAATTTCATTTTTTTTTTCAATTTTATTACTAATTGATTGCATTGAAGCAAGTTCACTGCAATCCCAAGCTTTTTTTGTCATCTAAATCGTTATGCTTTACTACGAGAGAATTTTCATCATATGGAATATGCATCAGCGTTAGATGCTCCCACTGCCTTCTCTCAGAGAGAGTCATCATCATCAGCTTTTCACGTTCCCACTGCTGGGACACATGCCTTCTCTCAGAGAGAGTATTGGGACATAATACTCCACGCGGGCTCAGTGTGAGTCGGCGCATAGGTTTCAAACAGCCCGCGCCCTTGCCCTCCGAAATGAAGCACTCAGTTTTGTTTTAACACCACTAGTGGTCACCAATCCTAGTAGTAACAGCAGATAACGTTGCTCAACTTAGCTGTTCACTATAAGTATAAGAACGACTAGGAAAGCTCCGCTACGAAAAAAGTTGTACAGAATCGAAACATATCGTATGCATCGTTCTTTCTTTTACCGTAATCAATAAAATTATCCCTTGTTTAACCTTTCTCTCAAACAAAGCCTGCATCGCGGAACGATTTGTTAGATGAATTTCGCGAACGCATTATTCAGTTGCAGCGCATTTTAGAATCGCATTTTTTAGCGAATCAATTTATATATTATAGGCATGAAAGAACATTTTTATTTACTCTACTTCACTGTAATTTTATGTAAATACACCTATAAAGACCCGGTGCTGTGACGACAAAAAAAACTCTGCTGTTTGATAAAACGGAAAAATATTTCGCTGCAGAGCTCTCATAAAATACAAATTGCATTTCTGTTTAAAAAGCAATTCAACCAGCATAAAGAAAAACGGCACATCAAAGCTTAAATAAAGTTTACATCTTTGAAATATGTGCGCTGTGTAGAAAACGTTTGAACGAAAATAAATGTCTTAGACGTAGACCAGCTAAACAAGCGCGGCAAAGTTGTCATTTTTCCATGCAACCCTTTACGGGATGAATTTTTAAAAATCCTTTCTTGGGAAGCGCCAGTACTTCAAAAGAATGCGCATGCGAAGTAACAGCATCGCATGTCTAGTAGTTTTTGAGATTTCATGATCTATCAGCGACTGGTATTTCGCTTTAATATTTCAAGATTTCGTAGGTCTGTGCACTTTACCTACTTCCTTTAATATTTGTGGTAACAATGAAGCTTAGGTGTACAAAGTTCCATATTAATGCAGCCCTAACTTTCATGTCTCCCTTACTCTATGAAGGCGAATGTAATCAGCACCTACCTATATTATCGCAGTTCAACAGTGCCTTTGTGGAAGTACATACTATATAATTACCCTATAAGCTTGAAACAACCCTTTCTTTTTAAAACACTTTTATTAGCTTGACTTGTAACTAACTAACTAACTAACTAACTAACTAACAATGTAATCAAATCTTACAAGTCAATTTTCACCTACTTCTAATTGTCGTATCGACTTGAAACTTTGTATGTGTATGTAATCTCGGTGACAATGCAATAATTTGGTATCATCGACCTGATCTGATGATGCAGCCGGAAGATGGGTAGGGCATCTCTGACGTGGCTTCTAGTAAACCCCTCGTGTTTGGGCTCATATGATTTGTCTTGATGAGCCCAATAGATTGAACGTGGTGACGAGGGTCTGATGATGCAACCGGAAGGTGGGTAGGGGATCTCTGCAGTGGCTACTAGTAAACCCCTCGTGTTTGGGCTCATATGATTCGTCTTGATGAGCCCAATAGATTGAACTTGGTGACGAGGGTTTGATGATGCAACCGGAAGGTGGGTAGGGGATCTCTGCAGTGGCTACTAGTAAACCCCTCGTGTTTGGGCTCATATGATTCGTCTTGATGAGTCTAATAGATTGAACTTGGTAGCAAAAGACTAAAAAGTAAAAAAATAAAAATATATAGTTTAAAAAACTAAAAAAAACACTTTAAAAACGCACTGAAAAATATAAAATAATAAAATTGACTTGTATTACTTACGATATAATGGTTAATTCAAAAAGTGTGGAGCGCTTCTTTTACTGGGTAAATAAAAGTACACACAACCAAAAAGAGCTCCACACTTTTTGAATTAACCATTATATCGTAAGTATAATACAAGTCAATTTTATTATTTTATATTTTTCAGTGCGTTTTTAAAGTGTTTTTTTTCCAACCTATTTATATATACATGAATTACTGTTCGTTTGTCCCGCCAAAACTCGAGAATGGCTGGACCTATTTAGCTAATTTTGATCTTGAAATATTTGTGGATGTTCAGGGAAGGTTTGAGCGGTGAGAAACATAAATAATAAGTAAAGGAAACTAGCTATGAAAAAAATTAACATAGCTAAAAATGCCTTACATCGTTTTGGAAGAGCTGATACTCTTATAATACTGAACCGATATAAACCAAACATAGCTACGAATCACCGAAACGGAAAGGAAACTGGCTTCTGGTATCGAGGTGTAATCCGATATGTCACTGAAGGTGGAACTTACAACCTTGCGTTTGCAACAGACTGCCTTCTCAGAAAAGTATTATGGAAAATGGAAAAATATGAGATCCCAGCCCGGGCGCATGGTGCATGGAAGTGTGAACGATAGTTGCGTATTGCCAGTGAAATCAAGCGAATATATTTACAACTGAATGAAATTGCACAAAGGACAGTGTAATACAATGAACAAGTAAAAATGTTCACTGTAATAATCACGTTTTGAAGGTACATAATTATTATCATTTTTTCGTGTGCGCAATTTGCTCTCAATGAACATATCGGAGCGCAAAATTATTGCAGAACATATATTGTGTCGCAACTTGTGCTCATAATATGGTTTCATTCACCGTCAAAACGTCACTTCCTCTCTCTGCGCCAAATCCGTGAGAAAGCTAAACGGATGTCGAACTACGAAAAAAAAAAATCAAATCAGATTTCAAATATCTACCAAACTAAGAGGATATTTCTTGAGACAAAAACTGATCTTTCTCAGGAAATATTAGAATGAGGGCTAGAAAAAATATCTACTTGAACACGTGGTCACCCGCATGTGTTTTTAATATCACGCATCTGTTTCTGGGCGGTATAACCCGACTAGGGAGGTCAAACACAACATTTGTACGACAACGCTACGAGGGGGAGACTATTCAATTTGTCAGTGTATCTCAAGACATAACCCGAGCATTGTCAGGTTTCATCTGGCCATGTTGCATTGGCTTCTTCTGGCAAGCATCTGAGTGGCCAGCTTACGTGTTTCGAATGAGTCAGGGTAAATCTTAAGGTCAGTTTCAATTGACCCATAGCAGCTGCCAGCCGGGCGATTCGTTTCCGAGCGTCTTTAGATGAACGTTTGTATTTTGTTTTATAACTGAACACGTTCGTATCGAATAGGAGTCTAGATGCTAATCTAGTCTATATCATTTTTATGTCTATTATGGTCAAGCTTTAGAATAAGTCCAGAGGAAAATTTGCAACATGGAAATTCATTTTGTTTTCTGAAAAGGCAATGCAGGAGACATTTTTAAAAATTGTATAGCTACCTACATATATGAAAATGCTAGCAGCACCTCAACATTACACTCGAGTATTGATTGCCATAACAATGATTTTTAGTATTTTCTGTTCAGCAAAAAATATTACACAAAAAAAAATTACAGCTGTCATTTTCGCTGAAAAAAAACCTTTCTTCATAAAATCGACCCATCTCACTTTATTCCTACTTACTTTTAAATCGTGATAGCTGGCTCGGAATCTTTCACCGAGCACCTATCGGTATATTCTGGTTCCGGCAGCCTCACTTGATAGACAGTACCCAGTCTAGGCGTAATCTGTCGCCACAGATGACTTGCAGTACAATTCTTGGCTTTTTAAAACATAAATATCTTGAAATGTGGGTCAATCAAATTGATGTATTGATGGTCAGCGCATATTCTAAGGCGGTGTTAACTGATTTGAACTAGTAAATAAACACCAATAACAAATACATGTGATGTTATTGAATCATCGTCATCAATTAAAGTCATTTAAGAAGGCATGCGTCATCGGAACCTCTAACGTTTTTTGAAATAAAATATTTTATCTAGGGACGTGCGATTATGACTTACGAGTTGCGCCCGCGTCTTCCCGTTATCCCGCAGGAACCTTTTCCGGGATAAAAAGTAGCCTATGTGTTAATCCAGGGTATAAGCTATCTCCATTCCGAATTTCATTCAAATCCGTTCAGTAGTTTTGCGTGAAAGAGTAACATCCATCTATCCATCCATACTCACAAACTTTCACATCCATAATATCAGTAAGATATGAAACTATGAGTGCGTCTTTTTGTTACTTCTGTTTGCGCCTTTAGCTGGCGTGCGGTCCAAATGAAATGCCTTGTATGTTCGACAATTATATTTCGATTTAGACAAAATTACAGAGTAGAAGATTGCAATGGCGGTGCGTGGGACAAGTATATAAAGTTAATGATATGTGACATGTTTTTGGGCGAATGAGAGAAGATGACAGCCGGTTTGACATTTGACGTTGACGTTGATTGGCGCTCGGGTGCTTGTATTTTGGCCAGAACAACTTCGTCATGCTGAAACGGCTCAAAGGGTTTGATGTTAAATTCAAAATGGAAAAGTATTGACGTAAATCGTACTTTTTAAGATAAATATTGCTCATTTTGGTAGCTCTCAATTATACCAACACACGGGCCGCTGCGCTGCACCGTACGCGGTAATTGCAAAATAAAGTTTGTGATCGGTAAATAAAACGGCTGTACAGTCACCGACAAAACTAACTGATTATACTAACTATACTCTACATACTCATACTCTTTATAGCGACGATGGCTCGGTGGTAGTGACGTCGGCTTGAATGAACTTTTCGTGAAGGGAAACATCGTGATAAAACCATACCTTGGTAGTAGGGTATTTTCTAGTACTCCGCCTGGCTAGCTACCAGCCTCATGTTAAGAATCTGTCGCCAAGCACCCATTGGTGTGCTCCGGCAGCCTCACTTGAGAGCCAGTTCCCAATCCAGGTGTAGCGTGGCGCCATTTTCGACCACATCGTCACTTAGCATCAGGTGGCTTGTGGTCAAACGCTACCCAATGTAATGTTCAAGATGTTTTTCAACTTACAGGGTAGTAACGTTTCACCGCAACACAATACACCTGAGGTTAAGTGATGATGCAGTGAAACAAGTTAAGCACCAACTGCTTAGTATGATAAAGGCAATCGGAAAATGTGTTATTGTACAGCGACTTTTGTCATTGACTGTACAGGGAGTGCGCGGCCGGGGCAAGGGTGAATTTTGCACTGGAATCGGTTTTATTTTTAATAAATAACAAATTTTCCTTTGAGTTTTTTAAAATAACTTGCGGTATTGAAACAGGTGACATAATTTATAGTTACGAATAAAAAATTTTTGATGGCGGATGAATGAATTTATTTTACGACACAATTATTTTTTTTTAACCTCGTGTTTATACTATTATTAATGAGTGATATTGGTGGATTATTAACCACTATGTACTTGTTAATTAACGTGTACGAGAGTAGGAAATAAAATGAAAATTGAGTTGTTAAAAGTGACTTTTCTAGTTGCTCCAAATAGTCCGTGTAAAGTTTAAGTAAAGTGCCGCTACTTTACTTAAACACAAAGGGGAGTATCCTCTTAGACCCAGCTTGTGGCTGGTCAGATCATCTCATTATCATCATCATTAATCTTTTATACATCTTATACTTGACACTACTAATCGAGCCAACCCATAAAAAATGCAAATAAATACCTACCTTTATTATATTAAAGTGCTGTCAAAAACCGCTATACCTACCTACATTTGTTTTTATTTTTCAGCTCTTAAAACAACTGAGCAATCATCGCACTCTCTCTCAGTTAGAAGGCCAGAGTCCCAGCAGTGGGAACGTAATAGGCAGATAATGATGACGATCAATCATTGCTTCTAATATTCTGAGCTTAGCGTTAGATCTGCTGAACTGTTAGTCTTGGATTGTCGACAATTTTTACGTCTAAGTGGCAAAGATGATTATTGAATAATAATAATAATAATAATAATAATGCCCGCACAATCACATACATAGCCTCTGACCCCTAAGTAGGTTTCCCTGTATCTAGGGTATCAGAAACTACGAGGATCGGGGATCCACAACACCCAGACACAGAACAAATACTTGCGCTTTTTTTTCAATTAAATAATAATAAAATTAGTATAAGTGGAGATTTACTAAATATCACTAATACTAATATTACTAGTTACACAACTGCATTATTAACGTCCGCCCGTGCTCTGTAGCATTGGTAAGTACAACAGGGAATTACAGCCAGCACGCGATACGTACGAACAAGCGAATGCTCATCTAATGACGGCGACCTCTGATCTGCGAACGAAGCCTTCGTTATGATTGCACCCGCCAGCGAAGGCGAGCGAATATCAGTGCCCTTCGATGTTTCCCATTCGCTAGCCTCCACAGGTGACCATCGATCGATCGGTTGGTTACGTGTACTACGTGTATATCTGTGTCGACTGTGTTAACATCCCGGTTTTGTGGAAACGTCCCGATTTGCAGCCCAAAGATAAACGTCCCGCGTGGGACAAGCTCAGTCACGCTTTTCGGGGATTACTTGGCGCGATGGACGAGCGAATTTCTGCATTCCGATTCAATCTACAGCAAGTCCGATGCTGTTCTTTAAGTTATTTTACCATGTCCCGCTTTCGTAGAAAAATCCCGCTCAAAAGGAAACTTTCTGTTTTTCTCGGAAAATAGTCTGGAACGTCTATGCCACCCGCGACGCTGTATCCTTGTAGGAAGGTACGTATACATAAATAGGGGTGCGAGGTAGACACTGATAGTCTCTGCCGGCTTACAAGTCTGGGGGCGAGATGGTAAGCGCTAGCTAGGCGGAGGACTGCTTACGAGGGGTTTTGGTTTTTTAGTGGCTTTGAGTCCCACATATCCCCGTCCGTTACCCCCGTGGCGAATAAGAGAGAAGGCAAAACTCCGTCTAAAAAACTTCTACAAAGGATGCGGACTGACGCGAAGGATAAAAGTGAGCGAAATTTTCCTTCTAAAAATGGGTGCTATACAAAGGACTAAGTCCCCACAGAACAAAGAATGGCCACGGCACTACTCTATTATTCATATTGTAAATTGTTTAGTCTGTGTTCCTTTCCAAAGTAGGCATGTATTGCGGCGGCGACGGAGAAAAATTTAATTCACATTTTATTGCCGTATGTAGAACAGGACTGCGTCTCCGTCGGATATTACCTATCGATTGCTCGATACGCAGAATTAATACCTACTTTAATATGTACCTAAAAGTAGTACTCTGTTCAGTTACAGTTCTGATGTTCATTCTGTTGCTTCGTCTTTATTTGGATTGGATTTTGATGAAATTTTGCTTAGAGATCAGTAAGTAAACAGTAACTTTTTTTACATTAAATAGGGTAAATAAATAAATAATAAATAAAAAAGCCTTTTATTTCTTGCTTTTCCTATGGAAATAATAAGTAATGGACCATAAAATTCTTTCCTAAGTCAGCTGCTTGATTTTCTTTGATCACAAAGTTTAACAAAATGATTAATCGTAGACAGTTTTATAAAAATCTACAACACTAACAATCTAGCTTTTATATTAACAGGTTCATAACAGTTTTGAGAAATATTCAAGCTGGCGGAATCTTTAATTCTTGCAAACCCGGGCGGGTTGCTGGTATAATACATACTTATAATATATTTGTAATTTGCGTTTCCGTCAAAACTCGTAGCGTTACTCTTTGTGAAGTAGGTCATACGAGTTCGATAGTAAATTGGAATTTGTATCTAATTACTTTTACCGGTTCATTTGCATACTTTAAAATACCGTCTTTGACACAAAATTGTGTTTTCACATTTTTTACAAAATTGTGTTTTCACGTGTTTTGATAAAATCGATTTTAATTCGAACCTAGTTCCGTTGCATGAGCCCGTTTGCGATTTTTAAGGCGTATTTTAGATTACTAGCCAATTGGTGTGAAGTGACGTGTGGTGATCGAAAGTGGCGCCACTCAACACTTAGATTAGGAACTGGCCCTCCAGTCAAGCGACCGAGACACACGATAGGTGCTTGGTGACAGTGGTAACTAACCAGGCAAGCACTAAAAAATCCCCTATACAACCAAGTTTTTCTTCACTGAAAGCTCAAACTCATTGCAGAATTCAAACCCACGAATTCATACAAATGGAATATTCTTCAGAAAGTTTTCCTTCATTTCTAGATAACTTTGAGGAATCCTTATTCGTAAAATGAGAGTACCTACTGCCATCCGTGCTTTATAGCACAAACTTTTTATTTTCCTTCTCTTTGAATTCTTCAAGGAAGAGCATATTTTTTCAGACCATTATTATTATTAGACCATCACCATAATTAAACTACCGGATAGCGGTACATAGTTTAATTAAATAAAAGCTTTTAGTCATCAAAGTGATTTTGTCCGCATAAACCACGAACAGAAACTCATTTCAGCTAGTTGCTGGTAACATAGCTCTTAATAAGCTATAGTAACTGGTAAACCCGCTCCCACAACACCCTGTATATTCGTGAAACGCAGACAGGCTCGTGTTAGTACAGTCAGCGACAAAAGCAGCTGAATATACTCGATATTCGTAATGCGTATTAGATCAGTAATATTTAGTTTTTATTACAACTTGCTTGGAGCTTTTGAGCACAATACAACGCACCTGTTGAAGTGATTATGCGGTGCTGATGGAAGCTGAACGAGCAAACATGCACAATGACAATGGTTAAATGTTAAAAATCTGTCGCCAAGCACCTATCGGTGTGTTCCGGCAGCCTCACTTGAGAGCCAATTCCCACTCCAGGTGTAGCGTGGCGCCGCTTAACATCAGGTGACTTATGGTCAAACGATACCTACAGGGTATACCTAGAGGTAAAAAAATAGTAAAGTATCTATAATAATTAATATATCGCTATATATAGTAAAAGATAAACTAAACAACCTAATTACCAATAGTGTTCACGAAATAATTCCACTGCGCACAACGTTACTATTCTAGGAAGGTAATTAATGTAAATATGCTATACAAAAATAATGCTAGTTAAGATCGGCTACTGAAAGCCAAAATGTTTGTTATTAATTATTGAGTATTGAGTAATGGGTTGCGAGTTGCAACGCGGCCACCCCTAATGGGAGCCAGCCATAGGTACACAAAATGTAGTGGCGCGGACACAGGGGGGTGCAATGGGTGAACACCCCCATCCCTCTCCTGACGCACTTTTTTCGCATCAAATCCAATTTTCTCGACCTAAACTGCACTATTGGTTTTTCAACAAATTTTATTAAAGTTGTGTTACGCAAAAAATGGCCCGAACGAAGTCCTGGATCCGCGCTCTAGTTTACATGTATTATTTACATTCAGTGGTAGGTAATTAGAACTATGATGGGAATGACGTGTTAGTTAGTATCAGTCCATTTATTATTAGTATTGGTACATCTAATGATCCGCAAAAATACTTCTAGTATTTGAGTGCAGAGTATTTTCTTACTCGCTACTTTTCACAACACTCCATACTTTTAATCAATTAGGTATACATATAATTAATGACTTGTTTTATTTTAACGATTTGTTTAATTTTGGGAAAATTTCGCGCTCACAAAACGTGGTGCCATAGTAAAAAAGTATTGTGTGATACAATAATTACAACCCACCAATAGACTAAAAGAGTATAAATATAATTGTCTGATTGCGCAAGTTCATGTACTTATTGTTCTTTGTTACAAATAAAAATATTGTCTACTTTCTGTTGTTTTATTATGTACTTACTTACCTTAAACGTACTTAATATCTGCATAACACGAGATATTTTTTCTGATACTGGTATCGGTGATCTAGTTTCGATACCATAGGTCCATCGTCGCTATTCCCGCTTTTGACTTGATGAGTTTTCAGCATGTCAACAAATTCTCTTTGACTGACCTCGTCAATAGAAACTTGTTAAATGCTAACCCACGAATTCCCGGTAAGCTAATGATTTGATGGATGCGATGGTATTTGTAACCTTTTCACTAATCACTATACGTATTGGTAGTGTATTCATTATGTAATAGAGTGGCAAACAAGCAGACGGTCGCCTGATGGTAAGCGGCCGGAAAAGGTTACGTTCTGGAAGGAATCGGTCTTGAAAGGTAAGATTCAGAAGGAAAGTCAGGATTTTTTTCTCAGTGTAGACAAGGGCCAGCCTGTCCGACCGGTCGATTAACGAGGCTATCACTTGGATGGGTGACCGCTAGCGAAATAATAATTAGAGTAATAAGTATTTAACTAAACTAATATTATAATGAGGAAAAAATGAGTTTTTGTGTGTTTGTATTGAAACTAATCTAATCCAATTAGACTAATTATTTCACCATTAGAATGCTATATTATCTGTGATGAACATTAACTATATTTCCTTTAAAAAAACCATATATCTACCCCTGCGAAGCCGGGGCAGGCTACTACAGGTTCTACAGGTTGTACAGCTTGTGCTAAATGATTTGTAATAAGCTTTTTCTTTTTTTCTTTTTATTTTTTTTACTATTTACAGGGTAGCGTTTGACCACAATTCACCTGATGTTAAGTGACGATGTGGTCGAAGATGGCGCAGCTTTGCCCTTGCCCTTGTTTCTCTTTATAATCTCTAATCTAATAATCAGATCGGTTCTTGGTACGGATTTAATTATGCATATCTATATAAGGACCGAGCATATGCCGGAGAAAATGACAAACCTCTACCGAACCAAACGGCAAAGGAATGGTTTCTTCGTTACTTTTATTAATTTGTCTCTTCGCTCATTTATGAATTGAGATCGTCTAGTCTGATTTGTGTTCAGGGTTATACAAATAGCGCATGCTAAAAGCATTAATGCAATAATTAAAATATGCGCAAGTAGGTATTTATTCCGTGTAGTTTCTGATACCTTAGATACAGGGGATCCTACATTTAGGGATGAGATAGATATGGGTGTGATTGTTTGGACTTATTATCATTCTTGTTTTTCACGATATCTACAAGGGTTAGAATTAGGTTAGAATTAGTGTTGCCGATCAATTGTCGACTATAGCTAGTTAATCGATAGCCTACCAATCTAAAAACTATCGATAGGCCTATCGATACTATCAATAGCTTAAAATGAGGAAATACTATCGATAGTATATACTTCGCGAGCAGCAATACTATCGATACTATCGATAGTATTGCCTCGTTTCAAGCTATCGATAGTACGATACATCGATAGGTCTATCGATAGTATGGCTTTTTCAGATGAAAACTAGTAAAACTATCGATAGTAAAATGAACTATCGATAGTTCGGCAACACTGGTTAGTAGGTATATACATAACTATTATTTATTAACAGAGCAAACATAACAAATGTTACATAAGAATGCAAAAGCGAGTGAATGGTTCTACGGATATCTGTTAAATGTTGGACATGGGCTACTTCTATCCCTGGTTTTTGCAGGTAAATGTGAAAACTACGGGTGTCGCCGCGGGTCGTACCTTGTATTTATACAAGGCTGTCATTTTACACGGCAATTTTATTTATCGAACCTACTCTATGCTAGCACGATTAAACTAATGAGTACGCTACAAGTTTAATGCTACAATCCATGCGCTAAATAAGGACGCGATTTTTAATCAGACTGACAGAAATGTACATTTTAGATACAGATCTGATATTGATAGATCAAAACTGACATTACTGGTGTAATCCTAATTATAATAAAAATGCGAAAGTTTGTGCGTTTGTGTGTGTGAATGTTTGTAACCACGTATCATCACATTAACTAGTAAACCGCCGTTGATGAAATTTGGAATAGAGATAGCTTATACCCTGGATTAACACATAACAAAAGGTTCCTGCGGGTAACGGGAAGACGCGGGGGAAACCGCGGGGTGCAATTAGTTTATAATAACCGTCCAAGCATTAAAAACCTTTTATCTAAAGTTGCATTACGCAAGCGAAACGCTTACCATCATCCAAGCGACATGCTCCTCGCGTTCGAACCAAGAACCTAAGTACCTACTAGCGAAGCAGCCATGTCGCTTCAAGAGTTCAATTTGTTGTCTCAAAGATTATTCGTCAAAGAACAAGCAAAGTAAGTCCCTTTTCAGAAAAGCAAGCCATAATAACGCTTGTTTATAGGATGAATCCTAAGAATCCCAGCTGCATGACGAGTTGTAACCAGCTCAAGAATTCCGACAAGAACTGGAAATGAAATGAAAAAAACTGGATATTTATCAAGAATTCCGGGAAATTCGATCACGAAATGAAATGGGAAATCCACGCGCCGAGGCTGGAAAACTCAGTGTACCCAGTGTATTAATTAAAAAGGAAGTTTTGGATGTCTTTTAGTCATTGCAAAAATGTTATTTCGCTTTCCTGTCTTTTTTCCACCTCATAATAAATAATAATCTTCTTTATTCTTCTTCTTTATATATATATAAATGAATTGTTGTTCGTTAGTCTCACTAAAACTCGAGAATGGCTGGACCGATTGGCCTAATTAAAGAAAGTATAAAAATATTCCTTCAGACAGCTTTTATTGGCGATACGAAGTTCGTCGGGTCAACTAGTAAATAATAAATATGGGGGACTCTTGCACACAAATTGACCTAGCCCCAAATTAAGCTCGAAACTTGTGTTATGGGTACTTGTGTTATGACAACGATATACCTACATACTTACACAGAGAAATACATATATCGATAGGAATATCCAAGACTCAGGAACAAATATTCGTGCTCATCACACATCCCTTACCGGGATTCGGACTCGGGACCGCCAACTTCGTGGGTGGGTGTACTTAACAGAGCGAAGCGGTATTTCACGCCGAGGCAACGACTGTTGCTTTACAAAGCACAAGTCCGTCCTCACGTGGAATACTGCTCTCATCTTTGGAACGGTGCACCCAAATATCAACTCCAGTCTCTCGACGCAATCCAACGTAGAGCGATCCGAATTGTCGATGACCCCCAGCTCTCGGACCGTCTTAAGCCGCTGAGCCTTCGCAGGGACATTGGCTCGCTGTGTATATTCTACCGAATATACAACGGGGAATGCTCGGAAGAGCTATTCAATCTCGTCCCTCCATACGGTTCTACCACCGATCATCTCGTCATCGGAACAAAGCTCATCCACACATTATCGAGTCTTGGAAATCCCACACCTCGATTTATGCGCTCCTTTCTCCCGCATACTTGCAAAATGTGGAATGAGCTTCCCCCACAAGTGTTTCCGCTGTGCTACAGATTGCAATCCTACAAGATGGGTGTAAAAAGAGTTCTTAAAGGTTGGCAACGCATCGGCAACTCCCCTGGTATTGCAGATGTCCAAAAAAAAACTTCGAAGGCAGGAACACTACCAACTCGGCTATCGCGTCGTCAACGTACGAATACATGTCCTAGTTTCGCATGATTTGGCCAACTCTATTGGAGCGCTTCCACACCACCCGAAGGCCTCCGATATATAATAATTCAAAAGCCGGACAAAGTCCGGACTGAATGCTATAAATCCGGTCGTGTCCGGATAAACCCAGACGTATGTTAAGCCTAGTTGTGTCGGCGTAGTGTTAAAGAATGCAAGCCCCGCTAGGCATGTAAAGGGAGAGGTTCATATTACCAATTACTTAAGAAGACTGCAATTTCTTATACAAATTGCAAGTTTGTTTGTAAATCAGGACGCCGCGAGAGGTAGGTAGTAGGCACGCGTAATCGGAGATATTGCAAATGTATCGTATGTACTTCACTTAGGAGATAATTTGCAATTGTTTAGGTTTCCTTTTAGTGAAAGTACCTACTTGATAAATTGTAGGTAGATTTTCTTTAAAGGAATGAATGCGTGACATCGGCCGCTTTTTTCAATAACTAGCTGTTACCCGCGGTTTCGCTCGCGTGGGCAAGAGTTCATCGCGATGAAAAGTAGCCTGTGTCCTTTCTCAGGCTCTAGACTATCTCTGTACCAAATTCCATTTAAATCGGTAACAAACAGACAGACAGACAGAGTTACTTTCGCATCTATAATATTACGTAAGGATTGTAAATTCATAGCTCCCATCCGACAGCGTTACAGAGTCAGTGAGTCTGTCAGTCGTTTAGTCAGTGACTCGGTGAGTCATTCAGTTAGTGATGAGCCCAGATATATGTAACGAGAAATGGTTTGAATTATTTATACAGTTAATTAAATTTTCAGTATCATTAAAGGATTTTCGTGCTTACCAACAAAATATGTGAACATTAAATTTTAACCGCTAACCTTTCAGAGTGAACGCTATTTACCATATCTGCATATGAATATGTCAGTTTATCAACTGACATATTCATATGCAGATATGGTACTGTTTTCAAATTGTGTGGTTTTTATCACAAACTCAATTTGGTTATGGCATAGTGGTTGTATTGATCACTATCACGGTAACAATAACAATTATAGGTAGATATTGATGGCCACGGCTGGTGTACATGAGACAATATTGTATCTATTGTATGGTACATCTTGAAAACGTTTCAACCAATTTGTTTTTTAAGCATAAAAAACATAAAGGTATGGTATGGTATGGTAGTATGGTGGCCATGTATGAAGAAAATGTTTGGAAAAAATCGGAAAATGGGAAAATTCGGATAAAAATCTATTTGCTTTTGTTCTATGTGTTTTGAGACTGGGTGTAATGGATCCGCATAGTTTCTGATACCTTAGATTCAGGGGCGTCCAGTAAGGGGTCAGATGACTTTCGATTGATTGTGTGGGTGTTATTATTACTCTAATTACAAAGAAGTAAAACTTGTTGTGGGTATTATACAGCTAATCTCAAAAACAACTGATCCGATTTTGAAAATTGTTTCATTAAAAAAAAGTCACATTATCCCTAAGTCCTACGGATTATTTTTTATTCTGATAAACGGCCTGTGGGAACCTCCGTGTGTGTGAAACAAAAGTGCCGTTTTACAACTACTTTCCTGTACAAATTGCTGCAATCCTTGAGACCGGTCAAGTGAATTTGAAATTCATATGCAAACTTTGCGCTCTTCAAAGGTTTAGTATCAATTTGGAGCTCTTCAAAATACATGAGGACAGGTAATGCTATCTATTCAGTTTCGTGGAATAGAGGGTGGTGAAAGGTGAACGTATGTACCCTTTATGCACGCTTCTCATACATATATTTTTTAAATTATGTACCATAAGTACCTAGTACATTTTTAAGAAAGAATTCTTTGTCAGAGCACATTTTTCGCTGCGTTCACATAATTATTTTGTGAATGCGGCACAAGCCGAAGTTTCCAAGGTTTCCTGTAATACAAAGCAGTCTTTGTGCAATGCTAAAGGATAACCTATCTCCTTTCTAAATTTTACTAACACAAACACTCACTTGCAAACCTTCGCATTCAAAATCACAAATAAAAAAATGACATATGATTATTTTAAAACGTCAAATTTAAAACTAGCTACGTCTATTACAGCCTCCTTTCTCCAGCAAAAAAAAAAACAGACAAGGAACGCTTGGCAGAAATAATTTAATTATTGTTTGATTGAATTGGAAGCAAGCTCTTTACGATCCCGATCTTTTTGTCAGGTTTTTGTTATGAGCAAGTTCACTAAAATATGTTATATTAGAAAAAGAAAATATATTTAAAATAAAATTAAAAAGAAATCAAACACAGTAGAATAGAAGCTTTACCAAGTCTCTAAATATTTCGTGACAGCCTGGCCCCCATGGACCCAAAATTTCTACCCCAAACTGCATAAACATGTACCCTCTATCAAGCGAGGCATATTTTTCTGGCATACTATCACGCTAAAAATTAAAAGCATGATATTTTAGTGTGATAGTATGATTGGTGTGAAGCGTGGTAGTCACCGGTCTAGGCAAAGCGAGTCGACTGTATCATGCATACGTCATGAGGCCATCTTGCAGAGAGCAGGCGAGCGTGACCGTACGATGGGGCCACTCGGCTAACTCACCGATTAGGTACCTACCTTTTACTGGACGGGTTTCATACAATTGTTCAAACTAGACAGGACTCAATACTGCCATTAGTAATAAGCATAACACTATCAATGTGATCGCGCCCAAATAACTACCTGCCGGGCGTTTCTTGCCTGTTCTTTTGCCGGCGTAAGGAAGTCGGAATAGACGTAGCCGTAAGAGTTCACAAATGTATCCTACACCACAAAATAAACATGTTGAATTTGACGTTGAAATTGAACTACTGAACGGCATATACAGGGAAGGGGAAGGGGAATTATGGGCCCTAGAAGGGACGGAACTACCTTAGATCCATAAGTTAGATCATTTTATTCAAACGAAACATTATTTTATTTTTAAATAGAAACAAAACTGCATTCAAAGATTATTTAAAATTGGGGTGCGAGTGAGACCCGGAATCGAAACAGCTAAAATATCAAAAAATAAACACTCGCTATTTCATTCTACTAAACGATAGGGTCATTCATTGTTCAGGATAAAATCTCTCTACTAAACATTTGGCGTTAGAAATAAAAAAAGATCGTGAAATCTGACATTAATTTCATTTCAATAATTGTAATACGAAGAACACGTAAACACGAAAGGAAATTTAGAAAATCTTTTTCGATTCTTTTTTAACATAAAAGAATGTCTCCGTTAAGCAAAATGGTGTAACTTAAGGATTTAGATAGTTCCTCACCAGGGCCTTTAGTATTTTTGTATGCCTCCAGCTTAAAAGCGAAGTGCAGTTTACATTCGTCGTTCCTGCGGTAACTTATTCTCGCTCAAAAGATACGGACATAAACAACGTCGTTACTGAAAACGTAGATACGGTGGAATGAGTTATAAACTCATTTCGCAGTTCGCTTGGGAAGGCACAGAGACTGCAATGGCAACACTTGTAACAAGCATTGTTAGTAACATTGTTACCACATTACAAACTGACAAGTACGAGAAATCCCAAATATATTTAACGTTCACATCATACCCTAGTGATGTGCAACTTCATTTCATTCGAATTATTCGACTACATGTAACGTTACATACGTAGCCGAGTCATGGATACTCACGGCACGACTAATCCACCGATTTAAGGTTGCTCAGCGAGCTATGGAAAGGGCTATGCTTGGGATTTCTCTGAGGGAACGAATCAGAAATGAGGTGATCCGTCAGAGAACTAGAGTCACCAACATAGCTCACAGAATTAGCAAGCTGAAGTGGCAGTGGGCTGGTCATTTAAGTCGCAGAACCGACAACCGTTGGGGTAGACGTGACTTAAGTGGAGACCGCGACTTGGCAAACGTAGTGTATGACGCCCTGCGACAAGGTGGAGCGACGACTTGCGCCGAGTGGCTAGCAGTGGTTGTATGAGAAAACCCGAAGACCGGGCTCAGTGGGAGAGACCTATGTCTAGCAGTCGATTGATACATGCTGATGACAATGATGATGATGATTTATCATTCAGCCAACTGATGCGAATGTAAGTCTTCTAAGATTCAAATAATTTATTGCATTCTGTAAAGTACAATAGTTAGACGTAATAGGTCAAGAATCAAGATCATTGTATTGTATATTTTATTAATTGTATTTATGAAAGACCGGAGATGTTCACGTTATATTATGAGAATATATACTTGCAACATAAAAAACCCAGTATGCACGAAGGAGTCCACATAAAATATTGGTAATATAGAGAAAAAAAAAAAAAAAACAAAGTTGTGTTAAAGAGTGCACGAAAGTACACAAACCTGTACCCTCCGAATGTCGATCCGCATTGACACGACCTGATGTGTTTATATTATAATTAAATTAAGATAGCGATAAAGAATCTGAATGATAATGTTAAAATATGGAAGCAACTAACACATAACAAACATGAACAACTAACAAAACAAGAAGGGAACATAAATATTTTCTTTGCTATATCTTATTTGACAATTTTAATCCCGACAATTTTATCTTTTTTTTGAAAATATTTGAACATGATAATATAAATAATTGACAATTTAAATTGAATTGAGATGAAATGTAATTATGAATGATTGACGACTTATATATTATAATAATAATGAATAATAATAAATAATGGAAACTAAATAATATGCAAAAACTCACAGAGTATAAAAAAACTCTTCTTTTTTTTTCAACTGAGACTCTTATTTTATTTGAAAATTATAAAACGCCAGCCTAACAAGGTCCCTGCAATATGAGAGCAGGGGAAGGCGAAAACAGGGAGGTAGGATTAGTCGGTAGGTCGCCAGTCCCAGGCGGAGTCCGACATAACCAGGCCCGTGCCTGGTATCCATGAGGATTCCCCCTCCCTGTAACCGGAAAAAAAAAAAAAAAGAATCAAGATCATTATCAAGAAGATCAAAAATATCTATAATCTAAATATAATAACTCAAAGGTGACTGACATAGTGATCTATCAACGCACAGCCCAAACCACTGGACGGATCGGGCTGAAATTTGGCATGCAGGTACATGTTATGACGTAGGCATCTGTTAAGAAAGGATTTTGATTAATTCTACCCCCAAGGGGATAAAATAGGGGATGAAAGTTTGTATGAAACTTTGTCAATTTTAAACCGATCGGGCTGAGAAACAGCTGGTACATATAAATAAAAGAAAGTCATGTTAGTTACACTATTTATAACTCAAGAACGGCTGAACCGATTTGGCTGAAAATTGGTGGGGAGGTAGCTTAGGACCAGGCAACAGACATAGATACTTTTTATGCCGAAAAAGGTCCCTACGGAAAAACGGGAAGACGCGGGTGAAACCGCGGGGCGCAGCTAGATAGTTGTAAATTAGAGGAGAGGAGGACTGTCATCAATCGATAACTAATAACTATTTCGTATCTAAAGTTCTGACAGCTGTTGATACTTGTTTTTTTTATCATTTGTTCAATACTAAAGCAACATGATCGTAAAGTGAAATGTAAAATAACATTGTGAAAACAATGTGAAGATTTCTGACAGATTAAAAAACGAAGTTCCTTAACAATGGATGGAGTGTTGACGTTTCTTATTGTGGCAGAGGATCCGCATGCACCTGTACTGAGGCACTACGTGCGAGCGATGACTGAAATAGAAGATGTTAACTCTTCTGGTCATCGTGCGCCCGGGGTGCCTCGCAGGTTCATGATATATTGAGTACCCTGAACATCTTGGACTAGGGATTGTTGCTGCGCAATATGCGCCTCGACAGCGATCCTTAGTCTAGGCCCTAGGCTATGTATTATGTTATTTTTGTTGTTTTTATTTGTTTTTGATTTTAAATTTCTGTTTGTTTTATTCTTAGTACTTCTTAGTTCTGTATACTTACCCATGGATTATTGTTGTCCGTAATTAATAACTTTGAATAATAATTGAATTGAATTTAGATATATAGTTTAGCTCTTGTGTTTCGTGTAATTTTTTATCC
The DNA here is from genome assembly GCA_931315375.2 of Opisthograptis luteolata. Taxonomy (NCBI): domain Eukaryota; kingdom Metazoa; phylum Arthropoda; class Insecta; order Lepidoptera; family Geometridae; genus Opisthograptis; species Opisthograptis luteolata. The sequence goes on from OV928033.1 coordinate 15,800,748, forward strand.
AATAAATAACTATTATTATTATTTGATGGTGAGAAAACTGCTGCTTAGTTTTTGTGTCAGACGTAATGCATCGCACGCCTACTCGCAGATGTATCAACAGGGCGGTATTTAGTGGCTTAATTAATTCCTAATCAATCTTAACCAAATTAGAACATACAAAGCGCGTGTGGTATATGTCACAGTGTACTAGTTGCAGTTGTGGCTCGCCGACACTAATTAATGCTCACCACAAAGCCACCCTAAGTAAGGGTGGGTAAGTGGAGACAACATAATTATCGATAAATTGATAACCTGCTTCTGTTATGACTTATGACATAACAGAAGCAGTATACCGTGGTGAACTTGCTCCAATCCAATCAATTAGTAATAAGAATAAAATTGTCTAAAACATCGCGCCAAAAAAATACCTGCCGGGCGTTTCTTGCCTGTTCTTTTGTCGGCGTAAGGAGCTTGGAACGGGCGTAGCTCGTTTTGAGTTTGACGTTTTAAAGTGATCACAATGTATCCTATTTAATAAAGTACTATTGACTATTGCCACTCCCGATGCACCTGCATTAGTGACATTAAATACAGAATCAGAGTTGCGTTACAGAAAATATCAAAATTGATACGAATTTGATGCTCTATAATCTACAATACGTACGTATATCGCTATTCAAAATATCGATAAAAAATATTTAATTCATCAATATTTCGATAGACTTTTTGGCCAAGCCCATCACCATCACAATACTACTAATGTTATAAACGTGAAAGTTTGTGACTATGGATGGATGGATGTTTGTTACTCATTCACGCAAAAACTACTGAACGGATCTAAATGATATTTGGAATGGAGATAGCTTATACCCTGAATTAAAACGTAAGCTACTTTTTATCCCGGAAAAAGGTTCCTGCGGGACAACGGGAAGACGCGGGTGAAACTGTGGGCAGCAACTAGTAGTAAATACAAATCAGTGTCATTTTATGTTAAAATTCTGCTTAAAATATATTTTCATTGAGACCTACCAATTCTGCATTGAAATCCGTCCAGTAGACGTTTCCGCTGTGACTACCCATGTAGACAACTGAGACACCTTGGTGTGTATTCGCTTCGTCGACTCTTGTCGTCGCCTATAAAGCGGAAGTTTTCAAACAGTTCAATGTTATTTGTTGATATGCGAAAGCGCCAGAGTCAGCGAAACGTAATAGACTGATGATGATTAATACATTCAATGGTGTCAATGTCAATGTCATAAAAAAATAATATATGCCAAGTGCGTTTCAAGCATTGCTGACTTGGCGATATAAAATCCAACAAAGGAAAAATAGCAATCTTGCATTATTCTTGCAATACCATCCGCGATATGATATTTCATACTACGATAGTAGTAACAACAGCTTCTTCAAAGTTTTTGTTATACCAGACAGCCGTAGAAGGAGTGCAAAGACCTGTGAAATATGACGTCTTTCGTTGACAATATGTAAAAAAAACATCGAGCCTAAACAACATCAGTTAAGTATCTTTAGCCAAGCACGTATCGGTCCACTTGAGAGCCAGTTCCCAAGTTTTTGTCGCTAACTGTTATAGAATTTTATCTTTTATTGTTAAAAATTCCGTGCAGCCTTGAGGCTAGTTTATCAGCTTACGTTGGCTACTCGGTTTGATTAGAGATGTTGCAATGTACTAAAGAAATGTAGGCTTCTAATAGGTCTACAAAAAAGTCCTAAACATTGAACTTCTAGCTTTTATATTGCACGGGTTTTTAAAGGTTTCGAGATAACTTCCGTCAAAATATCTGCATACCCTGCGAAGCCGGGGTGAATAAAATTCACATGTTATGTTGTTATGTTGTGAATGTACATACATGTAGACTGTACATACATCTGTACATGATTACAATAGAAGTTACTGTGAATTGAACAAAAAAGAATTTCCCATAGAGTCTCCACTTTCTAGAAATTGAACGAATAGAATGTCATGAAAATCGGCATACAAATTCCAGCGAATTCCGTTTGTTTCTGAAACGTAACTTCCCTTCAATGAGGCTCATAAAAATCAATATTCTAACATTGTGTTGCGCTTGGGCTGCATATTTTCCGGGCATGAAAATCCTTTGTTCGGTCGTCATGTCTGTCGAAGTATTTTGAATTTTCGCAGAAAACCTGTACTAGGACTATTGTTTGTACTCTCCCGCTTCCGATTAGTATGATTTGATGTTTTATTTGGAAGGAAAATTTTATGTTGGCAATCAAGTCTATTGAGTGATTAAGTGGTTGGTTGATTTTTGAAGCGATACTAACACAGTAGTGACGACGTCGGCTTGCGATCCGTAGGTCGTGAGTGGGAATCCTACAAAGAGCTTGAGTTTTCGGTGAAACCATAGTTTGGCGATAGGACATTTTCTAGTGCTCGCCTGGCTAGCTACCAGTCTCAAGTTAAGGATCTATCGCCATGAAACTGATGTATTCCTGCGGCCCCACTTGAGAACCAGTATCCACTTCAGGTGTAGCGTGATGGCATCTTTGACAACATTGTCTTTAACATCAGTGACTTGTTTTTACAAATTTTTTAGGCTCTTTTAAAGCCCTTTTAAAGTCTACCTAGGTAAGGCCTTAGATAGCCTACTGCGGTCAGGAAATAAGAAGAAAAAAAGAAGAAGTCCAGTTAGAATAAAAGTAGTATTTTAATGTAAGTAGGTACCGCAGCAGAACAATCGGTAGGCAACACAAATTTAGTGGGTCGTGGAGTATTTGGCCAATCTGTTCCCGCCTCGAAGCACAGGTACTATCCTGTGTCGGACGAAGATGGTGGGTGTCCCTCGACGGTGTACGGCTGCAGTTTAGCAGCATGTCAGCATGTCTACGTATTCTGTGATGACGGTATGCCTTTGAACAAAGCTGTACACTCAAGCGTGAAGAGTAAACATCGATATATTTTTTTCTATCTGGATTTCTGAGTAATTAGAAGACTGGAATGTTCTATCCATCTTTTCAAAAACACACATTACAAAAACCAATGCCTATCCAAAATCGTAGAATTTGTATTTAATGTAAGGCTTCGCACGGTTTATGCATATTTTTATAGGTATATGACAAGCAAATTATAATTTTACATACATACAATATATCAATATCACACTTTTTTATTTTCTTCTTACAGATTGGCCTTTGACCACAAATCACCCGATGTTAAGAGACAATGTGGTCGAAAGTGTTACCTCGCTACATCTTAATCGGGAACTGCATGCTCTCAAGTGGGGTTGCCGGAACATACCTACCAATAGGTGCTTGGCGACAGATTCTTGACTTGGTGGTAGCTAGCCAGACAAGCATTAAAAAAGCTATGGTTTCATCACGATGTTTTCCTACACCGAAACCTTAAGCTCTTGACAGGATTTGAACCCCAAATTACGGGTCGCAAACTAACTTCATTATCACTGACCCATTATCGCATTATAAGGTAGAAAAGCAGGTTGATAGGTGAAAAATGATATGTCTGGGATAGTGGCTATAAACATAATTTAGGTACGGAAAGAAATTGAAAAAAATAAGCTAGATCTAGTCCGAAGAGCTAAGTCGGCGTCACCGTAAATAGCTTTCTCTGCAAGCAATTTCTGATATAAATTGCGTTTAAGTAAGATTTACCGCAAGTTGTTACTCGCCTCCCTTAAATCAGGTAACACCCTAAGCAATTCCCGGCAAGCTATGTAATTTTCTATACGACTGGTCAGGTGTCTGTCACTACATTTTGATGAATTGCTGCTAATTATTGACTCGACCAATTAATTAAGCCTCGGCGTGCATGTCAACTGTAAGTGGTAAGTAAGGAAGGTAGTAGAGGCTTCTTAGACAGCAATTAGCTGTGACGAACAAAACGTCAATTATAAATTGAAGTACAGGTTGTATAATTAAGGAAATAGGCGAAAACCTTTCCCTTCCTTTTTACTTAGTATCTTTTGAACACTAGCTACCTGGATGTTAGGTGATGAAGTGGTCGAAGGTGGTACACCTATTTTTTTTTACTTGTTACAGGGTAGCGTTTGACTACAAGTCACCTGATGTTAAGTGACGATGTGGTCGAAGATGGCGCCACGCTACACCTGGACTGGGAAGTGAGGCTGCCGGAACACACCGACAGGTGCTTGGCGACAAATTCTTAACATGAGACTGGTAGCTAGCCAGGCGAGCAGTAGAAAATGTCCTATCGCCAAACTATGGTTTCACCGAAAACTCAAGCTCTTTGTAGGATTCCCACTCACGACCTACGGATCGCAAGCCGACGTCGTCACTACTGTGTTACTATCGCTTCAAAAATCAACCAACCACTTAATCACTCAATAGACTTGATTGCCAACATAAAATTTTCCTTCCAAATAAAACATCAAATCATACTAAAAGGAAGCGGGAGAGTACAAACAATAGTCCTAGTACAGGTTTTCTGCGTTTTTCTGTAGGATTCCAACTCACGACCTACGGAACGCAAGCCGATGTTTTCTTGCAATGAAAGGCCTGGAAGCTCAAGCCCGAAGCAGAAATCGAACCTACGATCTACGAGTTGCATGTCAACATCACTACCACTGTCACATTAATTTATTTAATATCCACGTAGGTACTATGACTTAATTTTTTACGCTATTCATTGTTGTAAGTATTCTCAATACAAGTATATTGAGGAAAATCAAATTGAAAGCCTTTTCTTTGTACAATATTGCAGGAAATAAGCCACTTTACGCTGAACTACTTATTAAGAACATAATAATCTTGTAAAATGTTTTTCTTTATTTTCCTGTTTGTACAAGGTACAAAATTAATACTCTAGATAGAAAATGTAAGAGCTCTGCAATAAATAAAGCCTTGCTTTTCAGCGAGGCAGATACGGCCACGACTTGGGCAGGTCTGAGAACTTTGAGAATAGGGGAATACTAAATATTGGGGGACCATTGCACACAAATTTACCTAGCCCCATACTTATATAGAGAAATAAATACCGATATAGATAGAAACATCCAAGACTCAGGCACAAATATTCGTGCTCATCGCACATATATTTGCTCTTACCGGGATTCGAACCCGGGACCGCTAGTTTCGTAGGCAGCAGGGACACTCAAACTCAAACTCAAATGTTTTTTATTCAATAGGATACATTGTGATCACTTAAAAACGTCATACTTAAAACTAGCTACGCCTGTTCCAACCTCCTTACAGCAAAAGAACAGGCAAGAAACGCCTTAAAAAATTACATCTGTTTCTGACAGTTAAAAAGTCGATGATATACCTAGTCTTTATTAATAAAGGGAACATCTCTGCGCTTGGAACAAATAAAGCAAGTAGAGAAATGTTAAATCTCGAGCGAACTTTGCAAATCACAAAAGCTCCAGTTAAAAGCTTTGTCTGTGAGGTAGACGCTAAATAGAATTTAAGGCAATGGCATTTCGACTGGTGCTTAATTAGGTTTACTGGATTCACGCGGAAAATGTTTGTTTATGAAATACGGAGAGCGTCCCGCTGTGGATCTCGCGGTATTCCTACCCCTCACCCGCAGAAACCTTTTTATTGTACAGTACCTGCGCCCCGCGGTTCCACCCGCGCGGACTGCAGTCTATCGCAACAAAAAACCAATAGATTTTGACGTGACAACGTCTTATAATTCGATAGAGCCGGCTGCACGCAAGAAAAAACATGACTCATGCGGCGTTACCTCGCTCTGCGGCGTTACCTCGCTCTGTGGCGTTACCTCGCTCTGAGGCGTTCCATGTAAGGCTTGAAGTGCAAGCGAGAGCGTGGAACGAGCGACAAAGAAGCACAATCGGCCAATCGACGTTGTCACGTTCAACTATCGTCAGTAAACCGACTTTACAGACAACCAATTTTTTTTAAAACTTTTTCAATGTTTCGCTATATAACAACCTTCCTTGGACTTCAATAAACACAACAAACAAGTCGATACGACAATTAGAAGTAGGTGAAAATTGACTTCTAAGATTTGATTACATTGTTAGTTAGTTAGTTAAAAGTCAAGCTAATAAAAGTGTTTTAAAAAAGAATTAGCGAAATTGTTCCATCCGTGATGCGATGGCCAAGGGAAATAGAGATTCATTTTTATATATACAGAACACAAATAGATATAGATTTCGTTTGTAGGTGTGTAAAATAGACTATGCATATAATTATGTACGGGTAACGACGTATCGTTTCCCGTCTCGCACTACCCTTCTTCAAACTCTATTCCGTACTCTAATATTATAAATGCGAAAGTAACTCTACTCTGTCCGTCTGTCTGTTCCACTTTTGCGCCTAAACTACAGAACTGATTTAAATGAAATATGGTACGTAGATAGTTTTAGCTCTGTGGGAGGACATAGGACACTTTTTATCGCGATAAACTGTAGCCCACGCGGGTAAAACCGCGGGGAACAGCTAGTAAGTAAAATTTTATTAAATAGGATACATACATAATATTGTGATAACTTTAAATCGTCAAACGTAAAACTAGCTACGTCTGTACCAAACGCCTTTCGCCGGCAAAAGAACAGGCAAGAAACACCGGCAGGTAAATTTTTGGGCGCGTTCACATTGTCAATTGTTTTCTTATCACTAATTGATTGAGTTGGAGCAAGTCCACTTCTACTGCGGCTGTCAGATAAACTATCGTGAATTTTTTTTCTTTCCACGCACGTTTAAGATAAAAATTCTTTAACTAAACGCTCGGTCAGTTTACAATAACGAAAACCCTAACAATTAATTGAGATAAAGCAGTTCAAACTATTATGCATTTAAATTGATTTATTCACGTACATTTATACGGCTATGATATTAATCATAATGTTTAAATTCAATTAGTAAAAAAGCTAAACTACTAAACTAAATTTCTAACAATTTTTTTTAACCTATACTGTCCCACTGCTTGACAAAGGTTTCCCCCATTTCTTTCCAGATATCTCGATCTATTATTGAAAAAAACTTGGGATTCACGGTACGCTTTCGACTCGAGTGCGGAGAACCTTACAAGCTTCGCTACGAGCGCTAGCTCTTCAATTAATAGCTACAATTCATTAAATTCAGACAGAATCTTGTAAAATTTATTTTAAACAGTTAGGAATTCTCACTGCACCCAGCCCATACATACTTCTTGTTTTAACAAACTTAGTGAAAAATTTGAAAAACTTTGAAACAGGTGATGACAGAATATTAAGAGAACACACGCGTAGAAAAGACTTGAAAAGCAATTTTTTCCCCACTCTGCAGGTAGTAAGTCACTGCGTAGGGGTACAAGGTGTCAAATTATACAACAGACTACCTGTCCCATTTAAATCGATCTACAGCGTTCATGTGTTTAAGACCAAACTGAAACGTTTCTTGTTGGAAAGATGCTATTACTCCATTGAAGAGTACTTGGGTGACCGTTGCAGCGGCAACATGGAATAATAAAATTGTTGACATATGTACATAAGACTTGACATTATTAATATTAGTCGACATCACCGGAGACCGAAGAGCTGGCAGCTACCTCGGACAAAGAATTAGTCTAGCCATCCAAAGGGGGAACGCTGCCAGTATCTTCGGTACCATGCCTAAAGGGACTTCTTTTCATAATGTATTTTAGTTATTAGTTTAGGTTCATTAATTATTATTTATTTATGTTGGTTTTTTTTATATCTATGTTTTTTTTTTTTTATTTATGTATTTTTAATTGATTTAATGTTGTATTTTAATTTTTAATTTACTATGTTGTTGTACGTTGTTATTTTCCCACACAATATTTTTTGTTTTTGGAATAAATGAAATGAAATGAAATGAATGAATTATGTCTCGGCCAAGCGTTTTACGTTGGATCAAATTTGACATATCAATCAAGGTACACAAACAAGCGTTAGATTACTAGGCATCCGCTAGGCTCCGTTCGCCAATAGATGATTACATTTCCATCACGTGTGACAGCAATATCGGTTTACATTGTACGCCGGGTGGAACTGGACCGCAACAAAGGTCCAACAAATTGATAGATACATATTTGTACACATACAACGTGTAACATAATGTTCCTATAAATCCGAAGTCCAAAGACTGAAAAGGCCAAAACCTTTTGAGTTAGTTTATTCAAGTGCAAACAATACGTAGACACAAAAACAAAGTGCCTTCCCCCTAATAGAGACAATAAGAAAAGTGCTAATGGACACATTCTTAGTTATACTCTACCTAGCAACTTAGCTTATGTTTAAATTACTTATTAGCCATTATAGGCTAGATTGTAATACCATAGAAGTTTTTTTTTTTACTATTTACAGGGTAGCGTTTGATTACAAGTCACCTGATGTCGAAGATGACGCCACGCTACCAAGACTGGGAATTGTCTCTCTAATGAGTCTGCCGGAACACACCGATAGGTGCTTAGCGACAGATAACAAAATTGGTATTTATCAAGAAACTTATGGCAACAATTTAAATTCAATAGGAATTCTTGACATCCACATTGGGACCGTGAGAAACTCGATTTTCGAGTGAAATAATCAACTGAACATAACTGTTAAAATAACCTGTTACTACGCAACGTAAACGTAATTAATTAACTTAATTACTTAATTTATAACGTTTTTATCGAAATAGTAAGTGGGGGAATGGTTCTGTTAATCTTTTGAATGCTTCACCGAACACCTTACAACATCAATGGTTGACTGGAAAATTGGAAAAATCGGGAAAAGTAAAGGCGGTGTTTCCCACACAAAATTCCAACCTACATTTTTTCAACTGTTTTTAGGTGATTCCTTGATTTATTTTTTGGAAACCGTCTTAGTACGAGGGCAACAAAACAAACTGAAATTTTGGTATGTACCGGAGTTAGTTCAGTTCCTGCCATTATTTCATACCGAAAATACATTTCGTTCCGTGTAGGAAAGCAGGGCGCGGCTGTTATGAACAAAATGTGTTTGAACAACTTTAAACTAGACGACTGAGCAACTTTATAACTAGACTACTAATTGGAGTTTTAAGAATAGCTGGAACTTGTTGCGTTGGAAGTTACTGAATGCTGTTTGTTAGCGGTTGCCGCCGTGCCAAAACATACAGGAGCGTTATTTTTGTCCTGTTTGAGGATATTTGAAATAAAAGTAAGCGTTTGCTTCTAACCGTTTAATGCTCAACGACAGACTGACTTTTTTATACAAGTACCCTACATATCAATAATTGCGTGAATTCTTAAACACTACAATTCCCTCCACCTTTATTTGTTAAATCTCTTATAGCTATGTTAATATTAGAAGTAAATAAAATAAACAAAACAAATACATAGATACTTCTCCTTATAACTAAAATTTATATTTAGGATTTTTATTCCTCGTGGGGCGAACTTGACGCTTAGCCTTTTCTTTACCTGGACTATTTGTTCTCTCGTTCGAGTCCGCCTCACAAACTTCCTCCATCTCCTCCCCCACGGGTGAAGATATATCATCTTCCTCAACCCCCAAATTCGGGTTCCGCAACGGCGTTGAATTTCCTTCTCTACTACCGAGGGTACGATCCTGCTGAGGGGAACTAGCTGCTGAACACCATGAGCTATCCGCCTCCACATTATCGCTTGGGTTTACATCTTGAGGTTGAGTAAGATTTACAATTGTGTTGGAGGTTGATTCTGTGGGAATGCTCCCATTTGAGTGCGATTCCTCATACAAACTTACATTATCATCGTCTATGCTGCCCTTATATGCTAACAATTGATCGACATGTTTCTTAACGTTTACATCTAAATCTGTCACATATACTAAATACATTCTTAAACCAATTTTATTCTTTACGACTCCTAACCGCCATGTATGCTTTGTACCATTCTTAAAATAACATTTAACTAATACGCTATCTCCTGGGATAAAATTGGTTTTTCGATGACCTCCGTACTGCTCATGCTGTGAGATCTGTTTAGACAAAACATTCTTATTAGCCGAGGATGCCGACAACCCAGGAGGTGATGATTCATTATCTGATGTGACGCGCAATAAATCGAAACGACATCGCAACGTCCGGCCCAGCAACAATTGAGCAGGTGAAAACCCTGTTGAACAGTGTATTGAGTTTCTATAATCAAACAAAAACTTATTCATTCCTTTTGTAAAATCTTTTTGAGTAAGGTTTTTCTTAAATAATATTTTAACTGCATTTTTAATCGTTTTGACACTGTTCTCCGCTTGCCCATTTGAAGCTGGGTGGTACGGTGCGATAGTGATGTGTTGAATACCGTTCGTTTTGCAAAAATCTTCGAATTCGTTTGAACAAAAATTTCGTGCATTATCGGTGACCAATGTACGCACTAAGCCGAATCTACTAAACATATCTCCTAGCTTCCCTAAAATTGCTTCACTGTGGGTGCTAGTCATTTGAAAACATTCCACCCATTTAGAATGTGCATCTACGGCGATCAAAAACTGTTTTCCCTCGAACGAAAACATGTCTAAGTGTAAACGCTCCCAGGGACGTTCCGGGTACGGCCAAGAAGCGAGCGGTGCGCGGGCAGGAGCGCTGCGCATCGTATTACACACACTACATGATCCAATTTTTTGTTCAATGTGTTTATCCAAATTTGGCCACCACATACGCGCCCTCGCTTCCGTTTTTGTCTTTACCACCGTTTTTTTCTTATATCCACACACTTCGCATCGTTGATTACGCGCTACACTTCCCGCCGACGCGCCGCCGCCGCCGCTGGGTGCGGAGGCCGCGCCGCGCCAGCCGCCGCCGCCCGCGCCGGCGCGCGCGCCCGCTTGCAGCGCGAACACCGCGGGCTCACTGCGCTCGACCTCTTCCCGCGTATTCACCACCGCCTGCCTGGCGCACCGTACACTCTGCGCCATCTCCAAAGCTGCATGGAATGACAACTTATCCACCCGTTCCGCGAACAACTTCTCTTTCTCCTTTGCGTTTTCTAAACCGAGTACGAAACGATCTCTTAGTGCTGTTTCGAGTTCCGATTTAAACCCACAGTATTGAGCTAAGTTCCGCACTCGCGCCGCCCATTCTGCCAAATCTTCCCCCGGTCGCTGCTCGGCTTTGTAAAATTTGTATCTTTCAGCGAAACTACTCTTTTTCGATATGAAATGTTCGTTGAGCTTGTCAACTAACGACTCAAAGCCGACGTCTTCCAAATTGACCGGGTAGCACAAATCTCTTGCGACCCGGTAGGTATCTTCCACCAACGCAGTGAGCAATAATGCCTTCCGTTTTATACCAGCCTTATCCGTCACGCCGTCAATATCATTCGCTGTGCAATACTGGTTAAAACGACTCTTGAATATGCTCCACTCTTGTGCGCGGTGATCGAACATGAGACTGCCGCCGAACATCGCGCTCACGGGGCCCGACATTACCACGTAATTTCAACACAATTATGTCGGAAAACGTGGAAAACACTTCAAATAGACCCGGTACACACGCGGATTACTACTTCGTCGCCAAAAATGTCCTGTTTGAGGATATTTGAAATAAAAGTAAGCGTTTGCTTCTAACCGTTTAATGCTCAACGACAGACTGACTTTTTTATACAAGTACCCTACATATCAATAATTGCGTGAATTCTTAAACACTACAATTTTATTAAATTAAAACTATTTATTGATTATTTAAGTAGGTATATTTAGTATGTATCTTTTATTTATTTATTTTTTCTAAGTAATTTTATTTCTTTGTATACCACCGTCCATACAGTTTCGCACTATTCCTCTGCTTTTGGGTTGTGTGGAAGAGATCGCTATGAGCGATAAGACCGCCGTTGTGCCGTTTACCATTAAGTTTTATTGTTGTTCTAGTTATAATTTTCCTTGTATTGTGGTGTGCCAATAAAGAGTTAATCTATCTATCTATCTATGTATCTATCTATCTATCCATTTATCAGAATATTGTACTGATAGTAGTGAGGACAGTATTTCAAATACTCTACCGCTTCCGGTGTAGGTAGATATATCATATTTTATTTGATGTCATAATAATAGAAAATGTCAATGCCAGGAGTTATATGAAGAAAGGGTCATCTCGGAAATTACATTTTGTTATTGACATATTTTTCATAAAAAGAAATAGAGAATTGAACTTTTTTGCTGTAATTGAATTGTCAACAACCAATCTCATTGCTTGTTCCACCTTCTCGTACAACTGTTTATGGTAGCAACTCCCCAATTCCTAGATTGTACAAATCCTTTAACGATTGGTTCAGTAATGGACCTATCGATATTTTATCAAGTAACCAACACAAATTTCGTGAGTACTACGCTCACGAACATCCCAAATTAAAACATTGTCTTCTTCGTCACACATTATTGTTTGTATTAAACATATATGTAATATAGGATTAAGATGTTACCTTTACTGTTTCATAATTGCATGCAGTGTTTATCTTTAATAGGCTGTGCATTTAGCATTGTGTAGTATTTATCCTTTTAAATAAGCAAGAAATATTGTAACAATTGATGATAAACCAAATAAATAAATAAAAAAATAAATAAACATGAAAATTTGATTCATTTAACCAAAAATTGTGTTTCTTCGAGTGACATGACGTGTAATATTGGTGGATTATTAACCATTTTGTGTTAGTTAACGTGTACGAGTGTGGAGATTGAACAAAGTTGCGAAAGTGACTTTTCTAGTTGCTCCAAAAAAGTCCGTGTAAAGTTTAGGTGCCACTGCTTTATTTAAACACCATCCTCTTTGACCCGGCTTGTTGCTGGATCCCATCATCTCATCATCTCATCATCATTACTACTTGATCCTACTCTTTAATATTTGACACTGGCAAATACACTAATCGTGTGACGTCATTGACAAACTAAATAAAGAACGAAAGGGATAGAGAAAAATTAAGATATAAAAAAGGTAATATAGAATAAAGTAGGTGTAAAATTATTGTTTCCTAATTAAACGATTAGTTTTAGATTTGATAAACCTAATGAGATTATTTTATCTCCATGTGCTTTCAACATTTAACGTAAAGTTGTTCCTATCAAAAACAGAAAATTAATTAATTTTGTAGTTGAATAACAAAATAAAGACACTAATCTAAAATATAAAATAAAATTTCCTAAGTTTAATTTTATTTCCCAAACCAGGTTATCGTTGCACCACCTTCGACCACATCGTCAATTCATATCATAATTCTTGTTGTCAACCGCTACCCTTCTTGTTTAAGCAACGTTCACAATTCTCCCTTTATAATTTTTTTTATAATATCGTGTAAATATCAAATTTGCCATACCTACAGAGAATTGAAGAATAAAATAGTTTCCTCGAATATGGAAAACTAATCAGTAACCACCATAATTAAATGATCATTTCCAAAGTTTATAATAGAGGTAAGTTCCCAAAAACGGTAAACAAGCGCCCGCCATACGAAACTCGGCTCAACAATTACCCTGAAAGTTGAATTGGAGATTTCGCGGAATTAATTCGCGCTGTCGATTTTGTTTGTTTCGAGATCAACTTTGTCCATTTGACTTTGAGTCCTGCCAACAATAGTAAAGTTAGTAGTGCGATAGTAGTTTTCATGTCAACTTTATTGTCCGCGAAGGCTTTTGTAAAATCGCGAGCTTTTGGCGTTAAAACGCATCCAAAAATATTAATTTTCTCATTTACAAGGAAAATACTCAAGCTTTACAGAAAATGTCCACAAGCCTGATCAATAAAATAAGTACCTATCTAAAATTTTTGTAAAAGTTATGTATTATTAATTATATTATGTAAGTTTATAGGTACATTTTTTTAATTATCTATTTTGACACTTTTTTTTCAATACTTGTTCAGTGAATCGGCTCAAATAAACAATGATATGTTGTTACCAAAAATGTTATTAAACAATGAGCTTTTTACAGTACATACGAGTACAATAAAACTGTTTTTTTTGAAGGCAGTTATAAAATAATCGATCACGGCGATTATATTGAAATTTACCTATAACTGTAAAAATGTCTAATAAGAATAATAATATGTCTAATATACACATACAAATAAGAAGTAAGTATTTTTTTGCGCTGGACTTAGTATTTTTGGGGCAATTTTGAGCATTGTCTTTTACTTTTTAACGAGTAGCAGGTACAATGCTACCTGCAAGTAGTGGTCACCTAAGTAGTGACACAGAGAACGTGCATAGCTTAAAGCTCCGCTACGAGCACTCCATCACGTCACCAATCACGTTTAAATTGCATACCAGCTTTCAGGATTCATATTGTTGAAAAAAGCGAATGCACTTTACTTATGCAAGACCACGCGCTTGTTAGGGGACCACTCTATGAGTGTACCCAAGTAATAGCGCGGAAAGGCCTTTTATCATGGCAGCAAACATTTTTATGCATTTGTAACATGGGAAGCACCCGCCTGTCTCTTACAATACCTAGTTTCGCGCGGAAAGCATTATTAGCGTTCGCGGCGCAATATCGTCATTAAATTTGATAGGCTGATCGCATTACTTACGTCAACGCCGATGCGAGCGCGCCGTAATTCACTTAACGAAAAAACGTTATGATTTACGCGTAAAATCATTTTAATCGGTTCCCGGCTAGTTGATGCAATTAATAAAGCTTGCCTTCATATTTTTTGACGAAATTCGATCATTTATTGAACGGTATTTTTACGAAGCGCTTGGATTAAAATTGCGCCAATGTTTACTTCATGTTTACTTTCATCATCACTATCATGGGCTTATTCTCTCACACATTTATAGCAATAGGGAGGGCGTAATTTCAGTTTAGAAGCAACTCGTAATACAACGCTTTTACAATCACTGTCCTAGCTCTGATCCCTAACTAGGACTCCCGGTATCAAGGGTATCAGAAACTATCTATTTACTTGTAGATCGGGAATTCTCATCACCCAGACACGGAACAAATAAATACCTGCGTTTTCGCTTCTGATATTTCGTATTCTATAGAAGAGAGGGTTTATGACACTTACTACGCGTAGTAATAAGTATTAAATTTATCTAAAGAGTTGGACCGATCACGTTGTAAGAGACATGGCGAGCCGATGGATGCTAAGAGCAGTTCATAGTGGCGTTCAAAGAGGAAGGTCTATGTTCAGCAGTGGACTTCTTCCGGCTGGTGATGGTGGATAAAGAGTTAATCCGGCATGTACAAGAACCACAACATTCAAGGGTATGCGATATCTACCAACACGCATTGGGCCAGCGTGGTAGTTAACAGCCCGTACTCTTTCTGCCAGGTCTCAGCAATGGGAATGAGAGAGTTAATCTATCTAAATAGAGGCGCGAACATTACTACGATCTCGTATTAACGAATATGTTAAACATATTTTAAGATTTAATAATATACTTTTTTAGAACACAGTTCAGCTTCACATCTAGGTCACATCAAAGCTCAATATGATAGGTCATGCTTGGACGACTCCGTCACGGGCCGCCGAGCTCCCTTCTACCTTCTACCTTCGGGCGTGTTCATTGCTCTTCGGGTCAATTCGGAAGCGTTCGGCTTCTGGAGACCAATTATAGGCTAGCATTTCTGGGTAAGCCCAATTTCTGATGCGCACGCGCAGTAACTTGACTAATTACGAATTGGTTACTGAAGAGTAAGTGGATGCCCTAGATTTTATATTTTGTAGTAACACATATTTGAAGACGTTTCGATCTAGAATAAACCTGGAGAGTTTAGAAATTCAGACACAAAGTTTATAGCTTACGTACTGTTTGTTTTGAACGTAGGTCTCCCTTCTTGAACGCTACCATGAACGGATATTAGCCATTTGCATCCATCGGCTCCCTGCAACTCTTACAATGTCCTCGGTCCACCTAGTGGGGGCCTACCTACAGAACGTGTCTTTCGTGGTCGGTCTTCCGTCTTCAAGACTTGTTAGCCAGTATAAACAAGAAAGAACCTACCTCTATCTAGAACGTTTCTTGACTGCCCAGTGCCCAGGAATGCTGCCCATTTGGCGTCTATAAATCAACTAGTAAAGCTTATTATAAAATATCGGACTATTTAGATGACAAAAAAAAACTTGAGGTTTTAGTGAACTTGCTTCAATTAAATCAATTAGGAATACAAATAAAATTGTTAATGTGATCGGATCAAAAAAATTACCTGCCGGGCGCTTCTTGCCTGTTCTTTTGCCGGCGTAAGTAGGTTGGAATAGGCGTTGCTAGTTTTAAGTTAGACGTTTTAAAGTGATCACAATGTATCCTATTGAATGAATAACTATTGATTTTGACTTTGACTTAAATACTTTAAAATCTATAAGGATTACACACAAAATGTTTATTGGCCTCAAGGTACGCTGATAAAATAAATGCTACATCAAATTGAGAAATAAACGTCCATATTACAGAGTATCTATTGAATACTACGCGATGTCTCAAGAACACCCGACTTTTCGGGTCATGGCCCAAATTTAGGAGACAAACACAGCCGACCTTTTAAGGGTACGCTATCCGCCCTTGATCCTTCGCCCTTGAACGAGTTTTCGGCTTCTAAATATAGGTTTATGTACTAAACGGCCTACCTCAAGAAATAGCGCGGGTTCATTGCTCCGCCGTAAAGTTACGACGATGTAAACAGCTGATCTTGATGGCATTTTGTATGAAGGTGTTTTGAACTTTGGGGATGGTTTCGGGATACTTTTTACTGTGATAAGCTGGACTGTAGTAGTGTTGCCGTACTATCGATAGTTTTCATCTAAAAATACCATACTAACGGTAGGCCTATCGATACTACCGATAGTATCGATAGCTTAAATCGAGAAAGACCAAGCCGCTCCAGACAAGACGAACTATACTGCGACACCGGGGTGTAAGAGTCTGTAGAGTCAATGATTAATTAGATTAACAAGTCAACCGTGGAAACTATGCCGTGTCAGAGCTAGGTGCATGCTTCAATTGCATACGACTTGCCTTTTTAGGGATCCGTATCTCGATCGGTAAAAACGGAACCCTCTTAGGAATACTTTGAGGTCAGTCTGTTAAGGCACTGATTCCCAAGCCAAGCTGAAAAACGGGGTTAGTTAAAACTATCTCTCTGTGTAATTCTGGTCTAAAAAATCTAATAAAAATATATGTTAATCTATTTGATATATAGCAGAACACCTTCAGGCCGAAAAATGAAAAAAATAATGTATATATTGAAAAAAAATGTGCAGTGCCCCATTTTTTAAAAGTTTAATACTACTTTGCTCCTAAACTATATATGCAACAAAGACTTGTTAATACCATCAGCATATTAAGCAATATAATACCTAAAACACCTTCGGGCCATTTTATGAAAATACTGCTTTAAATTTTTTTTGCGAATTTTTTACGTATTTCATACTCGCAAATCGGCATGCAGTCGCCCATAAAGTCAGTGCAGGATGCTTTCACCTGATCAAGCAAGGTCAACGGCGTATGGCAGGGCCTTAAACCCTTTCTCCAGGGTCTAATGAAGGTTCGCCGACATACTTACGCCCTGTTTGCGTCTTTGTTAGAGAATAAATTGAGCCTTCAAGTTATGAGTGAATACGTATTTTCTAGACAAGCTCGCTCCATCTTCATCTTCATCACTTACCCAGATGGAACTGTGGTCAAATGCTTACCTGTTGACAATAAGATAAGGTTAAGAAAGGTCAAGTTCTAATTTATGTCGTAAACCAAAGTTTACCCTTGGCTGTGTTACAATTTTAAGCATCGCAACAATTTGTGTCACGTTGTTTGATATTTGCAAACTCACTCTTAAACTATCGTATAAAAGACATCCCCTTGATTAGAAACTATGAAATTTGGTTAGAATAAAGGTTGGTTACACGTAAACCAAAAAAATTACAATTTTGTACCGAACCCTCAGGGTCCCACTCGCACTTACCCGGCTATTTTTCTACTAATGAGTTTGACTAATTAGTGCAATAATGTTTTTTAAATGCGTAGCGTTTCCCATAAGGTCAGTGCCGTTTGACCTATATGTCTTACGTCACTATAATTGGCACTGATAAGATTTCTTTAAAGATAACAATTGTGTCTTAAAAGCCGCTGATACCGAGTTCGAATCCCATATCGAACCCTCAACTATGACTTAAAAAATTAGGTAGATGTTTAAATTTTTTCAACCAAATACCTACTGAAATATAAAACTTGTCGATAACTTACGAGTAGGTACTATTAAGTCTATATTTATAAATTAGTCAAGATTATAAAAATACTAGTTGCGCCGCGCGGTTTCAACCGCGACTTCCCGTTATCCCGCAGGAAACTTTTATGTAGGGATAAAATGTAGCCTATGTATTAATTCAGGGTATAAGCTATCTCCAATCCTATCCGTTCATTAGTTTTTGCGTGAAAAAGTAACATCCATACTCACAAACTTTCAAGTTTATAATATTAGTAGGATATCAGACTACATACATAGAAAACAAAAAAGCTTGGGATTGTAGTGGGCTTGCTCCAATTCAATCAATTAGTAATAAAAATAAAATTGTGAACGTTATCACGCCCAAAAACGTACCTACCGGGCGTGTCTAGTTAGTTTCAAAGTGATCACATGCTGTTGATGTATCCTAACTAAACAAACATTTTTTTGAATTCGTTTTCATTGTGTGCATTTGCGCACAACGATGAAACAAAAGATCGTGAAAAAATGGCAGCAATCACTATCGGTGATTGTGTTAGCAAATATGGAATGCTGGAAATGAACAAAAACATGACATGCGGCAGCGACGGCGCGGCGCAGTGACGACCAAAAAAACTTTTCTATTTGATAAAACCGAAAAATATTCATATTCAACTGCGAAGCTTTTGTGAAATATAAAATTCTGTTACTTTTCAAAGCAGTACGGGCCATAATCTACATTTGTAATAAGCTGGTTTCGTTCAGCATTGAAGATAAACCTTAACCTAATTATTTTCTTGTAGTAGGTACTTAGCTAGTATATAGTACTATGTAGTATAAAAATCGTATGTATTTATTTTGATTTTGAACTCTGTCTGTCTGTCTGTCTGTTACGCTTTCACGCCTAAACTAATGAACCGATATATCTATCTATATTACTCTCATTGTAGCACTTGCTCTAAGATCTCTCCTTTTATGTTGTTCTATTTTTCTGTTCAAAAATTCAAAAAAAATCAAAATTCAAAACTTTTTTATTTAATAGGATACATTGTGATCGCTTTAAAACGTCAACTTAAAACTAGCGACGCCTGTTCCAACCTCCTTACGCCGGCAAAAGAACAGGCAAGAATCGCCCGGCAGGTAATTTTTTTGGCGCGATCACATTGACAATTTTATTCTTATTACTAATTGATTGAATTGGAGCAAGTTCACTAAAATCCCAAGTTTTTATTTTTTTGTTTTTGTTTTATTTTTGTTTTTTTGTTGTGGTGAAACAATAAAGCGTTATCTATCTATCTCTTTTTCAGAAACAAATTCGTCCACTTTTTATTTAAATAAATCCATTTTGCTTATTTTTGTTGCACTCTTCAACGCGCAGTAAGACCGCATCTAACCAGATCTACAATCCAACAGTTTCAGCTTCTTATTTCTTATCCGGCTCAAAGCTACCAGCGTCCATTAAGGAAATTAAAATAATTACTTAAAGACGGTATTTCAGTTAGAGTTGTATATATAAGTACCTATATAATTATATAGAGTTCAAAACCCTAACCATACTTAATATTATAAATATGGAACTATGTCTGTCTTTCACGCCTAAACTATACTGAATCGATTTACATGATATTTGGTACGGAGATAGTCTACAGCCTGAGAAAGGACCATAGGCTACTTTATAACTGTAGCCCATGCAGGTGAAACAGCGGAACAGCTAGTGTTAAAATATGTTCAGTTAGTAAGATAAAACAAAAAGAAAAAGTTGCCCAAACTACAAAATGTGAAAATCAAGTAGGTATTTAATTCATCCTTCGAACTAAATCTTCAAAGCTAGTAGCCTATTTTAATTATAAGGGTTAATCTTACATTTTATTACCGATAGAAAATTAACTGCTAATCATAGAAAATTTTATTGTTAGCATAAACATTTAAACTATTATTATTATTTCATATAATTAGGTACATTATTAACATTTTTATTTCAATTATTCATCTTTTATTATTATTGTATTGTTTATAAATTCTGCACTTAATTTCAATTGTAATCATTTATTGCACTTAGTTTTTGGACATCTTAAATTACGTATTCATAAATTTTTATTATATTAAATTATTCTGCTATTTTTTGCATGTAGTCTACGCCTATAATTGTAATAACAATTGGAATTGTGCTGACTATAGCGTGATCTTCATAAATTGATGTTAAATTGTTTATTATGTTGGTGTGCATTATAAATAAATAAATAAATAAATCATTATTACTCGAATCATAAATTGCTCATTATCACAAAACTGCTTAATGGGCTTGGGCCACTGTTCCGCTTAGCTTCCAATTGTGACAATCACTTTTCATTTTGAGTCTTCTAACATTTTTGCGTACGACCTACATCTAATGTAACTACCAGTTTTCATAAAAAGCTCAGTGATGCCGCCCGCGCTCCACAAATCTTATTTCCATCCCCAAATGATGGATCCATGACGTTCTTAATTATATTAGTTGCGTGCGTCGTTTTCATCCTTATACAACGTGCGAATGCAATTGGATCGATTCGTCTGCCCCACAGGGGTGGGAGGTGAACCCCCCTCCGTCGGACCCTAGGGCTCGGCGAGCGGAGTTGAAAACAGGTAAATCCTTTGATATACAATTCGTAATCAGTTTATGATGGTTGATTTGATATGTAAGGCAGAGTACAGTGATGCTTTTTAAATCGACGAGAAACTAATTCATTAGGGTTAATTCTTCGGAGTACAGCTTAATCCTTTAATACTGTACGTTACATTGTTGACGCAGATAATTCTAATTCAAAACAATAGAGCGTTCTGTTTGAAGCTTACGATTTTAGTGAACTTGCTCTGATTGAGAATGAATCGGTTAATGATGATGAATGAAATTGTAAATCCCATTGATTGCACTTAGAAAAATTACCTGCAGTTCTTTTGCCGGCGAAAGGATATTCAAACAGGTGTAGAGAAAAAAAATGAACACATGTTTCATCCTACTAAATAAACAATTTAACACATTATGATTTTGAACAGTTATTAAGAACATGAAACGCCAAACCTGTCCGAGCGTTTTCAAGTGATGAGTTTACGAAACGAACCCTATTTAATTTTCATGGAAATAGATCATAGCCTTCAGCGTAAGTACAGGTTTAACTTAGCTCAACCCCAAGGGAAAGTTAGTAATAACTGTAGTTACGACATTTTGCCGAGTCAATTGCTGTGTGGTAAACGTGTGTTAATTGTAGTTTCGAACTGCAAGGACCATTATCCTGCAAATATTTAATGTCACATCGGCTCTGTAGGGTTTTGACTTTATGTTAAGGGCCGATTTTAAAAACGTCCGTAAGTCAAATGTTATGCAAAACTTCGGTAAATTTAATCATAATGTCAAATTTTTGCAACGAAAAATTCGTTCGTTAGTTCGTTTTCGTTGCAAAAATTTGACAATAAGATCAATTTTCTAGTACTTATTTTATGCTCTAATTTTATTTTTTTTACTATATACAGGGTAGCGTTTGACCACAAGTCACCTGATGTGATGATGTGATCGAAGATGGCACCACGCTACACCTGGACTGGGAACTGGCTCTCAAGTGAGGCTGCCGGAACACACCGATTAAAAATATTCCTTCATATTTATAGCTTTTTTATATTATGAATGTTAGTCACTGTAATATATCGCGCCTGAGTTGCTAGAACGTCACTTATGCAATTATTGGCAAAACTGAACGGAGTTCCTATGAGATAGTACACAGCAAATATTATTTTAACGGTTCATTTCATTCATTAAACACAATTTTAGTACAATGCCACTGTTACTCTCTTGTTGGATGGCAGTGATAGCAAAATCAAAATTACGAGCTACATTTTAATTAATGTAAAATGTTCCGTGGGCCTGAATAAAAGCTGGGGCTAGCTGAATCAACATTTGCCCGCCGGCCTATTGTTGTAAATGATATTGAGTGATATCTGGTCTGTTGCGCTGATTAAAAATCAGGCGGTATTTGTAAAATTTATTTACTAGCATAATCCGGAAAGAAAAAAACAAAATCGAAGTTAAGAATATGTTCAGGATACAACATTTTAAAACAACACTAGTATGCTTATTCCAAGCTCCTTGCACTGGCAGGTAATGCGTGGAATAAATTTTTGAGGAAGTTCGACGGTTTGTGGTGTGTATTTTTATATCTCATGACCATTACCATTTGGTCAAACTACGCTTGAATTGGCAGCCAAATTTCAATTAAGGCTACCGGAACACCAAAACAAAACAAGAACTTTGGTGACTGAATCACAATTTAAAGGTAGTCTGCCAGGCGAGTATTAGAAAATGCTTAACCTCCGAGCTGTAGTTTCATCACAATGTTTCCATTACCAGAAGTTTAAGCTCAATATTGTGTTAAAGCTATTGTAAATGCGGAATTTAGGTATAGTTCGTAGGAGCTTGATGGATCGCCAAACAAGATTGTGTGTCTATAATATATAGATTAGATTGGTTTGGGGGTAGAGCATCCCTTATAGTGCTCCGAGGCTAGCTATTGTGTGTTCCGGCCGCCTAACTTCAGAGCCAGTACCTAATCCAGAATATTACGGAATATACCTTTTTTTTTTACCTGGGGAAATGCTGTTACGCACTAACCCCTCCGGTGCAATGCCCCCCTCAGAAGGGGAGGGGCTCGGAGGGAGTGTGGGACTCGCGCTGTACTAGTGCGCCATACCTCACTAAAACCCCGGGGTACTGTTCCGCATCGTCCATATGCGGGAGGGCTGGGTATCCAGCAAGCCTCGACTTCCAGCCCCCCAACGACGGGTGCCCGCTGTGATAGCGGGGCCTCTCCGCCCCTCTCTGATAGGAGGGGCCCGGGAATGGCCGGCAGTACTTCTCGGCCAATCCCGTCCGACGGGGTGGGTGGGGATGATATTATCCACCACCCGGAGGAGGGAAGCGACGGTCGTATTGCCGCCTTCTTCTGCCTCCTCTTCTCCTGCGGAGTGGTGCAGCAAGAGGATCCTCCTCTCGGGCACGCTCCGCCGCCTCCTTTTGGGACATCACGTTCTCGCAAAAGGAGGCGACCGCTGACCAGGCTGCCTCGTCGCCCAACATGGTGGCGACCACGCTGGGTAGTGAGAGGTCCGGCCCGGTGACCACAATCAGGCTGTTCCGCAGCTCTGACCAGGCCGGACACTCTTCGAGCGTGTGTTGCGCCGTATCCGCTGCCGCGCCGCATTCGTGGCACGACGGGGTTTCCTCTCGTTGGATGCGGTGCAGGTACGAGCCAAAACACCCATGGCCTGATAGCACCTGCACCATGCGGAACGAGAGGAACCCGTGAGGCCTCTCTAGCCAATCTTGGAGGACCGGCCCGTTACGGAATATACCTCTGTTAACTTGCACCACTCATGGCTGAAATTAATGAAACAAACATAAAAAAAAACTTGGTGTAATTTAATAAGTAGGTACTATAAATGTAAGCGTTGCAAATACGTTGCATAAATCATAATGCTCGTTGGTATTTCGTTAAAACCGTTTAGTGAAGTTTGATTAAGGCGTAAAGCCCCTGTAAAAAATAAGAGAAAACATATTCAACTTTCGCGACTCTGTTGGCAGTTAATTAACAGTTCTAGGACCTAGTAGCGTTTTCAATCATAACATTCACGTTTTCCGGTGTTAAGGGCGGGCGGTGTGCGATGAAAAATTAATGGAAATGTCAAAACAATGCACGGTCACGCGAAACTTTACAATGCTGGGCGGAAATGCTAGGTGCTAGGGAAAGGGTGTTTTAATAATGGTTTAGATCGGTTCAGTTCCGGTGTAAAATTCCAAAACTTTCCATTTACTTGCTTCTTTCGAGTAGCGAGCGAAGAGACAACCGATATTAAAGATTACAAGTTTTTTTTTTTTTGCTAATAGTTGTGCGTTTGACCGCCATCCCGCTTGTTGCCAAGCGACGATGCGGTCGACGGTGTAGCAAGCACACCCAGAAGGTACCTGTTCACTCTTGCCTTGAAGATCACCAAATTGTAGCGAGGACAATGAGACGCCCAAGAGCTCGAGATGGTCAGTTATCGGCACAGAAACATTTCGGAAAGTCGGAGCTAACGGAAATTCACTCCGTTTAGCCGTGAAAAGACACGCCTGGGTTTTAGACGCATTGAACCTGACCAAGTTGGCATCGCCCCAATCTGAGACAGCCTGCAAGGACAGGTTCAAGCGTTCAACCATGGCCTCTCTGACAGACTGGATTTCCGGACCACTGGTTCGCACTCCGGACACATAACTCTCTACTACCGTGCTGTCATCTGCATACCCAAAGGTACCGGGCCTGAGCAGATCATTTATATGCAGCAGGAAAAGCCTAGCAGAGAGTACCGACCCCTGAGGGACCCCGAAATTAATAGCACATCGACCGGACGAGCAGCCGTCAACAACTACCCGAATCGATCAAAGTTTATAATAGGTTCAAGTTTTCAATTAATAAGATAACTGAGTGCTTGTGTGCTTCGGTATACGTTACGTTAAGGTATACGTTAAGCTTTCGGTCCCGGATGTTGTCTTAGGATATAAATAGGACCAAGGAAATAAGAAGAGTGAATAGGTACCTATTAGCATTATAATCTCTAATTCATTTAAAACTTTTACAATGTTTTAATTTTTTCATATAAATAATTATATGACATATGAGATATTTCTTATACTGCTGCTGAGCATAGGTAGGTATATAGATAAGGGTTTCCCCCATTTCCTTCCTTTTTTCCTCTGAATCGAAACTACTCAGCACTAATCACCAGACAATACCTACGTAATTGAGTTAAACATCTGAAACCAACTACAAATGTAATATGTAATCCCGCGCGGGTTCCAATAAAGTGACCGGTCTCTATGGAAAGGGCTATGCTTGGGGTTTCTCTGAGGGATCGAATCAGGAATGAGGTGATCCGTCAGAGAACTAAGGTCACCGACATAGCTCACAGAATTAGCAAGCTGAAGTGGCAGTGGGCTGGTCATATAAGCCGCAGAACCGATAACCGTTGGGGTAGACGTGTTCTTGAGTGGAGACCGCGACTTGGCAGACGTAGTGTAGGACGCCCTGCGACAAGGTGGAGCGACGACTTGCGCCGAGTGGCTGCCAGTAGTTGGATGAGAAGAGCCGAAGACCGGGCTCAGTGGCGTACCTTGGGAGAGGCCTATGTCCAGCAGTGGACTGATACAGGCTGATGATGATGATGATGACCGGTCTCAATGCCGATTCAAATCCGGGATAATAGGTGTCCCGTAAAGGCACTTAGCGGGACCACTCGAATTAGTGTGTGCGCGTTTCAAACAACAAAGCCTGAAATACGAGATTCCATTGCATGATGATTAGCTATTGAGACAAACTGTTTGTCGCCGTAAACGCGGACCAAAGCGATACGCAATACCGCAATGGCCGATCAATAACGGCGATTCAACGGGGAAATAGACGGAGGGATGCCAAGTACCTATGAACGTGAAATGTTTAGCAACAACTAAACTTACGGCCGGTTTTAATAACTGATCTATCCACGGTTTGACATAAATTTGACATTACTTCTATGGAGCTTATGTCAAATTTTCATCGGCAAATCGGAACCGGCCGGAAGTCAAGTTATTATTTCTGTCGTCAAGCACCACTCGTTAATGTTCATGTTTCCATATCCCAATGTGCACAGCCAACTAAGAGAAGTCTTATTAGTAAAGCTTACTATAAGTAAAATATCGGACTATTTAGATGACAAAAATAGCTTGAGATTGTGTGTTGTGAACTTGCTCGAATTCTGCCAATTAGTAATAAGAATAAAATTGTCAATGTGATCGCGCCCAAAAAATTACCTGCCGGGCGTTTCTTATGGAGGTTGGAACAGGCGTATCACATGTTAGATAAAAATATTTGAATATTGAATATTTGGAATCAGAATGTAAAAAAAAAACCACGCCACGAGCCTCGTCCTTTAAAAAATGTAAATCGTTAATTACATGCAATAGATACATTTCCGAAGAAAAATAGCAACAACAGTGAAACAAACAGCTAGATTTGTAAAATAAAATCACGACCGCTCCGCGCTATCGCGTTGCTTCATTTTTTGCTGTCGCTCATGTGCATGTGAAATTCAATATTGAAATATTGGACTCTGGGTATTGTCAGAGTGATCCTTGCATATTCAGTTACCAGCAGAGTTGCAGGCTACTCTAAAGTCTAAAGTAAAAAAAAAAACCACTCGCGTTCTATTTACGCAAAAACGTCGAATCAAGTTAAGTAAACTTTAGGTTTTCATCTATAACTAGCAAACCCGGCGAACTCCGTTTCGCCACCAGATGGCTTCCTTTTATGTAACATTCCGTTTGGTGATTAAAAGAAGAAGAAACATTTTTTTTTTATATTTGAAAAGGAAAAAGTTTATTTTATTTCACAACAGTAATGAATTCATTATGTATCAGAGATGGCGTTGTATGTGAAAAAAGATTTTCCCGCTTTTCTGTTGAAATTTTTCCTGAATTTTCTTTGCTATAAACCTCACGGAGCCCAAGACCTTTCCAATGAATGCAAAACCGTGGAAATCGGTTCGTGCGTTCTGGAGTTATAGCGTCAGGAAGGAAAACCCGACTTATTTTTATATAGTAGATAATATACTACTTATAACGTTAAGTTAATTTGTAAACACACTAGAACAATATTTATTTAACATATATGAACTTCTTATTTTATTTAAAGTTTAAAATAAAATAAGTATTGTGTTAGTTATTGTGTAGGTACCTGCCAAATATTCAGTTATGCTCAGAAAAAAATCCTGACTTTCCTTCTGAGTTTTACCTTTCAAGACCGATTTCTTCCTTATTTTACCTTAGTTTTCCTTCTAAATCAAAAGTCCTTCCCTTTTGACTCAGAAGGATATTTCGGAAGGTCTTTTTTTTCAGTGTAGTTAATGTATCTCGGTTGTAGAACTAAAAAATGTTTAACCGTCCTTTTAGGGAAAACTGAAAATGCATTCAGTAATCGCGTGTTCAGTTTCATTTTCAAACTAGTTCGATATTTATTATGGCTAACTAGTCGGAAATTTATTTAGTATGCATGTATTTTATCAAAGTTAAACCCTAACACATTATATACATACATTGGACGCGTTTTAAATACCTGCTACAACTACATTAACAAGTGAAATTGGTTTACTCGTGAATGTGTGGGTGAAGCTTTGAGGGGATTAATAGGCACATGCTTGCCAAATTATTTGCACGAATCACTGAATAGGTAATGATGATGCAGTAAACATTATAAATATTATATTACACTAACAGTTTTGCTTTTCCAAATTTTCGCATAATAAAACTAAGGTTTCGTCTGCAAGCGGCGCTCTTTATACTAATTACACGGGAAAAGGCATTCCGAAATACAAAATTACACTAAGAAAAAAATTCTGACTTTCCTTCTGAGACCGATTCCTTCCTTATTTTACCTAAGTTTTCCTCCTGAATCACATATCCTTCCCTTTTGACTCAGAAGGAAAACGGCAAACGGAAAAACGGAAGGTCTTTTTTCTCCGTGTAGTCAAAAGTCCTTCTAAAGTCTGAAGGGAGGGAGGACGATATTCGAAGCGTTGCTAGGGTCACATGGAGGAGGATGGCCCAGCATCGGAAAGAGTGGCAAGCTCTTGGGGAGGCCTTTGCGGAAACGCAAGACAAGCTTAGTGCAGTAACAGTTACTGGTGTCTAAATAATACCATAGTAAAGGAGTAGTAGTTCAGCTTCATATAAATCAGCCGTCGCCGGTTCGAATGTGTGCGTGAGTAGCGGCACCGTGTACGCACGCACTTTTCACGCACACAATCACATAAACGAAAGGAGGCGGCCGGGGTCGCGGCCATGCACTCAGTACGGAACGCGCCGCCTATGCGTCACCGCAAGAGTAGGCAATTAACTCGTCGAGCAGCCTTAGCTAACCTACTGTACTTTATATACTGTGATAATACGTACGATTAAAATAGCTACATGTATAAATATATACATTACTGTAAATATTTATGAACAGTTAGTAGGTATTTAACCAATTAGGCATTTTGTTGTGTAGGCATTTTGCTTTGTAGGTATTTTACCATTAAGGCATTTTGCTTGGTAGGCAGTTTTAAAATAGTAATACTATTTAGGTATTCTGCTTTGTAAGCATCGACAATCTGCTTCTTAGTCAATTTTACATTTCAGGCATGCTGCTTCATAGGCAATAGGCATCCCTCGTTCAAGGCAAACTACTTTTTAGGCAAATCTTTTTAAGTATAACGCCTTCATTGTCATCTTGCGTTTAATGTAACTCGATCAACTTTGTTAATAAAGGGTCTATATAAATATAAGAGATATCGTTCCAAACAAAAGGTATCTTCAATTATATAGTCCCGCTTCCTACAATCGACATGGCGAGACCTGTCCCAACCAAAACGTTTAATACCGCTTCAGAATGCGAGGCGCAATAACAAATTGTACATCAAAGCTCCGAAGAGCTTCGGGGATTAAGCTCTTTCATTTTCCAATAAAAGCTAGGTTTCTGACAGCTTTCGTTAAGTCGAAAACGTGGTGACGGTGATAGCTAATCGTGCCCTCCTGCACTTTCGGTTTATTAAAATGACGTCTGTTTAATCCTGAAACGATATTTAGACAGGCTGAGAGGCTTTTTGCATCTGTCTCTTATATAAAATACAAAATAAAATGCAGTTGGTTGTAAAGGGTACTTGAGAACGGTTAGACCGATTAGCTATTTATTTTTAATGATCATGCTTGTTTTTAGGGTTCCGTACCCAAAGGGTAAAACGGGACCCTGTTGCTAAGACTCCGCTGTCCGTCCGTCCGCCTGTCACCAGGCTGTATCTCATGATCCGTGATACACTGAGAAAAAAATATGTCTCCTTCTGACCTTCCAAGACCGATTCCTTCCTTATTTTACTTTACTTTTCCTTCTGAATCACAAATCCTTCTCTTTTGACTCAGAAGGAAAACAGTATTTCGGAAGGTCTTTTTTCTCCGTGTAGTTAGACAGCTGAAATTTTCACAAACGATGTATTATTGTTGCCGCTATAACAACAAATACTAAAAACAGAATAGCATAAATATTTAAGAGGGCTCCCATACAACAATCGTGTTTTGTTATTTTTTTAGATAATGGTACGGAACCCTTCCTGTGCGACTCCAACTCGCACTTGGCCGGGTTTTTTTACTCTAGAAACTGAACTGGGCTGAAATCGCTTAGGACAGAGTGGAGTGGTGCTCTCTCGTAATTGGAGTCTCTATTGATGCTGGATTACACCAAAGCTGTTTTTGATGACCGATTTTCATATCAAGCAAAGAGCGCTCCAGAAAAAAAGTTTTTTTGGAAACGAGTGTGTGTAATTGCTATTCCGCTAGGCAACGGTTGAACGGATTTTGTAAATATGAAATTTGGCTAAGATTTTATGCAAATATATGTAAAAAAAGCTACATGAAAAAGGTAATAAGAAAAATATTAAGGAAAGACATGCCTTTTGATTCCTGAAAAAAATGTGTAGGCAGTAAGTACATATAGGACTATAGGTGTAACCGGGAGCCAAAACTAGTACTTTTTTATTTCATTTGATCATTTGTAATTACAATACTTTCCTTGGGTTTTCTCGGACTTTTATTTCCAACGCTAGTTTAAGGATTCTATCCTTCCTACATAATCTCTGCGTGCATTAGCAACCCTAGTAATTTGTTTGCGTAATTGAATCGAAACCGTATACAGTTGTCATCCAATAATATAATTGGAAGACCTACTATATCATTAACCATTCCCAGTAAGTGGGAATTCGACACTTGTCAGCTCCTAGCACTACCTAGTGATCTATGTATCCGTACCTATAAGTATACCTAGGTTAGAGATGAATCGGAAATTCGCTAGTCGGAATCTGGGCTATCCGGCTCAAATTTAAAAACTGGCTGAATACCGGATAACAAATCTGTTTAGAGTTTACATTTAAGAAATGAAACTTTAATAAAATTATCACATCAGCACATTTTTTTCGTAACCTCAAAAGATCGTGTTTGCAATCAAATCAATTAGGCAAAGAAACGCTAGTTTTACTCATAAACGAAAGGGCCTGAACTCACCCGAGTCCACCCGATCGGTCGCGCGTTTCGCTCGTAACGAGTCGCCTATCGGCTATGTTCGGGCGGATATTCCGCTATACATCTCCAAGATGAACCGGATATTCGATATTCGGTATCCGGCAAAACATCTATCCGTTTCATCTCTAGCCTAGATTGGGTGCGATTGTCTATGTTTATAGAAGGAGATAGTCAGGGAGAGAGGGCGAGAAAGATAGAAACACTTCATTTACACAAACTAAATCTACAAAATTTAATGTTCACGCATGAAATAGTGAAATTACCTACCCATACATTACATCAGCGTTCGTAGCAGGCCGCTAGTTCTTGCCTATAAAAAAGGGTAGTTTTTGAGATATTTTCTCTTTATACAAGACAAGTAAAATATCCAATAATGAAAACTGTTAATCTACTTGACATATCAGAAAGCCTATACAAGAAAAAAAATTATATTATTGGAAAAAAAACGTGTTCTATGATTCTATAAGTAATAAAGAATTTCAGTACCACCAACATATTAAAAGAGGCCATTTAGGGAACAGAAAGACCGATGTCATATTTACCTAACTACAAATTGCAGAGCTTAAAGTAACTAGTTATACCTACAGGAAATTTAAAATCAAACCGTTCACCCGTTATGAAGCAGAGTGAAAATAAAAATACACCATATTTCCACATTTATAATATTAGTGTAGGAGTAAGAATCTAGGTATACACAAACATGCAAAATGATATGCACATCACAAAATGATATTCACATTGCACTAAGGATGTTTGAAATATGACATCGTGTTTATTCGAGAAGAAATAAGATGGCGGCCCCGCGTCTCCGACAAACCTTTTCACATAAGTTACTTGTTCAACAGGTAACTAAGTAAAATTTATTATGTGTTTGTTGTTTTTTTTTTTTGTTAAATAAAATAAAACCGTTTTAGTATCCTTAAATAGGAGCTGTCTAGACTTTTCTTTTTACTATTTACAGGGTAGCGTTTGACCACAAGTCACCTGATGTTAAGTGACGATGTGGACTGGGAACTGGGTCTCAAGTGACTGCGTATTATTGTTATTTTTATTGCTTTCCTCGTCGTAACAACAATTAATTTAATAGAAATTGTTATCCACAAAGAAAACATTGTGTAAGCTCGAAGCTTTTGCCAAACAAGCTTACTTGCAGCTTACGATAGGACCATAGCGTTTTATTATCAAGAATATTAGTATCAAAGCGAATTATTCTGAGAATCTACCGAGATTTATCTCTAGAGCTCATCACTAACCTATCCGGTGCATGTCTGGTAAATTCTAGTTTGGAAGGATGATATTGCGTAAGGGGAGTGGATGGGGGAGAGACGGGGGGTATGTGCCCTGTCGTCAGGTGTAGTACAAAGTGGGTTTTACATTACAAGCGCACACATATACCTATCGTTTTAACAGTCTAGGATTACAGTTACCTAGGTAGACCTCTTACAAATAAGGACAATCTTTCCTAGATCATCCATCCTTTATTTTTCTACTTCTTTTTCTCATAGATACATTTAACTCAATTGCTGTCGTCAGTCTCGCTAAAACTCACAAATAGCTTGACCGGCTTGGATGATTTGCATATTTTTTGCTCGTAATTGTCACGTGTTAAAATTTTTTTTTGGAAAATTCTTCGGAAAATTTTCAAATGAAAGTGCTTTTTTTTTCGTAGGAATTTCGTACGAACACAGGAAATGCCTTATTTCGCCTACCCGTGCTAAGCCGGAGAGGGCCACTAGTCTATCTAAATTTATATCTTCTCTTATATATAAAAATGAATCCCTATTTTCCTTGGTCACGGCATCACGCGTGAACGGTTGGACCGATTTCACTAATTCTTTTTTGTTGTTTTTGTCATAGCAAGAAGAAGGTTCTTAGAAAAGAAAAAAATGCGATAAACTGCAGTCTACGCAGGTGAAACCGCGGGGCGCAGCTAGTCTTTTTTATGTAATAGATTAGCAAACAAGCTGACGGCCCGCCTGATGGAAAGCGGTGACCGTCGCCTATGGGCATCTGCAACACCAGGGATGCCGATGCGTTGCCGACCTTTAAGAACTCTTTTTACACCCATCTTGAAGGACTGCAATCTGTAGCACAGCGGAAACACTTGTGGGGGAAGCTCATTCCATATTTTGCAAGTATGCGGGAGAAAGGAGCGCATAAATCGCGAGGTGTGGGATTTCCAGGACTCGATAATGTGTGGATGAGCTTTGTTCCGATGACGAGATGATCGGTGGTAGAACCGTGATGGAGGGATGAGATTGAATAGCTCTTCCGAGCATTCCCCGTTGTATATTCGGTAGAATATACAAAAGTCTATGTATAAAAGAGGTTAAATCCTACTAAGTGACATTCTTTTTATATGTATGTAAGGCTTGTAAGTCCCTCGCCTGATGGTAAGCGTCGCGATTGTCTTTTACCCTCCACTGCCATGCAAAACTTTCCGTTCAATATTTCTAACACACCTGATTCCCAACTTGTTGCAAAGAAATAAAATAGGAGAATACACGTGATTTATGTGATTGGCTGAGGGATGTGCACGTGGATAACAAACATATCGATGTAAATGGAAAAATGTATTGTAGGCACAAACATTTACACGTCTGCTTGCAGGCTGAAGACAACGTGTCAATAATTAATATTGAGAACATTTTTTCACTAGTCATTCTAGCAAAAAAATTATTTTACTGATAGATTGACTGATATCGATTCGTCGTTTTTTGTCAAGTAAAATGATGAATTTGTTATAGTATTTAGACTTAGATTTTTGCGTCTGCTTCTGTTATAAAACTTCCGATGCATCACTACTGGCAACATTGAATAGGAAACCAGAGTTACGTTAAAAGATATATAAAAAAAATTGCAACAAACGAACTCATCCAAAAAAAAGTGTGATCACTTAAAACGTCAAAACTTAACAATTAATATATATATCGATAATTTTATGAAAAAAAATCGATATTTCGATATTCCGATAGTTTTTGCCCAAGCCTAGGTTGCATAGAACACGCTGTCAAGGCGGGTCAATGATATCGGGTGTCCTTTGAGCACTCTAGAACTCTAGTCATGCGAGCGTGCTGAGAAGAATCTCAGAAAATATTATATTTGCATATTTTCCGTAAGAAATTTTACAGTACATAACTGAACGATAACGCCTTAGAAAATTGAACTTAGGAACGTTCAAAAAAGCACGCACAAAGTCAGATTGCCATAGGCAGGTTGTATTCTTATGACTTAACTAGCGGATTTCAAATTTAAAAATTATAATATACGCACATAAACCCTTCCTCCCGCGCGACCCGTGCCCCAGTGACGCCTACATTGCTTATGGTACTGCCAAGCAGAGTGTGCGGCTATCACACAAGTTCATTCTAATATCGTGATATCTTTCGAATGGAATGTCTAAATTAAATAATTCAAGAAGTTATATAAAGGTATTGAAGCAGTCTTGAATATAAAGCAGTTTATTTTGATAAGGATTAATAACAAGATACAAATAAAGAGTATTTTCTAGTAGCGGCATTTAAATTAAATGTTTAAAATAAAGGAACCTTTATTGTGGCATAACTACAATAGTTAGACATATGCTGTCCCAACACTTTTTGTAAATAATAATGTGTTCTACAAAGTTGTAGTACATTACATTATTCTATCATCAATAGTTTACGCACCGCACGCGATGTAAAGAATGTTTAAAGTATTTTTTTTACACCTTGGGTGACATTATTGCAGTATAAGTAAGGATCCCTAATTTTTTGAAAATACAATATAGCTTATGTCCGTTGCAGATAATGTAGCTTTTCAACAGCGTTTTGGAACAGTAGTTTTGGAGCCTAACAAACTAACAAACAAACATACAATCAAATATTTCCTCTTTATAATATTAGTTACATAGTATAGATAAGTAACTTATGTGGCTGCGGATTTGTAATCAATCATAACGGTGAAGGAAAACGTCGTGAAGAAATCCGTAGGTATGTCTAAGAACTTGACATCTACCAACCCATACTGGGCTCGCGTGGAAAATTATAGCCCATACTATCTCTGAGAGGTCCCTGTAGTTGGCTGACGATAATAATAATGATTACTGTTCATTCATTAGTTAGGAGCTAAAAAATTGTCGACGGGCGTTTCTGGCCAGTTTTTGCCGAAGTTAACACAGGCGTAACTAGTTGTCCGTTCGTATGTCACACAAAGTGATTACACGTTGTATCCTCGTTTGATCGAACGACACTGTTCATTGGATAGCCAAATATTGGCTGTGCAAAGCTTCACTTGTTGATACTGGCTGAGCGCGCGATGGGACGAAAATCCGTGACAATGCATAGCTCGTTCGACACAACACAGGCATTCAATTAAAAAGATTAGTTCCCGAAGAGGTGGTCCAGCGATTCGTCTCAACTACTAAACAGTGCATGGGCTTAAAACTCACTTAGGGCGGGACTTTAGGGGCTTTCAACACACTTAAGGAATTAGTCGCCTATTAAGACCGCGCCTAGACATTTCCCAAGGCTCAAAGGAGTAGGGCACACAAAAGACACGTCGGGCGGTGATGACCTATCTGCGATATTACTGAGGAAAACATCGTTAGGAAACCGGCATGCCCAAGAACCACAAAGTTCAAGAGCATGCGACATCTACCAACCCGCACTGGGCTAGCGTGGTAGATAACGGCCCAAACTCTCCGAGAGAAGGCCGGAGTCCCAACGGTGGGAACGTAAAGGCTGCTGATGATAATATTATATCTATGTAGCGGTGCCACATTATATTAAACTATCCGCGTACCAAATTTTATCCAAATCCATTCAGTCATTTTTGTGTGATACCTATATCTAATATATAAAATTCTCGTGTCACAGTTTTCGTTGCCATACTCCTCCGAAACGGCTTGACCGATTTTGATGAAATTTTTTGTGCTTATCCGGTATCTATGAGAATCGGCCATCATCTATTTTTCATCCCCCTAAATGTTAGGGGTAATTTTTAATTTCTATTTTTTTATGATACAACATACAAAAATACATACAATCCTCAATTTTCACCCTTCTACGATCAACCCTTATTTTTTAATAGCCATTTATTATATGGCAAAACAACGTTTGCCGTGTCAGCTAGTTATATTATATATAATTATACAATTATATCAAACATACAAACTTAAATATGTATAATTTTAGTATAAGTACGATTAGTATATAACTATGTATTAAAATAGGATACCATGTAAAATAAATAAAATATATATTATGTTTTATGGACAGACAGTCACAACGGTCGCGACTATATAGCGAGCGTGTCGGCTCACGCTTGACCGATAGATAAGACGCGCGGACCGCCTGCGCTGCGCCTGCGCGGCTGGCCGGCCGCAGCGCCAGTCGCTCACACGAACCGGCGCGAAGTGCATGTCTCATCCTCTAGTTAGATAACTACTTCATCTCTATTCATACCAATCTTCTTTTTAAGCCTAATAACGTCCACGACACGCTAGCAGATGGTTTATCACGCCTAACAAGTCTTAAAACTTGTTTTTGCCCTTCGGCAGAACGCTTCTCATTGTGTGCTGTAATTAATAAACACTAGAGATGGTATCAGCCATGGGAACCCTGTTTGTAACGATTGATACCTTGAAGTTAAATACTTCACTTGGCCCAGAAATGCTTTAGATTCTATTATTTCTGTACATTTCATGAGTGAACATGACTGCCATGCGTTGATTACTAATACAAAGTTAATGGTACATTTTTTTTTTTTTTACTATTTACAGGGTTGCGTTTGACCACAAGTCGCCTGATGTTAAGTGACGATGCGGTCGAAGATGGCGCCACGCTACACCTGGACTGGGAACTGGCTCTCAAGTGAGGCTGCCGGAACACACCGATAGGTGTTTGGCGACAGATTCTTAACGAGAGGGTGGTAGCTAGCCAGGCGAGTACTAGAAAATACCCTACCACCAAGCTATGGTTTCATCACGATGTTTTCCTTCACCGAAAGCTCAAGCTCATTGCAGGATTCGAACCCACGTCCTACGGATCGCAAGCCGACGTCACTACCACTGAGCCATCATCGCTATAAAAATTAGAATTAGAAAGTACTCGTAAGTGGTCCGTCTCGAAGGACCAAGTTTTTTCATTTAAGTAGGTATTGTAAGGGTTGATAGTTGATGCTACCAAGTGGCGTAACCGTTGTGAATAACACATTTGGTTTCGTATGTAATTGTGCAATTATGCTATTCACTTGCCTTGTATAATACATGCGGGGTGTTTGTATTAATTTGTAGGGAATATAGGACACATGCCGATGGATGCAAATGGCTAATATCGGGTGGCGTTCAAAAGGGAGGCTTCTGCAGTGGTCTTCTTCCAGCTGATGATGATATGACACAAAATTGCAAAAAAAGACAAAGCGAAAAAAACTTACGATTCGATCGCTACTAAACTTCACATAAGATCACTCGCAAGGCTTATCGAAAGATCGGCTGAAAATTTTATGAATATCGGACAACAGTAAAAAATACATTTAAAGTTAGATTCACAAGTTTAAATTACTAAGATTTAACCCAAAGAAAATAAACTGCAACCAAATAAATTTATATTGAAAATCTAATATTTAAAGAACACTCTTGATCATATAACCTTTCAAATCCAACAAGCGAAATCGAAATCGGCTCACCCGATCAAAAGTTACCATAGACAGACACAAATCCACAGATACCATTTCGTCGAGAATTAAAAAGCGAGGACGCGCCGCATCTGTGGAAATTTAATTAAGAGACAAGCGAAACAAATACCTGCCGCAAATTTTGTGCACAAACAAAACAACGAGTACCTAAGTCACAAAGGACAATGCAAACAACTCCCCCTGTTCAAAACATAACTTGACATAGATGAGTGCATGGATATTGCCACCTTCGTGTATTATATGATGTTAGTGATGTTACGCATGTACGGGCGTAGGGCCTTTGCTAGCGTGTGAAAGGGGGGTGGGGGTGGGGGTGCAACGCTTTTCAGCACACAGCACAGTACGTTTAAATTATTATAAACAATTTAAACGTACAAGGACTATCAGGAATCCTGCATGTACTTTGAAAAATATTTTCATACTGGCGCCTGTTATATTTTCCCTTATCGAGAACGTTTTAACAAACAATAAGTATCATATAAGTGCGCGCGTGTGTGTGTGTGTGTGTGTGTGTGTGTGTGAGTGTGATAAATGCGAAAGTTTGTGTATGTGTGTGGAATGTGTGTTACCACGTATCACCGTAAATACTATTTACCGATTTTGATGAAATTTGGAATGGAGATAGCTTATGCCCTGGATTAATAAAAATACTTTTCATCCCGGAAAAAGGTTCCTGCGGGATAACGGGAAGAAGCGGGTGAAAACGCGGGGCGCAGCTACGAGTAGTAGATAGATACGTTGGTGTGTGTTGAAATTCATAAAATTGCGTTCAGCACTGTCGCTGGAAATCGATAGCCCAGTTTGCCCTACTAGAGATAGTTTTTTGACATTACTTCTATATGGAGCTTGTGGCAAATTTTAAAATTTCTATCACTAGTATGGCAAACCGTAGATAGGTTATTAATAACGGCCGTATAATATCACATGAGCGAAGGTGGCCGAACGGTAACGCGAGCAACTTACAAAGCGCCGACACCGAGTTCGAGTCCTCTCGGCCCCGCACCTATGACTTGATAAGTTATGTGCGGATTGGCCATCGCTCAAAACGGTGAAGGAAAACATCGTGAGGAAACCGGCATGTCCAAGAACAGCAACATTCAAGGGCATGCGACATCTACCAACCCGCACTGAGCCAGCGTGGTAGATTACGGCCCATACTCCCTCCATACTGAAAGGCTGATGATGATGATGAACACACAAGAACTCACCCACAAAATTTCGCATTTACGCTATTGGTCATAATAATTAGTACAATACTTCTTGCAGAAACACACATCGCACGCGCGCGCTCAAGCTTACCTAATTATATAACTCAAAGGTGACTGACTGACATAGTGATCTATCAACGCACAGCCCAAGCCAATAGACGGACCGGGCTGAAATTTGGCATGCAGGCAGATGATGACGTAGGCATCCACTAAGAAAGGATTTTGATTAATTCTACCCCCAAGGGGATAAATTATGAGATGAAAGTTTGTATGAAACTTTGTCAATTTTAAACCGATCGGGCTGAGACTGCATGCATAAAGCTGTAGCCCACGCGGGTGAAACCACGGGGAACAGCTAGTTAATTTATATAGATAGTTCCTGAGACCAGAACGCACAGGTATGGACAATGGCGGACAACCCGGTCCCATGATTGGCCGTCATAAAACAAGTTTCGAGCTTAATTTGGGGCTAGGTCAATTTGAGTGCAATCCCCCGATATTTATTTATTTAATTTGATTTCATGAATTCTTCATATTTTTTTGTAATATGTTTCGATGTTTTTTTACTTTCTTTGCTATGGGCCGCAGACAAATCAATCAAATCTAATTTCATAAACTCGTATGCTTTGTAATAGGTACATACTCGTATATGTATTCTGTAGTAATGTTAACGAATCACTTTTTATAAAACATTTAATGTAGGCGGTTACATAGTGAAATTAATTATTATTCCAATTTAACTTCTGTTATTACAACGTCATGTTTGTGGTTAAGTGGCGCCACACAAACTAAAAGTTTTAATTCAAACGAAAACCGACAAAATCCAAATACATTATTTCATTTTACCTTTGTATTAATTTTACTACAGAAATGGCAGTTCAGTCGTTTTTTAAACGTGTATTGGACTAGTTGCGGCCCGCGGTTTCACCCGCGTCTCTCTGCTCTTTCACGCAAAAACTACTGCGAACGGATTGGAGTGAAATTATAAAATAATTATAATAATTATATGAATATGAATATGAAATTTGGAATGGAGATAGCTTATACCCTGGATTAACACATAGGCTACTTTTTATCCCGGAAAAAGTTTCCTGCGGGATAACGGGAAGACATTCAAATGCAACCACTCTCTATATTGAAGCAAACAAAACAATTACTCAAATCTGTCGAGCTATAGATTTTGATACACGTAAAGGATTACGCGGCAATCTCATTGCATAAACTACAATAAATCTGAGTGACATTATTCTTTTGACTCTTCCGACAAAATCCGAGTAATTGAAGAGAAGGCTTACCGCAATCACGATCCCTTTGAGCTGCCAACATGCCCACTCCAATTAGGTTCCCGCTTCAGGATTTTATTCACGAAAGGAATTATTATCATAAAACTTAGACAATTCCATTTTGCAATGTCGAACGCTCCGATCTTTGAAAGGAATTGCAATAGGTGTCCGGGTTGCTATTACGTTTGTATAATTATGTCTGGAGACTAAGGAGAGCAAACTCATGTCTTGGGTCATGAGTCATGACTCATGATGAATATCAAACAACAGAGCGACATCTCTGTCATCATGGCGTTTGCAGCGGTGTCGAAATTTCGTGAGTTTTAAAGGATCGCATATTTTAAAAAGCCGTATAAATTTTATGTGTGTCGGTTTTTTTATATAAATTAGCGTCAAATGATTAGTGTATTTGCCAGTGTCAAGTAGGTATTAAATATTTCAAATTCAAATGGTAGAATCAAGTGATAATGATGATGATGATGATGAGATGATGGAACCCAGCAGCAAGCCGGGTCAAAGAGGCTAGTGTACAAGTAAAGTAGTGGCACGTTACTTAAACTTTACACGGAATTTTTTCGAGCAATTAGAAACGTCTCGTTCACTACTTTATTTTAATTTCCCACACTCGTACACATTAACAAACATAATTAACTAATATCACACATTATCAGCCGAAGAAACAAAAGTTTTGGAAATAAAAACAAAATTTCATGTTGACAGTTCAATTGCCGCCAAAAAAGTGTTTTCATCGGTTGTTTTTGACAACTGTCATGTATGAACATTTAGGTTGAATCATAGAGAATTACACGAATGCACAACGCACTGAAACTGTGTTAACTTACAATAGAAGTGATAAAAAACGCGTTGTTTTAATGCGCTTTAAACTCTGCGCCAAATAATAACATTGTGATTTATTTTCCAACCGTCCGCAAAAACGGGGGTAATATTGATCTGTTTTAACCGGGAAATGTGGTGTTAACAGTTTTTCTTAAGGATTAACTGTGTTGCGCGAAAAGCTCTCTTGTTCTATAAGCTTTTCATGCAAAAACCGATGAAATACCCAAATGAAAATGTGTTCGGAGAGTTTGAATCTTGGGGTGGAATTTATAGGAGATACTTTTGTTGCAAAAAGAAACGCCCGGCAGGTAATTTTTTTGGCGCGATCACATTGACCATTTTATTCTTATTACTAATTGATTGAATGATTAATTGATTGGAGCAAGTTCACTAAAATCCCAAGCTTTTTTTTGTCATCTATAAACGCACAGTCGCGCTGCCTAAACCGCTGGTCGTAGAACCTTGAAATTTGAAAGATATTATGTTTGTCTTGATGCATGAGGTACGAAGAAAGGAATTTTTTGTAATTCAACCCCTAAAAGGGTAAAAAAGGGGAAACTGTAGCCCACGGGGGTAAAACCGCGGGGAACAGCTACTATATATATAAGTTGATTGTAATTTAAGATACCAGTCTATTTAGATGACAAATAAGCTTGGGAGTTTAGTGAACTTGCTTCAATTCAATCAGTTGGTTAATAAGAAAAACAGCTATTTCTGGCAACGGCTATCTAGCCGATATTTGGTTTTAATACCGTTATTGACAACCGTTGTCGAATACCCCTTTTTTAACATTTTACAGGCTAGCGTTTGACCACAAGTCACCTGATGGTTAGTGACGATGTGGTCGAAGATGGCTCCACGCTACACCTGGACTGGGAACTGGCTCTTAAGTGAGGCTGCCGGAACACACCGATAGGTGCTTGGCGACAGATTCTTAACAAGAGGGTGGTAGCTAGCCAGGCGAGTACTAGAAAATACCCTACCACCAAGCTATGGTTTCATCACGATGTTTTCCTTCACCGAAAGCTCAAGCTCGTTGTAGGATTTGAACCTACCTACTTACTGTCGTTTTTACGTTTAACCCTAAAAATGTAGGTATGAAAGCATTCAGCTTTTGAAATGAATATGAATAGAATAAGAATAAGAATCATTTATTTGCAACAAATTATACATGATAAACACATTATGTAGAAATAAGAAAAAAAAGAAACGGAAAATGTATTGTTGCAAACCGACCTCAACTCAGCGTTGTGCTGGTCGTTTGACCAGCGCTGGTCTTCCGTTGAAGCCGCTTTTGATGACGTCACTGGCATGAAGGTATTTTTAAATAACTAGGTAATAAAACAAATACAAATGAACTAAATCTGTGCGGGAGTGTGTGTGTGTGTAATCGGCTTGTGTGCGATCGACCTTAGCTGTACCGAATAGAAAGACGTTGCAATAGGCGGAGTAGTTACCACAAAAGTACAAGGTCACTGCTTCATAGATATGTATCTGTATTTGTATATTGAAATACCTAGTATATTACAACAGTAGTATTGCTAAATTCACAGTTCAGTTTAGAACACAATGGCGGGGTTAATGTTACTGAATATAAAGCACGCTTCTATATCTTTTATACTAATATTATAATTAGGTAAAACGTGTTTTTTTTTTTTTTTTTTAAATATCGGGGACAATTGTACACAAATTGAGCTAGCCCCAAATTAAGCTCGAAACTTGTGTTATGGGTACTAGACAACGATATACATACTTATATACAGAAATAAATACTTATATAGATAGAAATATCCAAGAC
Source organism: Opisthograptis luteolata (assembly GCA_931315375.2). Classification (NCBI taxonomy): domain Eukaryota; kingdom Metazoa; phylum Arthropoda; class Insecta; order Lepidoptera; family Geometridae; genus Opisthograptis; species Opisthograptis luteolata. The sequence continues at coordinate 15,842,723 of OV928033.1, forward strand.
TCAGGTACAAACATTCGTGCTCATCACACATATATTTGCCCTTACCGGGATTCGAACCCGGGACCGCTAGCTTCGCAGGCAGGGACACTACCAACTCGGCTACCGCGTCGTCGCGATGTTTGGATGTAGGGAGAGTCAAAAAAGTCAAAAGTCAATTTTTATTTATTCAATAGGATACATTGTGATCTTTTTTGTGATAATTTACATATGTAAGATACTTTTTTATTTCGTAAAACCAAATGTAGTAACATTGTTTCTAGATAACGGGAAAAAGCAGGTCTATCCGGGGGGCGTAGCTAGTATTTGTTGAACTAGGAACGTAGAACAGAGCACAATATCCTTTGTGTCATCTTATCTTAATATTATTGGTATATCCGTCACGTGTTGTACATTATCTATTCGTATTGGTAAATAGCTCTTTATAATCATTGATCTCTGTCATTCATGAATTATATTTAGGTACTTATTTATATAGTACCTAGTATCTAACATACAAAAATACTTCCAAAGTGTTCATTTACTTCAGTTACATTGACAGCGTTGAAGAAAAGTCTGAAAAAAATTGAAAAAAAAAACTCAATTTGTGTTTATCGCAGTATCTATAAATGTAAGAATCAAAGTCCTGACTGATTGATATCACGCACAGCCTAAATAAACCGCTAGTCGTAAAAACTTCAAGTTTTGATGGTATGTTTGTGTTGATGCGTAGGGGTGTAATAAGACAGGATTTTTTGAACTTCAACCCGGTGGTAAACATGGGAAACTGTAGCCCTCGCGGGTGAAACCGTGGGGAACAGCTAGTAGTATATAAGCGTTAAGAAAAAACCTTCCGGAAAAGGTTGAGCTGTGACTTAATCAGACTAATCATACTATTACTAAATTATAATTAAATTCTTCTTGAATCCTATTATAAATGCAACAGTTAGTAAGTGAGTAAGTTTGTTACTTCGCTACGACGACTGGCGGCGACAGGCGAGAGTGTTTTCAGGGCGCGCCGCCCGCCCAATCTCCGTCTAATACTTAGGAAAAACCGACCGTCGGGCCTTTCAAAATCGTGGAATCCCGTAAGTTCTGATATAAAACTAGTTCTGACAGTTCTTGCCGTTTAAATCCTACTAATATTATAAACGTGAAAGTTCGTGAATAGGGATGGATGGATGGATGTTTGTTACGCAATTCTATGGATGGATGGATGGATGTTTTTCACGCAATAACTACGGAACGGATTTGAATGAAATTTGGAGATAGCTTATACCCTATGTTTTATGCAACCAAGTTCCATTATCAATCTACTGCTATAAGGCTATACTGTTCTGTTAGAAACATAAGAAATGTCAATGTCACATTGTAAAGCTTTGTGTGATCTGTGTGTCGCTCTAGTCTCTTCTCTTTTCTTCACCCATAAATTGGTGCCGAAACCCGGGAACGAACCAGGGACCTTTAGATGGGTTCTTCTCCCAGTTCTTAAATACATAAGCAAATCCAACCGAGAAACCATATGGCAAAAAAACAATGCCCTCATTTCCCCTTGTTCCCCATACCTACACCTTAATTTTTTTATTTTTTTATGATTGATCTCTATACATTATTCTTAGCGATCGGTAGAAAGTGGTCGTAACTTAAAAAAGGAGGTTTTTTCACTTTTTTTTTTCAATTATCTTCCTAACGTTCCGATATTTATGTGTAGTGCAAATTGAACTGTATTGGTTTTTCTGGTACAATAACAGGGATAAAATTTTAACAATAAGCCCTGTTCCACAACTTCGAAGTCTGTCTTCTAAGTGCTAATAAAAGCAAAATGTTTTGGCAGTACTACACAATAAAACGGGCAAGACATAACCAAACTGAGATTTGCCTGTAAACCAAGCTTGCTCCCTGATCGCGTCAGTTTTTAGGGATCCGTACCCAACCTAGTACTAAGACTCCGCTGTCCCACCGTCTGTCATCAGGCTGTATCTCGTGAGCCGTGATAGTTAGACAGTTTCAATTTTCACAGATGATGAATTTCTGTTGCCGCCATAGCAACAAATATCTACTAAAAACAGAATAAAACAAATATTTAAGGGGGCTTCTTAAACAACAATCTTGTTTAATTTTTTGCCGTTTAATGTTGTATCTCATGAACCGTTATAGTTAGACAGTTGACATTTTCACAGATGATGTACTTATTTCTGTTGCCGTCATAAAAACATATATTAAAAAACAGAATAAAACAAATTTTTAAGGCTGCTCCCATACAACAAACGTGATTTTTTGCCGTTTTTATAGATACAAAGGTGTGTTTGTTGTTTTCATGGTACGGAACCCTTCGCGCACGAGTCCGACTCGCACTTGGCCGGTTCTTCATTTCCACAATGAAGGTAGAGCAACTAATTAAGTTAGCTCCCGACGAACGTACAAATTTTTGGCCAGAAACAATTAACAAGCATCCGGGGTTGAGGTAGTAGACAAAACAACAACTAGTGAAGTTGCAAACAAATTTTAATTGGACGTGTGCTTTCAAATTTGCGTCGTGTTGACGGTACACCGACAAATAAATAAAAACAATTGGCTCTTTTAAAAATGAAAATATCTATCCACTAGCGCCCCCCCCCCCCCCCCCCTCCCCCTCCGGCTTTGCTTTGCTTTGTATTTAACAAAAAAATTATTAAAAATTATAATACACACGTTATTGGAGTTTTACTAGTAAGGATCCCTAATTTTATTGAAAACAGACATCAATATTTATACGATACTAACTCAATTGTTCTGCCTTCCCGGAACCTCTCCGCTAACACTTGAACTTTATGGTATGGTGTTAAAGTTCAAATTGACTCTACATTTTTGTTAGAACACGTTTGTATTGGAAAAAGAAAAGGTCTGTTTTTGGAGTTTTCTCGGCAATTATTCGAATTTTTCTCGTCGTAAAAACCATTCTTGGACTTCAACGAACATCTGAAAACTGAATTGGCAAAATTGGTCTAGGCGTTGCTGAGATATGCGCTTACCAACACATTTTGCGATTCATTTTTAAAACACTTTTATTAGCTTGACTTGTAACTAGCTAATTATAATAAAAGATGTTTAATTCGAATCGAATCGTACACTAAGTTACCACCTCATTCCACCATCCCCATTCCACTATCGAACAACAAGACGCACGGAAACACGTCATCCTTACATGGTTGAAATTCCCCCAATCCGTACAAAACGTTTCGCTTCCACATTTATAATGCGAACGGCGAAGGAGTGGAACACCTTGCCAGCGTCTTTGTTTCCCGATAAGTATAACTTGGGAGCCTTCAAGTCAAGAGTGAATAGGTATCTTCTAGGCAAGCATGCTCCATCTTCGGCCTCGTCATCACTCACCATCAGGTGAGACTGGGGTCAAATGCTTGCCTATCTCTTATAAAAAAAAAAAAAAAAAAAAAATACTACTCATAGGTACCCATATTGTTTGAGATCTGTGGAATTCAGATCATCCTGCAACATTTCAAAAAGCAATTTTACAGTTTTCCCGAATTTTCAATTTTTTCGCAGTTACAGATACTTCACTCACTGTATCATGTGGTCAGTCAGTGAAAAAGCCTTCTAAATTTAATTAGTTAGTTAGTTACAAGTCAAGCTAATAAAAGCTTTTCAATACAAATCAATCAATCAATCAATCAATCAATCAATCAATATAATTTATTTGCATAAACATGGGGTACACAATAAAGGGTGATAAAACAAAATAGTTAGATCGCCATATTTTGACCTTTCGGTGTGCAAATAAAAAAAAAAAAGAAAATGAATAAAAGAGCTATGTACAAAAATGAAATAAAATCAGTGACGCCGTTTGTTAATTTCAGCGAGATTATTATACAGCAATTGATTGTTGTGTTTAAGAGAAGAAGAAGAAGATACACAAACACAAAATTCAAAATTCAAATAAAATATATAGGTAATAATAGGATACATTGTGATCACTTTAAAAAGTCAACTTAAAACTAGCTACGCCTGTTCCAGCCTCCTTACGCCGGCAAAAGAACAGGCAAGAAACGACCGGCAGGTAATTTTTTTGGCGCGATCACATTGATAATTTTATTCTTATTACTAATTATTGATTGAATTGGAGCAAGTTCACTAAAATCCAGAGCGTTTCTTTTGTCATCTAATAGTCCGATATTTTTTAGTTAGCTTTACTAATAAGATTTCTCTTGTTTGGTTGTACACATTGGGATATGGGAACATGAATATTAAAGAGTTGCGGGATCACAACTAAACACAACCAACACATACACACATACACACACACATACCTTTTTTTGTAAATTTATATCTAAAAGGTGTTTATTTTTGATACTTACTCTTACATGAGCATTTTTTATAAATTGCTTAATCCTGTTTTGGTTTTATCTTAAAACAACATTATTTTCATTGTCTATTTAGAACGCTGTTGGATTAACTAAATTAATTATAACAAAAACATTATAACACATCTACGCATGTTATTTAAACGGCTGCTTGATTACTTATTAATTGATTGACAGGCATTCAGACTGTCGATGTCACAACATCGTTATCAATGTCTCGTGTTCCGTCTTCGCCGCTTCGATACCTACGGGGCGTGATGATTACCTACAAGCCTATCTGATCCAGACGCTTTACGCTCGGGTAACCCGTCCGGTTCACCGGCGAATAATAGTCGATTCAACTAGAACAATTTGCACCCGGGTTTGGCCCCACGTGACTTGGGCCAAGGCTGCAAAAGGGGGGGGGGGGGAGGGGGGTACCTTTATGATCCAAAAATCATAAATGTACAAATTTTTATCCATTTTAAATAATAATAATAGAAATTACATTCATTCCGCGTATTAATCTTATTTCAATTATTTGGAAAATATAAAAATAAAAATAATTTCCAAAATACGATTTACCTAGTGATGAGTTGTTGGCTTGCGATCTTGTTTAAATGAGCTTGAACTTTCGGTGAAACCATAGCTTGATGGTAGAGCATTTTCTAGTGCTCGCCTGGCTAGCTAACCAATCTGTCGCCAAGCAAGGTGTGTTGCAACAATCCCAATTGAGAACTAGTTCTCGAGCAGCTTAAGTGAATATGTGGTCAAAGGTGGCGCCACGCTACACTGATTGGTAACTGTTCAGCTACCTGCAATTCGCTATCAATCCAAGATTGCATTGAAGCAGTCCGATTGTGATCAATATCCAACCATCGAGATAAAGCGGCTTACGGATATTGCGAGCAGGAATTGTATAGGCCTCCGTGCCTGTCTTTGTCTCCTTAATGGAGGCTGGGAAAACCGTGTCTGGTCCTTAGAATCCGAGCATCATAGGTCTTAAATTAGATTCGATAGATTGAAAAGAGACCTCCTATGCAAACATTATTATTATTATGTATATTATTATTATTATGATAATATCTGACTATCACTTGCATAAATCCGTGCTGGAATCGGAGAGCGTGCACTGAGAAAGATAATCTGACTTTCCTTCTGAGTCTGTATCTTCCAAGACCGATTCCTTCCTTATTTTACTTTAGATTTCCTTCTGAATTCTGAATCACAATTCCTTCCCTTTTGACTCAGAAGGATCACGGTATTTCGGAAAGTTGTTTAGATAGTTGCTTGGCGACAGATTCTTAACTTGAGCGTGGTAGCTAAACAGGCGAGCACTATAAAATGCATTACCACTATGCTTATTTTAAGTTAGACGTTTTAAAGTGATCACACGTTGCATTGCCTACTGCATAAATAAATATATTTCTGAAATTGAACTTTGTTTTATTGTAGATCGACTGATAGAACTGTAAAAAACTGTTTCAAAAAAAAATGTTGCCAGTGTACTCAGAATGCTTTGTCTGATGAATATAACGAATAGAAAAAAAAAACACGCAGTCCGATTGGTTTGATTAAGCTTTTAAGCCGCTTGGCCTTTTATTTATTTTAATGAAAAAACACTAGAATACTAGAGTATAAAAAAGGGTTATAGGGAATAATCGTTATGTGCACATGGTGCAATTCGACTAAAATAGGAAACCGTCTTTTTTATTGGTCTAAAACAAAGGACCGATCCCGTAAATCGATCTCAGACACTCTAAAGTTGTGGTTCAATTTTTTTCAGTTTCAGTAAGTATTCAACTATGATGTACTATTTGATTTAAATCAATTTTTAAGTAATTTTTCTTCATATTATCAGTATGAATATCGAAGCCAGACTGCCCATGTGACGTCATTTTCGAATCGACCAATGATGAAGCGATTCGCAAATTTGAAAGTCCCACACTTATTTTGCACTTTTTGATTAAACTTTTAAGGTATTAATTATATCAATTAAATAAGAAAATAATGGTTTAGGTGTAATATCAAGACCATAAAGTATCATGGAAAAAAAAACAAGTAAATCTAAATCACATGCATATTCCCTATTAGTGAAACGCATCTAAACATGTGAATATTAATATTTTTTTACTTTTTTATTTACGATTAAATATGGCAATACTGTTTACATTGTGATGAAACCATAGCATATCTTTTAGTCTTCGACTTTTTCGTAAATCGATTCATAAAGCGATCTTTTTCATGAATAACAATCTTGTACAATCAAACAATCTTGTAAAGTCTGACCCAACAATAGACTTGTACACGAGCAGCATGGCGTCAGTCAGTAAAGCGCTTTCCCCTTCGGAAGGTGTCGTGTCACTCCAGATCAGTTAATTTCTTGTTAATTTTTTTTTAGTGTAAGTAGGCTATGTTTGCATGTTAATTATTAATTATTTCTCTTTTTGTCTGTGGAGGCTTTTAATTGACTTTTGTAATTTACTTTTTTAACTACATATGTTGTGTTAGAGGAAGTATGAAAGTAGGCACCAGTGACAGATAAGTTGAAAGAGAATCGTTTGGCTTGGTATGGACATGTTATGAGGAGGGATGATAGTCATATTACAAAAAAAGTGATAAATATGAATGTTGATGGATGGAAGGGAAGAGGAAGACCAAAGAAAAGATGGATGGATTGTGTGAGGGTTGATATGAATGAAAGGGGAGTGAATGAAGCGATGACGGCTGATAGGGGAGAGTGGAAGAAGAATACATGCTGCGCCGACCACAAATAAATGGGACCAGGGCAAGAAGAAGAAGAACTATGTTGTGTTAGTAGCTGTAAGTCACCCCAATAAAATAAAATAAAATAATTGCAATCCCTAGTCTATACTTATAGCCAACTCGCTCTATCGATCACCCTATATACAATCAAAGAGACGTAACCTCTCATCTCACATCCGGACTTTCCATCGGCTAGTATTACCAAAGTGAGTAAATCGGACAAATGTCAAGTGCACCCGATTCCCGGAACTGGTGGCTCAGGCCGACAGCGGATATTACTATTCATACTACGGCATATCAACGTCGAAATGCCTGCGGCACTGCACAACGCATTGACAGCTAGGATATCTGTAAAGACTACCGGCAAATCCTTGTTCTGTCAGCGGGCACGTTCCGGCGGTAACAATGATTTTCACAGCCGCCACGGGGTATTTTCGGTATTGTCAGTACCGGTAACAGGGACTGGTATTTTCGGCACAGGTTGCGAGTAGCCGAACCGAAAATATCGGTTCCTCACTAATATTACAATGCGAAAGTTTGTTATTGAGTGAGTGTGTGTATGTTTAACTTTACGCAGAAAAACATGGTAATCATTTATTTCAAGTAACAAAGACTCATAAATTAGTAATTAGTCGTAGAAAAATATTTATTGTTACAAACACTATTTTAAAAATACAGCTAAAACCGGCCCCAGAATGTTTCATTATCTGTGTAACAATGTGCAGTTGACAACAGTGATTTGGGACTTTTTGGCGGCAATCGAATTGTCAACGTGAAAATTTTGTTTTTATTTCCAAAACTTATGTTTCTTCGAGTGATAATGTGTAATATTGGTGGATTATTAACCATTACGTGTTTGTTAATGTGTACGAGTGTGGGAAATTGAAATAAAGTTGTGAAAGTGACTTTTCTAGTTGCTCCAAAAAAGTCCGTGTAAAGTTTAAGTAAAGCGCCACTACTTTACTTAAACACTATCCTCATCCCATCATCTCATCATCATCAACACCATCATCATTTAAACTTGATTAAACTCTCTGAGTTTGAAACATTTTATACTTGACACTGGCAAATACACTAATCGTGTGACGCCATAACAAAACAAAAAAAAAAACAGTGATTAATATAAGAGTAAGCCAGCCGATCTGCGGCCTTTGACATGGCGATTACTAATAAGCAGCACTTACTACCTACTGCTTTTTATTCCGGAATAAGATGACATTGAAGCTTGAGATTTCAGTGAACTTGTTCTTTTACAACCAGTTAGTAATAACAATTGTAAATGTGATTGCACCCAATAAATTACCAGCCGGGCGTGTCTTGCCTATTCTTTTGACGGCGTAAGGAGGTTGGAACAGGCGTCGTTAGTTTTAAGTTTAACATTTTAAGTTAAGTACACAAAGTGAAATGCCGCGATTTCATAATTTTTACCATGAGTGTCGTTGTTGCAAACAAATGTAAATTCTATTCTGATGACTGATGATTCAATGATTGTTTTAATTTCCTGGTTGTACGTCAGTCGATGCTGGATGCAGTATTGCTGCGGATGTAACAGAAATTGGGTAAATAGAGGACCTCGGATTGCCATTAATCAATAACTGAGCGAATCGGAACGTACCTACAAGGGTTCGACTGTTTTATGTTTTTGCGACCGATTGTGTTTATTGTTTATCTAAGGCCAGTTAGTTTTGCAATGTTGAGTCGATGTCTCAAGTAGGGGTCAAGAGCAAGTAAAGTAGTATCTTTTTACACTTTACAAGGTATAAGAGCTTTTGGCCACAAGTCATCTGTTTCTAAGCATCGATACAGACAAAGGTGACATGCTACACGGAGAAAAAAGACCTTCCGAATTACCGTTTTCCTTCTGAGTCAAAAGGGAAGGACTTGTGATTCAGAAGGAAAACTATTATAAAATAAGGAAGGAATCGGTCTTGGAAGGTAAAGACTCAGAAGGAAAGTCAGAATTTTTTTCTCAGTGTAGCCTGCGTTAAGAAATACATTTCAATTGAGGCTTCTAGAATACATTGTAAGGATGGTAGCTAACGAAGCGAGCACTAAAAATCCTATCATCAAGCTAAGGTTTCATCACGATGTTTCCCTTCACCGAAAGCTCTATTTTATTTCACTTTGATTCCATACCTACGATCGACGGGGCGCAAGACGGCGTCACTACCGCTAAGCTGTCCTTGCGCCAGTAAATACTAAATAAGCTTTAAACAACCTTAGCGAACCTGTTACAAATCCGTACCTTCTTTGTCAAGGTAAAAATGTAGCATGGAGGGTAAAGTGACTAGGGGTGTTAGTAAAACGAGCTAAGCTACATATGTATTGCAGCTGGACTTTAAGATCAACATTGTGAAGACAACATGACAGGTTGACATAGAAAAATCCGTGGCATTAGTTAGTCTCAAATAAAATATCACACATTTAGTTTTTAAGCTATACATTTTATTTATATAAACTCGTCAAAACAAAACAAATGAGCCCAAACGCGTGGGGTTTCCTAGTAGCCATTGAAGAGTTCCACTATCCATCTCCTGGCTCTATCATCAGATCAGGTCAACGATAAATAAATTATTGCATTGTCATCAGGAATACATACACATACAAAGTTTCAAGTCGATACGACAATTAGAAGTAGGTTAAAAGTGAATTTTAAGATTTGATTACATTGTTAGTTACAAGTGAAGTTAAAGTGTTTTAAAAACCGACCAGCACTTGGTTGGGTGACCGTTAGGGCTATCTTAAACTGGGCGAGACAAGACGCGGCGTTGTCGTTTGCATCAGGCGTCTTGTCGCCGCGACAAGACGCGGAGCTGTCGCTTGTCGCGACTAGGCGTTACGACAGACGTCGTGCAGAAAGCGATCATTAGTAGTAGAATATTCGAGATAGACCGCTCATCTTGTGAGTGAATATGGAGCCTCTTGTTGCATTTGCCTTGATGCTTTTCTTGCGAATGCGAAACCGACGAATCAATCGTCGTTATTGGTCTATCCAATACTAACCTAGCCTATGGTGTAATCATTTACAAGTTAGCGCTACCGTACCCAAATCCGCAGTATTATGGTTACGCGGAGGCCTTTATGCAGTTAGAAATAAATAAAAGTATGGTCTGAATGTAACATAGCGAGCTTTTTCCGGAAACAGCAATAAAAAAACGAAATGTCCATTGATTTCATCGCAATTGGATAGAAAATGCACAAAAATTGATTAACACAACCAGCGCAGCGTATGCTTTGTGCCCTTATTCATGGCAGAACAACAGTTTTTGATCAGGAATACCTACGAATGCCTTTTTCGGGAAAATGTTGCCCGAAAAATGTTGGTATTAAAATCAAATCCCATTGTCGCATCCCATCGATGTAAAAGCGGTACGTATCACACGCGGGATCGGAAGTCAATATGTCGGATTTAGGCGCCGTCATATAGGACATAGGTATACTGTATGCTGGCTCTTTTGTAGTATGCCACAGAAATTTCGCAACACAATCCTTGTAATAAAGTTCAGATTTCAAGTGATTGAAGTTTCGCGCTCGGTTCGTCATATGAGCGCGTTTGGGATATAAGCAAAATCGAACTGACAATGCATTAAGACGTTGTTTTTTTTTTGTTCTATTTTAACCTTTACTATAACGCAGTTCTAATGGCGTCGTGGTGGCCCAATTAGTGGGTTCAAGGTTAAATTCAAATATATTGGTATGTTAATTAAAGACCGTAAGTAGAGTACAACATGTGATCACTTTAAAACGTCAAACTACGTCTATTCCGATCTTCTTACACCGTCACCGGCAGAAGAAACGGCAAAATACGGCCGATGGGTCTTTGTTTATATCAGTCAAAAAAAAACTTTTTGTACTTTCAAGTTCGGACCCTGGATGGAATTGACATCTGGAATCCTACCTAGTACGGGGTATATTAATTATGTTTGTAAAACTATGGTCAGCTTTAGCCAGGGAGGAAAAAATTATGGACCCTGGAATTAAAATTAAGGGTAATATCTTTTTATATAAAAAAAAAACCGAAACTGCATTCATAGTTTTCCAATTGTATGTCATGTTTACGTGTCTTTCGTGATAAACTTATTGATATAAAGAAATTAAGCTTAGATTTTACGATCTTTTTATTTCTCATATACCAAATGTTTATAAGCGAAATTTTATCCTGAAAATAAAAAGAAACTTGCTATTTTCTGGGAGATCAACTAGAAAACAGGGAACAACTAGATAAGATACATTTTGAGTAGGTACAGTCAGCAACAAAAGTAGCTGATCATACTCGATTTTCCAAATGCGTTTTAAATCAGTAATGTTTGTTTTTTTCTTACAACTTACATGGTTGCGTTGGACCATAACGTAAAATATATGATGTTAAGTGATGATTCTGTCGAAAGTTGGTGCTTAATATGATAAAGACAATCGGAAAATTTGTGATTGTTCAGCGACTTTTGTCGTTGACTGTACCTAGTTACAACAAAAAAGTGATGTAGGTGCGTTGATGTTAGTTTCCTAAAGTCACATCATGTTTTGCCTTTATTGGTGTGCAAAATTAGAGATGCTTTCGCTATGAATTAGGATCTAGGTTTCGTACCACGGACCACCCCGATTTTGGGACACAAATACGTTTGTACAAATTTCAGACGGACTCGCAGTGAAATGTATTCTACCAACCTCGCTTAGAATCGGGGCACAATATGTCACGTATGCAGGACTCGCAGTGAAAAAATATATTCTGTTAGCATTACTAACAAACTCAGTAACTACTTTATTTAACTGTTAATTGAAATGAAATGAAAATTAAAAATGAAAATGTTTATTTACTAAAATAGTACTACGTTGAACAAGTCTAAGAAGATTGGACTAAAAAAACATATACGAATAAACAGCGAGTCCCAAACTAAGCAGATAGACTGTCTTGGGACTCAGAGATGCGATTAACAATATAATTTAATTTTCTTATATAAGCATTTTTAGTTCTACAGCAAAATGAACTTATGAACAGAAATTTTGGTTGATATGTATACAAAAACTAACATAGTAAGTACTTATTTTAATTAAGCTTGAAATAATATAAAAAGAAGTACATAGATGTTAAATTAATCAAGAACCTAAAACTAGAAAGAACTCGTGATTGGCAAAATCTTTCCCTGTCCGTACAAAGCCGGCGCGGGATGCTAGTGTTATAATAAAACAAATCAATTAAAACAAGAAATGATAACCACAGTGTAGAGGTACTCGTAGGAACAATAGCCGAGTCTCAATATTTTGTCAACAAAGACCAAGTTCGTTTTGTACTCTGTTGAAGGACCTTGTGGAATGACTGCTCTGAAAATATTCCTGCAGCTGAAAGAAGGTTTCAGAAATAATAGTGGTAATTTCAAGAAATTGACAATTTGTGAAGTGGTAATTTAAAGAAATTGTCATTTCATAATGTGGTAATTTTAACGAAGTTTTTTTATTAGGTATTATATTTTATAGGGTAATTTGTTTTGGTTGGTTTGTTTGGAATGTACAATACTTTTTATTTATTTATGCACAATTTTTACAAAGTAGTTTCATTTAATTTTACTATGATCATGAAACTTGCTCCATCAGCTTGCGCTGACTAAACCGTAATGTATCAAAGAAATATACAGAGCCTACAGAGCCTATATGCCTTATAGAGGAGATCAACCGAAAAAAGTTAGCGATATTAAAAATCTAGCTTTTGTATTGTTCTTTACGGTTTTGTCAAAGTTTCGTCAAAATATTTGCCTTTTGTGTAACTGTGCGATATAAAGTTGTATAGTTGTCATTATTAATGTTAACATCGGCGCATTGCGTTTATTTATGGTTTCTTTCCATAATGACGAAGGTTCCGTGATAAAAATGACGTACGCCACAGTGCTTATAGTGAAATCATCATAAGGCCATTCGGACGTAACTCCCGTATAGCATAGCACACCGATTTAAATTCTAGAGCTGATGTGCTAAGATTTATTTTCGGTTGTAGCTGTTAGTGGAACTGGGATGCTTTGGTGCTGATTTGGCACCGATGATGTAAGGTCAACTACTAGTACTGCGAAAACAATCTGCTGAGTACTTAGTAGAGGATAAATATTAAGATCGTGCTGAAAATTAAGGTTGGTTAGTTAAAAGTTGTATTTGAAAAAAATACTATCTGGACTTGCTTTGTTGATTAAGAATGTTTCTATAGTAAAAATGTTTTGTTTTAAAGTTGAGCATTGAAAAAATGATCTCTTAATACTGTATCTCTTATAATCCATTCGTTAGATCCATTATGGATTTACTGAGATAAAAATATTTATGCAACGTGTTTTCCATGTTTCATATTTTTTGTGCAATTGCAATTTGCTACTTTAAAAGTGTAAAACCCTACAAATTATACCTACCAATATTGTTATCCTTTTCTTCTGTAACGCTGACGTAATATAAAAAAAATCAATTGTTAGTAGAAAATCTATTAATAAATGTTTTATTTTATATCGTTACTGCATACAGTACAGTGTTTGACCACAAACGCCTGATGTTAAGTGACGATGTGGTCTAACGTGTCGCGCTTCACCTGGATTGGGAACTGGCTATCAAGTGAGGTTACCGGAACACAGCAATATCTGCTTGGCGACAGATAACATAAGTACCAGCTTTAAAATCTGTTTATAATTCACCCCAACAAACAAGATCTATTCATCTCGCCAGACCAGTTACAAGAAGAAAACATCTAAAGCTAAGTGGGTGCGCCGGGGCTTCCGCCGGCCCCGCACCGGGAATCGAACCAAAAAACCCACACAATTATGCCGTACGGGATGTGCACTAGGGGTGTCTTCATTTTTTTTACACCACACGTCACTTCCGTTTTATTGAGCACCGGAAGTTGGGTACTTGAAGCGTCACACGGTAGCCCTTGCACTTTCCAAGCGTGTTTTGACAATAGGGAATATGCATGTGATTTAGATTTACTTGATTTTTTTTTCCATGATACCTTATGGCCTTGACATTACACCTAAACCATTATTTACTTATTTAATTTGTAATTAATACCTTAAAAATTTAATCAAAAAGTGCAAAATAAGCGTGGGAATTTCAAATTTGCGAATCGCTTCACCATTGGTCGATTCGAAAAATGACGTCACACGGCGCAGTCTGGCTTCGATATTCATACTGATATGAAGAAAAATTACTTAAAAATTGATTTCTGTAGTGTTTTCGATTGCCTAGTGCGGTTTTGGTTTATAGTGACAGTACTAAACATCAAGAACAATGACTGAAAGTGGTTTCGTCACAGCACAATCGGACATTTTGCCAAAAATAGATGCTTTTATGATGACCGCATATTTTGCATCAAATCCAGATTTTACGTTCGCTGAGGTCAAAGGAGTAAAAGCTGCAAGGTAATTATTTTAAAACATGATATTTTGCAATTTACTACATAGTCTTTTATGCATGCACTTCCCTAACAGTATTACCTAAACATAACCTCAAACGTTGTTATCTTTCACATAGTCTTGTATGTTTCAATAGATTGTAGCGAATTTTGTATAAAGTCTTTGATCATGAAGCAGATACTCACGAAGTAGATGAACAACCGAATCTTTTATATGTATTTATCTAAAATTATTGTTTGTTATAGATCTGAACGTAAATCATATGGAGATTCAGCTGTAGGCTATGTTCAAGTAAAACGAGATGGGAACATATATGTATAGTGCAAGCTCGAATCACACCAGAGCACAATGTGTGTCACAAGTGTTATGCTGTACAAGCGATCTGTGATGAAACTGAAGAAACCATTACTTCAGTTCAATGTGAAGATTGTGCGGCACACTTAGGTAAGATTTTTTTAGTTTCTTCCACTCATTGGGCTACTGTTAGATGTTTTTTAAGCAAAACACTAGGGCAGAGTTGGAGACCTTGGCTTTGCCATAGATATTATCAATATAACTTGTAATCAAAATATTGCTTAGTGATGAGTTAGGAGAACTCAACCATACCATACTACAACTAGAGTGACATTTTTAATACAGTCATATTATATAATTATATTAAAGTACATATGTAACATAACTTATTATTAATTTTTTGTTTTGTTTCAGGAGGTTGCAAGCATTCAATTGCATTTTTGGCTTAGCTACACCGACGTAGTGAAGATCCATCGAGTACTAATATTGAGTGCTGTATATCTTTTAATAATGTTAAATTCATTATTTAGTTTTAGAATAGAATAGAACAAAACAGATCTGTAATAAAAACCTGAGCGTCAAAGCTTGTTTTATATTTTATATGTATGTAACAGTAACAGTTTTATTTTAATTTTTAAGGTTTTCTTTGTATCTGTATTTTGTTATTCAAGTTTCTTGCATTATTAACTGAATATGCATACCTAAAAATAAAACTAAGGAATAATTATTTCATTTTTTTATTAAAACATCCTGCATATCTGTCAAACCGCAGACTAACATTATTACCTACATTATAGAGATAGAGTTACATTTTTCTTTTCAATAGTTAAATTAACATTAACATCTTTACTTTTGTACTTTGATCTAATATTTACTTGCACAGCTTCATCACGGTGTACTTGGTCTGTATTACTAGAGGTTTCAATCTGCTTCATCTCGGAGACATCCATGTAAAATATACTGGGTCTTTCTTAATAATCATCACAGCCTTCAATATGAAAATACTGTTCCCGGCTTCATAGTAACTTGTTTGAGTGACTCAGTGAGAGCTTCATATAATAACTATAATTTTTGTCTTTTAATCGCACACACTCCCTCTTGTGGTGGTGGCATTTTTCGTTTTTGGCACTGAAACATAATGTTTCACATATGAGCTACAACACCTTGTTTTAACCGCAGCATAACTTTTCCCTTTTGTTTTCTCATGATGTTGTATTGTATATTATATAAGATAGGTATCTTCCTCAATCTAAAATAAATCTCCGGAGGAAAGACAGGAATGATAAAGTTCAGGCTGGTATAAACTTGGTGTAAACAGAGTTAGTTTCTTCCACTTGATAATCAAAATATTTATGCCTGCAAAAGTTAACTTTGACCAATTCACACCATGTTAACTATCGAAATACAATACACTAACATTAAAATGATCTTCACAACAATGTAAATACGATGATGGAGACACTTCATCTCTTCTCATATCCTTACACCTTTACGTATTTTCATATCACTTGGAATAGAAAAAAACACTTTATCCGGTTTACTTATTATAGTGTTTTGGCAGTCTGGTACAAGACAATGTCCATAAAATGGTTTTTTAGCTTTTTCCATTGTCGAAAAAGCGATATAAACTGAAAATCCTTATATATTAACTGTCATTACATAGAGAAAACAGTACTGGACGCGTGATGTGACGTCATCAAAAGCGCGCGAAAAATAAGGCCGTTCAAACAGGTCAAATTTAATCGGTACTTTAAATATTATTTTAAAAATTCATTTGAACGATTTTAACAGCATTTATATTTTTTACTATGTTATAACGAAGTAATAAGTGGATTAAACAAATAAAAAAAATCGATGCATATTCCCTATTGTATGAGTGAGTTTATATTTTTATTATCTTATAAGGAAGACTAGCTACGCCCTGAGACTATACCCGTGGATTTCCCGTTATTCTACAGAAACGTTTTCAGAGAAAAGAAATGTCGCCATTACATTCCTTAGTGCTACAAAATGCAGTCAATGTGGGTGTAGAAGGAGTTCTTCAGACGGGTTTAGTGTTGCAAATGTCCATAGGCGACGGTAACCGCTTACCTTCAGACTGGTCGTCATTTAAAACGCGTGTATTTTACATGTATTGTGCACCTAGTTACAACGATTTTTTTTTGTCTAATTCTACCCTAACCTCAAAATTTACCAAACTGCACACTCGTTGTTCTTTCACCAAGTGACTGTTAGTTAACACTAATAAAAGTAAACATCTATTCTAAAACCCTATTTAAATATCAGCGCTTAAGACTGAAGTTACATTGACGCTCAAACAGTTTGCTAAGGCTTAAAGGCTTAAACATAAGTTTTCTAGTTTTCTCTTCCGCTGAGAGACCAATTATGTGAGCTCAGCCTCAAGTCAGGCTCTGGTTTTAATCTACCTTCAGAGCAAATCTGGATAACGCTGAAGAAATTGAATAAATCTAGGCTTCTTCATAGATTATTAGCTCCTGATAGCGTTAATCTTTTCATGAACTGAACTCGGCAGACTACATCTATTTTTTATAGTTGAAACTGTCTGACTGAGTAATATATCAACGCAGCACCTATTTTCAACAAAATCTCAAGTGATATCCAAGTCAAGTAAATAGCTACAGGAGACGTTCCAAAAAAGGTCACCGCTGTTACAATGCCTGCTACAAAAACCGGAAAAAATCAAAGAATTCATGAAAATATTGGTCGCAAGTCCGCGTCCGGCTAAAAACCGCTTCAGAGCGTCGCGCGTATGGAAAGACAGAAACAATGTGAAAACTGCAGCACTGTGTTAGCAATGCCTAAGTAATTTCTATTTAACGCTATCTTCATTCAACAAGTAGACGAAAAGAGGGATGATCTCGAGATGATGTAAGGAATTATGAAAGTCTCTTTCTTTCGCGCTAGCTAGTTTTTATTTATTTATATTTTTTTTTATGTAATATGTTAGCGAACAAGCTGACGGCCCGCCTGATGGAAAGCGGTCACCGTCGCCTATGGACATCTACAACACCAGGGGAGTTGCCGATGCGTTGCCGATTTTTAAGAACTCTTTTTACACCCATCTTGAAGGATGGTAGTGGTTATCTATTGTTAAAGTTCCCTGGCCGCTCGGAGACTGAATGCCAGCGCTCTCTCCAGAATTCGTACTTAGTTTGGTGCTTTACAATCTATTCATACCTAAAGAGCTGCATTCCCAGATTAGAGGCATTGTTCTGCGTAACTGGCGGACTGATATTAGAAATTCAATTTCAATGTCCAATTAGAACGTTTGACTGATGAATTTTCGCTTACTCATCTAAGACATTTCAATTAATTTGACCAAGTGAATTCTAAGTGAATTATGGCATAATGTTGGATGGTATTTATATACAAAATATTTGGCTTACAATCTTTTGGTTGTCGATGAAGGAAATCAGGATGAAACCATAGATACAATACCCTCAAGCTAAAAAAAAATTGTCACGCACCTATCAGTGTGTTTCGGCAGGCTCAGTCGTGAGCTAGTTCGTAATTCAGGTGTCACTACACCATTGACCATTAGTGAATTAAAATTGGTGGCTTGTGATCCAACCCTCAGGTGTAAAAAAACAAAATGAAACTTTGTCTTAGCTTTTGCACAGGCCCATAGGGCACAGAATTATAAAAACAAACTGTACCTCGCAATTTCACTCTCGCGGAAATTTCCAAAAGTGCAGCTATTAAACAGTGAAAGAATTTTCAAAATCAGATTTTATCGTTCCGTTTTATCTGTAGGTACTTCCAACAACTCAAAACTCTACCTCTTTATATTTTTAGGGCAGGAATACACATGCATATGTTTTGTAAAATGACATAACTGTGACATGCCATGGTGATATTAGTGACAAGTAGATTGCAGAGTATTTATTTTTTTACCTTAATATTGTCATTAGGGGCAAGGGTGGCGGGGGTACACTTACAAAACGCATGTTACCAAGGAAATAACATGAAATTTTACTTGCAAATGTCATGTCATTGATGTGTTTTTTGTCTCATTAGTGTATTTGCCAGTGTACAAAACTCAGAGAGTATGATGATGATAAGATGATGGGGCCCTACTACTAGCCGGGTCAAAAATGATAGTCCCTGTATTATTTGTACAAGTATCTATACAATAGATACAATACTTTGTCTCATGTACACCAGCCGTGGCCGTCGAGAGTCTGGCATTAGACACCGTACCGAGGGAGAGGGCGTGCGCCTGGCTCGGAGCTGGTGTAGTAGTGAGCCAGTGAATCAATATCTACCTATAATTGTTATTGTTACCGTGATAGTGATCACTACAGTCCCATTTGTGCTTCATTAAAGTGGCACTCTACTTAAACTTTACAAAGACTTTATGGAGCGACTAGAAAAGTCTCTTTTAATTAACTAATTAACTTCAATATCCTACTACATCCGAAGCACATTAACGAGCACATAATTATAATCACCCAATATCCAATATCATTGTTACCCGAAGATACACAGGTTTGGCAATAAAAACAAAATTTTCATTTTGACAGTTCAATTGCCGCCAAAAAAGACGTATGTATTCTGTGCCTTGTGTCCCAGCTTTAGTTCAGATAACTAATAAGTTTCCGAGAAACAGCAAAAAGTTTTCACAGCAAGGAACTTTTCGCACACCGCGGTTTCTTGAAAAGTTATGAACACCTTTGAAGTAAAAGCAAAGGGTGGAAGATGTCGGGTTTCCAGTAAGCTTTGAGCGGTGACAGGTAGAAACTCCTCCAAGAAATTATCCACGACATGGCGGGAAAGTTGCGTGTAAGCAAAAGGTATTCTTGGCATTTTTAATGATTCGGCTGCAATACTAAAAACTTAAGCCGCTATTTTTGCAAATACAAATATTTTACTGCAATAAATGAGGTACATCGGCCACTCCTTTACCGTTATTGAGAAGTAACAAAAGTCATTGAATAGTCGATGACTTATTTTTGTTTTCAAAAAGAGCAAACACGCCGCAATTCATTGATAAAGTGCCATTACCTTATCTTGCCCTCTGAATAAATAAATTAACTGTAGGTTTAAGAAACGTTGACACTAAAAATAGTGCTATAAAATAGAATTATCTTATTTACTGCTACAATTTTCCTTTTTAATAGTTTACGCGAATAATAACATAATATCCAGTTAGTCACTGAGCCTATTTCGAGCCAATATCGAAGACGACCGCAAAAATGACGTGTTGACACTTCAATAGCCAAGTCCTTTGATAACCAATACACTTGGCGGCAAAAGTAGCTGACCCTGCTTGATTTTTTAAATGCGTATTTCCGTAACTAAAACAGAAAAGTATGTAATAATGATTATTCTGAGTAGTGGCACTTTAGGACTTTTTTGAAGCAACTGGAAAAGTCACTTCCACAACTTTATTTCAATTTCCCACACTCGTACACATTAACGAACACGTAATGGTTAATAATCCACCAGACATTATCACTCGAAGAAACACAAGTTTTGGAAATAAAAACAAAATTATCATGTTGACAGTTCAATTGTCGCCAAAAAATGTATCCTAACAACACGATGCTAACACAACACGATGCTATGTGATGATTCGGTCGAATATTGGTATTTGAGATTTTTTTTTATTATTTACAGGGTAGCGTTTGACCACAAGTCACCTGATGCTAAGTGACGATGTGGTCGAAGATGGCGCCACGCTACACCTGGACTTGGAACTGGCTCTCAAGTGAGGCTGCCGGAACACACCGCGATAGGTGCTTGGCGACAGATGCTTAATCTAAGAATGTTAGCTAGCCAGGCGAGCACTAGAAATGCCCTACCACCAAGCAAGCTTCAACTCATCGAACCAAGTCTATTGAGAGCTAGCTGTGTCTTGATCTTTCGATATTAAATTTAGGTTGCGGTTAGTAAGATGGCGGAGAGAAACGAATGAATACCTTTACATATTTTTTCAGAAATGTGAGTGAGTCATGTGGGAATTCTATCGTCATACATATTTCTGCCACTATAGCTTTTTATTTGTCCCCAGCATAAGAGAGGTGTTACAAATGCGTTGCGTACCCGATTTTATATCAACACAAACAAAACATTGGAACAAATTGTTTTTTCCCATATCAGGAACAGGAGTCTAGTTTGCTTTTACAAATTGGAAATGGTGGAAGGACGCAAAACTTACAGCCATTTCAAAAGTCAATAGCAATAGCTTCAGCTACTTGATTGCTTTCTTGGCCAGCATTGCAATAGGAATTATAGCTACTTCCGACACACAATGTTATTTGAAAATTATTATTTACTAGCTGTTCCCCGCGGTTTCACCCACGTGGGCTACAGCTTTATGCATGCAAAGTCTCAGCCCGATTGGTTTAAAATTAACAAAGTTTTACACAAACTTTCATCCCCTATTTTATCCCCTGGGTGGTAGAATTAATCAAAATCCTTTATTAGCGGATGCCTACGTTATAAAATCTACCTGCATGCCAAATTTCAGCCCGATCCGTCCAGTGGTTTGGGCTGTGCGTTGATAGATCACTATGAAAGTCAGTCACCTTTGAGTTATATAAATTTAGATTGAAACTGTCTTGTATTAGTTAATTCGAAAAGTGTAGAGCTCTTCTTCAACTAAGTACAGTCAACGACAAAAGTCGCTGAACAATCACACTTTTTTCTATTATCCTCATCATCTTAGACACCAATTTTTGACCTCACCATCACCTAAAATCAGGTGCGTTATGTTGTGTTTAGAATGATACCATGTAAAAAACTGATTTAAAACACATTTGGAAAATCGAGAACGATCAGCTACTTTTGTCGCTGACTGTACTACTAACATAAACTCAAAGGGTTTCCTAGTAGCCATTGAAGAGTTCCGATATCCACCTCCTGGCTTCATCAGCAGATTCTCTATACCAATTTTAATCTATTGGACTCATCAAAACGTGTACTTAGTTTATAGTTAGATAGTTTGTCATATGAGCACAAACTTGAGGTGTTCACTAGTACAGTTCTACTATCCACCAACATCAGATCAAGTCGATGATACCAAATTATTACATTGTTGCTATATAGGATACAAACTTTATTTTCGATACGACGATTAGAAGTAGGTTGAAATTGACTTCTCAGTTAGTTACAAGTGAAGCTAATAAAATTGTTTTGATATAGTTAAAGAAACAAAGGCATGTACATAAGTACGTTAACACAAACAAGATTACATAGCTGAGGACGATAAATACACGTCATGCCCTGCTGTCTGCCACCTACCAATGGTAATGATAACCGTCCATGACGGTAATGTTACCTTTGTTACAAAGGAACAAACGTATTATTCAAGAAATGTATATATGTATAATTACTAATAAGTGTTGCAATAAACTTAATTTGTTTTCTATATAGCTGCGCATCGCGGTTTCCCGTTATTAAATCCAACAGGAATATTTTTCTAGGATAAAAAGTAGCCTATGTGTCAAACCAAGGTAAAAGCTATTTTCATTCCGAATTCCACTTGAATCTGTTAAGCCGTTACAGTGTTTAGAACTAACAAACATACACACATTCACTCATAATCTCTCGGATATCTAATATAAGTGTGTTAAGTTTATTTGTTTGTATGCAGTGAGTAATTTTTTAAACTAGCAAAAGAAACGGAAACTTCCAAGTAAGTCTAAAAAAGTCCACAACATTAAATATCTAGCTATTATATTTAACAGGTTTTGAGGAAACTTCCGGTTGGCAAAGCTTAGGCAATCGTAAAGAGTTTAGTTCTAACGCCTGTATTTATTAAGAACAGCGAAGCAACTAGCTCTTATTTTGTGGTTAGCTCATGTAAGGTACTTTGGAGCTATATGAACGTGTAATGTTATTTACTAACGCCATATTATAATGTTCCTAGCCAACCTGCATGGAGGCTTAGCACGCGGGAAATATAATATTTCTCCATACAAACTTTAACACGCCATACGACTCCTTATGGAATGAATTTTCAAAAGATTATTTCTTATCGAACACCTAGTTGCAAAGAAGAATGCGCCTGCAAAATTCCAGCTTCAAAGGTTTTGTGGTTTTTAATCAGTAGTTACAGTACCACACAAAAAAATCTAAATAGTTTTGAAGCGTAAGCACTTAGCAATTGGTTACGCCATTTTAGAATCAAAATTTTCTTTTCACCTCACAAGCTTGGAATGAGTCTGTTTGTCATTCGAAATCTGAGTGCAAAAGCGCATTTTGCGCGCTAGCGTGGAAAGTATTTTTAAGCTTCGAAACTTTCTATTCAATAATATTCCATACCGCCAGTCCACTTATAAGGCAACAATACTTATTTCATGTCAGAGTGCCAACCTCTTTTTGGAATAATCGCACTGGCCAGCATGACTATTGCATGAAAAAACAAACAAACCTATTTTATCTGTTTTTCTTGCATCTAGCAATTTCCTCGCTGTAGTGAGGTGAAAAGTTGCGTGTTTCGCTCGGCTGCAAAGTTATTCTGCGTCTCGTACCTTTGAAACCCTGGCTATGCTCAGGATTCTATATTTGAACCACTCGCTTCGCTCATGGTTCAATCTTAGAATCCTTCGCTTGCTCAGGTTTCAATACAAGTACTCGCGCCAAAATACAACTTTGCAGCCTTGCTTAGCAAATACCTATTTGTTTGTTATTTTCAGGGTAGCGTTTGAGCACAAGTCAACTGATGTTATGTGACGAAGTGGGGAAAGCTAGCGCCACGCTACGCCTGGATTGCGGTCTGGCTCTCAAAAGAGGTCAATACACATTACACAAGGCAAAGCTTCGAAATAAGGCTCTATTACTCCCTGGTACCCAATGCAAACATCGCAGCTCCAAGATGTAACTTTTGCTTAATTAATTGAATTGATTGCCACTTTCATCACGGGGTTTGCACGAGGTGCGGTATTGCATAACTGGAATAAATTGGATTCATCGTTAAATGTTAGCTCTAGAAAAGAATTTCTTACTCTTTACCGGTTCTCTGCCGTTGACTAGAGAAATAAGTCTGGAGTCATACCGACTCTTGACATATTGATTTCTCTGAAACCTACTAGCTGTTCAACAGATTTTTAGGAATACTTCCTATTCAATTAAATAACTTTTGACTTTGACTTTGATCAAATAATGAAGGTAGAAAATTGTTGCAATTTTTTTCCTCTTTCATTAGGCGGTCATAATTATCCAGTCTTCTTCGCTAACGTTTTAATAAAGAATTGTGAGCTTGCACAGGCATCTTTACATTGAGGCAGATCTGTTACAAATACCCAAGAGGCAGGCAATCTCACTCAATTGATCACAATTAATTAAGGAGAATTGTACAACCAGCTCGTCAGAACAGAATCCTACTATTATTATAAATGCCAACGTTTGTGTGCGTAACCGTAACTACTAAACTGATTTGGGTGTAATTTGGAATGGAGATAGCTTATACCCTGGATTAACACATATGCACCTTTGCATCCCGGAAAAAATCCTGTAAATTTTTTTCGCGAAGCCACGGTTGTAACTGCGGGGCTCTAATTGCATATCATGTATTCAGACACATAATACTTCGACTCATCCTATTCGACATAAAACATTAAAAAATTATTCGGTCCGCACAATTTTTTATTCCGTAACAAAAATCAAAAAAATGAGAAAAGTAGAGTAAGGTTAAAAAAAAATAAGGTTTTTTTTTGCTTTGTTATGGCGTCACACCGTTAGTGTATTTGCCAGTGTCAAGTATAAAATATATCAATCTCCGAGAGTTGAATCAAGTATATATGATGATGATGATGATGAGATGAAGGGATGAGAATTGTGTTTAAGTAAAGTAGTGGCGCTTTACTTAAACTTTACATGGACTTTTTTGAAACAACTAGAAAAGTCACTTTCACAACTTTATTTCAATTTCCCACACTCGTACACATTAACGAACACATAATGGTTAATCATCCACCAATATTACACATTATCACTAGAAGAAACACAAGTTTTGGAAATAAAAACCAAAATTCTTACGTTGACAATTCGATTGCCGCCAAAAAAGTAAATAAGGTTCGTAAGAGTTGAGTTTGTTTAAATGCAACGAAACGCTTGGTGATTTTTTCCTCGTATACTATTTTTGCGTTTAAAACTGCGCGCGTCTTCTATCAGTCTCGTATGTGCCTGTATTTATCTCAATGCTTTGTAAACACCACAAAACCACCGCAGGTTTGTCTACGCCGCAGTCTCCTTTAAAATGTAAACATGGATCAAAAGTTCTAGACTAAAGATTACCTCACGAAAACATGTCTAAATTATGATTATGCGAATGATCTCGCGTGACGCGGTCGGCGGCACGCATGCTAGGTGCCTTTTTACTCTTGCCTTGAAGGGTCCCAAATTATAGACATCGCGAAATATAGCCGCTGGTAATGAGTTTCATATATTGCCTGTCTTTTCTCAGGCTCTAGACTATCTCTGTACCCAATTTCAATTAAATCGGTTTAGTAGTTTAGGCGTGAAAGACAGCCATCTCTGTTTTTAATATTAGTAGGGAATTAGGGATTAATAAAATTTTGAAAACGATATAATTCATAATGGTATCGATTCAGCTTTGCATTCTCTAAAACTAAACTAAATTTGACAGGTCTAATAGCATTGCTGTCTTTTTCTAACCACTGAAGTAAAAAAAGGACAGCATTACTCTTAGACTTGTCAAACTTAGTTGAGTTTTAGAGAATGCAAAACCGAATCGACACCATTGTCATATATCACTATTTGTGACAAATATTTAGTAGTAGACAATTTGACACACAAGCTTTGTTTGTAGCTTTGACATTATTTTTTTTTTACCATTAACGCTCACCATAGACTATAAGATCTATTTTTTATCGCAGAACGAGCATACCCGTTTCGTTTTGGTTACCAACCACTTTTTTGTTCGTATACACTTAGGCGTTAACGATTGCAGAAAAGGATATAGATTTGCATCTTCGCTTGGCCCTGGAATACCTTTATGCGAACAGCCTGCTTGTCTACTCACATAGTTATAGAAAGATATTGGCGTCGATTCTGTTTTGCATTAACTAAAACTAAACTAAGTTTGACAGGTCTCATAGTATTGCTGTCTTTTTCTAACCACTGAAGTAAAAAAAGGACAGCATTACTTTCGGACCTGTCAAACTTAGTTTAGTTTTAGAGAATGCAAAACCGAATCGACACCCTTGTGTACATTTAAGTAAACAATAGAAGTACCTAAATGATAGTGAGAGATATGAAATGTAGCGAAACGGATAAGCGACGATAGGTATGCAGTACGCCTTTTTTACTATTACTTGGTAGCGACAACGACAGCCATGTTCTAAAAAATCCAAACACTTGGTTATCTTGTACACTTTTCTGCCTCAATAGGGTTTTACACCCATTTTTAAAAAGTGTCGCAATTAGATTTATAGTACTAGTGAACCACTAAAAAATTCACAAAAAATGTATTCAATCGTTATGTGCCAAAAATTTTGCATTTTCGAATTTCGCGCGTAATCTGACAAAAACGCTAGTCGCAGTGGACGCCATATTGCTCTGTGGTCATGACGTCAGTCGGATGTGTAAACAAATGCAGTGACGTTTTGTATGTTAATGTTAGTTGTTTATATATAAATAGCCGTATGACGTAATAACATGGCGACTGCTATTTAAATGGTTTCAATTGTGTTTTCAAACAGATTAAAAAAGCTGAAACTTTTGAATTCAATTTCAAAATTTGTTTTGCTAATTTATGAACTAAAACTATCGATTTCCGACTGCTTTTTGCTTAAGCTATCTCAATAATACGTTTTTAGTATTTTTCACATATAGAGTAAAATACCAAACCCCTCTTCCTTATACGTCAATGCCTTTGAACTTGTTTTTCATACTGCAGGTGACATACGCGATGGTTCAAAAACCACCTGCTTTTAGGATCGAATTATGGTAGATAAAAATTCCGCAAAGTATTAAGTTACCGACTCAGATAACAAATATCGTGTGTCGGGTCGCCCTCTTCCCTCTCATATGGTCGAGGAGAGCGATGGCTGGCACATGCGTCAACTCGTGAACGGGTGCTGCTTGTGGGGTCTGGTCTGCTTTGGTTGTGATCCCGCAACTCATTAATATTCATGTTCCCATATCCCAATGTGCACAACCAAACAAGAGAAATCTTATTAGTAAAGCTAATTAAAAAATATCGGACCATTAGATGACAAAAAAAGCTTGGGATTTTAGTGAACTTGCTCCAATTCAATCAATTAGTAATAAGAATAAAATTGTCAATGTGATCGCGCCAAAAAAATTACCTGCCGGGCGTTTCTTGCCTGTTCTTTTGCCGGCGTAAGGAGGTTGGAACAGGCGTAGCTAGTTTTAAGTTTGACGTTTTAAAGTGATCACAATGTATCCTATTGAATAAATAAAATTGACTATTGACTATTGACTAATATTGTTTTACTACTTACAGGGTAGCGTTTGACTGTTTAAGTCACCTGATGTTAAGTGACGATGTCGAAGGTGGCGTCACGCTATACCTCGAATAAGGACTGGATTAGCAAGTGCGTCAACTTTTTTGGTAAGAACTGCAAAGGAGTGGAATGCCCTGCCTTGGTCGGTGTTTCCTGAAAGATACAACCCGGGGATGTTCAAGTCAAGAGTGAATAGGTATTTACTGGACAAGCGTGCTACACCTTCGACCACGTCGTCGCTCTCCATCGGGTGAGATCGTGGTCAAACGATAGCCTAAAAAAATAGGTTGAAAAGGCAATGTTACTATTTGAAACGCAGAAATATGTAGAGTATGTTTGTATGTATGTAGTGATAGAAGAAATAGAGTCGAACATTGGACTCTATCAAAGGAACGACTAATCTGAAGACGCAGTGTAGGTAGGCCCTTTCCTAGATGGACCGACGCTATCGTACTTCAAATGGCTAATAATCGTACATGGTGGCGTTCAGAAGGGGAGGCCTGTGATCAGCAGGGGATTGCTTCCGGCTGATGATGATGATGATGGTGGCTTGGCTTATCATGGGAGCGTCTAGCAGTCAAGGTGGCGGTAAGCGATTTGCCGATTGCGATTTCGATTTTTTTTTTTTACTAGAGATGGAAATTTGACATAAGCTCCATAGAAGTAATGTCAAATTTATGTCAAACCGTGGATAGATCGGTTATTAACCGAACCGGTTATTGGCAGAAAAGGCTTATTAAAACTGCACATTACATTATCGCAAAAGGGGTTTTTTGGCGGTAACTGAATAGTCAACAGGAAAAATATCATTTATAACTCAAAAACTTGTGTTTTTGTATGTTTTTGTGTTTTTGTGGTGGCAATGTGTCATATTGGTAGATTATTTACCGTTACTTGTTTGTTAACGTGTACGAATGTCGGATATTAAACTAAAGTGACTTTTCTAGTTACCCTAAAAGGTTCGTGTAAATTTTAAATGAATTGCGACTACATTATTTAATTAAACTGGGTCACATCATCTCATCATCATCATCATTAATAATATTACGTACATCATTAACTCTGGCTAAATACAATAATCGTGTGAAGGCAAAAAAACAAAAACACCGCTGATCTTTTCTGAAGACAAAAGGAGTTTCTAATACAAAACTTAAGCCTATGTTTAAAGACAATGAGACTACAAACATTTGCCTTGCATGTGCCTTTTCAGCAAGCAATTTTACGACTGTTTGCTTCGTAAAACGACCAAGTAGTAATGACCCTTTGTCTACTGTAACCAGCTTTTGTACCATGAAATCAATCATTCAACGAACACGTCAACGCGTTAGTACGTATCTAGAACTCTACCGTTTCCTTTGCCCTTTTTTAAGATTTTGCCCTAACCGCTTTACTCAATGAATGCTTATAGAAAAATCTATAAAGTCACCCATCGCAGGCGAATGTATTCCTTCACTGTTTATCTAAATAATACAGTTAAACATCCTCAGAGGTTGTCGGCGTCGGTTGTCACGGCGGACAGGCTACACTCAAGCATCCAAACAACTCAGTATACGATTAAACAATGAAACGCGATACATGAAAACAGTCCCTGTATTTCAACCATTAACTCCAAATGATAATTACAAACGGCTTGTGGTCGAGTTAAAAAACAGAACTAACACTCGAAGCGGTTCAACGTTACCTAGAGCTGATGTACAAAATTGTAAATATGTCAGTTCAGAGAAAGGCAGTGCAAGAAGAGCCTTAGACACTTACCTCTTTCATGGAGCTCCGCGCTGCCGCCGATGGCAGCTGCTAGCACTAGGAGTAGCCTCCACATCGTTGTAGTCACATGAAGCACAGAAGTCACTTGGTATCACTTTAGGCACATAAGTCGCATGCTATATAGGCGCTCGGCTGTCGGCAGCGCACGTCCAGCTTGCTCGCAGGCGCGATCTGTGTGGCTCGGTAGCTGCGTATGCGCACCGACCCGCGTCAATGAGTACCGAGCGCCGCGACAGATGGGCCATCTCTTATATTTACCTAGTCTTAGTTTTTTTTAGTCTCTGTTTTTTTGCCTGCTTTTTAAATCGTTCCATTTAGCCCTTGCGTATCGTTCAGCAAGCTTATGTTCCTTATCGATGGAATAAAAATTGGTTCTATTGGCATGTCTTCTTGGGTATAACTCGATGCCGTGTGTTGTTCAGCGGTCTGCTTTAAAAAAGCTTGGAACATGATCACAATTATGACCACGCAAAGAAGGGCGACGAAGTTAAACAAGAAAATAATAGTCGGTATTATTTCCGCTACCGCGTCACTGTAGTACCACCTTCTTAGTGACTGCATTTTCTGTAACAAATTTTAATTAACATTATTAGCGAACTAATTTAAAATTAGAGAGGCCTACGTTTAGCAGTGGACTGCAAAATACTGATTATGAATTTAAAATGATATCCATTTTAAAATCTTCAATATTATAATTTAAATTAAATGGTGTCTTTTATTAAGCGCATCACATGAAAACGGATGAACGAAATCAGGAAACAATTGACAAGTGCCTTTTTCTATGAAATTTTTACATTTTATTGTGATCAATTGCAGTCCACGCGAGTGAAACTACGAAGCACAGTTAGTTATGTATACATAGACTATTAATTGTTCATTTCGAATAATAGAAAACTAGTAACGGATTTTTATAACTACAATAATCAAAAAAAAAAAGCAATAATCAATATTTAAAACTATTGCAAAGGACATTGTTACGTTCAGTTTTAAATTCGCTTTTTACTATTATTGTGTCAGCTTTTGAGGTCGATACGTAAAATTTTGTAACATTAGGTACTGTACAAATAGCAATTCAGTGCCCTATTATAAATTTATTTTGATTCATGTCGAGTTCCTCAGAGAGACACCGCCTAACTGCCTGAAGTGCTTGTCACATCTGTGTAATTTAATCTTTGCCACGTAGTTGCGGTTCTGCGAGAGGTTATATCGTGAGGCTGCTCCAGCGCGGCGGCGGCGCAGGTAAGCCTTCTTGGGGCGCGCGGGGGTGAGGTAGGGGGCACGGAGACTGGCAGGGAAGGGTGGTTGCACTTGCGGACCGGGATCTTCACGTGGTCCCGAATCGTATTCATTAATAGGCATTATTCTATGGACTCTTTCTTGAATAGCAATACATACCTATATATTATATACTAGCTGACGCCCGCGGAGTGACGTCGGCTTGCGATCCGTAGGGGTTCAAATTCTACAATGAGCTTGAGCCTTCGGTGAAGGAAAACATCGTGATGAAACCATAGCTTGGTGGTAGGGTATTTTCGAGTACTCGCCTGGCTAGCTACCACCCTCTTGTTAAGAATCTGTCGCCAAGCGCCTGGGTAATGGTGTGTTCCGGCAGCCTCACTTGAGAGCCAGTTCCCTGTCCAGGTGTAGCGTGGCGCCACCTTCGACCACATTGTTACTTAACATCAGGTGACTTGTGGTCAATCGCTACCATGTAAATAGTTAAAAAGACGGAAAAAATTAAGACCAAAAGTTGTAACGACACTTTTTGCTATAGTTGAAGCCGTGCGGCGTGCGCGTGTTTCTCTGTCTGTCTCTCTCACTCTCATAGAAAGCAAGCCAATTATTTTAGTTTCGTCTTTCAAAAAAAATATTATATTAAATTTTTTTTTCTCATTAATTTCTTAATTTTTTTGTTTCATTTTTCTCTTGTAACTTCGTTCCATCTGGGTGTCCTTTGACACCTCTCAAGTTTTTTTTTTCAATTTATTTTGGTCATAGCTAGCTAGAGCACTAGAAAATTCCCTACCACTATGTTGTTCACATCACGATGTTTTTCTACACCGAAAGCTCAAGCTCAAAGCACAGGATTCAAACTCCCGACCTAATCGCATATACGGTCACATGCCAACGTGATTATACCACTTAGCTTTAATCAATCACGAATTTATTACACTGTGACAATGACCCTTCTTTCCCTGCACCCCTCACATTAAACCCGTTTAAAATGTTGCTAATTATTTAATCTAATAATTCCGGGCGCGGGTCAGAAGTACAGTTCGGTAGTTGGAGAGCTAATTCGCTCAAAGCGCTGTGTTTCAAGTACAGTTAAACACCGCATCTCTACTGTACAACTTTAAGCGAAATTATTTCCAGTTATTCTGAAGATACTGCGTTCCGGACTAAAGGGCTATGTTTCCTGTTCTAAAATTACAGGATTTCAAAACTCAAATATATGTTTTTTTTTTTTACTCTTTACAGGGTAGCGTTTGACCACAAGTCACCTGATGTTAAGTGACGATGTGGTCGAAAATGGCATCACGCTACACCTGGACTGGGAACTGGCTCTCAACTGAGGCTGCCGGAACACACCGTTACCTAGGTGCTTGGCGACAGATTCTTAACAAGAGGGTGGTAGCTAGCCAGGCGAGTACTAGAAAATACCCTTCCACCAAGCTATGGTTTCATTACGATGTTTTCCTTCACCGAAAGCTCAAGCTCATTGTAGGATTCGAACCCACGTCCTACGGATCGCAAGCCGACGTCACTACCACTGAGCCATCATCGCTATAATGTATCTAGTAGGATAGCTAGCTACGCCTGTTCCAACCTCCTGACACTGGCAAAAGAACGGGCAAGAAACGCCCGGCAGTTAACTCTTTGGGCGCGATCACATTTGCACATTTAATTTTTATTTCTAATCGATTGGATTGGAGCAAGTGCACGGCAGTGGCAGTGGGCTGGTCATATAAGCCGCAGAACCGACAACCGTTGGGGTAGACGTGTTCTTGAGAGGAGACCGTGACTTGGCAAACGTAGTGTAGGACGTCCTGCGACAAGGTGGAGCGACGACTTGCGCCGAGTGGCTGGCAGTGGTTGGATGAGAAAAGCCGAAGACCGGGCTCAGTGGCGTATCATGGGAGAGGCCTATGTCCAGCAGTGGACTGATACAGGCTGATGATGATGATGATGAAGTGCACGGCAATCCCAGCTTTTTTGGAATCTCCAAACTCCCGAAGTTAATAATCGATCCTGATCCGTTATCCGCGGTTTTGGATCGATATGTCAAGCTTTACTACTAAAATGACATTGACATGACATATCGATCGAAAACCGCAGATAACGGAGATCGATTATTAATTCCGGGCGTTAGTCTTGTGTAGGTAAAGATTGAGAATTTTAGACAGTCTAAAGCCTTTCAGCCAGCCTCTCTTGAGAGCCAGTTCCCAGTCCAGGTGTAGCGTGGCGCCACCTTCGACCACATCGTTACTTAACAACGGGTGATTTGTGGTCAAACGCTACCATGTAAATAGTAAAAAAAAAAGAAATTTGGTACAGAGATAGTGTAAAGCCTAAGAAAGGGTATAGCCTACTTTTTATGACGATAAACTCTAGGCCTTGCGGGTAAAACCGCGAGGAACAGCTAGTCATTGATATTTTATAGAGTCACCAAAGGTCAAACCCGTTTCGTCAACGCACGCCGATAATAATACAATTACTTCATTTTTCTTCGAATTTGTTTATAAATAAGATGATTTCACATTAAACTTTAGTTTTATCTTAATAATACATAACCTGTGGCACTCCGAGATAGTATTCTTACTAACTGTGAGAGAATTTACAAAATCCATTCAGTATTGCCAAAGGTTACCCTAATAGTATTTATTATCTTCTATCTTCTATAATATAAAATGAATCGCAAAATATGTTGGTAAGCGCATAACTCAACAACGCCTGGACCAATTTTACCAATTCTTTTTTTTAAATGTTCGTTGAAGTCCAAGAATGGTTTTTACGGCGAGAAAAATTCGGATAATTGCTGGGAAAACACTAAAAACAGCCCTATTCTTTTGTCCCGTACAAACGTTTTCGAACTAAAATGTAGAATCAATTTGAACTTTAATACCATACCATAAAGTTCGAGTGTTAGTGGAGCAGTTTCTGGAAGGTAAAACAGCTATTAAAACCGGCCGATTATATACGTAGGTACTAATATCATAAAGCGATGAAATTTGTTGGCATGAATATTGGACGTAACTTCTGAAACTAGATGCTAGTGACGTCATCAAAAACGGCTTCAACGGAAGACCAGCGCTGGTCAAACGAGCAGCACAACGCTGACTTGAGGCCGGTTTGCTTACATCTTTACTAGTTATTACTTATTACATTTTGTTTTGTATTTTTGTATAATTTGTTGCAAATAAAAGATTTTTATTCTTATTCTTATAAACTGCTATGATGCGATCACGAAAATTGTTTCACTGTTACAGAGCTAGATCTTCCATGCGCATTATAGGTATCATACTATTGCGAAAAAATCCCGAGCGAATACCCATGCAGTTTCACCCGGCGTGTGTCAGTTAACATAGAAAATTGAAAAATGTGATGATTTCATGATTCCTGCAAACGCCGCGCCGCTCGCCGGCGGCAGTCGGCGTCGGCCCGCAACAATAGGCCTAACTATTTTTAATCTCGAAATTGTCGGTGAGTGTTTTGTATACCATTATCGGGTTCGCTTTTCATCACTAGTCACCTCATGTTAGGTGACGATGTGGTCGAAGCGCCACGCTACGCCTGCATTTAAAACTGGCTCTCAAGTGAGGCTGAACATACTGATAAATGCTAGGTGACAGATTCTTAACATGAGGGTAGCAGCTAACTAGGTGAGCACTAGAAAATGCCTGAAAACTCAATGTTTTCCTTCAATTGGAATCTCAACTTACGAGTCGCAAGCTGACGTCACTACCTCTGAGCCATCGTCGCTTTTTGACGTAACCGAAAACAAAAGACCTATATAATCTAACTCAGACCATAAACATATCTACATCACAAAGTGCCAATCAAATTTGCGAACAGAATTCGAGCGAACCTGCAAAAACCAGGAATGGCAGGCTGCATTGCAAAATTATTAATTCCAGTCCAATTATATCGTTACGGGAATCCGGCGGGCTTGCGGATTTATTTTGGAAACCCAGTCGATAAACAGTTCGGGTCACGAAACATTCTTTCCCAACCAGTAACACAGAATGTATAGTAGTCCGATATCAACAAGTCGGCAAATGCCGAGCTTTAGCTAACTTGAGAACTGAACTTGTATTTCTGTCAACAGTCCAAAACTATGATCAAACGAAAAAAAACCGTAGGCATGGTGACTAGATTAAATTAACGTCATTTGTTTTGCTCGGCAGAAGTATTTCTGAAGAATTATGTGACAAAAATAATGTTGACGTCTCTTTTAAGTTAAAACTATAACAGATAGAAATAAAATACTTGAACTACTTATAAGATTACTTTCAGTGGCGGATTTACACATTTGCCGCCAGTAGGCTAAGTATTCAAATGTTGCCGCCCCTACCAACCTCTATAACCTCTACGGCCTCTGCCTTTCCTTTTTAAATGTGTCATTTTTTTATGCATCAGACAAAAATTGAAAAAAATTCAAGTGGTGAGCAATGTTTAATTGTTTGTGTGCACATAATAATATTTAAATACATATATACGACTCTTTTAATATCATTAAAACATTTTTTTAAATTGACACTAAATTTGCCGCCCCTAAAATCTGCCGCCCTAGGCTCCAGCCTACTCAGCCTGCTGCTAAATCCACCACTGATTACTTTAACTGCAAAACATACCTATGAGGATAATGTATATTAATAAAAAACAATAATATCATACCCGCCGGTATTCTGCTCTGAAAATTTTTGTAGGCGCTATCGCCACTTGCTATGAAGTGAGCTAGCGATTCAACTATTTATCCGTTTACGACAAACTAAACTGACTTCCATAGACGAGAGTTTTGTTAATATTTCGAAGTATGAATAAAAATAAATGCGACGTAAAAACGCTTGTAGCAAAGTTAAAAGACCACTGGTCCAACAAGAAAAAGGAAGCGGACGCCGACGCCGACGGACGTCAATTAAATGCTTAGTGGCAACTGAACCATTAGTTTTTTTATTACAAAGTAAACTGACTTTCATAGACGACAATATTACCAATGTTTTTACTTAAGAAATATTTAATTTGCATCGTAAACACACTTGTAGCAAAGGTTGTAAGATAAGTGCACCGATACCGAGAACGTGCAAGCGGACACTGCTCAGTACAAAGCTTAGTAGGGACTAAACTATTGATTTTGTTTGAAACAAATAAACTTACTTATATAGAAGATAATTTTGCCAATATAACAATGCAAAAATTATTTCATTAGCAACATAAACACACTTGCAGCAAAGGTTACAAGATCAGTGCCCCGAGACCGAGCAAGGAAACGGTCGCCGCTCAGTACAAAGCTTAGTAGGGACTGAACTATTGATTTTGTTTAAAACAAATAAACTTATTTATATAGAAGACAGTTTTGCCAATATAACGATGCAAAAATTATTTCATTTGCAACGTAAACACACTTGTAGCAAAGGTTGTAAGATCAGTGTCCCGATACCGAGCAAGGAAACAGTCGCCCTCAGTACAAAGCTAAGTAGTGCCTAAACCATACGTTTTATTAATAAAAAATTAACTGACTTTTATAGAGGACAGTTTTTTTTAATGTTACGATGCAAAAAATATTTCGTTTGCAACGTAACCACACTTGTAACAAAGGTTGCAAGATCAGTGCTCCGACACCGAGAACATGCAAGCGGACACCGGCCAGTAAAAAGCTTAGTAGCGACTAAACTATAAGTTTTTTTAGTAAAAATCAAACTGTCTTTAATAGAAGACAGTTTTTTCAATATAACGATGCAAAAATTATTTCATTTGCAACATAACCACATTTGTAGCAAAGGTTGTAAGATAAGTGTTCCGATACTGAGAACACGGAAGCGACACGTACGGTTCAAATATAGCAAATAGAAAAATAGTTCTAGCACTAACTGAAATATCCGTTCAACAACAATGTAAAACTATGCATATCAATCAATAATATTAATAACCAACGACGTCATATGCTCGCTATAGAGATAAAACCGAGGCGCGGTCGCTGCTCAATAAAAGCCTTTCAGCGACCTTACTGTTAGTTCTTTGGAAAAAATGAAACTGTATTTCATAAACGAAGAGTATTATCAATATTTGTACACCAAAATTATGCAATTTGGAACATGAACTAATTTGTAGCGATGATTAGAAGATAACGCTCGCCGGCGGGGCTTATGCTGCGGCCATTATGGCTCTCCATGAAAATGATTTTGTGCAATGAATTTGAAATCCCTTCTGACGAATGTGGTAGACCACGGGTTGCCAATAGACTTTGTATCTTTTTTGGCCTAGAGCAAATAATTATAGATATTTTGTTTTTTTTTGTGCTTCCGTAATATACATAGGTATATTCGTCCAAGTCATAGGATATGGCATATTAGTTGACACAGGTGGTGGAATTGCATTGCCGGGTGATTTAAATGATTGTCACGCCCTGAATGTGGAAAGACACTTCAGCGAACTCTTGAACTAAATGTATACATCTCTAAAAACACGAAAGTGATATGAAATCCAAAAAATACTAATTATATTCGTGATTTCGATAGACGTTTTGTCCGGTTTCGGTAAAATTGGACGGTTATGTAATTTCTTCAAATTTTTCGGCTATAACCAAAGCAGATAGAAAAGTAATGCTTACATCACTTTTAGCGACTGTGTAAAAATATGTATTTTTTTTATTGCTAATAGGTGTGCGTTTTACCGCCATCCCGCCTGTTGCCAAGCGATGATGCGGTCGACGGTGTAGCACGCACACCCAGAAGGTATTTCAATGGATAATGAACACTATGAAGAGTTATACCCGTACCTTATACCCGCCGGCAGATTGCTCAGAAAATTTTTAGGGCGTGGCTGCCGCGCCTATTGTCAAGATGTAATCAGTTAAGTATTGCCAATATTTTGACATTAAAAAGAAGCTATTTAGCACATAAACATAGAAATTTGGAAACCACCTTTGGAACAGACAGTCATTTTCGGTACCGTTTAGTGAAAAGAAAAGCCCAAGAAAATCCAATTCAACGACCGAATGATGATTGATAATGACGAATTTCCTCTGTTACAGCTACACTATTAAAGATAGCAAAATAATATTTAAACCAGGTGAAAGATTTATTTAGTGACAGTTTATAAGTATACAGTTCAATTCATAATAAAATAATTAGCAATAACATCATTTCCGCCGGGATAATACTATGTATGATAAGAGATTCGACTACGTTCTAGCAAACAAAATACTGATTTGTTTGTGTTAAATTAAATTAAATTAATATTTTAACACCAAAATGAATAAATTAAATCGATTGCTCTAAAAAATGTAAAAGGGGCGCGGCCGCCGCTCGTTCAAAAGCGATCTGGCGATTGATTATATTGATTGTTTCTTTGTTATAAATTATATTTATTAAAGAACATTTAATAGACGAGAGCATTGTCAAAAATAATAAATTTAATCACTTGCTCTGAGTCTTTGTAACAACGCGGCCGTCGCTCAGCAAAAGGCCTACATAATATTTCATTGAGAAGATTGCCAACATTTTCAATATTTTGAGACACCAAAAACAATAGATTTAGCATATTGCTCTGAAACTTTAACAGGGGCACCGTTGGTCCCTAAAAAGCAATATGGCGATTAAACCACTTGTTTGTTCTGTATAAATTATTAATAAGACGAGAGTATTGCCAATATTTTGACACATGAAAGAACTAATAACGATCCATTCAAAAAATTTAAATGACTATTAGAGGCAAAATAAAAGTCTCATCCTATTAGCAACCAATCATAACCACTATTTGTTGCCGAAAGACTTTGACGGTACCGTATAAAGAAGATAAAAGCCAAAGAAACACCAATATATCAATTAACTGAATGACGAAAAAGTTGTATTTGTATCGTATTTGTACGGCTAAACTTTAACAGATAGAAAAATAATACTAACACCAGATAAAATACCATTTCATTGACAGTATAAAAATATACATTTCAAATAAAAATATCAATTAGAAATGACGTCACTCCCGCCGGAAGATTGCTCTGATAATTTGAAAGGGTGCGGCCGCCGCTCGGTTCGCAACGTTCTAGACTCCTAACGGCTAGTTCGTTTTTAATAAGAAAACATCTGCAGTATAGACCAATTTCATTGCCAATGTGATGATACCTATAAAAAACAATTTGGTTCATAAACAAAGTTGGAGCGACTGTTAGAAGCAAAACGGAACTCCAAACGCCAATCGTGACCAGTCAAAATCAATCTCAGGTGCGGACTAGGATAGCCAACTCTTTAAAAGACCTAGAAAATCCGATGAATGACTGTATTTTTGTTGACTTCTCACGGCTAAACTTTAGAAAAACATAACTCAGTATGTGTACCTAGTTACTTTTTCACGCGCTGAAACGGCTTGATAGATTGAGATGAAATTTGAATTTTTATTTTTATTTTTCTATAGTTTTAAATATTTTGAGTAATAAATAAGTTTCTATTTCATAAAATATATTTTTGTATGTTAATGATATATTTCTAAGTCAACTTTACAGTTTTGGTACGTTTTGTTAAACGGTAAGTACTTACTTGGCATTTAGGAAACATATTTTTTTTTGCTATTTTCTAAAACAATTTTACCATTTCAAAATATGTATAATAAATTGTTATGTGTTTCTTATATTTCACCTCCCCTTTTTAAAAACCGGCGACTTCTTGAAATATATAACTGAGGAAATAATTTGAAAGGGTGCGGCCGCCGCTCGGTTTGCAAAGTTCTAGACTAGTAGTAGTTAGTTCAGTTCAGTTCTAGTTCTAGTTCTTTTAGTTTAGGTTTATTTGTTTTTTATTTCTTTGTTATGATATAAAAAAAAAAAAAAAAAAAATATAATTATTTTTAGTTTGAAGCAATAGACACCCCTACCTAAGTTAAATATTATAAATGTAATCAATGATTTAGATCAAAATCAACTGGTTATTTTTCTGTGTGACATCATTAACAGGTTATCTATTTGCTTTACTGAGGAAATTATCCATATTATTATATATCGTACTTGCCATTTCAAATCACACCCGTTACTAATTTAAATAAATTTCCACACCTTATTGAGTTCCAAATCTATGAAACCGTTTATTCTACAGGGCGTACTAAAGCCATAAACGTACATAATAACTTATATACTCCCAAAACCAGCCCCTACTTTGGGGCAGACTAATAAAAAAGCCAAGGTAACCCTAGACAGGTTTTAATTTTAATCGAGATGTCCAGAAAATGTAGTAGATCTACCTAACTAATCGCATTCGCGCGTAATGATTGCAGTAGAGGACTTCTTCCAACTCCAACAGTAGATAAAGTTCGTTGAACCCCATTTCCCAGCGCGCCGGACGCCAGTCAAGGGATCAAACTCGGAGGTGGGGCCGCGCTCGTCTGAATCGAGAACTTACGTCAATTTCGTTGCAAAATTTTCTTTCGTTTCATGTAAGTAAATTATTTTTCTTTTGTTAAATATTTAATATGTTTTTAAGCACAAATTAATGTGGTAGATTAATTATTTCATTATTTAGTTATGTTCGCTTATTTTCTGTTGCATTTTTTTTTTACATTCCACCGCAATCGTAAAAATTTTGGTCACGGTTTTTTTTCCCGCTATTTAATATTTTTGTACAAATTTAATTGAATAAAATACTCAAAATTATCACGCTGTGTTTTATTTATAATCGTTATAATTTAATTCTCAAAAATAATCAGTAGTTCCTTTGTAAACGACGAAAAAAAAAACAGTTAAATCAACGCGTAAATTATAAATTCAGTTTATCAAATAAATTAAATTTTGTGATCAATTTAATTTTTTTTTAATTATGTGATTGTAAATAAAAATATCACTCGCTAATCAATAAACCTTCGGAACATTATCAAAAACTAAAAACCTAAAATTTATAGGCACAAAATTTATCTACCAAGTGTGTAAACGTAAATTGTACGAGCGAAATATAGCAGCAGAGTAGGCGCTCGAGTTTTGGCCTTGAAATAGAAGTCCGTAATCAAACGGACTCGTAGGCCCGAGATTTACCAGGGACTTACCAAGACTTACAAGGGCCGGGAATAACTTCAGTCTTCAAAAAAAAAAT
Source organism: Opisthograptis luteolata (assembly GCA_931315375.2). Lineage (NCBI taxonomy): Eukaryota > Metazoa > Arthropoda > Insecta > Lepidoptera > Geometridae > Opisthograptis > Opisthograptis luteolata. Next base: position 15,882,988 of record OV928033.1, read on the forward strand.
TTTGCATCAAGTCTAATCTACTAATTCTCCCTTTAATATTAATCAAAAATAATTTAAAAGGATTATTTTAATTTTTTTTTTTTATTATTTTATGAGATCATTTATTAAATTTTGAAGAGACCTCCATAAAAACCAGCTAAAAGTTTTAATAAACTACACAAATTCTTCGTTTTTTTTTTATATTAAACTTATTCAAAACCATAAAAAACTCTTTAAAACTTACATTTGATTATTCGCCAAACACACTAAACACTTTCAAAGTAGTTTATTTAGTTTTTTAGTCGCGCGACAAGTTTTGAAAACTGAAGTCTATTGGAACTCTAAACTGTTAAAAAGTTTTTAAAATTTTTAATGATGCACCAATCAAACAAATTTAGCACTACCGCGCAGTTACTAAAGTCACAGCCTGCCAAAAATATACCCAGGCAAGGGATTTTTTTTTTAAATTATTAAAACCTAATTTCGTTCGGGACATGTATTTCTGTCCACGTACAAGGCCACACTGAGCCAGGGCTGGCGGGGAACAGAAACTAGAAATCCAGGCCAGCCCCTGAAACGACCTGAATTCTACCCAGGTAACTGACCTATCCCATGGAGGGGATTCGTAGCCTACGTCACTGTACAACCGACACGGCAAACGATGACGTCGACCGAGGGGGGTAGGCGCATCGACCATAGCTCGAATCGCCCGGGAAAGAGTCCCAAAACCGCGAGATTCTGCCCCCGGTACGTCTGAAACCGGCCTAATTTTTTTTTTTTTTATGGAAAATAACTAAGGAAATGCTGTAACCAAATATAAAAACCGATTTAAAAGTAATCCGGATAAAAAAAAATTAGTCCACACAAATCAATAAATAAATTAAAAATAACTCAGATTTTATTAGAATTTAATAGGTAATGTTTAGGGTATAAAGTTTTATATGGAGTACTTTTCTGTTGTTTTCTGAAGAAAATACACAAAAAACATGTTACATATTTAAACATTTTTTAATTAATCTATTAATTTTATATTATTATTTATTTTATTTTAATCAGGTGGCTTACAGCTAAATAATTTATAAAGTAAATTACGAAAGCCAATTAAAAGCCTCCACAGATAAGAAAGGAAATACATAATTATCACAAATAATACACATATATCTGTCGCCAAGCACCTATCGGTGTGTTCCGGCAGCCTCACTTGAGAGCCAGTTCCCAGTCCAGGTGTAGCGTGGCGCCATCCTCGACCACATCGTCAGTTAACATCAGGTGACTTGTGGTCAAACGCTACCCTGTAAATAGTAAAAAAAAAAAAATATTAATACATGCAAAAATAGCATATGTACTCTAACTTAAAGATAAAGTAAAATAAATTACTAACTATTTTGGAGTGTCGTGACACCTTCCGAAGGGGAAAGCGCTTTGCTAAGTGACGCCATGCTGCTCGTGATTAAGTCAATTGTTGGGTCAGACTTAAAAATATTGTTAAAAGTTGAGGAAGATCGTCGTATTAAGAGAGTTTTTGCGGTAAACAGTGCGAGCAAGTGGAACATGAAGCAAGTCCCTAAGGCGGGAGTGACGACGTGGAACGTTCAAGGATACTTTGGAAATGAGTTCAGGGCAGTCAACTTTAGCCTTATATTGAATGAAAATAAATCTGGACCTGATGATAAGGGACGCTATGGTCGAAGATGATCTGCTTTGGGTACTGGCCCTCAAGTGGGGCTGCTAGAGGTGAACTTTTCGTAGAATCTAAGCCAAATTGTAGTCAATAGTTATTTATTCAATAGGATACATTGTGATCACTTTAATACCTAAAACTAGCTACGGCAAAATAACAGGCAAGAAACGCCCGGCAGGTAATTGTTTTGGCGCGATCACATTGACAATTTTATTCTTATTAATAATGATTGAATTGAAGCAAGTTCACTAAAATCCCAACCTTTTTTTGTCATCTAAATAGTCCGAAATTTTATAATAAATAAGCTTTACTAATAAGATTTAAATTTGCCATCGACAAGTCTTGAGTTTCACTTGGGAATTTGTTAAAAAAGCGTACACATTGACCTTTGAACGAGTTGCTAACTCTATGGAGCCTAGTAGTGGGTATAGCAATTTTATCATTGTTTTTAATATTAAAACTGTGATAGTCATTTCTCTTTTTTGAAGCTATGTAGCTTCATTTCTGTTCAATCAGCGAGCGAGTGATTTACATTCTGAGCAAAGAAATAATAGGGCAGTACCGCGGGGCAACCTACAGGATTTTTATCACAGTCCTAAGAGCTTTGAGTGACTCAAAGATGGTTTAGAGGTTTTTAAAATAAAATATTAAAAACCGGTCCGTGTGTAGGTCTGGTTTATACCTACTGAATTTGGTAAGAGAGAACATGTTCCATCCCTCTCGTCATGCTCTGGTTTATCAGTATCACATTTAGGTCAGGAAATGCGTCAGCAAAGTCCTAGTTTCAGGTAACTGACCTATGACCTGTAACTTATGTAACAAGCACTATGTGAAGAATACATATATAAATTATTTTCATTTTCTATAAATAATAGAGTGACAAACAAACAGACGGAACCTGATGGCAGTTTTACAAGACGGGTGTGAATGAGTTCTTAGGGTTGGCAACGCCCCAAGTGTTGCAAATGTCAACAGGCGCTTACCTTCACACGGGCCGCTAGCTTCTTTGCCACTCTTAACATTAAAATACAGAAAAAAGCAGCCACCGTTGCCTTTGGACTTTTGAAACATATGGGCGGTGCCAATGCGTTGCCGATCGAAGAATTCTTTTGACATCCAACATGGAGGATTGCATTACACAGCACATCCCACTTTATAAATATATTTTGATGTTTTAAGCTAAGCTTTTCGTCTGAGGGCATTGCGCAGCCGTTTGTAAGTAATGGTCTATAAGAGCCGGTGGAAGATCGACCTTCACCGATCTGATAACCAGATGAGACATATTTTTTATCAAGTATCAATGCCTATCAAAAAGTGCTCATAGCTAAAACTTTCTGAGAAAAAATTCTGACCTTCCTTCTGAGTCTGTACCTACCTTCCAAGACCGATTCCTTCCTTATTTTATATTAGTCTTCCTTCTGAATCACAAGTCCTTCCCTTTTGACTCAGAAGGAAAACGTTATTTCAGAAGGTCTTTTTTCTCCGTGCAGTTGTTTTGAAATCGGGTTAATGAAATAATTTTAATGAACGCGTGCGGGACTATCAAACAAACACCCAGCCATTCCATAATGTTTCTTCATCAACATCATCAGTTGTGAGACGTCTATTGCTGAATATAGGTATCTAACTTCCAAACTTCACTAGCAACGCTTAACAGCCCTTTACATCCGACTACTCCGACTCTTATAATGTCATAGTCTACCTAGCAGGCGCCTACCTACAGAACGTCTTCTGGCTCGTGGTCGAGAACCTTTCTTCTCCAGAGAAAGCAGTTCCGAACCTAGGAGAAAGCCATCTTACATCTTACAGGACAGCGTTTGAGCGTTAAAATGTGGACGAAATTGCTACCACGCTACGCCAGGATTGGACACTGGAGGCTGTGAGGCTGTCGGATCACACCGATAGGTGCTCGGTGTCAGATTCTTTACATGAACATTTAGGTATCCAAGCGAGCACTTGAATGCCCTATAACTACCAAGCTGTGGTTTCACCACGTTTTTCTTACGGAAAGCTGTGTGGTGAGCCTGGGAGCGACATCTGACGTAAAATCTCGCATTTATTTCTTCGACATCAACATTGTCAGTCGGATCGGGGTATTAATACACGATAGTACAACGTAGTACAAAATATTATTCATAGATGGCGCTTTCACACAATTCTAAAATTGTGCATCAAACCTTTGTACGGAATTTTTTTGGCGGCAATCGAATTGTTTTGTTTTTATTTCCAAAACTTGTGTTTCTTCGAGTGATAATGGTGTCGATTCGGTTTTGCATTCTCTAAAACTAAACTAAATTTGACAGGTCTAACAGTAATGCTGTCCTTTTTTTACTTCTGTGGTTAGAAAAAGACGGCAATACTATTAGACCTGTCAAACTTAGTTTTAGAGAATGCAAAACCGAATCAACACCAATGTGTAATATATTTTGTGGATTATTAACCATTATGTGTTCGTTAATGTGTACGAGTGTGGAAAATTGAAATAAAGTTGTGACAGTGACTTTCTAGTTGCTCCAAAAAAGTCCATGTAAAGTTTAAGTAAAGCGCCACTACTTTACTGAAACACTATCCTCATCCCTTCATCTCATCATCATCATCATCATCATCATTTAAACTTGATTCAACTCTCTGAGTTTGAAATATTTTATACTTGACACTGGCAAATACATTAACCGTGTGACACCATAACAAAGGAAAAAAAAAACCTTTGTACGATATAGACACAGTTGTATAGATTTAAATATATCAAACTAGCTGTTCCCCCTGGTTTCACCCGCGTGTACTACAGTTTATCGAGATGAAAAGTATTCGATGTCCTTCGCTATTGTTCACAGCTATCTCCATACTACCTACATTTAAACATCGGTTCAGTGGCTTAGGCCATAGTAAAGAGTAGTAGTTCAGCTTCATACAAATCGGCCGCCGCCGCTTGAATGTGTGCGAGAGTAGCGGCGCCGTGTACGCACGCACTTTTCACGCACACAATCGCAAACGAACGGGGCCGCGGACGGGGCCGCAACTTTTTTCGAATTCGATTAATACAACGATTTGACATAACTCGTACTACCGATTATAGTTCCACCAAGTTTCCACCCCTAAGGGCGCTGAGAGAAATAAATGTATGGAAGGAAACGAAAACTATCATCATCATCATTATCAGCCTTTCACTTTCCCACTGCTGGGACTCTGGCCTTCTCTCACAGAGAGAGTAAGGGCTGTAATCTACCACGGTGGCCCAGTGCGGGTTGGTAGATGTCGCATGCCCTTGAATGAGCGATGGTGTTCGAATCCTCTCGGCCCCGCACCTATGATTTAATAAGTTATGTGCAGATTTGCCATCGCTCAAAACGGTGAAGGAAAACATCTGGAGGAAACCGGCATGCCCAAGAACTGCAATATATATTATAAATGCGAATGTTTGTATGTATGGATGGATGGAGGATGTTTGTTGCTCTTTCACGCAAAAACTACAGAACGGATCTGAATGAAATTTGGAATGGAGATAGCTTATACCCTGGATTAACGCATAGGCTACTTTTTATCCCGGTTCCTGCGAGATAACGAGGTGAAACCGTGGAGCGTAACTAGTTAGCCATATATGTAGTATCCATTGGCTCCCTGCGGCTTACGATGTCGTCGGTCCACCTAGTGGGGGGCCTACCTACAAAGAGTCTTCCAGTTCGTGGTCGCCACTCGAGAACCTTTCTTCCCCATCGGTTTTAAGTTCGTCGAGCGATGTGGCCTGCCCATTGCCACTTCAACTTGCAAATTCTGAGAGCTATGTGAATACATTTAGGTGAGACAAATGTTGTGCTGATGTAGTATTAGTCACATCATAGGAACGGGTAGGTAGTTCAATGATAAAAATAAACTCTATTTTTAGGGTCGTTATTCGCTATGCCATTAAGATATCTGTGACGTCACTTGGCACTGCAGCGAGCTCTCGTCAAGATAATCGTATCTTGAGGTTTATTCTACCACTTTCAAGCTGTTTTTTTTTGGAACATTTGGGTATATTCCAGTACTACTCGCGTGGCAAGCTACCACCCTCATGTTAAGAATCTGTCGCCAAGCACCTATCGGTGTGTTCCGGCGCCCTCATTTGAGAGCCAGTTCCCCCAGGTGTAGCGTGACACCAACTTCGACCACATTGTCACTTAACATCCGACGACTTGTGGTCAAATGCTGCCCTGTAAATAGTAAAAAAAAATCCAATCTTCTACATTCTGAGTGGAACGGAACACCTTGCCAGCGTATTTGTTTCTCGATAAGTATAATTTGGGAGCCTTAAGTCATGACTCATGAGGGAATAGGCGTCTTCTAGGCAAGCATGCTCCATCATCGACCTCGTCAACACTTACTATTTGGTGAGACGGGGGCCAAATGATTGCCTATAAAAATAAATCGTAAAATGTGTTGGTAAGCACATAACTCAACAACGCCTGAACCAATTTTGCCAATTCTTTTTTTTTAATGTTCGATTAATCGAGATCGCTGCCTGCAGGTGGAGTGCCCAAGAGACTGGCGACATTACCTCTTTGAATGGCTAGGCTGATTCGTTGACCGAGGTAAGCGCCAGCCCTTTGGTCACCCGTGGCGTCAATGAGATGCTTGGCGAGCTCTTTAAAAAGTGTACGAGCGGCAGTACCCTACGGACCAAGAGGTAGGGGAAGGGGGTACAAAACAACATACCTTTTGTTAAATCTATCACAGATTTATATTTTTTCATTCTTTTCTACAAAACAAGAAGCCTTTTTATACCTTGGTTTATTACATCCATACATCCACACATCCACACATCCACACATCCACACATCCACACATCCACACATCCACACATCCACACATCCACACATCCACACATCCACACATCCACACATCCACACATCCACACATCCATACATCAACACATCCACCCATCCATACATCCATATCAGTAGGAAGTAGGATGATACGGGACCCGTCGCACTTCCCGGTATTTTTTGAGGTACAGAACCCGAAAAAATGCCTTGAACAAACTCTTGGTGTGTCGCTTCTGCGCGGCTGCAAGGCCGGCGTCGGCGCATGTTGTGAAACCAGCATGTGGAGCGAGCTAATAATAGGTGCCCAGCCGCGGGCTACCGTTTCCTCACCTCGCGTCACCTGTTCCTACCACTTCACTTGACTATTTCTCGACTCAAGTCTCATAATCATAATATTGCTGTGATATTAAGAGGACTTGGTTGTAATCCCCTAACTCGTACATGTTCATGCTTCCATAATTATCCCAATGTGCACAACCAACCAAGAGAAATCTTATGAGTAAAGCTTATTATAAAATATCTGACTATTTAGATGACAAAAAAGCTTGGGATTGTATGTAGTGAACTTGCTCCAATTCAATCAATTAGTAGTAAGATTAAAATTGTAAACGTGCAAAAATTTCCTGCTGGGTGTTTCTTGCCAGGTCTTTTGCCAGCGTAAGGAGGTTGGAACAGGCGTAGCTAGTCTTAAATTTGACGTTTTAAAGTGATCATATTATGTATCTTATTAAATAGAGAATTTTGAAATCTAAATTTTGAAGGACAACTTCCAGATTTAGCTGATGATTAATTGAAACCATTTTTCTCATGATCGAAACAAAATATATGTTAAACTAGAACCTTGAAAAGAAAATATACAAAAAATCACACTTTACACTATTCGGGTGTAGCGTGGCGCCATCTTCGACCACATTTGCACTGAACAAAGTGACTTGTGGTCCAAACGCTTACCTGTTATTAGTAAAAAAAAACATAATTATATTAGAAAAATTTGCAATGTGCCCCTTTTTTTAAGGATGCAACCATTTGTCTCCTAATCTGAAAATTACAAAGTTTTGGTAATTATGTACCACAACATATTAAAAAAATAGTTGCGCCCCGCGGTTTCACCCGTGCCTTATCCCCGTTATCCCGCAGGAACCTTTTTTTCAGGCAAAAAGTAAGCGTTAATCCAGGATATAAGCTATCTTCATTCCAAATTTCATCAAAATTGGTTTAGTAGTTACGGTGATACGTGGTAACAAACAAAGTTTCATTCGTGTGGTCATAATAATGTGAAATAATTACGTTAGTTAAAAGTAAGTACCTATTGAAAAATTCTATGAATGTTTGTTACCACGTATCACTATAACTACTAAACCGGTTTTGATGAAATTTGGAATAGCGATAGCTTATACCCTGGATTACCACAGAACCTAGAATTCCGCGAGATTATCCCCTCGCCAACAGCTCGATGATTGATGTACGCCTTTGAATAGTGTTGCATAGGAAATCTCTCACTAACTCTTTCTCAGAATCTGATAACAAAATGTAAAAAACACATAGGTACAACAGAAAACTTATTTCAGTTTAAAAACCTTCAGTAACTTCCCACCCTGTAGTTGTGTTGCAGCGCTATCTAGTGGCGCTATGGCACGACATGTGGGGGTGTAAGGGTCGACTGAGGTTCTGTAGGGGTTGTTTTAGATAGCCTCTGTAGTAACGAAAGTTTTCACCACATAGACTAGATGGCGTTAGTAAAACATCATCATCATTATCATTTATAGCGATGATTGCTCAGTGGTAGTGACGTCGGCTTGCGATCCGTAGGACGTGGGTTCGAATCCTACAATGAGCTTGAGCTTTCGGTGAAGGAAAACATCGTGATGAAACCATAGCTTGGTGGTAGGGTATTTTCCAGTACTCGCCTGGCTAGCTACTACCCTCTTGTTAAGAATCTGTCGCCGTGCACCTATCGGTGTGTTCCGGCAGCCTCACTTAAGAGCCAGTTCCCAGTTCAGGTGTAACGTGGCGCCATCTTTGACCACATCGTCACTTAACATCAGGTGACTTGTGGTCAAGCGCTACCCTATAAATAGTAAAAAAAAAAAACAGTTGGAAGAAGTCCACTGCTGAACATAGGACTCCCCATTTGAACGCCAACATGAATGTCTCTTTGCCATTTGCATCCATCGGCTCTCTGCGACTCTTACAATGTCGTCGGTCCACCTAGTGGGGTGCCTACCTACAGAACGTCTTCCGGTTAGTGGTCACCACTCGAGAACCTTTCTTCTCCATCGGTTGTCGGTTCGTCGAGCGATGTGTGCCCATTGCCAGTTCAACTTGCCAATTCTATGTCGGTTGCCTTAGTTCTTCGAATTTCCTCATTTCGGATTTTATCACGCAAAGAAAGTCCAAGCATGGCTCTCTCCATGCCTCTTTAGATGTTGGTAATTGAGACTTTTTATAAAAATAATTTATTTAATATTTTACATACTAGTGTCCCGTCCCGGCTTCGTACAGGTAGTCAAATATAAAACGTGTCTTAAGTTCACAAAATAGAAAAACTTTTATTCGGTAGAAAAAGCCCTTTTCAGTTTTCCCGAATTTTCCAAATTTACGACAGAGATTTCGAAAAAAAAATCATACGAACCACAACATTCAAGCCTGTGCCAAATCTACCTTCACCAGGCCAGCGTGGGAGGTTACGGCCCATACTCTCTGAGTAAAGGCCGGATTCCCAGCAGTGGGAACAGGCGTACCTACTTTTAAGTTTGACGTTTTAAAGTGATCACATGCTGTATCTTATTAGGTAAAATATAGTGAAAATTAAAAGACAATTGCACACAAATTGATCTAGCCTCATATTAAGCTCGACACTTGTGTTATGGGTACTAGACTACGATATTTATATAGAGAAATAAATAACCAAATTTTATAGATAGAAATATTATTCAAGACTCAGAAACAAATAAATATTCGTGCTCATCATACATATGTTTGCCCTTACCAAGATTAGAACCTGGGGCTGCTAGCTTCGCAGGCTGGGACACTATCAACTCGGCCATAATAAATAAATAATAAATATCGGGGACAACTGCACACAAATTGAGCTAGCCCCAAATTAAGCTCGAAACTTGTGTTATGGGTACTAGACAACGATATACATACTTTTATAGAGAAATAAATATTTATATAGATAAAAATATCCAAGACTCAGGTACAAATATTCGTGCTCATCACACATATATTTGCCCTTACCGGGATTCGAACCCGGTAAGGGCAAATATATACCGGAACCGATAATGATGATGTTGTAGATGAATTGGTCTAGAGAATCAGACCTTCCTACCATGTTCCACCTAGCTAAGGTGTAAACATTCTTGTGTTGCAGAAATAGAGTGCGTAGGCGCCGACCATCAACTCTCCGCGGTATTATTAAATTTAGAACACAAAACCAGCGGATACATTCACCAAACACTGAAACGTAACATCTACATCTCATCTTATATACAATCACTAGTTGCGCTTCGCCATGTCACCTGCGTCTTCCCGTTATCACGCATGAACCTCTCCGGGATATCATGTAGCCTATGTGTTAATCCAGGGTATAAGCTATCTCCATTCCATTTTAATATTTAAGACCAACATGCACTCTATTTTATGTGAAATAAACCATTTCATTTCATTTCATTTCATTTCATTTCATTTCATTTCATTTCATTTCATTTCATTTCATTTCATTTCATTTCATTTCATTTCATTTCATTTCATTTCATTTCATTTCATTTCATTTCATTTCATTTCATTTCATTTCATTTCATTTCATTTCATTTCATTTCATTTCATTTCATTTCATTTCATTTCATTTCATTTCATTTCATTTCATTTCATTTCATTTCATTTCATTTCATTTCATTTCATTTCATTTCATTTCATTTCATTTCATTTCATTTCATTTCATTTCATTTCATTTCATTTCATTTCATTTCATTTCATTTCATTTCATTTCATTTCATTTCATTTCATTTCATTTCATTTCATTTCATTTCATTTCATTTCATTTCATTTCATTTCATTTCATTTCATTTCATTTCATTTCATTTCATTTCATTTCATTTCATTTCATTTCATTTCATTTCATTTCATTTCATTTCATTTCATTTCATTTCATTTCATTTCATTTCATTTCATTTCATTTCATTTCATTTCATTTCATTTCATTTCATTTCATTTCATTTCATTTCCAAATTTTATCAAAATCGGTAAGTATAGTTACGGTGATACGTGGTAACAAACATTCACACACACAAACTTTCGCATTTATAACTAGTAGGATAGGATAGAAGAATACTATTTTTTTTAAACAAGTAGGCAAAATAATTCTTCTATGTACCTATTCATCTTTTAATAAAATGGTTTTTTTTACGTTTTGGCAAAAAGTTCAATAGGCAATTTCTGAAACTTCGTGGTCCCTGTGTCCAGGTCACAGCGTACATTGCGACTGAAATAAAATGACTCACCACTCACCAGTGCTTATTTCAGAGTGAGTCACGTTTACGTTTACGACAGCCTCGAATTTTCAGCGATTAATAAAATCTGGCTCGCGGCGCTTGATTATGTCCACACCAATACGCTTTCATCTTGAGTCTTAAACTTTTAATTCGAATCTTAATTGAATAATTATGTACTCGCAATGCTCAGCAATAGAGGCATTGAGGGACGAACGTGTAAATGTGGGCCGAGGGGAAGGCGAGGCCCACATACGTAAGTACATCAATGCCTAGTTGCGGCCAAGGCTTGGATACATTTTAGGTACTTTTCTCAAATAATGCGCTGAAATTAATACTAAGTAGTACCTGGGCACAACTTTTTTCTCTCTATTTTGTCGGTAACAATTAGTTTTCTATTACGGCTCTTGCCGCCTCTTGAAGGTAAGTTCATCACTCTTCACTCATTGTCTTCACTTGAACTCATTTACAATTACTTTTCAAAATCAATAACGAACAACAATATTTTTTTTGCCGTGTTGTTCATTTGTTTTTTTCTAGTAAATAGCTTTCTAGCTGCAAGCCAGTTCGACACCGATTAATATTATAAACACGAAAGTTTGTATGTATGTATGGATGTTTGTTACTCTTTCACGCAAAAACTACTGAATGGATCTGGATGAAATGTAGAATGGAGATAGCTTATACCCTGAATTAACATATAGGCTACTTTTTATCCCGGAAAAAGGTTCCTGCGGGATAACGGGAAGACGCGGGTGAAACCGCAGGGCGCAACTGGTATTAAATAAAACCTTTGCTATGTTACCTCCTTGGTTTGCATATTCGGAGTAAAAGATCGTTACATTTTAAATCACACGACAGTTATGAATTTACTATGTAATTTATTTCGCCGCTAAACACGACAGATATAGATTTTCATACAACTTTTGCCGGCTGCTGCTCGCATTTGGCCATTGCAGCAATTTCAATTTATCTCAGAGAGAGAGAGAGTATGGGCTATAATCTACCACGCTGGCCCAGTGCGGGTTGGTAGATGTCACATGCCCTTGAAAATGTTGCAGTTCTTGGGCATGCCGGTTTCCTAACGATGTTTTTCTTCACCGTTTTGAGCGATGGCAAATTCGCACATAACTTAGTCATAGGTACGAGGCCGAGAGGATTCGAACTCGGTGTCGGCGTCTTGTAAGTCGCACGCCAAACCGTTCGGCCACCATCGCTCTCCAGATTTGTTTGGTAAAACATAAAAAAATATCGAGTTGTTTTGAGAACCTCCACTTGTTTTCCGTTAAAACCTAGTGATAATTATGATACGAATTCTTTTCTTTTAAGAATTGTGCAAGTCTACACTACATAGACGTACGAATATGTTTTTGGCAGCCGTCGAGTAAACTGAAATAGGTATAACAAAACAACGGTTACTTTGAATAACAGTCTGGTGAAAGAAAAATGTAGCTGATAGAGGTGTGACTAATATAACCGGAATAGGTTAAGGTAACATAATATGGACCGTATTTATCGTATTAGGTTATTTGGTCTTGAATGATAATCTGCATTGTGTGAGCTAAGACCATTTTAACCCCCGACGCAAAAAGAGGGGTGTTATAAGTTCTGTGAGCGAGGGTGGCCGAACGGTAACGCGTGCGACTTACAAGGCGCCACACCGAGTTCGAATCCTCTCAGCCCCGCACCTATGACTTGATAAGTTATGTGCGGATTTGCCATCGCTCAAAACGGTGAAGGAAAACATCGTGAGGAAACCGGCTTGTCCAAGAACTGCAACATTCAAGGGCATGCGACATCTACCAACCCGCACTAGGCCAGCGTGGTAGATTACGGCCCATACTCTCTCTCTGAGAGAAGGCCAGAGTCCCAGCAGTGGGAACTTGAAAGGCTGATGATGATGATAAGTTCTGTGTCTGACTGTCTGTCTGGCTGTCTGTCTGTGGTGCCGTAGCTCGCGAACGGATAAAGCGATTTCAATTTAGTTTTGTTTGTATGAAAGGTGAGTTACGGGCGAGTGTTTTTAGCTATGTTTGATGTAAATCGGTCCAAAGATTCGGGGGTCTTTTAAATTTTTAAATTTGATGTACAGCGCCATACACGGCAGTAATTTTCGTACCAACACACATTTTAGTTTAATGTATGGGTAATGGGTATGTTATTTTTTTTTATTTATGCAAATTATTGTACAGTTTATCCAAATAAAGTGTTTTTCTCTCTCGCTCATTTGAAGGCTTTGTTCCCAGTCCCATTAGTGAAGTAATTTTATAGCAATGCTGGCTCAGTGGCAGTGACGTCGGCTTGCGATCCGTAGGACGTGGGATCGAATCCTACAATGAGCTTGGCTTTGGGTGAAGGAAAACATCGTGTTGAAATCATAGCTTGGTGGTAGAGCTTTTTCTAGTGCCCTCAAGTTTAGAATCTATCGCCATGCACCTATCGGTGTGTCCCCACTTGAGAGCCAGTGCCGCGCTAACTCTGGCTTGGGAACTGGCTCCCGTGTGCGGCTTGCACATTTAATAACATTATTAGTTTCAACTAGTACAGTAAAAACTAAACACACTTTGACTGGTATAGTATGATACCATAATGTCAGTAAACTCAAGTTATATCTATATATTAGCTTAAGCCCGCGACTTCATCCGCGTAGAAGTCTGTAATCTGACATAATGCCAGGAATATAGAATAAAAGTTCACGCATTTTAAATGGCGACTCGCAGAATACTTCCTCTGGGGCAGAAACGTTTGTCGTCCTCTAGCAAATCAAGTTTCACGCAAGCTAATTTAGATATATAAAAAGTTGGTTGGCGAACACGTAGGATTGAGTTTTTCATTGAATCAAAATAAAAAAAGTAATTTGAATCAAAAGCACTAAGGAGTATTGTATTGATATCAACGTCGAATCAAACCACCGCTAAAATAACTCTCTACCCCCTTTTCAACCCCGTTAGGGTCTGTTCAGTTCATCAGTTCTGTTAAAAAAGGTTTATGCAAAATTTTAAGTAGATTGGACCAAGGAATCACGTTGTCCCATACAAACTTTGTCCCCGTTTTTCACCCTCTTAGGGGTAGAATTTCGAAAAACCCTTTCTTATCTGACCCCTACGTGATACAAAGAACACACCCTCCAAGTTTCAGGTCTTTACGATCAGCTGTTTGGGCTGTGCGTTGCTCAGTCAGTCATTCAGGACAAAGCAAAAATATGTAGGTATAGAAGATTTTTGAAAATAATTATACTTTTTTTTTTGTGGTGTCAGCTTGCAACACGTAGATCGTGGGTTCGAATCTACAGTGAGCTTGAACTTTCCACATTTCGCATGTGTGCAAGTATGCGAAAATTTGATAGTGCCCAAAAAATCATCTGCCGGGTGTTTCTTGCCTATGTTTTTGCCCGCCTAAATAAGTTGGAACAGGCTAATTAGTTCCAAGTTTGACATTTGATTACACGTCTGACCTCTATCTCTTTATACGTCAGTTATAGAGACTGGGCTAGCTATATAATATGTAGACTAGCATAGCTATTTTATCGTCATGGATGTGAACGAGAACTGTTGGCAACGGTGAGGCGGTGAAATTTTTACGGCGGATTCGGGCGTAAAGATGAAAATAAACTTTATTTGGTTCGAAGTCAACTGCGGGACGATTGAAGTAGCATCTCAAAAGAGTCCTGTATTGCACCAGTTTGTTTTGTCAAAGGTGGAATGATGACCAGCGTAGAGTAGCCAGCTTAAATATTATTATGCTTTGCCGAAAACTAAAAAAAGATTTTTTTAATCTCTTAGGCTGGTCTTTTAGAATGATGCTCAAGCAATGATCAATTGATGGTGCTAGTCAAATGTGTATATGAAAGTGGGGGTCTTAAACAGTACATAGCACCATTGATGGTGCTAGCCAATGGAGCATATGAAACTGGGGAATTGATCAGTGCCCAAGAACCACAACATTCAAGGGCATGCGACATCTACCAACCCGCACTGGGCCTGCGTGTTAGATTACTGCCCATACTCTCTCTCTCTCTCTCTCTCTCTCTGTGCCCTGTGTCCCAGCAGTGGGATAGTAATATGCAGCTGATGATGAATCCTACTATCCTACTAAGATTATAAACGCGAAAGTTTGTGAGTATGTATGCATGTATGTTTGTTGGAGATTGGTTATACCCTGGATTAACACATAGGCTACTGCGGGATAACGGGTAGACGCGGGTGAAACCGCGGGACGCAGTTAGTCTGGAATAAACTACTTGAATCGTACTCATGAAAGATGTGCGTGGATTTCTTATATCTTTTAACAAAAAAATGTTGGTTCGTCTTACATTGTTTTGAGTGATAGTATATTTAGTAAAAGTCAATGCGTCATCTTGCAAGATGACACATTCATCTGATCCGGTGAATAAACTGCTGCAACCGAGTGAAATGTCGAGGTATTCTCAGAGCTAAATAGTCTAGAAATATTAATCATACTGCTATTTTCACGCGCTAGTACAGGCGGTGAGAAAACTATTTTAAGAGCATTAGATAAACATAGAGATACTTCTGAAGATAAATAAATAAATATAAATATCGGGGACCATTGCACACAAATTGAACTAGCCCCAAAACTTGAAACTTGTGTTATGGGTACGAGACAACGATATACATACTTATATAGAGAAATAAATACTTATATAGATAGAAATATCCAAGACTCAGGAACAAATAGCTACAGTTTATCGCGATAAAAAGTATCCTATGTCCTTCCTCAGGATTCAAACTATCTCCGTACCAAGTTTCATTTAAATCGGTTCAGTAGTTTAAGCGTGAAAAAGTTACAGACAGACAGACAGAGTTACTTTCGCATTTATAATAAGTAAGGGATGTCTATTAACATGATACATAGCAGCAGCATAGCACCTTTAGGAGAAATAATGCAAAGAATGACTGGATAATTTGAATAAATACATATCTGCAAATGTCACTCGTTTTAAAACTTCGGTACGACCATTTTTCTCCAGATCTATAATTATCAAAGACATGATAATATCACTAACATATTATATTCATACTAAAAGTAAATATTTGATATTTAAATGCAGGGTAAACCAAAAAAAATGGGTAACGAGCTGTGTTTTTGATGTCTTAACTGTTTTTTTTTACATTAAAACAATATGTTACTGCGTATTATCCTAACTAACAATTTTTTTAATAAATATATATATCAGGGTACAGTAATATTATTATAATGTTAATTATACAAAACAATCCTTAAAAAAAAACGATTTTGATTAGTAACAATTCTACAAGCATAGCTTACAATATTATCTATGCCCTCATCAAAAATTAAGACCTGTCTTTCAATGCAAAAACATAAATGCGAATGTTGTACGTACAGGCAAGCACCCCTGTCCCCTCTCACGAGACCAACCTCCCCACCTGCTGAACGAAACCGACGCGACGACAGTCTGCGTCAAATGACGATGTAAACAAGCAAAATTTATGGCGTGGCGGGACAATAAATCACGAGATTGATTCGTAAAGATGGCTGACGCGTGTGCCATATTTACTCGTATGCTGTTTTCGAAACAAAAGAAGCTTCGAGGCTATACTCGTTTCTTAAACGATGACGAAAAGGTAAGCCGCTATTGTTCTGTGATTTTGAGGTTACGTGCTTTGTTGTCGTTTTTCAGTTACTTGTTACGGTTATCCTTCTCGTGTTTTTCATATGTTTTCAATTTGGTTCCGAGGGGAGAGTAAGATTTCTTGACTAGTTCTTGAACGGCGAAGATTAAATCGCGTTTCTTCTCATTAAAATCGATTTTTCTTGGGTTGGTTTAAATTGATAGGAAGATGCCGATTAATGTCCATCGATTGGCAATTTTATGGCAGAAAGTCGTTCTTTTCTTTGACACCAAAATACTATATACAAGCTTGAGTTTAAAGCAAATGTTTTACTGGAATAATTAGACTACTTTTACTTTTTTTTTTTTTTTACTTTTTTGTACTGTTAGCAAAGCTAACAAATCATGTCTGCCGTAAATTTTGATACAAGCTGCATATTCAGAGTGCATTTTTCCTAGTTTATTTCTAAGTAATGACAAGTGTAATTAATTTAAACGATTTTATTAGTACTTCATGTAAAAAAACAATGCACATATTGGGTTGAACAACCTCCAGTGCAAGTTAAGCAAATTTTTTGATACAATGATATTTCCCATTTTCCAGCGGAAAGGTCATTTAATAAGAAAATAATGGTGGTCCCTATGTTCGTCTCTATACCTACTATGCAAAATTTAACAAAATCGGTCCAGTAGTTTTGGAGTGAAAGAAAGATACACAAACAAATCCACTGACTGTCTGTCCGATATTCACGCCTAAACTACTAAACAGATTTAAATGAAATTTGGTACAGAGACAGTCTAGTCTAGAGCCTAAGACAAAAGGACAAAGGACATAGGCTACATTTGACCTCGATAGCCCACACGAGTGAAGCCGCGGGGAACAGGTAGTAAATTATAAAATTCCTTCAAAGAAAATGCTCGTATAATTAGTATATAATATATCCACTTCTGCGCTCGAGTGTGCGACGTTCCGATTTTGCGCGCGCGCAGGTGGGAAAGTATTCGTTTATATCTGTACCTGCGCAATGTAGGCCGAGAGGTTTCCGCGTCCCCCTCGCTCCTCCCCGACCCCTCTCCAGAGTGAGTCACCGCGCTGAACCGCTGAAATTATCGCGAGAATAAACACACCGTAGGTTTGGCTCAAGGTATACCTTCCGCTGCGCGTTTTGGTAACCAGACAGATCTGATGTTTAGGAACTGTGAAGTATGAATGGGAATCATCACACACACACACAGACACACAAACACACACACACACACATATACATCTGCACCCTTTTTCGATGTCAATTATGTAAACGTACCCGTATTAGTTTTAGTATTTACAATAGGTAATGCTATTATATAAGAAACCCCGGAAATATACCGCTTTTTTTTGTAACTAATTTAATCGGCGAAGATCTGTCCGAGCATAGGGTTGTTTGAAAAACAGCGCTGCGCTCACATAATAATCATTATGGGAATGCAGCACATGCTGAAACTGCCCTATTGCCCTACAATTAATTAGATAAGTATAACTGGAACCTAAGATAAGTCTCTGTGTAGTGGCAATAAATTGATTTTTTATTTATTTATTTATTTATCTACAAAACATCCCACTGCTTAAAGTGGGTCTCAACGCTGCCCTTATTATTATTTCGCTGAAAACTACTTGAACATGTCGCCTGGTAACGGGGCCCTGCAGGTACTTCGCAGCTCCCTTCGATGATGTCATGAGGTCTAACAGGCCACATGCGGGGTGTGTTAACACTTCTATGAGTATGACAGAGACAAATATGAAATCACACCTCACTTTCGAACTATACTAACAAAACATACACAACACACAAACACTAGCTCTAAGATTTTTCCTTTTAAATTGTTTGATTTTTCTGTTGTTGCGATGAAACAATAAAGCGTTATCTATCTATCTATACTTCAGGTGCTATTTAGAAAAAACATTTGTGAGGCCGAAAAGGACTCATACGCACTGCAAAGAAGTTCAACCTTGCCTCAAAAAGACCTCATAATCATTGGCTGAAAGTCCATGAAAAGTGACTTCGCAGCTAGCGTGTATAATAAATATCATCATATTTTTTCCGCTGTCTCAGACAGATGTCGCATGCCCTTGAAAGCTACGGTACTAGGCTGGCTTTATCACGATGTTGTTTTCCACAGTTTTAAAACAAATACGTCTAAAAATAGCCATTTATTCCCGGTTGGAGCGTAGGTATTAATTGGCTTATTTTGTACGAAGATGGCTAGTTCAGAAATAACGTTCATTGAGAGTGGGTGGATACCTCATTCTCTAAATAAAGACGTGCATGACTCGTCATTAACCAAACAGCGCTCTCACACTCATACTTTCTAGAATTCACTATCGCGGATGCGCACACAGGCACGAAGGATTCCAGGTGAAGGACTGACAGGAGGTGGCGCAGGACAGACCGAAGTCAAGACTCACTGGGAGTGGTTGCGCCATCTCAGTAAAAGTTTTAGATGCACATACACGTGTTCATACTTTCACACCTGGGAACATCAATCAATCAATCAATCAATCAATCAAAGGCATTTATTGACACAGTAGTATGTACAAAGTAATTATGAATCCTCTGGTTCCCGAACTAGTGAAAACTGTGTTTCAGGAACCAGATTCTTCTCCCATTTTCGTGTGCAATTTACATGTCAATAAGTTAAGCTTAAATATTTTCTAACAGCAGTACATAATAATAAAATAAAATGTTACATCATAGTGTACAAATTAAGACAAAAATTTTAAAATTTAGAATTCTAAGTAGCATGCAGATTCCAAATAGAAATGCAAAGGTATGAATGTGAAAGTTTGTTTATGTGTGTATGTGTGAATGAGTGAGTGTGAGGGTGCATGTGTGTGTGTAAGTGTGTGTGTGTACGTATATATAAGTGTGTAGATGGGTGAGTGAATGTGTATGTGTGCGGTTAAATATGTAATGAGTAGAATGGAGTGAATGGTGGAAAGTAGTATTAGTCATTATTTGATATGAGATTACGTTACATTATTTATTTATTTATATTTTACATGCTATAAATCTGATAACATTCTTTCCACATCTTCATAGTCCAGATCCTTGAGCCAGGTGAGTATTACTTTTTTAAATTCGTTATTTGATTTTTTCTTTGTTTTGTATTGTTTGTTTACTCTATTGTACAGGTGCGGGGCTACAACATCAAAATGTTTTTGGGCAATTTTACATCGAGCACGCGGCACTGGGCATCGGTCAACTCTTTTATTGGTGACAGGTAGGTGTGGGACAATATGCTTGTGGTACCTTCTCAGGACTTGGTGTACAAACAGTTTCCTTACAGAGAGTACCTGTGCTTTCTTGTATACTTCAGTGGTGGGATGTCTGTAGGGTAAAAACATGAGTACTTTTAGCACAGCTCTTTGGGCTCTTTCCACATCAATCAGGTATTTCTTTGCCGCATTGCCCCAAATGCATATGCAGTAGTTTACAATACATTCGCAAAGTGCCTTGTAGGTCTGTATTAAAAGCTGATGATTTGCAACTGTGCGTAGGTTTTTAAATATATAAATCATTTTCCTAACTCTTGCCGACAGAGATGACGTGTGAGAGCTCCAGTTTAGATGATCGTCAACAGTTACACCAAGGTATTTGATGCTATCTACTCGTGCTAACTTTTCACAGGTACAACCATCAACTGCGGGGTCGTCCTGACGATTACAGGGGTATGTATGGATGGTCAGGTTAAAATCATTGGGAGGATCAGTGGCGGCTGTTTTGCTGAAGCAAAGATATTTGGTCTTACTAGTATTGAGAGATAACAGACTGTTTTCTAGCCAGGATGTTACTAATGAGAGACCTTTTTCAGCCAACTCTGCAACCGCTCCCCATGTTTTATGACGAAAAAGGAGGACTGTGTCATCAGCAAACATAAGTAGGTCCATTCCAGGCAGAGTGGCTTGACAGAGCTCATTGATGTAGATGAGGAAGAGAGATGGCCCCAGTGTACTGCCTTGTGGAACTCCAAATTTACCGAAACCAACTTCACTCTCAAACTCACTGATCCTAACTTTTTGTTGCCGATCAGTTAGGTAGTCCCTAAACCAATCTAAAGCCACTCCCCTTACACTAGCACTTTCGAGCCTAGCCAGAAGAATGGGGACAGACACTGTGTCAAAGGCTTTTTGTAGGTCAAGGAAAACTCCAATACAACGCTCTCCATTATCTAGATAGCTCTTAATACAAGTAGTAAGTTTAAGGACGGCATCTTCGGTGGATCTGTTCTCTCGAAAACCATATTGATTATGACTAAGTAACTGGTTCTTTTCTAAGTAATTCATTAACCGTTTATTGACTAGCTTTTCAAAAATTTTGGAGAGCGTAGTAAGAAGAGAGATAGGGCGATAATTAGATGGATTTATTTTATCCCCTGTTTTGAAGACTGGGCACACTGTTGCTCTTTTACAGTATTGCGGAAAAGTGCCAGTTTCAAAACTCAGATTGCAGAGGTGCGAAATGGGATCTATTATAAAAGGACTAATTTCTTTGAGGGTTAAGGTGCTAATATTGTCCCATCCCGGTGCGCAATTAGGTCTCAGTGCATTTATAACTGCTCCTACCTCATATGCATCAGTGGGAAACAGGGACATAGAGTTTAAAGGTCTATTGCTATTCGATTTAGATTTAAGGGCTAGTTCCATCTCATTAACGTTCATTTTACTGAGGATTACATCAGCTAACCTTTGTCCGACTGTAGTAAAATAATCATTAACATCATTAAGTGAATCTTTTGGATTTGTTTTAATACTCAACAGCTCGCAATTAGTAGTTTTAGTTTGGTTGAAATTACAAACATCTTTTATTATTTTCCACGTTTCTTTTATATTTCTACTGTGCTTTTCCAGCTGCGCTTGGTAATATTGTTTTTTTAGTGTCTTTATTATTCTATTGCATGTGTTTCTGTAGTCTATATATCGTTTTTTTACTGTTTCATCTTCAGGGTATTTTTTCATTTTTTTGTGTAATCTGTCTCTTTTCCTTATGGATCGTACAACACCTATTGTTATCCAGGGTTTGATTGGTCTTTTCCTATTGGGCAATTTTATAATTTGTGTGTTGGCATTAATGCAGGAGAGAAGGCGGGTACTAAAGAGTTCCATGGCCATATTCACATTATCTAATTGATATACATCAGACCAAGTCTCTTTACATAATAGTTCTTTAAGCCCGTCGTAGTTAATTTTTATTTTCTTACATGTGATGACGTTTTTAATAATATTAGTTTTATTTATAAGCAACAATATAGGGGAATGATCAGTCAAGGGCTGCTCAAATACAAAGGTTTTCCAAGCGTGGCAACTCTTGACCATAAAATGATCGATGCACGTACTGACTCTAGTAGCTTGATTAACTCCTTGTCTGAGACCATACATGGCCATTATGTTTAAGTAACTAAGTGAGTTACTGGAAAGGTTACTGGGTAGTATGTCAATGTTTATATCCCCCGTTAAAATTATATTATAGGTTGTAATACTTTGTAAAACGGTTTCTAATGAATTAAGGTAGTTATCAGGGCTTCGAAAACTTGGTGGTCTGTAAGAACACAGAATAGTGTATTGTTGGCCAAGTGAAATCAGTAGACATCATCATGATCAACCGGAAGACGTCCACTGCTTCAAGCCAATTACTTTGAACGGCTCTCAGCTATTTGCATCGGCTCCCCACGACTCTTACGATGTCGTCAGTCCCCCTAGCCAGGGCCTATTTACAGAACGTCCTCCGGTTCGTGGTTGCCACTCGAGAAAATGATTTCTCCCATCGGTTATCGGTTTGTCGAGCCCTGTGCCGTCCATTTGATTTGCAATTTCTGAGAGCTACGTCGGTTACCTGAGAGCTACGCTGGTTACTTGAGAGCTACGTTGGTTACCTGAGAGCTACTTTGGTTACCTGAGAGCGATGTCCCACATATATTCACCCCGAGCAAAACTTGAATTTGGGACATGAATCTCAGCAGACAAGGGAATGCTAACTGTGCCATGGTGTCAAACATATTGGTGTCAATTCTGACCTTTATTTTCTAAAACTAAACAAGATTTGAAAGGTCTAGAATGCTCTACTTTTCGGACCATCAAAGTAAGAAGACAAAAAACATACTTTTAGACCACAATTTAGTAAATACCCGAGTCTACATAATTTTTAATGTAAATTTGACCTTATCAACGCATTTGTTTCTAAAGAAATACATAAAGACAAGGAAAATTAAAACTAGAACAACAATAAAACTTAATGGTAAGTGGCACAACGGCGGTCTTATCGCTCAGAGCGATCTCTTCCAGACAACGCAAAAGCAGAGGAATAGTGCGAAACTGTATGGGCCGTGGTGTACAAAACAAAAATCATTTATAAAAAAATAAATAAATGAAAGATACATACCAAATATACCTACTTAAATAATCATTTATATATACATATCTTTTCAACACAATCCACAATAGATTTTATCGACAGTTATAAATGTGTATGTATAAACATACCCATACCCATTAGGCGATGATTTTATAGCGATGATGGCTCAGTGGTAGTGACGTCGGCTTGCGATCCGTAGGACGTGGGTTCGAATCCTACAATGAGCTTGAGCTTTCGGTGAAGGAAAACATCGTGATGAAACCATAGCTTGGTGGTAGGGTATTTTCTAGTACTCGCCTGGCTAGCTACCACCCTCTTGTTAAGAATCTGTCGCCAAGCACCTATCGGTGTGTTCCGGCAGCCTCACTTGAGAGCCAGTTCCCAGTCCAGGTGTAGCGTGGCGCCATCTTCGACCACATCATCACTACATCAGGTGACTTGGGCTCAAACGCTACCCTGTAAATAGTAAAAAAAAGGCAAGCAAGTGGTGTGTTCTGGCAGCCTCACCTGAGAGCCAGTTCCGCGTCCAAGCGTAGCGTGGTTCATAAAACCCGACCGCAGGTGCCTTGTGGTCAAACGCTTTCAATGTAGTAACATGTTAAAAAATAATGGCATCAGCATAAACAGACTTACTAGTGGTTAGACACACACACATACATGCATTGCTTTGCTCCCATCATCATCATCATCATTATCACGTGGAAGAAGTCCACTGCTGGACATAAGTTTCCCCTTTGAATGCTAACAAGAACGGCAATAGCCAGTTGCATCCCCGCGACTCCTACAATCTCTTTGGTCCACCTACGACCGAAATTAATGATTGATCCTGATCCGTAATCCGGGGTTTTGGATTGATATGCCATAATATGTCATTTTAGGGCTTGACGTGTTACTACTAAATGACATATTATGACATGACAATCAATTAGTACTTAATAAGAATATTATTGTCAATGTGATCGCGCCAAAAAAATGACCTGCCGGGCGTTTCTTGCCTGTTCTTTTGCCGGCGTAAGCAGATTGGAACAGCCGTAGCTAGTTGTAAGTTTGACGTTTTAAAGTGATCACAATGTATCCTATTGAATAAAGTACTATTGACTATTGACCAAAACGATATCGATATCGATCCAAAACCGCTGATAACGGGGTCGATTTTTAATTTTGGGCGCTACGGCCTACCTACAGACCGTCTTCCGGTTCGTGGTGACCACTCTAGAACATTCCTTCACAATTAACATTTCTAGAACATGCAGAGTTGGGTACAAAGTAAAGGAGAAAGTGTCATTACCAGCGTTTGCCAATAAACCGGCGGCGGTTCAATGAATTCATTAGAAAGTGACCTTGCAAAGTCGCGGGAATATCATTTGCTAACCTCACGCGTAATTTATTGGCTGCTCTCTGTCACCGCTATGGTATGTGCTACCGTTTAGTCACACGCAATAGAATATTCTACAAAACATATTTTAGATGGAAATCAAAGAACCGGACCCGAGGGTTTTTAATACTACAGTGAAAGTGTAGGCACCCTCTGTAGGAACCTCTTAAGGTAATACCCTGAGTTCTACGAGGTCTACGATAATGTCTACAAGGCGCTACGATGAACTGCACAGCTCTATGCTTCACAGTTTTTGAATCCCTTCATCATAAACCAGCTGTTTCCCGCGGTTACACCCGCTTAGGCTACAGTTTATCGCAATTATAAGTAGCCTATGTGCTTTCTCAGACTTTAGACCATCTCTGTACCAAATTTCAGTTGAAATCGGTTCAGTAGTTTAGGCGTGAAGGACAGACAGACAGACATACTTTCGCGTTTATAATATTAGTAGGGACGAAAAAGAAAATTTACATTTTCCACGTATAATTCGAACTTCAGACTGTTCATCCGCCGTTTAACGACGAAGGAAACTACGGAAGCAGTATAACATTCAGATCCGTATCACGTCAAATAAAGTGGTAAAATTAGATTTAATTAATGTTTGTAAACATAGTGCAGCGGCGGTCAACGGGGATAATTCTAAGAGTGCAAGAAGTTCATTGTTAAGTTCAGGCGAACAGTGGCATCGGGCGGCGCCGGCGCAGCCAGGGAGCGGCAGGAATCCGCCAGGAAGCGGCGCCGCGCCCGCTGCACCACGCGCCCGCCCGCCGCTAGGACTAAAGGGTTTCGCCAAATTTTTGGGCAAAACAAATAAAAGAGAACCGCGCCGGCGTCAGGACGGGCGTGTCTATAAAAGGCTGAGCGGGGGGTGCGCGGGGGTGGTAACACGATCCGAGAGCTCCAGCCGGCCGGCCGCCCTGGAGCGGCGGGGCGCGGGCGGGGGCCGCGGCGGCGTGCGCGCGGCCGCCCGCACCCGCGCTCACTAGCCGAGCGGTGCCCGACCGGTAACGTAGCGCCGACTGCCGACCGAGACACGAACACCAGCGACCATGTCTTCCGTGGCAAAGACTTCCAAGTACACGTACCGCAGCAGCGGCGGCGGCACCACCGACGTCAACATCGAGTACAGCGCCGACCTGAGTGCTCTCTCCAGGCTGGAGGTACCGGCCGCGTTACAGTGCAGTGCTTGTGAAGTGTGCGGACCGTCATACAGTATGTTGTATTTTTCAGGACAAGATCCGTCTCCTCCACGATGATCTGGAATCCGAAAGAGAGCTGCGTCAGAGGGTAAGTGTGAACGTGCGAAATGTGATATCGTGCGCGCGCGCACCCATACAGGGCGCGCAGGTGTGGGCGGAGCGCGGCTATTAATACCGCCCGCCCTCCTCGCCTTCCACCCTGAACGAGAAAGTGCTAGCGAACTCCCACTCCATCCCTTCCACTTGAACTTATTATCTGATAACCAATAATTCATCAATTAACTTTTTTTTTACCTCTGTGAAGTGCATGAAATATGTCGGGAAAAATTTTTTTTTACTGTGATTAACCAAAAAATGTAACCGTCTATTTAATACTTAAAAAAACTGAAGCAGAAATTGTGATAAATATCTAAAGTGTGCGTAAATTTCCCAACAAAAAAAATGTTCTAAATTAATTAAAACTAACTAAACATAATTAATTCGTTCACGTCTCATACGAAACGCAGTCATCATTCGGAGCGATCAATCAAAGTGTGAATTCGATCGGATCGAGTAATCGAAAGTATTCTATTTTTGTGCATTGCACCGAGTGAGGCTAAGGTTCGGGCGGGCGGCGGCGCGGCCGCGCAGGGCGGGCGGCGGCGGCGCGAGCGCGCGCGCGATTCGCTGCGTGAACCCCACCGTGATATATTTAGCCACGAAGCGAAAGCATTCTCTGAAATTTCAACTTCTCGCTCTCCGGTCTCACTCTTGAAACTGGGCCAAATGATGCTAGTTCCCGTTGAGAATGCCACAATATTGAAATATAATGATAGCCCGAGGTGTTAGTGGCGAAAATATCCGAGTTAGTCAGAGCGAATGAGACACGAACCGTTTATTTTAGTACAATACTGAAATATGCGAAGGACGACGATTCGGTGCCACGGCGTTGCATAATGTCTGCGGGTGCGCACCATCCGGATGATGAACTGTTCAAGAAATGATGATAATTAAGACAGCAATGACAACATCTCAATTAATAATGAAATAACATTTCCACATTAAGTAGGTCACTGTCATAAATATTGATTGATCAATTGATTGAAGTTCAAGCTTAATATATGCAATACTTTTTAGTTATTAACAATCGATATTGGAACCAAACATAATCAGAATTAAGACAGCTAAACGAACATTTTAATTAATAAAACAGTAACATCCCTTAGAATATAGGTTGATGATTCACAGATTAATTATAACTAAATAAATTCAGGTGGAAGAAAAAAAATTGCAAAAGTCATAAAAAAGGACTTAATCCAATCGCTACCAAAGTTCACATAATCATTGGCGACTAATCTGAAGATTACCTAAAAATAACATCAAATTCTTTTGAGCCGTTTCGGAGTCCGTAAGAAATATATTACTTACATAGATTCATCAAGTACCTCCATTTAAAAAAAAACATAATTTTGACATCCAAATACATGCTAAACAAATCAACTGAACAAAGTGTAATAAGATAATAGTCTTATTACAATTTTGTTAAAAACAATGTCATATGAAAAAAATTAAACTTAACATCACCGAATGACAATACAATACAAAGTAACACTGAAAAAAAATCAGAGCAAACGAAGTTCTTAGTTTTGTTTTATCAACTCAGCATGAAACTGGTAATAATGATTTCAGATCGAGAGGGAGAAGGCAGATTTGAGCGTGCAAGTAATCCAACTCTCTGAGAGGCTGGAGGAAGCTGAAGGTGGAGCTGAGAGCCAGGTAACCAACACTTTCCAAGCTATTACTCACTTAAATCCCACTATTACATCAATAGAAACATTACCTGTCCTGACTAGAACAAAGGAATTAAACGAAAATGAAATATTAGAAAATGATATCGCAGCGGAGCACAAAACAGAATTTGGGAAACATATTACGATAATGACAATGATATCAACAAACGAAAACGGAGAAACAATGACGAAGGATACATAACAAACGATGCACAAGAAACAATACATCGTGAATAAGATTTGTCAACAAATTCAAAGATGAAACACCAAGATTGAGAAACCCCAAGTAATGGACAAAACAGAAATTTTCGACACCAACCCAAAGAAATTCCTACATGTTTTTGAAGCCACGATTATCCCGCCATGCGACTTTTTTGTCTAAATGCGATTGCGAAATATGCTATGCGATTTTGTGTGTCCTTTTTTCAGGAACTTAGAAAAATACTGACTCAGTAGTAGTACTAATTACATTCTTAGCAAATCTTAGCATTGTGTCATTCTCAAATTATTCAAAACCAAAGTGATCTTTTATGCTGACTAAAATAAGTTATTGTGATATTGAACACATTCCAAGAACTTTAGTACTTTTTTTTTCAAAACTATTTATAAATACATTTACTAAGGCATCATCTTTAACATCTTTAACGTTATATTTTGATGACCTTTAAACAAATTTTTATGTTTCAAATGTGAAGAAGAACTACTACTACATTCAATGTTTTTTTTATTAAAGATTCGGATATCATGTTTGTGTACTAACATAAATGAATGCAATAAATAATTGAGTATAATATTGAGAAAAGTTACAATAGTTAGAGGCACTATTAAATTCAAACAATTCATTTTATGAATAAAAATAGTTCTTGTTATACTCTGATACAATACTTGTTCAGCCTTTAAAATTATTTTGGCCAGCAAGATTCGAAACAAAAGTGTGAGATTTTTCAAATGTGCTCCCCAGTCCATTGTTACTGGGAGCGTATTTTGAAATGATTCCATACGTTTTTCAGTTCGAGATCAACAGGAAACGCGATACTGAACTGACCAAGCTCCGCAAACTCCTAGAAGATGTCCATCTGGAGTCCGAAGAAACCACCCACTTGCTCAAGAAGAAGCACCAGGAGATCGTGGTCGACTTCCAGGACCAAATCGACCAGCTTACCAAAAGCAAAGCCAGGTAAGGACAAGTTTCTTATAACAGTAACCTTCATGAAATAGCTTTGTACAAACTAGATTAAGAACTGCTCTGCGATTTAGCGAAGATAGCTGTGCTCTTTCTATTCTATACACCATCCTCGTTTGTTGATTGTCTAATCATTCTTAGACTACCAACAGCGCACGAGATTGCACGAAGGTTATCTTTGTCTCCAGGGTTGAGAAGGAGAAGTCCAAATTCCAAGCTGAGGTCTACGAACTGCTGGCCCAAGTGGAAAACGTGACCAAGGAGAAGATCACCATCTCAAAAACCGTTGAGAGGCTCGATATCACTATCAGCGAGCTTCACATCAAGATCGAGGAGCTGAACCGCACCATTGTGGACATCACCTCGCACAAGACCCGCTTGTCTCAGGAGAATGTCGAGCTCGTCAAGGAAGTTCAGGACCTGAAGGTACGTCAGCAAAGGAGAGATCATAACTTTTAGGAACCCCTGATTTCCTAAGCTATTGTAAAGTATGACGATGGTATAGAAACAGTTCTGTGACTTGGTCAGACCAAATCAATCCACATTCAAGTCTTGATTAAACATCATATGACTTCGCATGTGACCTACATACTTTGGAACTGAATCTTACATTAAATTGGAGAAATGAAAAACAAGAGACAAACATTTATTCTTGTTATTTTACAAAAGTCGTATCTATACTAACACAACGTCTTTGCTGGTTCCAGGTTAACATTGAAAACGTGATCTACCTGAAGAGTCAACTCGCCAGCCAGCTCGAGGACTCTCGTCGCAGGCTCGAGGATGAGGACAGGAGGCGTTCTCTGCTGGAGGCCACCCTCCACCAGGTAACGAAATAAAACCTGCTCTCTTCTGAAAGAAATGAGTAACAGTTCCTAGTTCTGTGATGGTCAAAGTAAATCTAGCACTGACGTGATTTGACTGGTTCTTGCTTCAACCTGTAACTTTTAATTGTGCCAAAGTGTGAAGAACTTCGGTCTCTGGCAATTAAACTTTTATCCTATCGGTGAGTTTTGCAATTAAAAGAACAGTCTTTTCTTTGTCTATTCATTCATACCTTTATCAGACCGATTGAACCAACCAAGGACGGTCCAAAGATAGCTCTTTCAAACGATCCTTGATGCCCGGCAACGTGGTCAAAATGCTCGCGGCATTGCTTCGCAAAATAGCGAGGCTTATTATCCTTTGTCTAAAATATAGGCCAGCATTCTGGTCACGAATGGACTACTTAAGTCTCCTAGCTTAATCCTTAAAAATTTCGTAAAAAGCGTCTCTACCTCAAACGGCACAAACAAATATCCTCGATCCAGATTGGAATATTGGCGCCGCTTGAGGGATTCTGCCGCTGTAGCGTCTGTTTCTTCAATTTTCTATCCATTTCTATGCTCTTATACTCATTTTTATTTTCTGCATCGTAGGTTGAGATCGACCTTGAGTCCGTCCGCGTGCAGCTGGAAGAGGAGTCCGAGGCCCGTTTGGACCTGGAGAGGCAGCTGGTTAAGTCCAACGGTGAAGTACAGCAGTGGCGTATCAAGTTCGAGTCTGAGGCCGCTGCCCGCGCTGAGGAAATCGAAGAGCTGCGCCGCAAGTACTCCGCCCGCATCCAAGAGCAAGAAGAACAGATCGAGACCCTCATCGTCAAGATCAACAATGTTGAGAAGCAGAAGTCTCGTCTGCAGAGCGAGGTGAGTTACCTTTGTCGTTAGATTTGGTTGAGGTTTAGAAGAAGATCCGAATAGCCATCTTAGTTACCTTCATTTTTTTAAAATGCAGAAATGTAGATATCATGTAACTGTAAGGGTTGATATTTATTGTAGTTGAGACCTGAGATCAATGCAATTACTAGCACGGGATTGCCTTGCAAGGATTGTAGATTACTATAAAGTTTATTTTATCTTTATTTCCTTTCAAGTGTCATTTTAAGGTTCTCGAGTGGTGCCATGAACCAGAACACGTTATGCATAGATAAGAGGCATTTATGGTGGCATTCAAAAGAGGAGGCCTATTCAGCAGTGGCCTTCTTCCAACTGGTGATAGTGATGATGAAATGTTGTATTAGTTGAATAAGTTCTTATGATCAATTGAATTCTCAGGTTGAAATCTTGATCATCGACTTGGAGAAGGCGAACGGAACTGCTCGGGAGCTCCAGAAGAGGACCGAGCAGCTGGAGCGTGTCAACATTGAGATCAAGTCGCGCCTGGAGGAAACCGTCCAGATCTACGAGCAGACCCAGAGAGACCTTCGCATCAAGATCACGGAGATCCAACGCATCAGCCACGAGCTCGACAAGACCAGGGAGCAGAAGGATGCTCTTGGTCGTGAAAACAAGAAACTTGGTGGTACGTCCGCAGCATTATTTACCTGTTTTTCTTTTACCTGTCTGATTGATTGATTGCAAGAAAACACAAATGTTCTTGGGCTACAACAGAATGTAATAATGCTCTTCTGTTCATTTTCAATTGACAAGATGGTAACTAGACGGCCCGATAACACAAAAATTCAGAAGCACAGTAATTTTCGAGCCAGTATAAAAAATTGTTAGTCAATTCCGTTCAATTTGGATAATAACTAGAGTGATGATCTTGATTATTAATAATAACACACAGACTAGTACAGAGAAGTACAGAGTACTTTATATTGAATACAGTAGTTATTTTAAATAAAACATCTTTACTTGTACAACGCCTCTAGCTATGTAGAAGTAATTTTAAAGCATTTACTGAAAATATATGCTTCTAAATTTCATTAGCTTGTCTGACAAACTTATTTTTTTACGATCAGCTTGCGTTTACTTTTTACCTAATTTACTGATATCAGCTACAGTACGGTCAGTGGAGCACGCTTGCCTAGAAAATCAGTCGCGTTATGAAAATACCAACTTTGCTAGAAACCAAGAACTGTAGGTACGTCAGGACTTGCCTTTCTTACTATCTTCCTAATAACAAAGTCCTCATGACTTTGTCTATTTTGTCCTAAGGCAACCACTTCTCTTCCAGAAATGTTTATTTGACCACCTCTCCGAAAACCATCACGACGTTACAGATTTTGACTATCTTCCACGATACCAACCACTTCTCTTTCAGAACTGTTTATTTGATCAACGTTCCTGAAATCTTCAAGACGTAACTTCACCATATGCCTTCTTCTTCAGATGACTTGCACGATGCCCGCGCTAACCTCACCGAGTTGAACCGCCGTCTTCACGAGCTCGAGATCGAGCTGCGCCGTCTTGAGAACGAGCGAGAGGAACTCACCGCTGCCTACAAGGAGGCTGAGGCTGTAAGTACCTTCTTAGCCATCCTGCCAGTTGTGGCAGATCTCAGAAATTAATGACCTATTTATTTACAGTTTAGTTTACAGTACTATAGGTATATATTTTTGACATTACCTGTATGGAGCTTGTGTTAATGTTTATAAACTATTTATCCACAGTTTGCCCTACTTGAGACAGATTTTTGACATTACCTTAATGGAACTTGTGTCATTTTTCATAACCTATCCAATAGATTTTTGACATTACCTCTATGGAGCTTGTGACAAATTTTTATCTCTACTATGGCAAACCGCAGATAGATAGATTATTAATAACCGTTGTTAATGTATAAGAACTTGAACTTGAAGAGTAGACAAACTTTTAAGCATTGTAGAAACAACTTTTAGTGGGATGCAGCTGGGTCGAGTAGCATTTGTGAATATTTTCCAAGTCTTTGCATCATCCACCCTGGCGTATCTTAATACAAAAGTTTTTAATAGTGCGTCATACAAGACGGACATACTGAGTCAAAAATTAATGATGATCATATTAACTGTGATATTGGTCCATAAGTTCAAAATTGTGAAGGGAGCTATGAAATGATTTATGCTTGTATCTTTTAAAAAATGAGGTGATTCGGCAACCAAAGTTACCGACACAGCTAATGGCCCGTTTCAATAATCGATCTATCCACGGTTGACATAAATTTGACGATACTTTTATGGAGCTTATCTCAAATTTCCATCAATCAATCAATCATTTATTTGCAAGAATACATAATATACATCATAATAAGATCTTAAATTAAAATTTGGTACAGTATCCAGCCTGCATGCAGACGTGCAAATGTTAACAAATATTTTTGTTCGAACAATGCTCTATAAATTCTTTTACACTTTAAAAACAATATTTTAAAAGCCAGTCACTTAATTTTTTTTTAAATTTGCATCTTCAGTAGGGCAAATCGTGGATAGATCGGTTATTGAAACCGGTCGTAAGAGAATAAGCAAAATATGAATTAGCAATTGTAGCGTCTGTCGAAAAACTGACAACAATAAATTATAATGATGAGAGAGAGAGAGAGAGAGAAAGAGAGAGAGAGAGAGAGAGAAAGAGAGAGAGAGAGAGAGAGAAAGAGAGAGAGAGAGAGAGAAAGAGAGAGAGAGAGAGAAAAAGAGAGAGAGAGAGAAAGACTTTATTTGGAAAAACTCACAAAATGAATCGCAGAACTCATCAATTCAGACCATTCTTATCAGACCAGCGCTGGTAGACTAACCAGCATTTTGCTGAGTTGGGGCCAATTTGCGACACTGACATTTTTGTGTACTGTCATTGAGTTCTGTTATTGTAATATTGTTTCTTTTTTTCTATAATTTGTACCAAGAGTGTTGTTGTTGCATATATACACATAAGTATTCTTTCTTTTCCTTCAATTCATGGTATGAAATGAATAAGTCAGTCTAACTATAAATGTATGAAACATTGACTAGCTAGTAATTTCAAATACAATATAAAGGAAGCGCACTTACTATTGTCTTTTCAAAGAATTTGGCACAGCAGGAAGTGTATTAAGAAGTCTGATGCATGTGACAGTAACAATTAACTATTAGGTCCCGTTCTGTGATTGACGGCAGTAAGTTGGCAGTTGGCAACTGTTCAATCGGCTAGCGGCTGCCAGAATTGCTGCCTCATTCTTCGAATAGGGCAGTCTATGTATAGCATCGAGGCGAGATAAATGCTAATGTATGAAGTGCTATTTAATATCAATTTGGTAGATTTGAATGAGATGAGCAGTTAATTTTTTTTAATTCTGTTTTTTGCCATAAAAAATGTTGTCTATGAAAATTTTATCTCTAAATAAGGTGGTCTCATCTTTAAGGGATTTAAATAGAAAAAAAGAAGAAACATTTTCTTACTACCTGCGAAAAAAACACCAAATAAAAAAAACAAATCATTGGAAATAGTTTAAAAAAATATCTAATAGCAAATTGTTTTTACGTCTTTTCTTTTTTGACAGAACTTTAGTAATTTGAGTCTACTCGCGGTGCCAGCATCCTGATCATAACAAACTCAGTTATAATTTATAGAACTATATCCGTTGTCATGCCAATATTAAGAATTATACGTTCGCAGTTGCATCCCATCGCTTTAGACTTATTTGATTTAAAACATTAAAAAAGTACATATAAATGAAATAATTATATGTTATAGACTCATAATTACTGTTAACCTAATATGTGTATGTGACTTCAGATTATGAAATTTGTGCAGTCATATAGGTACGATAATTTATATATTCCATAGTTTCCGTTATTCATTTCGAAAGAGACTCGTCTAGTCTTAAGTTCAAGACTTATCGTACCATCATATCGATATTAGGCATTTGCTCAAAACCTGTTACCACCTTCCAGGGACGCAAGGCTGAGGAGCAGCGCGCGATGAGGCTGACCACCGAGCTGGGCCAGTTCCGTCATGAGGCCGAGCGCCGTCTGCAAGAAAAGGAGGAGGAAATCGAGGCCATCCGGTAAGTACCATATTCAGCAGCACCTTTCATCCACAAAGAACCCAATTGGATAAAAACTCCCACTGGTCTCCAATACCGGTTCCTGTTGAAGTACCAAGAACAGAACCAAAAGAAAAACTAAGAGCTGAGAGCGAATTATAAACTAAACTCACCAGAGAAGAATGCAACAAGCTAAGAAGAATACTAACTACATAGGGTAACAGTCTTGTAAGGAAGTTAAGCAGGAGTTATAACGTTTATCTGCCTTTATATCTTCACCGAACAGCTGATCAAGAGCTTGATTTGAACCATGATGAGGGTAATTCTTTGGCGTTCTTAGTGTACTTACTTCGTTTACACGTGTTTACTCAGCAAAGATACGCTATAGACTGAGCAGAATCGTCGATCACACAACACTCACGCCGGTCGCCAACTCGGAACTAAGGGCTGAGTTGTTCTCTCAACGCCGCAACCCCTCTCCCTCCCAGCGCTGAGTGACTGCTGTCACACAAACTTGCGACAGGTCCGATATCAACCATGACCTAAATCTGTCACGGATCGTGGAGACACGCCAATAACAGATTGATCTATCGATTTCAAAATCAACATATTCAAAGTTCTGGGAAATCTCTACCAAAGCACATTAGTATTAGTACCTAAAACAAGTCATGCGTTAACCAAAATATATGTAAACACAAAACATTTACACAGTTCTGACAAACGATGCATTACCGTTTATGTCCAGTATTTAGTATAAAGCAAAACATTGGCACTAACTCCGTTTATATTTAGCCACCGATTCTATTGGCTAGTATATGTGATGATGGCGTGAGTATTGGCACACAGGTGCAGTGAAAATGTACAAAAGACCGAGTGCATTTTCACGCGTCTTCAATTACGCGACCTCTAACCCTGACGACGCTCGTTGGGGAGAGTGATATCTCCAAATATTGTAGTGTTTTATAGTAATTGGATGTTGCACAATGCCGCCGGTTAAAGTGCCTAACTACAACAAGTGGAATCGTCCTCCAACCGCAGTGTACGAGGACAACTACGGCTATGGAATTAACTTTTACCAGCCAATGATCGACTACATTAGTGCTAAAGAGCACGGTGCATCTGCCAAACCCCCACATTTACCGTGGAATAACGAGCGAGGACTAGAAAAGTACAGATTTGACAAGCCCGTAGAAAGGTACACAGAACAAGATGTATCCCGGATATCAAAAGAAGTTGCTGAACACGCAAAGATGGAGCTCAACACGTTTAGCGTGGGAAAACGAACACCATTTTCAGTGGTGGCATCAGCTGCAGCAGGGAATGTCGGTAAACATGTAGGTGTTGAAAGCGTCACTGTGAAAGCCAGAAAGAAATTAGTGGACAGGGAAAAGTATAAAGCTGAGAGACAAAAGAAGAGACTCGAAGAAATCGAGAAGGACCTCGACCTATACGAAAAAGAAGTAAATGTTGGCAAAGAACTGAAAAGTAAAGCTCTGATGTACAGAGGAAAATCGGCCAAAGCTATTGCTCAGGTGTTATTGGATGAAAGCAGAAAAAATGTAGCGCAAGGTTCCATTAGAAAAATGAACTTCAATGCTAAGAAAGAAGCGATTGACCGTGATCTAGCACATGTATCGGAGAAAATAATGTCCAAAGTAGCAGCACATTCACATTTATCCAGTGGGTCTCAAAACAATCTCTCGCAACAGATCACGGAGACTGTGCGAACGATTCGCGCTTCATCTCCCGTTACTAAGTGCGTCGTCATCAGAACTGAAATTCCGATCATAGACGAATCATATGTGCAGAAGATAAGCGAGCTGAGGGAAACTCTCAATCAGTTTGAACAGTTGAACACATGTTTGTCTATAGACAAAAGGTAAAAAGTAGTAGTAACCACTAATTTCTATAATAACAATAAAACACTGAAAGGAAGGTTCTCGAGTGGCGACTACGAATCGAAAGACGCTCTGTAGGTAGGCCCTCCACTAAGTGGACTGGCGATATTGTAAGAGTCGCTAGGAGCCGATTGATATCAATGGCTAACAGCCGTTCATGGTGGTGTTTAAAGAGGGAGGCCTATGTCCAGCAGTTGACTTCTTCTGGCTGATGATGATGAAAACACTTGTTGAATGCGAGTCCTAGAAACCTCAGTGTTTTAGGCCACGTCAACGTATGAACTTAATAGTTCGTCACCATCATTTTATTATCCTGTTGGAACATACATTTGTTCTTATTCATAACTATAGTATTGGAATCTGTACACCTAGTTATTTTTAGCTCGCCAGATATATTTTTGCTAACTCCAATTTAATTTTTCTGATCTCCAGCAAGCAGACCAGCATTGAAATCGAGCAGCTGAGCGCTCGCGTGGTCGAGGCTGAGACCAGGCTGAAGACCGAAGTAACCCGCATCAAGAAGAAGCTGCAGATCCAAATCACCGAGTTGGAGCTGTCCCTCGATGTGGCCAACAAGACCAACATTGACTTGCAGAAGACCATCAAGAAGCAATCTCTGCAGGCAAGTTGCATTTTTTACATTTATAACTGCATTTAGGTTCTCGAGTGGCAACCAAGAACCAGAAGACGTTCTGTAGGTAGACTATACCCATTAGGTAGTCCGATGTGTTGGAAGCTGATGGATGCAATTGACTTAAATCCATCATCGTGACTTTTAAACGGAAAAGGCTATTTTGAGCAGTTGACGTCTTTGTCTGGCTGAAGGTGGTGATGATGACGCTGACGATGAAGATAATGAAAAATAGTACATATTGTGTTGAGAAGAAAGTAATGATGATTCAAACTGAGTAACAAGATTTTGGTATTAGCTAAATTAAGAATACTGTATGTAATCGGTTTTTTTTTTCAAAGATTTATCACTATTTTGGATCAATTTCTCATGTAATGGCTCCATGGCTGCAAACCGTAGTGCAAAATGACACACAGTACTGTGTTTTTTCTGCGTGGAATATGTAGCCATCTCTGTTGTGCAAACTTAGCAACTTTACGAGTATTTAGTCACCATCATCATTTCGACCCATGTCAAGGCCTTCTGATCTTCACGCCACCTATTCCAGTCCCAAGCGAGTCGCAACCACTGTTTTATCTAGTAATAAAATTAGGAAAAAAACATTGGGATCCCATTTCATCATTACGGTGACTTCTCCGCAAACCACAATACATACATATGATCGATCATTTTATAGTTTCTTTTCTTAATCGAATATTGGTATTGTCCTCCAGCTTACCGAGATCCAGACCCACTACGACGAGGTCCAGAGGCAGCTCCAGGTGACACTCGACCAGTACGGTGTCGCTCAGCGCAGGATACAGTCCCTCACCGGAGAAATCGAGGAGATCCGTGGCAACTACGAGCAGGTACGTGCAAGTTTGGTCTTCACGGACTAAGAATTCAAATATCACTTTTAACATCTCGTGATATCAGGATCTGCTAAAATCTTAATAATTTTTAAAAGAAATACAATACTACTATAATTATAGTAGTATTACAGATTATAATCTGTCTACACACTAACACACTTATCAGCGTCTTTGTTTCTCGATAAGTACAATTTGGGAGCCTTCAAGTCAAGAGTGAATAGGTATCTACTTGGCAAGCATGTTACATCACCGACCTCGTCAACAATTATCATCACGTTAGACTGGGGTCAAATGCTTGCCTATTACTAATTTAAAAGTAAAACAAGTTTATTTTTACCAGGTAGCTTTTGACCACAAACCACCTAATGCTAAGTGATGATGTGATGGGTTGGGAACTGGCTCTCAAATTGCGCTGCTGCAAGATGCTTGGTGACAGCTTCTTAGTAGCACTAGAAAATGCCCTATCACCAAGCTATGGTTGTCTATGGTTGACCACGATGTCTTCATTCACCAAAATTTCAAGCCTTGTTCCAGGAAGTGCTCCTACGAGTGGTAAGCCAAAGTCACTA
The DNA here is from genome assembly GCA_931315375.2 of Opisthograptis luteolata. Lineage (NCBI taxonomy): Eukaryota > Metazoa > Arthropoda > Insecta > Lepidoptera > Geometridae > Opisthograptis > Opisthograptis luteolata. The sequence continues at coordinate 15,921,151 of OV928033.1, forward strand.
CCTAGCAATCATCGCTTCAAAAACTTTAAGGGAAATATGCCATTCAAAATCCTTGTTCTATCTCCAGGCCCTTCGCGCTAAGCGCACTCTCGAGCTATCGTACGAGGAGTCCCAGACGCGCATCAACGAGCTGACCGTCATCAACGTCAACCTGTCCAGCAGCAAGGCCAAGATCGAGCAGGAGTTGGGCGCTGTAGCCGCCGACTACGACGAGATCACAAAGGAACTGCGCGTGGCTGACGAAAGATTTCAGCGTGTCCAGGTAAGCAGACCTAGCATAGCACAGCTTTGCAAGTTGAAGTAGCAATAGGCAGGCCACGTCGCTCGATGAACCGATAACCGATGGGGAAAGGTTCTTGAGTGGTGACCACAAACCAAAAGACGTTCGGTAGGTAGGCCCCTCACTAGGTGAACCGTTGACATTGTAAGAGTCGATAATTCATATCACCAATTTCACTCCCATGATGATCAGCTTTACGCATGGAGCTAAAATAGTGCAGAGATTGCCTTTTCCCAGCAATATTCCCATCAACGTTTAATAATAGCCATACGCTTGTTCTGAAATATTTATTATCGAGTTCCAATCTCGATCTTCCATTCAGTGGATGCTATAAATAAATAATATCTATAATAAAACAGCAGTTACATTCAGTGAATCACCCGAAGCTTCGTCGGTTGTCATTGTTGTACACTTTTAACTCCTTCCACTCTTGGCAGCTTACTAAATTGTTTGAAACAATGTGACTAATTACTATTGACACATATTTTAAACGTTAGTAGTGATCTAATGATACGCGTGGTTGCGAATTGATATGGTGTACTCGGAGATTGTCACCATTTTATTATTAGAACGTCTCAGGGTGATGGTTGCCTCTAAATTTATAAATGTCATTTTAAAATTATCGCAATCTGCAATGTCAACAATGATATTTTTGGATTTACAACTTCAGTTAGGCACGAGTTTTATTCCCACTACCAGAAATATTGCTGATACTAGGCGCAAATAAAAGTTTTTTTTATATTTAATAAACAAAAACAAGCCCAACAACGTTTTGAGGAATAATTTCTTTAAGTGGAGGACTGGCAGGAGGTGGTGCAAGACAGACCGAAGTGGCGTTTTGCGTCGTTTTTGTTATCGGAGGCTAACACTCACTTTGGGTCGTTGCGCCATCTCAGTTAGTTAGTTAGTTTTAAAACCTGACGTTTTATTAGTAGTTTTAGTAATAGTGTTGTAGTACAGTGTCAGTTGCGTCCAGTACAGATTTTAAAGGCATCATAATATGGGAGCAAAGGGATCATAGAAGCAAAGCGAAGCTCCATGTCAGAACCGCCCAAATGTTATATATACTACTTATGTTGATTTAGATATTGTCATTCAAAGTAGTAAGGACAATGATATTTTGTGGCACAACGAGTACAAGGACTAGCTTTGGCTTATAATTTTTACATAATATGTTATTTGCATTCCTCCATTCCAGACTGAGTTGAAACACACCGTCGAGATTCTGCACGAGGAGCAGGAAAGAATCGTCAAAATTGAAGCCATCAAGAAGTCGCTTGAGATTGAAGTTAAGGTAAGACTTCCGTTCCTCTAAAAGATAAGTAAACAATTAATGAAATAAGAGAAACGATTGTTTGGCTTCAGACCTTACCTTGAATACACTATACGTGTAGAATTTTACTATTACTTTCTGTCTGTACACTTCACTTCAGTTTATTTTACTTCTATCCGTCTTCATTCTTTACCGAAACTGTTCTTTATTAAACATTTTGTGAGGTGCAACTGAAGCCATTCCACGAATCCTTTCAGAAGTTTTTATTTTTAATACATTTCCCCAATAATTTTACTCGTATCGTAATTTTATCATTGTACTTTTCATTATTGATTTTAATTTCCTTTCCTGACCTTCTCTTAATTGTAATATTAAGGCAGCTCTTCAGACATTTTCAATCTTGCAACAACGCTGTGGAAGGAGTTGCCTTTCCTACATGCGATCACAGTTTTGGTATAAAAACTTAAACGCTTAAAAAGGAACACTTGTCGCTCCTGTTGGTACATTTATTTATTTTATGGCATATAGTTCTTTAGTGCGCTGAGATTTCCCATAGGCATCTGTGTTGCATTTACAGGACTACCAGAGTTTTCTTCACCTCAGCTTAAAGTTCCAAATCTTCAATTACCACAATGCAAATTTTGGCCAAACTAAAATCACTACAGACCAGCTACTCAACTTTTCCTCTTCCACAGAACGTGTCCATCCGCCTGGAAGAAGTTGAGGCCAACGCGATCGTCGGAGGAAAGCGCATCATCAGCAAACTGGAGGCGCGCATCAAGGACATGGAGCTGGAGCTGGATGAGGAGAAGAGGAGACACGCGGAGACCATCAAGATCTTGCGCAAGAAGGAGCGCTCCCTTAAGGAGGTCATGATCCAGTGCGAAGAGGACCAGAAAAACATCGTCCTCCTCCAGGACTCTCTTGAGAAGACCTCGCAGAAGGTCAACATCTACAAGAGGCAGCTGCAGGAACAGGTAGGCATTTTTTTTGTTCATCATCAGAAAACATTACCTTGTAATTGAAGAACATTTTTCTTTTAGTTACGCAACTTTTAAAATTCTGCCATTTTTTTTATGGTACTTTAGCTTGCCCATCCAGTACGTGCTTTTAATTCCAGACTAGTTGCGCCCCGCGGTTTTACCCGCGTCTTCCCGTTATTCCGCAGGAACCTTTTTCCGGGATAAAAAGTAGCTTATGTGTTAGTTTATCCAGGGTCTAATCTCTCTCCATTCCAGATTTCATTCAGATCCGTTCAGTAGCTTTTGCGTGAACGAGTGACAAACATCCATCCATACTCACAAACTTTCACGTATATAATATTAGTAGGATATTTATGTAACTTTTAATAGGTCAAGAAAATATGTTTATTTGGTAGGTACCTACTATTCAACATTAAAACTAGCTACGCCTGTTCGAACCTCCGTACGAAAGCAGAATACCACCCGAGAAACGCCCGGCTAGCGATCACATACTCTATATTATTCTGTAGGAGTTGCGCCCCGCGGTTTCACCCGCGTCTTCTCGTTATCCGCAGGAACCTTTTTCTGAGATAAAAAGTACCCTATGTATTAAACCAGAGTATAACTTAACTCTTTTTCAAATTTCACTCAAATCAAAGAGTAACATTCATCCATAAATCCATTAGAATTAGGTTTTGAACGGGATAATAACCATGTACTTGTTTTTGTTTGAGTTCTCGATATTTTGGCACTGTTATGCCTAGGCCGCACTAAGGTCAACGTCAAGGGAAATGTCAATGCCTATCTTATCTTGCGATGAATATTGTATTGCATTTATTATTAACGCTATTATGTGAGTGGCTACAATTGAACGGTCAACGTGAATGCACTTGAATTATCGGGTGACGTCAAACGCCAATGTGAATGCCGTTGTCCAATGTCGTTGCCACACTTATGTCAAACGTCAATCATCGCGCTATTGAACGGCATTTCCCGTTAGTGTGGCCCCAGCATTACAAAAACATAGTAATCATCCCGTTTCAAAACCGAATTCTAATGATATTGACCATGGCAGTTTTAAACAGTATATCCATACATCCATACGCACAAACTTTCCCGTTTGTAATATTAGTAGGATTTGAGCCACTTCACTACTGTTACACCCCAAGCTTTTTTGTTTCCTATGGTTGAATGCGTGTAATAATGTCCTTCCTCTTTGGTTTCCTAGGAGGGTGTCTCCCACCAGAGCGTGACCAGGGTACGACGATTCCAGCGCGAGCTGGAGGCCGCCGAGGACCGCGCCGACGTCGCCGAGAGCAACCTGTCGCTCATCCGCGCCAAGCACCGCACCTTCGTCACCACCTCCACCGTGCCCGGCTCACAGGTGTACCTGGTGCAGGAGTCTCGCGCTCTCAGCACGGAGTGAGCCGCCCCCTCTCGCCCCACACCAGCATTTCTCTCCACCAGTCGATATCGGGGCGCAGTGCCGGTCGGGTATAAGCCTAGTCGTTCTGAATTGTGCCCGGCGATAGGTGGTGGAAGTGCTTAGGCGCTGGCACCACCTAGCGCGCAGGGACGGGCGCTCGGCGGGGCGGCTCGCCCTACACGTGTCTCTACACCGTTGCCCACTCGCCGACCCCCCGTCCCCCGGCACCATCAATGTAACGCCATCAAAATAAAGGAACCAAAACCATTATCTAAGCTTTTTTTTCAATATTTTTCTACTTAAGGTCAACCGGCGCTAATGTTCGTACAGTAGTTTAAACTAAAGAATTATTTTATATTATTTATTAATAGTGCAATGCATATTGTACGTTTGTAACTGTAACTTTTAATAATTTTAAAAATAAATGCTATTTATGTTAAAGAAACAAAAAAAAGCAATAAAACTTCAAAGGTAATTCTGTTTTTTATTTTGTAATTATTGTAATAAGGTATCCTGTCCTAATATAAATAAGGTTCTCGAGTGGTGACCACGAACCGGAAGACGTCGTATAGGTAGGCTCCTACTAGGTGGACCGACGGCATAGTAAGAGTCGCAGGGAGCCGATGAATGCAAATGGCTAATGACCGTCCGGCTGCTAATGATGATAGTATCTCAAAAAAATAAACTTGGTCTTTACGAGCCGTAGGCGATCGCGATAAGGTATAGTCGAGTGAGTAATGAAAATGATGAATGCACGTGCATTTCATATGACGTTTTCCAACACACTTGCGAAGCAAAAAGCAGACATATTAACTTATTAATTTCTCATGCTCGGAAAAAACTCGTGAAGTTACCTGAACACGAGGATGAAAACTGCACTTTTCGTCCCTTTTTTGTAATTGAGGAAAACTAGATAATAGGCACATATGGTCAAGCGTAACATACCAAATATGAGAATTATGACAAGTATTTAAACATGTGGTAATATATATGAATAATAACCCGTGCGTAATAATCTGAACTACGGAACTAAATGCATGACCACTTTATGAGCAAATGTGTTGAAAAGCATATAATATGAACAATGATATTATTTAGGTAGTGGAATTATTAATTTACATGTGCGCCATCTAGTATGGCGTTCTACAACATCCTCAGAGTAACCTAACACTATGGAGTGCTTTTTTTATGGCGTCACACGCTTAGTGTATTTTCCAGTATCAAGTATTAAATAAATCAAACACAGAGAGTAGTATCAAGTATTAATGATGATGATGAGATGATGGGACCCAGCGAAGAGCCGAGTCAATGAGAATAGTCCCATTTCTGTTTAAGTAAAGTAGTGGCACTTTTTACTTAAACTTTACACGGACCTTTTTGAAGCAACTAGAAGTCACTTCAACAATTTTATTTCAATTTCCTACACTCGTAGCACATATCTACACAAAACACAACACCTCCAAAGAAACACGAGTCTTGAAAATATAAACAAAATTTTCATTTTAACATTTCAATTCAATTTGACGACCGATATGGCGCAATGGGCGGATAGCCGACTGTGAAGCGTGAGGTTGCGGGTTCGATTCCCGCTAAAGGACAAATATTTGTGCGTTGAAAAAAAAAAGCGCAAGTATTTGTTCTGTGTCTGGGTGCTGTGGATCCCCGATCCTCGTAGTTTCTGATACCCTAGATACAGGGAAACCTAGTTAGGGGTCAGAGCCTATGTATGTGATTGTGCGGGCATTAATTGCCACCAAAAATGTCATACGGAGCGTTACTCATCTGTGGTCTACGAATAAGTAATAAATTTTTATTCGTAGTCTGTGGTCACAAAATTTTACTACAGAGCCAATTGCCAATGAACGAAGCAAGAGTGAATGAAAGCGAACGCGATCGCAGCAGCGCCCTGGGGAATATTGATCGATTCGAGTCACCCACCGCGTGAAAACCTGTTCTCACCCTAGCCGTTTTCAAGGTAAGCGTTTAGGGGCTACTTTTGTTACAGTCGCAGTGTTTTTGGTGTGAAATTGCAATTGAAGTGCGCTGTTTGTTTTATATTGGAATTCTGATTTCGTGTGTCGCAGATAACTGTTGTGTGAGCGATGGCGAGGGCAGATTATGGGTTCTCATTAGGGCCACCACCTCCAGCGGACCTGACCACGCTCACCTTCCCGCAGCTAGCTCAGCTGCAGCACCAGTTGGATATGGTAAGAAACACAACAAGTTCTCCTCCAGTTACTGGTATTGATTTTTTTTACATTTTAAAGGTGACGTTATTCAGAGTGTTGTTATATAGTCGCAATAAAAATTATACTAGGTCCTGCCCCGGGGCTCAAAATACCTCTGTACCAAATTTTATCAAGATTAGTTTAGCGGTTTAGGCGTGAAAAGGTAACAAAGAAAGACAGACAGAGTTATTTTACCTATCGATTTTTTTCAGCAGCTTCGCCCGCTTACACTTTAATATCTCATTTGGTGCTCTTAGGGTGATTTTAATTAGAAATCTTTTTGCATCCCTTGTCGCTGTATTCGTAGTTGTCAGAAAAAGGTTTGAATGAAAGTTTTTTTTTTTCGGAAAACCCACCGGGGACCTGGGAAATTGAGGGACAGCGAAAAAGTGGCTTCTTTTCCATGGGATTTTTGTATACTTTCATTTAAAATACTTTTTATTGCTATTAAACGCGGATGAAACCGCGGAGCATAACTAGTAGATAGATAAACACCTCGTGTCTTAGTGTTTGTTATCGAACTCCTCCGAAATGGTTCGACCGATTTTTATTTTTATTTTACAACAGTTTTTGTGTAGGTATATTTCGTAGGTCTGAGAATAGGTCGTAGGCTATTTTTTATACGCCCTTTTAATTACGTTATTGTGTCGTTCAAGTGGGTTGCAGCTAGTTAATAAATAATAATACAATCAAACAATAATCAATCAGAGGTATTTAAATTTATCGACATGATAAAACTTAAACTTACTAATTATGTAGCCTCCGTTTCCCGTACTAGTGGAACTGTGATTCAGGAACCAAATTCGTCTCCTATTCATGTGTAACTAACCAATTATGTTATCTTGTGTATTACAGGAGCTAAGCATAATTCAGGAATCGCTGCGATCGCTCAAAGAGGCTCAAATCAAGTACCACGAGTCCGAGCAGAGTCTTGAGAAGATGACTCCTGATACGAGCGGTCGCGATATCCTCGTGCCGCTGACCAGTTCCATCTACGTCCCTGGAACCATAACTGAAACAAGCACGGTGCTCATTGAAATTGAGCCCGGCCACTATGTCCAGAAGGTTAGTCCATAACTCCTTGAACATACATCATCTTTGCATTTTTACATCTTTACATAGCATATAATTTTTACCAAAAAAACAACCGACTTGAAACAGGAAACTAAAAATTTCTCTGCCATCATCAGATCCTGCTTTCCTTCTTACGATACCACCCTTGGGATGTCTCCTTCCTTTTTTTGCGTCGTATGTTATACAGTCAGTAGGTACTTGGCCTCTCTAAGATTTTTAACATTTTGATACTTTCATTTTAGGACATTGAAGAAGGGAAGCAGTACTTCAAGAAGAAGTTGAAGCATATCAGCGATAACATGGAGAGCGTCCAAGCAATGGGCCACGCCAAGGCGACCGTTCAGGATGAGGTGTACAAACTCCTTACTCAACAGCTTAAAGCTCAAAAAAAAGCGGCGACAGCGGCCGCTGTGGCGAAGGCTGTAGATACTCCTTCTTCAACCTAAACAAAAAACTTTCATCAACATACGCTAATAATGATATGATTTGCATTTACAATTTTCGAGACCTGCTAGGAACAACATTGTAACTAATTTTTAGCAACTATTTCGCGCCCATGCTACAACTTTGTATTTAGTAGGGAACAAAACAAACACAATACACTAAACCCAAAAATAATAACATGAAGTAAAAAATACCTATTACTAAACAATGTAATTATTTAGTAACTTTAACGTTTTTACAACTTACAACAAGGCGTATATAAATTTATGTATCCTATATGTATTGTACTTATATTTTATACTTTTTTGTGAATTACAAGGAAATTTTATGACGAAATGGCATTGTAAGTCAGACTAACAATCATGTTATATAAGAATATATTTTCGTCAACAGAAAACATTCTATATCTGAGATAGAACACACATTTTGAGTGTTCTATCTCACTTTACGTATATTTATATCATTATTAACAGCGAGGTAAAGACTTTTACGTAGCTAGGGATAGCCATTATTCTTGACCTGGTTCTAGAAAAATTGTACCTGAGTCTGAACTTACAATGTTTTTCCAAGTCATACATTTATAAGTGTTTTAAAAATGTAATAGAGTTTTCGTTTCTCAGTACGAATATGATTTTCACTCTAAATTGCCAAAAATGGAATTTTTCTTTTATTTTTTTAATGATACAATATTGTTCCGAAGCAGATGTCGTTCTGATCTATTTGTACCTAGTTTGTAGTGGTAGGGCTCTTTTGCGCAGTCCGTCTGGGGAAATACCGCATCTTTGTCAGTTATTCAACCGCCACGTAGTAGTGTGCAAACATCACTGTGTTCCGAATTGAAAGGTAATGTTCCAGCAAAGATACAGGGCATACAGATACTACCATCTTATATGTTAGGGAGACGAGTGCTGTGCTTATCTTTACATTTATTGTAGAGTCATTTAAGACTAAATGAACATTTTTGCCGACTTAAATTAAGTCTATGTAGCTACTTTGAATATGAAAATTCATGTCAAATATCACTTTACCTTAATAAATGAATATTGGATCTATGGGTATTTTTATTTGCAACCTTTTTCCGGGATAAAGAGAAGCCTATGTTTTAGTCCAGAGTATAAGCTATCTCCATTCAAATGTCACTCAAATCCGTTCAGTAGTTTCTGCGTGAAGGAGTAACACACACACATACATAGGTACTCACAAACTTTCGCGTTTATAATATTAGTAGGTACAATAAAGGGAGTCGTATTAGGAAAGAAAAGCTTCCTCTTCATTGAGCTGCACTTTTCAATAGAAGCATATAATATGAACAATGATATAATGATATTTAGGTAATGGAATTATTAATTTACATGCGCGCCATCTAGTATGGCGTTCTACAACAACCTCAGAGTAACCTAACACTACGGAGCGCTTTTTTTATGGCGTCACACGCTTAGTGTATTTTCCAGTATCAAGTATTAAATATATCAAACACAGAGAGTAGTATCAAGTATTAATGATGATGATGAGATGATGGGACCCAGCGAAAAGCTGAGTCAAAGACGATAGTCCCATTTCTGTTTAAGGAGCGGTACTTAAACTTTACACGGACCTATTTAGCAACTAGAAAAGTCACTTTAACAATTTTATTTTAATTTCCTACACTCGTTGTACACATCTACACAACACGCCCAAAGAAACACGAGTTTTGGAAATTTATACAAAAATTTCATTATAATATTTCAATTGCCACCAAAAAGGTCAAACGGAGCGTTACTCATCTGTGGTCACAACATTTACTACAGAGCCAATTGCCAATGAACGAAGCAAGAGTGAACGAAGCAAGAGTGAACGAAAGCGAGCGTGATCGCAGCAGCGCCCTGGGAAATATTGATCGATTCGAGTCACCCACCGCGTGAAAACCTGTTCTCACCCTAGCCGTTTTCAAGGTAAGCCTTTAAGGGCTACGTTTGTTACAGTCGCAGTGTTTTTGATGTGAAATTGCAATTGAAGTGCGCTGTTTGTTTTATATTGGAATTCTGATTTAGTGTGTCGCAGATAACTGTTGTGTGAGCGATGGCGAGGGCAGCCTATGGGTTCTCATTAGGGCCACCACCTCCAGCGGACCTGACCACGCTCACCTTCCCGCAGCTAACTCAGCTGCAGCACCAGTTGGATATGGTAAGAAACACGATTTCAATTCCAATAATTTTCATCCCTCAACGCAGACAGTGAGTGTTACGTATGAACTGGTATTGATTTTTTTTACATTTTATAGGTGACCTTATCCAGAGTGTTGTTATATATGTAGTTGCAATAAAAAGTATTTTTTGTCCTGCCCCGGGGTTCAAGATACCTTCGTACCAAATTTTATCAAGATTAGTTTAGAGGTTTAGGCTTAAAAGGGTAACAAAGAAAGACAGACAGAGTTATTTTCCCTATCGATTTTTTCCAGCAGCTTCGCCCGCTTACACTTTAATATCTCATTTGGTGCTCTTAGGGGTGATTTTAAAAAGAAATATTTATGCATCCCATGTCGTTGTATTCGTAGTTGACAGAAAAAGGTTTGAACGACAGTTTTTTTTATTGGAAAATCCACCGGGAGCTTGGAAATTGAGGAAACACTAAAAAGTGGCTTCTTTTATATCAGTTTTTTGTATACTTTCATAAAAAATACTTTTTATTGCTATTAAACGCGGATGAAACCGCGGAGCATAACTAGTAGATAGATAAACACCTCGTGTCTTAGTGTTTGTTATCGAACTCCTCCGAAATGGTTCGAGCAATTTTTATTCCATTTTTACAACACTTTTTTTGTGTATATATCGTAGGTTTGAGAATAGGTCGTAGGCTTTTTTACGCTCTTTTTATCACGATAATGTGTTGTTCACGTGGGTTGCAGCTAGTAAATAAATAATACTACGTTAATCAATTATATTAACCTAATAAAACTTAAACTTACTAATTATGAAGCCTCCGTTCCCGTACTAGTGGAACTGTGATTCAGGAACCAAATTCTTCTCCTATTCATGTGTAAGTAACCAATTATTTTATCTTGTGTATTCCAGGAGCTAAGCATCGTTCAGGAATCGCTGCGATCGCTCAAAGAAGCTCAAATCAAGTACCACGAGTCCGAGCAGAGTCTGGAGAAGAGTCTTGAGAAGACTCCTGATACGAGCGGTCGTGATATCCTCGTGCCGCTGAACAGTTCCATCTACGTCCCTGAAACTATAACTGAAACAAGCAAGGTGCTCATTGAAATGAAACCCGGTCACTTTTACCTGAAGGTTGGTCTTTGTCAGTAAATCCTTGACCAACAATCATCATTACATCTTTACATAACATATAATTTTTAACAAAAAAACAACCGACTTCAAACAGGAAACTAAAGATTTATCTGCCATCATCAGATCCTGCTTTCCTTATCACGGTACCACCCTTGGCATGTCTCCTTTCCAACAAAAAGAGAACCATCAAAATCGGTTCATTAACGACGAAGTTATTTGCGAACACACATAAAAAAATATATGATTATATATACGGTCGAATTCAGAAACCTCCTTGTTTAGAAGACGGCAAAAAATTAAGACGCTTCATCTGTCTGTTCGCTAAGATCTTTTCAGCGGATTTTAATGCCAATAAATAGACTGATTCAAGATAACGATTTATATGCATAATACATACATAAATGATAATAAGATATTTAAATGACTGCCCCATTAGTATCTTCATTGCACCCGTGCGCGCTACGAATATCGTAATGATGATTTCACCAATCAAAATAATTTTAATTCTTTTCTTTTAACTAATCAGTTGGATGTGTAAATAACTCCGCGGCTGTCTGTTCATTTGTTATTTTTTCAGACCTAAGTCGCTGAAGTAATTGGTGATAGTCGAGGTTGCGTCGTATGTTACACAGTCAGTAGGCACTTGGCCTCTCTAAGATTTTTAACATTTTGAAACTTTCATTTTAGGACATTGAAGAAGGAAAGCAGTACTTCAAGAAGAAGTTGAAGCATATCACCGATAACTTGGAGAGCGTCCAAGCAATGGGTCATGCCAAGGCGACCGTTCAGGATGAGGTGTACAAACTCCTCACTCAACAGCTTGAAGCTCAAAAAAAAGCGGCGACAGCGGCCGCTGTAGCGGCTGCGGTGGCGGAGGCTGTAGACACTCCTCCTTCCACCTGAACAAAAAAAACTTTCTTCAACATACGCTTATAATGATATGATTTGCATTTACAATTTTCGAGACCTGCTAAGAACAACATTGTAACTCATTTTTAGCAACTATTTCGCACTCATGTTACAACTTTGTATTAAGTAGGGAACAAAAGAAACACAATAAGCCCAAAAATAATAATATGAAGTAAAAAATACCTATCAAACTAAACAATGTAATTATTTAGTAACTTTAACGTTTTAAGAACTTACAACAAGACGTATATAAGTTTATCTATCCCAAAATATATTGTATATTTTATACCGTTTTGTAAATTACAAGGACAAAATGACATTGTAGGTCAGACTAACAATCTTGTAATATAAGAATATATTTTTGCCAACAGAAAACATGCTATACCTGAGGTGGAACACTCAAAATGTGACTTTACGTATATTTATATCATTATTAACAGCGAGGTAAAGACTTTTACGTAGCTAAGGATAGCCTTTATTCCTATAGAACTGGTTCTAGAAACATTGTACCTGAGTCTGAACTTACAATGTTTTTCCAAGTCATAAATTTATAAGTGTTTAAAAAATTTAATAGTGTTTGTTTCTTAGTACGAATATGGTTTTCACTCAAAATTGTCAAAAACGGAATTTTTCTTTTATATTTGAAATGTTACAATATTGTTCCTAAGCAGATGTCGTTTTGATCTATTTGTACCTAGTTTGTAGTGGTAGGGCTCTTTTGCGCAGTCCGTCTGGGGAAATGCCGTACCTTTGTCAGTTATTCAACCGCCACGTAGTAGTGTGCAAACATCACTGTGTTCCGAATTGAAAGGTAATGTTCCAGCAAAGTTACAGGGCATACAGATACTACCATCTTATATGTTAGGGAGACGAGTGCTGTGCTTATCTTTAAAATTATTGTAGAGTCATTTAGACTAAATGAACATTTTTCCGACTTAAATTAAGTCTATGTAGCTACTTTGAATATGAAAATTCATGTCAAATATCACTTTATCTTAATAAATGAATATTGGATCTATGGGTATTTTTATTTGCAAGTATGTACAACTGTACATAGGTATGTCTAATGTTTTAAGATTCAGACCTACGATCTACAAGTACTACCACTGATCTATCATTGCTTTAAATGTTTGCTTCCGTCTTTTTATCATCGTCACACAAGATGTTTGAGTTGATATCAACTCTAACATTGGGACTGGGAAAAACTCAAAAGCGTACTTAAAGACGTCACTTAAAGTAAATCTATACTAATATTATAAAGGGGAAAGATTTGACTGTTTGTTTGTTTGTGTGAACCGATTTTCATTAAAAATTCTTTCACTGTTGGAAAGCTACACTATCTGTGACGGGCAAAACTATATTATATTTCCAAAAAAAATTACGGTACCGTAAGAAAATTGCTATTTTGTAACCCAAGGTGTGAAATCGAAAACTTTTTTTTGCGTGCGCTGCAAAAACTATTGACAATAGAACAAAATAATGTATTACGGGTTTATAGGTCCCATTAAGATCTACAAAAAAGTCCGCGAGAGCATAATTATGTCTAACTGTTATAGTTATGCCACAATAAGTGTTTTTTATATTATAAAAATTTTCAACTCATCAATTTTCTTTCTAAAATATGCTTTGGAAAATACCAACCATAATCCGTAAACGCAAATATCATCGTTACACAAAATTATAAGGATTACTAATTTATATCCGAATAATTTCATAACATACGCTAGAATGTAATACGCTTATTTCTAAAATGCTATGGAAAATACCAAGCATAAACCGTAAACGCAACGCAAAAACGTAATTCCGTAAAAATGCTGTGGTAAATACCAAGCATAAACCGTAATCGCAAATTTAACGCAATAATAAATATTAAAAGTATCAAAAAGATATTTGGAAAATACCAAATATAAGCCGTAAAAGAAAACCTTATTCTAATTAATTTTTAGGCAACTGTACAAGAAGTAATTATGTTTTTTAAAATCAAAACTACACAGAGCTCTATTTGATTATCACACTAGAGTGATCAGTGACTGATGAATTATTAGAAAGCAATATTTTACTCCATAGTTACAACAAGCTAATAATTATTTAAATTAATTAGTTCATTCGAATACGCTCGAGGACTCTTATCCGTAACCCGGAAGAGTCCGAACCGTTCGACCGTCAAAAACTCACTCCAACTTAAACGTTCCTGTAAAGGCTTCAGGTCACATCGCAATCCAAAAAGCGCGTACGCCGACACATTTTCAGGTGCCATCCTGCGCAATCTTCAGTTCTACATATTTACCTTACGTATTTCTCAGCTAAAACACTTGTACAATACTAAAGTCTAATTTACTTATTTTCTATAACAAAACAATCATACATTCCCGAATATATAATATATATGTATACAAAAAAAAGTTTTTTTTTAATTATCGTTTTATACATAAACCCTACAACAACGAATGTAAGACACTTTTGATTAAGCATTTAATTACCAGCCATATGATGCTTAATTTGTATAAATCGGATTAGTAGTTATTGAGTACTCAACCAAACTTGATACCAGGAGTCACCATCTTTGAGGCGTTATAGATGAAGGCTCCACAGGCTGAGGATGCGACGACCTACTCCATGGCACTCTACATATCCCACTTAACACGATAATATCGGTCGTCACTATAATACTGTTTAGTCCAACGAACTCCGTCATTTGAAGACTTTTTCAAGTTGGCTTCCTTACTACAAAGAGGATAGTCGTATTTCTGTTTTAGTGGCACTTATTACTTAAACTTTACACGGACCTTGTTGGAGCAACTAGAAAAGTCACTTTAACAATTTTATTTCAATTTCCTACACTCGTAGCACGTATCTACACAACACTCCCAAAGAAACACGAGTTTTGGAAATAAAAACAAAATTTTCATTTTAACATTACATGGCGCCAAAAAAGTCATACGGAGCGTTACTCATCTGTGGTCACAACATTTTACCACAGAGGTAACTGCCAGTGAACGAAGCAAGAGTGAACGAAAGCGCAGCAGCGCCCTGGGAAATATTGATCGATTCAAGTCACCTACCGCGTGAAAACCTGTTCTCACCCTAGCCGTTTTCAAGGTAAGCGTTCAAGGGCTACGTTTGTTACAGTCGCAGTGTTTTTGGTGTGAACTTGCAATTGAAGTGCGCTGTTTGTTTTATATTGGAATTCTGATTTAGTGTGTCGCAGATAACTGTTGTGTGAGCGATGGCGAGGGCAGATCATGGGTTCTCATTGGGGCCACCACCTCCAGCGGACCTGACCACGCTCACCTTCCCGCAGCTAGCTCAGCTGAAGCAACAGTTGGATCAGGTAAGAAACACGATTTTAACTCCACTAATTTTCATCCCTCGACGCAGACAGTGAGTGTTACGTATAAACCGGTATTGATTATTTTTACGCGACCTTATCCCGCAGTTCTTCATAAAACAAGCTAACCAATCACGACGCTACGCAACCAGGTTTATGTATAAACTAGAATTACCACCGTCAAAATTAAAATTACACAGTTCCGGACCAAACATAATGTCTATAAAAATATTTAATAAACTACCCGACGAATTAAAATCCGAAGAAAAAAATCACGTATTTTTAAATAACTTAAAAACGTTTTTAATCGACAAATGCTACTACAGCCTAGATGAATTCCTCAACGACGACTTCTCGAAATGATCAGAATGGATCGGTCCGCTCCTACATTGCTATACCCTATTCGGGTCCATATGTTCGCTAATCTTAACCACTAAGATCTCTTGTATACTAACATATGAATGCAATAAACGATTGAATATGAATATGAATATGAATCCATAGTGTTGTTATATAGTTGCATTAAAAAGTATCCTATGTCATGCCCCGGGGTTCAAGATACCTCTGTACCATATTTCATCAAGATTAGTTTCGCGGTATAAGCGTAAAAAGGTAACAAAGAAAGACAGACAGAGTTATTTTCCCTATCGATTTCCAGCAGCTTCGCCCGCTTACACTTTAACATCTCATTTGATGCTCTACTCTAACAAAGAACGCTATCCTGAAAAATTCAAATCATTATCGGTTACTTTCATTTAAAATACTTTTTATTGCTATTTCACGGTTGAAACCGCGGGGCATAACTAGTAAATAAATACCTCGTGTCTCAGTGTTTGTTATCGAACTCCTCCGAAACGGTTCAACCGATTTTTATTATTTTTTTACGACAGTTTTTTGTGTATATTTCGTAGGTCTGAGAATAGGTCGTAGGCTATTTTATATACGCCCTTTTTATCGCGATAATGTGTGGTTCACGTCGGTTGCAGCTAGTAAATAAATAATAATATGTTAATGGCATATAAATCTATTGACATAATACAACTTAAACTTACTAATTATGAAGCCTCCGTTCCCGTACTAGTGGAACTGTGATTCAGGAACCAAATTCTTCTCCTATTCATGTGTAAGTAACCAATTATTTTATCTTGTGTATTACAGGAGCTAAACATCATTCAGGAATCGCTGCGATCGCTCAAAGTGGCTCAAATCAAGTACCACGAGTCTGAGCAGAGTCTTGAGAAGATCACTCCTGATACGAGCGGTCGCGATATCCTCGTGCCGCTGACCAGTTCCATCTACGTCCCTGGAACCATAACTGAAACTAGCAAGGTGCTCATTGAAATTGGGGCCGGCTACTATGTCCAGAAGGTTAGTTCATAACTCTTTGAACATCCATCATCATTGCATCTTTACATAGCACATAATTTTTAACAAAAAAAAAACTGACATCAAACAGGAAACTAAAATTTTTTTCTAGTGTGCCATTATCAGATCCTGCCTTCCTACCACCACCCTTGGCATGTCTCCTTTCCAACAAAAAGAGAACCATCAAAATCGGCTCATTAACGACGAAGTTATTTGCGAACACACATAAAAAAATATATGATTACATATACGGTCGAATTCAGTGACTTCCTTGTTACATAAGTCGGCAAAAAATTAAGACGCTTCCGCTGTCTGTTCGCTAAGATCTTTTCAACGGATTTTAATGCCAATAAATAGACTGATTCAAGACAAAGGCTTATATGCATAATACCTACGTATATGATAAAAAGATTTGTAAATGACTGCCCCATATTAGTACCTACATTGCACCCTACGAGTATCGTAATGATGATTTCACCAATTAAAATAATTTAAATATCTGGCTTTTGTTTTAAATAATCAGTTGGATGTGTACATATCTCCACGGCTGTCTGTTTATTTGTTATCTTTTCAGACCTAAGTCGCTGAAGTAATTGGTGATAGTCGAGGTTGCGTCGTATGTTACGCAGTCAGTAGGCACATTGGCCTCTCTAAGATTTTTAACATTTTGGTACTTTCATTTTAGGACATTGAAGAAGGGAAGCAGTACTTCAAGAAGAAGTTGAAGTATATCACCGAGAACATGGAGAGGGTCCAAGCAATGGGCCGTGCCAAGGCGACCGTTCAGGATGAGGTATACAAACTCCTCACTCAACAGCTTGAGGCTAAAAAAAAAGCGGCGACAGCGGCCGCTGTGGTGGTTGCGGCGGCGGCTGTAGACACTCCTCCTTCCACCTAAACAAAAAATTTTCATCAACATATGCTTATAATGATATGATTTGCATTTACAATTTTCGAGACCTGCTAAGAACAACATTGTAACTCATTTTTAGCAACTATTTCGCACTCATGTTACAACTTTTGTATGTATTACAATAAGCCCAAAAATAATAATATGAAGTAAAAAAGACCCATCAAACTAAACAATGTAATTATTTAGTAACTTTAACGTTTAACAACTTACAACAAGACGTATATATGTTTATGTATCCTATATTTATTGTATATTTTATACTTTTTTGTGAATTACAAGGAAATTTTAAGACAAAATGGCATTGTAAGTCAGACTAACAATCTTATAATATGAGAATATATTTTCGCCAACAGAAAACATTCTATATCTGAGGTGGAACACTCAAAATGTGACTTTACGTATATTTATATCATTATTAACAGCGAGGTAAAGACTTTTACATGGTTCTAGAAACATTGTACCTAAGTCTGAACTTGAATGTTTTTTTCTTTTCCTATTACGAATATGGTTTTCACTCAAAGTTGTCAAAAACTGAATTTCTCTTTTATGTTTTATAGTAGGGGAGCCCATGATGCTAAATGTGGATTTACTCGAGCGTCGCGGAAACCTATTAGATTTGGTAGATTAGATATTAAGAAGAATAAATGTCCTATAATGTTTCCACTTTCAGCAGTGGGGGAAGCTTCCACAGACTTTTAAGGTTATAAAAAAAAACAATGACATGACATGGACTCAAGTGTGTCAGATACTGATATTTTTCATGCTCCAGCATGGCTCTAATATGAAATATAATATAATAAACAACCGGTTTGCGTGGTGTGGGTGGCTAACCACAAGGGGGTAAATAAAAAAATTACTCTGCCGTGACAAATTTTCAGAGTGGGGGATGTTCAGTGAACTCCACAGATGCTCCCATTTCTTAGACTGACGATTTGAAAGTGACATCAGCTCTCAGCGAATCTAAAAATTTCCCCTGAGCGTACCCACCAATGTTAAGATCTCATAATTGCTGGAGGTGCTTATCAATATGTAAGGTATCCTCCCTTATTTTAATCTGACGCGCTCGAGTAAATCCCAAAATCCCCTCTTGGGCTCCCCTACTATTAAATGTTACAATATTGTTCCGAAGCAGATGTCGTTTTGATCAATTTGTACCTAGTTTGTAGTGGTAGGGTTCTTTTGCACAGTCCGTCTGGGGAAATGCCGCACCTTTGTTAGTTATTCAACCGCCATGTAGTAGTGTGCAAACATCACTGTGTTCCGAATTGAAAGGTAATGTTCCAGCAAAGTTACAGGGCATACAGATACTACCATCTTATATGTTAGGGAGACGAGTGCTGTGCAATGCCACGCAGGATGTTAAGAATTATGCTTATTTTTTTTTACAATTGTAGTCATATATGACTTAATACACATTTTTGTCGACTTAAAATAAGTCTATGTACTTGGAATATGAAAATTCATGTCAAATATCATTTACGATTCTCCTTTATCTCAATAAATGAATATTGGATCTATGGGTATTTTTATTTGCACGTATGTATGTACATAGGTATATCTAAAGTTTCCTCAGTGATATTATGTGAAATCTACAAATACCTACTGTTGTAAGATTTAGACCCACGATCTACAAGTCTTCTGTCTTTTTATCATCGTCACACAAGATGTTTGAGTTGATATCAACTAAAACATTGGGACTGGTAAAAACTCAAAAGCGTACTTAAAGACGTCACTTAAAGTTGATTAGCAATAAATACCATCGACATCATCGTTGTGGTACTACCAGTGGGCAGACGACTGCGAAGTGAGACATTTGATTCCCGTCATTGGTCAAATTTTTTCTTTTCCCATTCGAGCCCCGCGGTTTTACCCGCGTCTTCCCGTTATCCCGTAGGAACCTTTTTCCGAGATAAAAAGTAGCCTATGCGTTAATCCAGGGTATTCGTTATCTCTATTCCAAATGTTTATCAAAATCAGTTTAGTAGTTACGGTGATACGTGGTAACAAACATTCACACACACACCCCACGCTTGGCAAGCGTCTAGGGGATCACAGTATAAGAACACGGTTCCTCAGAAGGCGCTGCTGCCCACCTTCTGGTACATTTCCCTTTGTCGCCTCTTACGACTCCCACGGGAAGAAAAGGGGGGATGCTATTCTATCCCGGCATCCCACGGTCGAATGCTTGCCTATTACTAATCCTACTAATATTATAAATGCCAAAATTTGTGTGTGTGAATGTTTGTTACCACGTTCACCGTAACTACTGAAGCGATTTTGATATAAATTTAGAATTGAGATAGCTTAATGCATAGGCTACTTTTTATCCCGGAAAAATGTTCCTGTGGGAAACGGGAAGACGCGGGTGAAACCGCGGGGCCGCGGATTTTAAGACCGTAGTAAGCGTAGCAGTTCAAAAAAGTTAGTATACTAACTTGTAACCCCCGAAATTATTAATCGATTCTGATCTGCTGTTTTGGATCGATATGTCATGTCATTATATGTCATCTTAGTATTAGAGCTTGACATATTACTACTAAATCATATTGTGATATTACATATCGATCCAAAACCGTGGATAAAGGATCAAGATCAATTAAAAATTTCGGGCGTTTATCTACCTGCTAGCTTTTCAAATGACAGCAAAATGCTCGTCGAATAAGTGCAACAAATGTGAAATGAATCAATGATCTCGTTCCGTCCCCACGTCGGTCCGCAGAACGAGTCTAATACTGTCTATTCCGGCATGCGTCCCAGTCGCCGCCCGCCCGCCCAGTCGCTCGCCGCCCGCCCAGCGCACGCGCACGCCGCTCGCCGCCCGCGCCAGGTAAGCCCATTGCATTCTCACTGGAATATCCAGAACTGTTATAAGTGATGTGACGACATATTTGTGAGGAATTTGATTTAAGTTACTGCAGTGTTTTTGTTTGGTTAGTGCATCGACTACGCGGTGTTCGGATGCGGTTAATTACTCCGAAACGGTCTTCGCTGTAAGCTTTCGCACGTTTTTTAGTGTAATGCACGGTTCTGTGGTGTGTTTAAATTGTATAGAAATTGTGCTCGTTGGGCGGCGTATCTGTTGAAAACGGCCGAAGAGATATCGGTGTCAACTTTGTTGTGCATTTTGTAATACGAAACTATATTTGACAGGTCTAAAAGTACTGTCCCTTTTTACTTTGGTAAATTTCTGTCAAAAATTGTTCAGTTTTAAAAAATGCACAGCAGATTTGACATCATTAACTGTAATTTTTTTTAATGTTTGTTTGTGATAGTCCAAAAACTTTTTTTAACCAAAAAAAACTATTTAAAATTTGACATAAACTATAAGTCTTTTGTCTGTAGTATGATATATCAAAGCGCACGTCAACTGTTTATATTTGACTACTCGTGCGAAGCCGGGGCGGGTCGCTTGTTATAAATAAATATAGTTGTTTCGATACATTGTTTTGCCGGTGCAAGGACACGGCTGCTTCTGTTTTTATCTTTATTAATTACAGACTTTGCTGAGTAAAGAGACTGCATTGTTTTGTGAAAATTGTTTTTTTTTGTTATACTCGTAAATTCACGCGTTAAGTCGTTCGGTTTTATCCATAATACCTATATGACGAATCGTATGTGGCAATGTGGTACGAATATATTTAAAACAGACAGACAGACACGAGAGTAATGTAAGGGTTTTGTTTTTCATAAGATATACAGAACAATAAGAAAAATAATTTTGCTTATTTATTTTAATTCAAAATTATTGAGTAGCATACAACAAGTGATCATTTTAAAACGTCAAACCTAAACTATCTATGCATTTTCTAACCTCCTTACGCAGGCAAAAGAACAGGCAATAAACACCTGGTAGGTCTTTTTTTGGGCGCGATACATAAACACTCGTTTCTCTAATAAACATTTGCTGTAAACAGTAAGATCGCGAAATCTAACATAAATTTTATTTCATCAATAATTTTGGTAAAAAACACACGTCAACATGTAAGGAAAAACAATCTTTGAATGCAGTTTTATTTCTTTGTTTTGTAAAATAATGTTTCCTTGGAGTAAAATGATCTAATTCAAGGATTTAAAGTAGTTCCCCAATGAGTATATTAGAGGAAGTATGAAAGAAGCACCAGTGACAGATAAGTTGAAAGGGAATCGTTTGGCTTGGTAGTCATATTACAAAAAAAGTGATGAATATGAATGTTGATGGATGGAAGGGAAGAGGAAGACCAAAGAAAAGATGAGTGGATTGTGTGAGGGTTGATATGAATGAAAGGGGAGTGAATGAAGCGATGACGGCTGATAGGGGAGAGTGGAAGAAGAATACATGTTGCGTCGACCCCAAATAAATGGGACCAGGGCAAGAAGAAGAAAGTAGTTCCCCAAGGCTCATCATTTTTACCGCCCTATATCAAGAAGACATTGCTATTGTATGTAAATTAGCGTGTAGTACGCACACATCCACTTTATTTTTGTTGCTTTCTAGTCGATGTTTTAGTGAACCATTTTCGATGCCAGAAAAAGTTCAAGGAAGTGCCGGCGTGGCGCGTCGTACAATAACTTTTCGAAAGTGTCACAGTCCCACTAAAATCGACCAACCAGCGAACGCGGATGTTTACTTCACCTTCCGAACTTATTTATAGATATACATCTATATGTGACTTAATTATGGAGCCGACAGATATATCCTACTAATATTATAAATGCGAAACTTTGTAATATGTATGGATGGATAGATGGATTTTTGTTAATATTTCACGCAAAAAGTACTGAACGGATCTGAATGAAATTTGGAACGGAGATTGCTTATACCCTGGATTAACGAATAAACTTTTTTTTAACCCGGAAAAGGGTTTCTGCGGGATAACGGGAAGACGCGGGTGAAACCGCGGGGCGCGACTAGTCTATAATAATATTTATGGAGGTAAAATTATTTGTCCATTTAGGGGCAGTCTCATCAACTACTGATGTTTCGATTCTGAACATTCTTTCAATAAAGGTAAGCGACGTTATCCCTGAATGTCTAAGGCCACGTTTTATTCTGAAAAAGTAAAGTTTTCAATAAAAAACACGATGTTTTTAAAACAACTCGGGGATACATAAGACACTGGTTGCTCTATCTAATCTTCGAAACCACTTAATTGATTAGCGTGGCGCCACCTTTGACCGCATCATCACTTATCATAAGGTGTTTGAAGAGACATTTACAGTATATATGCTGTATATATCCAGTATACGAGTATAAGATAGATAGATAGATAACGCTTTATTGTTTCACCACAACAACAGAAAAATAAAACAACATAAAAGGAGAGATCTTAAAACTAGTGTTACAATGGGCGGTCTTATCGCTTAGAGCGATTTCTACCAGACAACCTTTGGATGCTATAAGCTATATCCTTTCCAAATTTCACTCAAATCTGAAGAGACATTTATGTGTGAAGGTCGCAGGTCGCCAATCATCCGCTCTATATAATTCCGTTAGATCTAAATAACTATCGTTTATTCTGCGGCAGTACTTGTACAGAGTTGTTGCAACGCGACCTTGCGCAATAGATGATCAACAATTCACATTAATTATGTTTAACTATGTTATTACTTTGTTTACGTTGTTATTAAGTAGATTAGTTACGGGCTTTGCTAGGTCACTGTTTGAAACACTTTCGTCTTAAGGTCGATTTCGACAAAGCGAGCGAATGTTCGGTCTATCCCCAATGTTGCTATGTCTAAATGGAGAGTTTTTTCTGCGCGAATTCAAGTTCTATTATTACTCTTTCTCTATATGGAAACGGAATCGTTTTACGTTTCTTGTTTACATCAAATAATCAAGAATATTAGAGAGAAGCTCATACACACACAATCGAGCCGTGGAAATCCCACAGCACTTGATTTAGGTATGCGCTCTTTTCACCTGCATACTTGCCAAATGTGGAACGAGCTTTTTTCACAAGAATATCCACAGTGCCACAAATTGTGTATGTATAAGTATGTATATCGTTGTCTAGTACCCATAACACAAGTTTCGAGCTTAATTTGGGGCTAGGTCATTTTGTGCGCAATGGTCCCCGATATTTTATTTTATTTTTTTATTCTAGCAAACTGTACAAAATAAAAAATATTATGACACAAACTCTAACACTCACACACAACCGAATGTTCGCGTTCTTGCTTCGGCTCTATGTTCGTTTGATCGATTCAAGGCCCACCTTAACATGCATGTTGTGTTTCATCATCATCATCATCATCATTATCAGCTTTTCACGTTCTCACTGCTCTGGCCTTCTCTCAGAGAGAGAGTATGGGCAGTAATCTACCACGCTGGCCCAGTGCGGGTTGGTAGATGTCGCATGCCCTTGAATGTTGCAGTTCTTGGGCATGCCGGTTTCCATGTTGTGTTTAACCAGTCATTATTAACTACCTCACATGTACACTTGCCTGACCTATATTCTGTTTAACTGCAAAAATAGCACCAACGTTACTGCCGTGACCGGCATTGCGGGCATTGATGTATGAACGGTAAATTTGGACCGAGGGGTAAGAATAAAATAAATAATTAAGAGGGCTTCCATACAACAAACATGATGTTTGCCGGTAGTCATAGGCCGAGACTGGATTTGCGTTTCGACGGTTTAACAATTAAAAACAGCCAGAATTGGATATTAACACTTCTTGAACCGACCAATTTTTCATTTCAGAACCCAGGTACCTACTTACAAATCAAATCATTTATTGCATTTTTATGTTAGTATACATGAGATCTTAATGGTTATAATTTGTAAACATAAGGACCCGAATAGGGTATAGCAATATAGGAGCGCACCGATCCATCTATAAAGTAACATGTACAGCTTATAAACCTATTAAATTATTGTCAAATCCGAAGGAAGTCACTATATGTATCCTTACATTCTCTCTGATATGTATAAGTATAGTCAAGTAATATATTCATTTCATTGCATACAATTTTTAAGTGTTATTGGTTCACAACAGCTGAGTTAATTATAGATCAATTATTGCCTTGTTTACTCCAAACACTAACGTACATAAAAGAATCCAAGAATTTCTTTAAAGCAACCCAAACTACGTATGTTGTAATTTTGTATTGGATATGACAAAAAAAGCTTTGGATTGTATGTAGTGAACTTGCTCCAATTCAATCAATTAGTGGTAAGATTAAAATTGTAAATGTGATCGCGCTTAAAAAATTACCTACCGCGCGTTTCTTGCCTGTTCTTTTGCCGGCGTAAGGAGGTTGGAACAGGCGTAGCTAGCTAGTCTTAAGTGTTACGTTTTAAAGTGATCATATTATGTATCTTATTAAATAAATACAGAATTTTGAAGTTTTTGAAGTTTTAGGTATGTTATAAAAATATCTAGGACTCACTTTAAAGGGTAAAAGAAGCATATATGTAATTTATAGCTCTGACTCCTAACTGAAACTTCCTGTGTCTAGGGTATCAGAAACTACACGGATTTGGGATCCTCAACATGGAAAATAATGAGTAAAAAAAAAGTAACGTAGGTTTTAAATTTCGCAAGATATAATAAAAATATAACAACAACAAAAATAATGAGTAAAAAAGTTATGTAGGTAATAAATTTCGTAAGATATAATAAAAATATAATACACACACTTTTTTAGATGACAGGTTTTTTTCTACTATTTAGGTATAGGTTAGCGTTTGACCACAACTCACCTGATTTTACGTAATTTACAACGAATCTGCCTTACAAAAAAAAATATACGAAGATTCTGTCAGACGCATACAGTAGTCATAAACACATTGAGCGAAAAAGTGCCAAAAAAAACTTCGTTGGTTTTGTTCAAGATAACGTGCACATTTTGTAGTGAAATAGTAATCAGATAGTAACAGATGTTCCCGGGTGTAACCCGCGGCGGATATAGGTACAAACTGGGATATATAAAAATAATTTGTCAGGATATCCCATTGCAACGAAATGCTGCTGGCGTCTATTTATAGCAGACAGTCGGGGGCGACTCGCACGCACCACACATGCTCTATGCATAGATTTCATCATAACTATAGCTGCTACGCACAATTTAGAGCGATGATGGCTCAGCGCACAAACTTCGCTGGCTCGGCCACCTTGAAAGAATGGGAAAGGATCGTGCGGTCAAACGAGCAAACATGGGACGGCCGAGTGGCCGTCGCCCGGTCGGTCGTCCCAGGTAACGCTGGAAAGACGCAGTCACGAAGGATTTGAGCTCACTCCATGTGGAGAACTGGCAGGAGGTGGCGCAGGACAGACCGAAGTGGCGTCTTTTGTTATCGGAGGCCAAGACTCACTTTGGGTCGATGCACCATCTCAGTTAGTTTTTAGGCTCAGTGACGTCGGCCTGCGACCTGTAAGGTCGTGGGTTCGAATCCCGAGCTTGAGCTTTCGGTGAAGGAAAACTTCGTGATGAAACCACAGATTGGTGGTAGGGCATTTTCTAGCTAACTATACATATACGTAGGTATGTGTTTGGAAGCAGTAGTATGTTTGTTTGTATGTAAACACTCATGTAGGTCACTTGGTCGGTATTTAAACGCACTCCACATTACGACTGTCAGAAGCCTATAATTAGTGCTTTTTAATATATATTTATGTCTGCACAGTTTGTCAATTTAGCCTGTGTCAAGTTAAGAGTTTTGAAATGATTTGGCCCAGCTGGCTTGTAAGCCAGAACCGACAGACTCCGCGTTGTTTTTCCATTTTTTTCAAACGATGAAGGTACCTACTGTGCTAGGTCTTTGATAGTAAGTTTTTCGTAAACTTTAACCTAAGGAAGGGTATCACCGTGTATTGACGTGTTTTATGTTTTGACTGCAAACTATTAGCAACTGTAAAATAATTAATTGCAATTGTAGTCAAAACTCAACATGCGCTTAGCTTACAGATTTGGACATGTGAGAAGCACCAAGACTCCAAGATCTTTCCTTTATGTTGTTTTATTTTATGTTGCTGCGATGAAATAATAAAGCGTTGTGTCTATATAATTAATTATCTTCAATTCAGCGGCTGGGCGTCCCCCGGTAAACAATGGTGACGTCACAAGCCACGTGGCCCCTGGCCAAGCGAGAGTGGGCGCGTGACTCACGAGATTGTATCTTGTATTGTAGAGACAAGACTGGGCTTAGAAGTGCTCCGGTTGCGTTGGAGACAGCCCCGGATCTAGGAGAAGGGGGGGGGGGGGGGGGTAAAAACGGAGCGGCAGTTTCTGGGGGCGCAGAATCATAACCCTACTAATATTATAATTAATGCGAAATTTTTCTGGCGTAACTAGTACCTATTGAATAAAAATTTGCTCAACAAAGCGCCTAGCATACGGAAGCTTGATTGGCTCACCGTTGACTTGTAAGAAAAAGACGCTACACAGGGCAAGCACATTTTGTGACTTTTTAAGGTACCTAATTGAAGTATTTGAAAGTCTATTGCTTAGCAATTTTTTTTTTCACTTTATTAAACTTTGCCTATAGATTGTCATCATCATCATCATCATCAGCCTGTCCACTGGCCCGGTTTAAAAAATGTCCTAGTTCCAACTGGTTGTAGATCGTATGCTCTGATTCCGCTCATATGCTGATGATCGGTGGCCTCGTTGCTAAAAAGCGATGCCTGTCTGTTTGTTAGTAAAACGACGATGGCTGAGTGGTTAGTAACATTAACTCGCTAGGACGTGGGTTCGAGTCTTGCAATGAGCTAACCGCGACAGCGGCAGGCGGAGGTCTAAAACCGGCTAAGTGCGAGCTGGACTCGCTCGTCGAGTGTTCCGTAGAAACTAGCTGTCAAAACGTTGTACCTATCCGAATTCGAACAAAGTTTTCGTGTTACGTTTTGCATTGAGGCATTACGATTGGCCAGTTTGAAAAGTTAGAGGGTCGTAAACTTTGACGTTTGCGAAAAGTCTTATAGTTTTGAAAGCGGTACTGCGCCTCTAGCCAAGATGCATTCTACAATCGCTGACGCTATAGAAAACAAGAAAAAAGTAATGGTTTGACATATTTCTGACCACGTGACTTAGCGTTGAAATATGTCAAACCAATACTTTTTTCTTGTTTTCTACTAGCGTCAACGATTGCAGAATGCATCTTGGCTAGAGGCGCAGGTGTAGCGTGGCGCCACTTCCGGCTACGTCAATAATAATAACAATTCAACTTTTATTCTATAGGATACATTGTGATCACTTTAAAACGTTAAACTTAAAACTAGCTACGCCTGTTCCAACCTCCTTACGCCGGCAACAGAACAGGCCGGAAACGCCCGGCAGGTAATTTTTTGGCGCGATCACATTGACAATTTCATTCTTTTCACATTGTGGTCAAACATCATCATCACCGGAAGAAGTCCACTGCTGAACAGGCCTCCCCATGGACAAACGTTACCTAAAAAATATTTCCCTCAAGTAAGCTGGAACTAATACGGGATGTATAGCTATTAATTTAGTCATCTTGTAAATTAATCATATAATTTCTCTTTTCGCTTTTACTACCACTGCAAGTAGTTCTACTAGTATTATTATCTGATCTGCAGTGATGGATTATACTCGCTAATGGTGAGGTATGGTATAATATAATATTATTTGATAATGTTGATGTTTCCATATCCCAATGTGCGATAGAGCGATGGTGGCCGAACGGTATAGCGGCAACAGAAATAATAATAATAAAATAAATATCGAGGACAATTACACACAAATTGACCTAGTCCAAAATAAATAATCTGTGAAAATTTCAACTGTCTAACTATCACGGTTCATGATATACAGCCTGATGACAGACGGGCAGACAGACAGACCCGTTTTACCTTTTGACGGAACCCTAAAAATACGCGAGTGACGAATGTTCAAGCTTGTATGGAGAATTTAAATCTTTCCATAAAATTAGCTACACAGCTTTTTGTTTCAAAAAAACGAATAATCCATCAATGTTACCACGACAATAACAATGTTAAGACAAAATTCTAACGCGAACGCTTCTAAGAAAGCGTATCAGTTCTTGGCACCTGACTCCTGGCTGCGCACCTTCGGAAGAAGGCCCGACCTCATTTCAGACGAGGCAACAACCTGACTCGGACCTAAGTCTTTGACACTTCTAGTCACGAGTAGGTCATTTATTTTCGTGTCTACTCCCGATAGAAATAAATCTCAGTTCCTACATGATAGCTAGGTGCGCGGACGCAGATCGAGACTCGGATATAGCTAGGTGCGCGGACGCAGATCGAGACTCGGATTGGGGGAGCTGGTACAGACAGCGACAAAAGCTGCATACTAGTCCTTCCAAATGTTTTGTAACAGTATTGGTTGGGTTTCTTTTTAAAACACTTTTTTACATTTTACACGGTAGCGCTTTGACCACACTATGACATATCTGATTTTAAGTGATGATGTGATCAAAGTTTCATGATACAGTGCAACCTTAATATAACGTACCTCAATATAACGACTTCCTCAATTTAACAAATTCTTCGTAATCCCCTTGAATTGTCCATAAGAGTCAATATAAAATATACCTTTACATTGCGAACATTCTTTGCGTACAACCTCTTTATAACGAATTTTCAACTATCAAGAAAAAGTATTCATACCTCTAATTAACGAATTTTTCCAACCCAAAACCTTTATATAAAGTTTCCACCAATAATATAACTCTTAATCTTATAATGTGATTCACGTCTCGACATGTTTCGACACGCTTTTGTTTGTACAGTAATCATTGTTGTTTTGATGGAAAGTATTGAGGTGAATAAAACTATTCTTTTACCTCTTTATAACGAATTTTAGACCAATCTAACCTCAACATAACAAACGTCAGTTCAACGAATTACTTGATATTACGAATATTTTCTTGCTCCCCTCCGATTTGTTATATCGAGGTTGCACTGTAATTGGAAAATGTGTTACTAGTTCAGAAAACTTTGTCGTTGAATGAATATATCGGAGACAATTGCACACAAATTGACCTAGCCCCAAATTAGTCTTTCCGCAGTGCTACAGATTGCAATCCTGCAAGATGAGTGTGAGAAGAGTCCGGGTCAGCAACGCATCGGCAACTCCCCTGGTATTGCAAATGTCCATAGGCGACGGTGACCGCTTTCCATCAGGCGTGCTTATTTGCGATTTTTTTTAAATAAAAAAGACACATCAATCTTTTAAAGATATTTGCACCGGCAAGGATTTGATCCTCGAACACTAAGGCCAGCGGGCAGGCGCACTATTCACTTCACCACGGTGTCATCAAGCAGTGTCATTGACCCCTTGCTCAAATCAAAGGAGTCAAAGGAATCGCTATACTAGCGATGATGGCTCCGTGGTAGTGACGTCGGCTTGCGATCCGTAGGACGTGGGTTCGAATCCTACAATGAGCTTAAACTTTCGGTGAAGGAAAACATCGTGATGAAACCATAGCTTGGTGGTAAGGTATTTTCTAGTACTCGCCTGGCTAGTTACCACCCTCTTGTTAAGAATCTGTCGCCAAAGCACCTATGTGTTCCGGCAGCCTCACTTGAGAGCTAGTTCCCAGTCCAGGTGTAGCGTGACGCCATCATCGACCACATTGTCACTTAACATCAGGTGACGTGTGGTCAAACACTACCCTGTAAATAATAAAAAAAAAAGTTGTCTTCAACGAGTTTTCGTGCGTATAATGATACTAGATTTCTTGATTGTAAAGTACCGTTAGAGGTTATAAATGTTGCAGAAAAAAAGACCAAACGTCAGACTGATGTCTATACTTTCCCAAAACATAATTATGTTGAAGAAGTTTAATACTTATTTATAAGAAAAATTAGAAGAAAAAAAAATTAAAATTAAAAAATTAGAAGGATTTAACTAATTTGTGGTCTGTGGTCGTAGTGTCTTCCATATTTCCATCATTTTATTTTATTTATGTTGGCACTCGCGACTGAACGCAGACCTTTCCCCCTTGCGCCTTTGAAGGGCCAGCGCGCGCAGACAGAATAATTAATTTATGATGCTTATGACAGCGGTACCAACCAAACAGAGCAAAAACGCACAGACACAGCTTCATAGTAAAAGTTTTTTTTATGGTTCTCACTATTAGTGTATTTGCCAGTGTCAAGTATTCAATACATCAAACTCAGAGAGTATCAAAATATAATAATAATGATTATGATGCTATAATGGGACTTAGCAACAAGCCGTGTCTAAGAGGACAGTCCCTTTTGTGTTTATGAAAAGTAGTGGCATTTAAGAAAAGTCACATAACAACATAATTTCAATTTCGTATACCCGTACACATTTTGGAACACATGATGGTTAATAAATAATCCACATTAGGTATCACCTGAAGAAACCGTTCAGAAACTCGGAAACCTTTACTCAGAGTGTCCCCAATATCTCTACCTCGCTGAAAAGCCGTGAAGAGATACTCGATAAAACAATATACGGTAACGATAACGTTTGCGCCCTTGTGCCTTTCTTCTTGTCTATAATATGTTCTCATTATTCTCTAAAATTCTAAAACATAATTATCTAAAAGACAATAATAGTGTGTATAAGTAAAGTAAAAGCGCTTTACTTAAACACCGACTTTTTTGGAGCAACTAGAAAAGTGACTTTTACAACTTTATTCCAATTTCCCACACTCATAATACCCATTAACGAACACATAACGGTTAATAATCCACCAATATCCACTCGAAGAAACACAAGTTTTGGAAATAAAAACAGAATTTTCATTATGACAGTTCAATTGCCGCCAAAAAAGTCCATAGAGAATGTTAGACTCAACCGTTCGTAGCCAACTTAAGCTTGGACGAGCTTACACAAAAATGTACTAGATGGCGCAATTAACAACTCCTTAAAACACGCAAGCGTTTGGTTCCTGACAGTTGGGGTAGTAGCGCCTGTTTTAAACATCGTCACTTAAACGTACGTTGCTAACACATACGTTCTAACACACATACATACGTATTTTTGTGTGAGCTTACCATTTTATTGAATGGCTAAGCTCCCTATTATACCATAACCGGCGGCTTTATCGCTACACTTTGTTGTATATTAGTATGGCGATAATAGCTGCCCGTATAAGCAGAACTAAGCAAACGCAATGCTAATGCTGCGTATTCTACCCGAGTTACATCATTGTGCATTCACCATATATCACTACTTATTATAAAACAACATGCCCCGCGCCGCGTCTGTCTGTCTGTCTGTTCGCGATAAACTCAAAAACTACTGCACCGATTTTCATGCTGTTTTCACCAATATATTATAGAGTGGTTCTCGAGGAAGGTTCTAGGATATAATTTGTGTTTTTGTATACATTAGCTAAAATATAAAGATATTTGTTGGAGAGGTCGGAAAAAAATTAACCGTCTGGGAGCTTTCAACGAAAACGCTGCCTAAACCCTTTGAGATATAACAAAATGATGTATGGCGGAATTGTGTATCTTATATAGGTCTACAAAAAAGTCCGCGATTGCATATTATATCTATCTCATAAGGACAACATGCTATAACTACTTTTTTACATTTTAAAAGTTGATAAAAATGCCGACTAAAATTAGACCATGTCATCCATACTTTTAGATGAATCCTTATCCAAATAAATCATTTCGCATTCGAGATTGTTCCAATACCTGTAGAATACTTTTTGAATTGTTGAAATCGGACATTCCATTGAAAAGATATTACGAAATTAAAATGTCAATCTCATGGAAAATAAAACCACAGCGCCACCCGGGCTCCGCCCCGCCATCCATGGCCATGCAGTGGCCGCAGCGCAGCGGGTAACGTGGCGGGCACCGAAGTGCGGGAATAATTTTGGCGTATACAGAATACATACGCTTTCACGCCTATGTACGGTTTCACCCGCGTCTTCCCGTTATCCCGCAGGAACCTTTTACGGGATAAAAAGTAGCCTACGCGTTATTCCAGAATATAAGCTATCCTCATTCCAAATTTCACTCAAATCCGTTTAGTAGTTTTTGCTTGAAAGAGCAACAAACATGCATACATACTCACAGACTTTCGCCTTTATAATATTATTAGGCTAAAAGTAACTGCATACACACACAAAAATGACACAAACAAACTCCGTTCACAAATTAAGTCGCGTCTTTCAAAATGCAAAATGTTATTTCTGACATTCAGTCCAATGCCAGACTAATTAACTATTGCAGCGGCTTAGTATTGCTTCACCGGCAAATTAATAGACTGGAATATGCTACGGAGGTAGGCTAGCACGTCTTCATTTTCAATTTGATAAGAATCAACCCACTTTTCAACCACTTTGTATGTATATTTCGGCAAGCATTTACTCCTATTACACAATGAGAATTAATTTTTAAAATTGTGTCGTTGTCCTCCATCAGTGGTGGCGGAAGGGAATGTTTTATAAGGGTTATCTCACTGTCCACCAGTGGTGCCCAATGGGAATAATTAAAAAGGTAGTTCTACTGTCCCCCACGGGGGGGGGGGGGGGGACGCTTATTACGTTCCCACTGCTGGGACTCTGGCCTTCCCTCAGAGAGACAGTACGGGCCGTAATCTACAACGCGGGCCCAGTGCGGGTTGGTAGATGTCGCATGCCCTTGAAGGTTGTGGTTCTTGGACATGCCGGTTTCCTCAGGATGATTTCCTTCACCGTTTTCTGCGATGGCAAATCCTCACATAACTTATCAGTTATAGGTGAGTGAGGATTCAAACTCGGTGTCGGCGGCTTGTATTCATTCGGCCACCATCAACATTGTGTTGATTATGATATTAAGCATTT
Source organism: Opisthograptis luteolata (assembly GCA_931315375.2). Lineage (NCBI taxonomy): Eukaryota > Metazoa > Arthropoda > Insecta > Lepidoptera > Geometridae > Opisthograptis > Opisthograptis luteolata. The sequence goes on from OV928033.1 coordinate 15,954,350, forward strand.
TTTTTTGTACCTACTCCCTCTGTAGGCTGAAGGATGACCTGACCCGGCTGCGCCTAATGCTGGAAAATAAAACAGACGGCCCCTGTGTTTAATATTTTATCTACGTTACTTTGTTTAGAGTTGAAAATCGCGTGACCGCGTACAGTTGACGATAATGATGAATTCGAGCTCCAAGCTATAATTTAATTTAATTGTTCAAAGTATAAGCATGAAATAAAAAAACTAATCGATTACTCGAGTAGAACATTAATTTGGCTATGTAATTCGTAAAAAATAATGTATGGTTTTCGTTGATAATTTAGAACATTTGAACTAAAACAGTTTATTTTTCGTACAAGTTTTGTATTTTTTTTTTAGAGACACCAGATTTTTTTCAAAATTCTATTCGATTACTCGGCTTCTACGGATTCTACCCCTACCTATAGTATTTTTTTAATTTCAACATTTCCATTCTTTACCATTAAACTATGTGTTTAAAAATACACCTTTTGGGGTTGATCGCCCCCTTAAACGGAGTTAGTTAGCCGTATATAAGTGTGACAATAATGCAATATATTACAAAGGAGAATGATATGTGTAGACAACGGTCGCTATAAAGCTTCTGTGACAACAATAGCTTCTATTCTCATTGCCACTGAAATATTATGTAATTACACTCGGAACATGCTACAGTTTTGTTTATTTCCACTCTAGGGTTATCAAATTTAGAGCTTTCTTCGTATCTATCTTCTTCGATACAATAAAATACATAAAATAAAATGGATGTGTCTGTATATGTAATTTCAAATTAACAGCCTTTCACTAAATGCATAGTATCTACGGTAATTACACTAAAAAATCTAATATTAAATTTGCGTCTGTCTGTCTGCTTGTTTCGGCTAATCTCTGAAACGGCTGGACCTCATGTCTTAATTGTAAAATAAATAATTGTAAAATGTATATAAGTCGTTAAAAGTTGTATATTTTAGCTCTCCCTTTCCTTCTCTATTCCAACCATCTACTGTAAACAACTAAAGCAGTCATGCTCACGAAAGTGACTTTGCTTGCAGCGGCGTCGTGTGTCGGGTCGCCCTCTTCCCTCTAATATGGTCGAGGAGAGCGATGGCTGGCACATGCGTCAACTCGTGAACGGGTGCTGCTTGTGGGGTCTGGTCTGTTTTAGTTGTAATCCCGTAACTAATAATTGTTAAAATGTTTTTCCTGCATGTTTTAATTGTATAATGTTCATGTTTCCATATCCCAATGTGCACAACCTCTTAGTTTTAAATTAGCTCATTTTAGTATAATTTAATTAAATTTAAACGCGGAATAACCGAATTATTTTATAAGAAAATGTATTGACAATAGTACGGGCCTCGAGCCTGTAGTGAAAAACTTAATCAATAAAAAAAAAAAAAAAAAACGGCTGTACCGATTTTGATAGGACTTCGCAAATAGCTAATGTTATAAAGAATAACTTAGGCTACTTTTATTTAAATAATTTGAACCTTGGTGAAGGGCATAGGATACTTATTATCGCGATAAACTAAAGTTCACGCGGGTGAAACCGCGGGGAACAGATCTCTTGCATCTATAATAGTGTGTCAAAGGATTTTTTCAATAAAATTATTAAGTGCGCATGTACTTAGTAACCCTACCTAATGCGCCAGCGCACCGCACTGCATCAAGTCAAATGCAAACAAGGTTTATTGGTGTTGCGGCATTCTTTAGATCGTATTATCTAATTAAAGCGGACAGGTCAATAATTATATGCAGAAATACGCGTCGGGTTCCTAGATGGAAACATGGCGGCTAGGCGGACTTGATATTAACTTCGTTTTACATTCCCGAGGAACAAATCCCTTTCTTGATGAAGATAACCAGCATTTTATTAAATGCATTACCTCTCTATAACATTAAAAAAAACTAATACTCCTATGGCTTAATAACTTACGTGTGTTTTGACGACCGATATGGCGCAATGGGCGGATAGCTGACTGTGAAGCGTGACGTCGCGGGTTCGATTCCCGCTACAGGACAAATATTTGTGCATTGAAAAAAAACGCACGTATTTGTTCTGTGTCTGGGTGTTGTGGATCCCCGATCCTCGTAGTTTCTGATACCATAGATACAGGGAAACCTAGTTAGGGGTCAGAGCCTATCTATGTGATTGTGCGGGCATTATTATTATTTTACTATCATTCAAAACGGTGAAGAAAAACACGAGGAAACCAGCATGTCCAAGAACTACTAGATTTCAATGGCATGCGGTATTTACCAAGCCGCACTGGGGTAGCGCGGTAGATTACAGCCTATACCTCCCTCTCTCTATAAGAGGATCCCAACAGGATCCTAATAGTCCGTAATAGGCTAATAATGATGATGGATGCCACTTTATTTCATTAAAAAACTATTCTAATATGAATAAAAAAGTGTGTTTGTCGATTTATTCTTCTTTCAAGCAGCAACAGAAAAACGGGTCGATGTGATTTTGTACAATAGATATAGCTTATAGACCAAATAGTGGCGTAAGCTACTTGTAACTAACCCACCCGGACGAAGCGCCCCTGACGCGAAGCCTACCTAACGCGACCCACCGTAGGTAAACCAGAATGCAGAATAATTTATTATTATTATTTATTTATTTATTAATGTACATGCCCTTGGTGAACATGTCTGTTTCCCAATTCGTTCACCAAGGACTAAAAACACAACAAAACTAAAACAAAAGAAAACACTAACAAAACTAACTTAATTTAAACACAACAACCAATAAAAAAATAAAAACTAACAACACAAAACAACAACATTACAATTTTTCTACAAAATCTAATGCCACCCTGTGAAACTCCTGCTGCGTGCATAAAAATAGATCCAGGTCCTGGTGTCGGCGCAATAATGAAAACTTATACTCATTTGGGCAGATAATCGTTGAACCCATACCGTTGTGTAAATAAGCAACCTAGAACTTTTAGAGTTATGAACTATTAAGTGGAAATTTATGTTTAGAAAAATTAAGTATTTTACAATAATAAAGGTTATTTCCTAAAGAAGAAACAAATACAATTTAGAAAAGTTGACATGCATTAAATACAGCAGGATTCGAACCCACAAGTCACTTCCTTTACAAGTGTACAACAAGTTACAGGCCACTCTCACTCATATAATAAAATATAATATTTCAGTTTTCTGTTTAAACATTATAACAATGATGTTAATTTACACCATATTTGCAGGGAAATTGAACTATAGATTGTGCCTCAATCTTATATGAGTGCACATCAATTAACCATCCATTTATATTAAACCAAATAAGGAAGTTTGAGATTTCAGTTTGAACGAAGAGAACGATGAAAATTAAATAAAATGTTAAATCATGTTAACTTTGTAGATGGACATTGAGCTATAGTTTGTGCTTTAATTCTGTATATGTTTACTTTTAGTAACAATCCATTCCTACTGAACAAAATAAAGAAATTGAAGTTTCCTGTTATAAAAATATTTCTTCGCAGTATTTACTAAAATTAAATATTTCCAAATTTGTACCATTTTGTCACTTTAATTGACTACTCAGTCATAAACCAACATTCAAAAGATAGTACAGCATTCATAAAACCTATTTTGAGGAGACTACATGAAATTTGGAGAAACCTCATCATCATAGTAAGTAGTTTGTGTGAGTCAAAATATGCAAGTAGGTAAGTTTATTGCAAAGTAAAAACTAATGATGCTTTGTGATTCTAAGGACCGCCGAATACTCAAAGGGACTTATAAGCTATGCTCTAATCATGTTAATATTCAATGTGATCGCGCCAAAAAAAGTACCTGCCGGGCGTTTCTTGCCTGTTCTTTTTCCGGCGTAAGGAGGTTGACGTTTTAAAGTGATCACAATGTATCCTATGGAATAAAGTACTATTGACTATGTTTGATTAATTGTGTGATAGAAAACTAGATAGGAAACCATCGAAGGTTTCTAGTTGTGTAGGTATTTCATTCTTACCCCATGTAAAAGGTATGAAAATTTTGTGTAAGAAATAAGATAATAAATCAATAAATTCTTACGGACTTTCAGCCTGGTTCCCCTCGCACTCTTCAGATTCTTTTTCACCAACAAACACTTTTAAACTTTTCTCTTTCACCACTTTCACAATAAAAACTTTCAAAATGGCATGATAGCTATTAATATCTAGATTCTAAAATATCACCAGCTAGATTTGACTAGGACTCTAACAATTACCCGCAAGGCGTATTCTAATCCCTTTTTTCCAAAATTCAAGATTTTAATTCGAACCATCAACCGCCTCCATCTTGTGTTTTTTTTTCCTTTTTTCCACGAGACGCCGCCCGCCGCACGCGTCGCGCGTTTCCGACATCTTCCGCTCCTTTCCGTGAATTTCCGTCTACGAAGCATCCTTTATTAGGTCATTTTTTTTAACTGTCGGTACTAATCTCTTAGGCCATGTGTGTACACTAAGCTCTTTGTTTTAGAATTTATATTCGAATAATTGAATAATTACATACTTTTTATTATTTTTGTCCGTCGCGTCGGCTCAACCTTGCTTCTGTTTTACTTATATAGGTTGTAATAATTCGACGCGTTAATAATGTATATTTTTCTACGACGGGATGGCGTTAGGTACATACTTTTTATCCCGGAAAATGCACTATTTCAAATCTTCACGCGGGTGAATCCGTGAGGCGCGGTTAGTACTAGTACAAAAGTGTACCTAACTGAGACATTCCCGTTCATCGAAATTCTTAAAAATTAACCTGGATGAACTAATTACAGGTCGATAAACCCAAAGGTTTTCAGAATTTATGCCTGTTATTTATTTTGTTTGTCTACTAAAGACTCAGAAACTACTGCACAGATTTTGATACGGTTTTTTAATTTTTAATAGTTTCCCCATTTGATTAGGAGCTCATGAATGTCTCATCATGCTGTGACATCACAGTGCTGAGATATCCCCTAATACTATAACTAAGGGATTGCAATCGCTGGAGGCGTCGCAGGAAAAAAATTACAAATAAACATGTATCGTCTCCATAGTTTTTGTTTTTTCCGATGTTTCTTTGAAAAACTAGTATGGACATCCTAATTTGTCTCAGACAGACAAACACCGAAATGAAACCATAGCTATGAACTCTGATGCTACAGAATTTGGCACGGGAGCCCAAAAAGCTTCAGCCGTATGTACAGTCACCGACCAAAGTAGCTGATCGTACTCGATATTCCATAACATGTGTTTTGGATGGATAATGTTTGTTTTTTTCCTTCCCTCTTCCCTCTAATATGGTCGAGAAGAGCGATAACTGGCACATGTGTCAACTCGTGAACGGGTGCTGCTTGTGGGGTCTGGTCTGCTTTGGTTGTGATCCCGCGACTCGTTAATACTCATGTTCCCATATCCCAACGTGTACAACCAAAAAAGAGAAATCTTATTAGTAAAGCTAATTAAAAAATATCGGACTATTATAAATGACAAAAATAAATTGGGATTTTAGTGAACTTGCTCCAATTCAATGAATTAGTAATAAGAATAAAATTGCAATTGTGATCGCGCCAAAAAAATTACCTGCCGGGCGTTTCTTGCCTGTTCTTTTGCCGGCGTAAGGAGGTTGGAACAGGCGTAGCTAGTTTTAAGTTTGTACCTTTTTAAGTGATCACAATGTATCCTATTGAATAAAGTACAATTGAATTTTGAATTTTACAACTTACAAGTGTTTGAGCACAACACTGGTCCGTTTTCGAGGTTTTGGATCGATATGTCAAACAATATATCAAGCTTTACCCCTAAAATGACATATGATGACATTTATTTTATTTATTTAATGCCAAAATAGTATTACACAAATTACAATAAAATCTAAATTTAGGGTAGGTAAGTATTAAATTATTATTATTACATGACATATCGATCCCAATCCGCGAAAAACGGATCAAGATCGGTTATTGATTTCGGGCGTAAGATGATGAACGCAGTCGGAAAGTTTGTAATTATTCGGCAACTTTTGTCATTGACTGTACCTACGTCAGAGAAATATGTGCGGAAATAGTACAAAGCGACTTGAAAGAAAACGTTGATCATCTATCATTTGTCCATTGACTCTATTGGCAATCTACATTATTACATACACATAAATATGTTATATGGGTCGGTCTGTAGTCCAGAACTAGCATAAATAGCCCATAGATCTAAAAACGTTGTACGCGCGGTCAATAACATTGATTCTTGTCTGTCGTCTATCTTAATAGTTTATATTTATTTTAAAGCGATCATGGCTCAGTGGTAGTAACGTTGGCTCGTGATCTGCAGGCTTGTGGTTTGAATACCACAATGAGCTTGAGCTCTCGGTGAGGGCAAACATCGTGATGAAATCTTATCTTCGTGGTAGTGGTAGGGAATTTTCTCTCGAATGCTCGCCTTGCTAGCTACGACTCTCAAGTTAAAATGTATTTTAACAATAACAACATGCTTAAAAATGTAAAATAACTTAAGTGAATTGTATAAAATATAAATAAAAAATAACTTGTTAATCGTGTATCTCAAATTGTGTCTCTTTTACATTTCAGAATACACGCTTGAAGTCCTCTAACTGCTACCTTCGTGCTAATGGAAAGAAGCTGACGATTTGAAGAAAATGTCCTTTAGAAACTATGTAAGTACCTAATTATTTAACAAGTGTTAATCATCATCATCATCTGACAGAAGAAGTCCACTGCTGAACATAGCCTATTTCCATAGCAAATTTCTTCCAACCCTGTTCAATAAATACCTAGCGATGATGGCTTGGTGGTAGTGACATCGGCTTGCGATCCGTAGGTCCTAGATTCGGATTCTACAATGAGCTCGAGCTTTCGGTAAACGGAAACATCGTGATGAGACCATAGCTAGTTGGTAGAATTTTATTTGCTCGCCTGGCTAGCTACCAGCCTCAAGTTAAGAATTTGTCGGTAAGCACCAATCGGGGTGTTCCGGCAGCCCCACTTGACAGCCAGTTCCAAATCCAGGTGTAGCGTAGCGTGGCGCCACCTTCGACCACATCGTCACTTAACATCAGGCGACTTGTGGTCAGAGGTTAGCCTGTAAGAAGAAAAAAATATATTTCTTCTGTGGTTGAGAAATAAGCAACCATGCAAACTTGGCATTTATTATATAGTGTGTATAGTTTTGTATCATAATATCGTGTCACAAAATAAAACAGAAGTGCAGAAATGAATATGCAAAACAATAATACTTACCTACTTGTGTCGAGGTGTTAGCGATAATTACGTTAGACCAGCTGGCAGGATGGCCGTATCACATTTCACACATATTCATACAGCTACATAAAAATTATAATAATTCCATTCTGACCCATAATCTATGTCTTGTCTAGCCATGAATGAAACATAATGGAATAAAATTCAAATACATTTCCAATCCGATTTGCTTATACATATATTCTATTAACATACCTTAGATGAATAAATAAAGAAATTATAAATGCAAATTTTGTCAGTGTGTGTGCTATGTGTATTTTTACTTGGAATCCTCTTCTTGTCATCCAACGCGGTTGAAGCCGCGAGACGCAAATGGTAACTAATGCTTGCAGTAGCAAATTGGGATCGTCAAAGCATGATGAGTGAGCACTTGAGCATGTACAGTCAACGACAAAAGTCGCTCAAAATTAACACAATTTCCGAATACCATCATCTTAAACACCAACCTTTCACCACATTATCACTTAAAATCAGGTGTGTTATGTTGTGGTCAGAGCGCTACCTTGTAAAATGTAAATAAAACCACGCCATACTGATCTATAACACATTTAGGAAATCTAGTATGATCAGTTACTTTTGTTGCTGACTGTACCTTCTAGATATGCAAGTGGTGTCTAATTACACAGGCAAAACCAGTGAAAAATCCTACTAATTTTATAAACGTGAAAGTTTATGAGTATGGATGGATAGATGGATGGATGAATGGATGGATGGATGGATGTTTGTTACTCTTTCACACAAAAACTACAAAACGGATCCGAATGAAATTTGGAATGGAGATAGCTTATACCCTGGATTAAGACATAGGTTACTTTTTATCCCGGAAAAAGGTTCCTGCGGGATAGCGGAAGTCGCGGGTGAAACCGCGGGGCGCATCTAGTTCAAAATAATTATTTATAGTACCTAAGCTTTAATTTCTTATTGAAGCACAAAGATCATCGTAAACTCCAAATTCCCCTACAGTCAATAATTAACCAAAGCATTTTCTTGTTCATCCCAAATAGCAAAGGGCTCAATAAGATATGCGTTGATCTCCATATTTCGACGCGTACACGCATTCCCTCACCTATTTATAAAGTTATGGCGGGAACAGCTTCATATGTGAGAAGAATTCGATAGTGTTGAATCTCGGACGAAACGTGGTGCAATCAAAATACATTAGTGTACGATAGAAATTGAAACGATTAAATTTTTAAACAGTCCAATACATTTTTGACAAAACAAAGCCATTGCTAAGCAAATTACAACATTCTTGACGTTGCAGTATTTTTGACAATGACTCTTCCTGGTTTTCAGTATGACACGTCATCGTACGGGCGAAGCCGTGATGCAACGAGAAGTACCGCAAACACCACAGCAGACCGGCCAACCTCTGTCACAGCAAAATACTCCATCACACCGTCCTACAAATCCTCCAGTATCCCCGTGCTATCCTCAGAAAAGAACGAGAAAGAAAAGGAGTCACCCATTACCGCCATTGCTAACAAATACGCAAATTACAATAAAACTGAAAAACCTGCATCCAAATATGAAAAGAAAGACTACTCAAAACTCACCGTACCATCGATCAGCACGACTAAAAGCAGAGACCCCAGTCCAGTTTCTACTTCTAAGTACAGCCTTCCTCGACCTTCCAGGCACTTGAGCCCAGAAAGAAGAACGGCTAAAAGTATCAAAGATAAGAGCCGAGATACAAGCCCTGGTGGTCGAGACAAAGACATTCCAAGCAAGACTGACAAGTGTACGGGATACAACAGCCTGTCAAGCTACAAGTTGTATCCCCGAAGCTCAAGCTACACACGGCCTAGCACGAGGATAGAACCTAAATCCGAAGTGACAGTCTCAAATTACACGAGGCCTCCTCGGGTAGACCCCAAACCTGACATCACAGTCTCTAACTACTCAAGACCGTCTTCACGAACAGACCTTCAATCTGAAACCACCCTTTCTAACTACTCACGACCTAGCACACGAACGGACCCTAAAACTGAGATATCAGTATCTAATTTTGCAAGACCTTCCTTGCGCACCGACTCTAAGCCGGAAATCACAGTGAATAGATATGCTATAGCTAATCGGTTGTCTTCAAATTATCTGAAGAGTCCACCCACAGTGAAAAGGACTTCAGTATCACCAGTGAATCACAACGAAATTCCTAAAAGAGATATTGATAAATCTGTGTCACCAACAGCCATCACAGGAGACCTATCAATATTACAAACAGAGCACAATAACAATAAAAATGTTACAGATGAATGCATAGTTGAAAATGAAGAGGACGAGAATGAGACTGTTACGATATCTATAGTAACTCGTCACACATCACCTACTCCACCTGGTTCTTCATCCTACGTACGAACAAGAAGAAATGACATGGCAAAAACTATAGAAAAAACTATTACTCGGCTAAAGAAAAAACCAGAAACAGCAGATAAAGAAATTCAGTCGGACCGGTTGGATGACCCCACAAGGTCAAGTCGATTTGGTAGCACCGCAAGAGCAAGCATGTCTAACTGGTCCTATGGTTCCTCAAATTCAAACAGTTACACTGGATATGCTGGCCGATATTCTACACAATACTCCAATTTAAGTACTCCCACTAACTCTTATAACGACAGAAGTAGTAGAAGTCATAGTACTGAGCCGCAACCAAAAGAAAACTCTAATGCGAGTCCATGTTCCGATCGCAGTAGAGATCGATCTAGCGCTGAACCTAACCCAAATCCGGAAATAGTAGCATCTGTTTATGAACAAAACAAAGGTGATGATACATCAGAGATCATTATAAACGTAAACCTAAAGCTAAAAAGAGCTAAAAGTCCATCAGCTACAGAATTAGTTTCACCAGAAATAACAATAACTAATAGTCAATTACCGCCTCAAGCACCAAAACCGGAAAATACTGTTAAAGCAAAGAAACCCAAAGTGCGAAAATCAAGTACCGATTCTCTATCAGATTCTAGTTCTAAGAAAAAAGTAGTGAAAAAGAGAAGTAAATCAGTTAGCTCTACAGAGTCAGATAAGGCTTGTGAAGTAAGTGACAAAACATCAACATCAAAAAGTATACCTAGAAATTCCTCTAGTAGTAATTTAGTAAATGGTCCATCAAAATTTAAACATTCCAAGTCACGAGAAAGTAATAGCCCTGAATCAAGTATAACTTTATCAACACAATCATCCATTAGTGAAGATGATGTTGTATCTAAATCAAAGACGAATGATCTTTCTAGAACATCAGCTGATGAAAAATCATTATCAATGGATAGGTCAGGAAGACAGCCTTCTCCTTTTTCTCAGAAAAATGAGAATGGAACTGAAGAAGCCAAATCATTCCTGATAAGAGCATTAGCACCAGTAACAAACCTTTTCAAAATGAGACAACCAGATTCAAGTGAAAATAGTCGATGGTTGGAAACAACTACATCAGAATCGACGAGCAAAGATGTTTCAAATCTCGTTACTGAAAGCGATAAGTCAAGCAAGGGCAAAAATAACACCACTAACATAATTGCTTCAAATGATGATAACTTGGTTCAACTTAAAGGCATAAGACCACTAGAATCTAATGAAAAAACTTGGTGGTTAGATTCAGAATCTGACAAAAAAAGTACAAGCCCCAGAGTTGACAGCATGAAAACATCATCAGATATGAATATTCCTCGTAAAATCAAACACATTGAATCTGGAGAGAGAGCTTGGTGGCTAGAATCTAATAGTGAAACTAAAAGCAGCAATCAGCTTCAATCCACGAACTCCATAGAAAGTTCAGATGCTAATAAGCCAATTAAAAAGTGCAAATTCGCAGATGAAGAGAAACCGTGGTGGCTTGACAGCTGTGCCAATATCCCTGAAGGAATTGAACGTCTGACGCCTCCGAGAAAATCATCCAGTGACAGTGAGAAAAGTGAAAAATTCAACTTCTTCAAAGTTCGTCATATTGAATCAGGAGAACAAAAAGACTGGTGGCTAACCAGTAACGAAAACTCCTCAAAAAGCACTAAGGACATACAGAGTTTGAGTAAATCAGGATCCGAGAGAAGCTTTCCTTTGCGAAGAATAAGGCATGTAGAATCAGGGGAGAGGCCATGGTGGCTTTGTGGTGACCAAAACATCCCAGAAGGTATAGAAAAGCTGCCTCCTCCACCAAAAGAAGACAGTGAGTCCTCAGATTCAGAAGAAGTTCAGGTATACACAATTCCATCCCATATACCACCGTTTCCTTTACACTTGCCTGATGACGAGCCTCTCGGCGACAGACGAAGTCCCGAAGGGTTGGAGACGCCAAATGACGGTGAAGACTACAGAGGTCGCTCGTCTCCTTACGAGAACAACAGGCACTACAGGCGGAGAAGTTCAGCCAACTCGTACCAAAAAGGCGTAGAAAGATACATATCTCGGTACACGGATATAGATGATATTCTCGGTACTTCGGGGCAGATCTATAGCCCGTTCATGGACTCTATTCTGGCGAGGAGGACGGGGCAGATGGTGTATGATGACGACGAGTGCAAAGAGATAGATCCGACGCAGGTGCGCATCCACGATAGCACAGCGCAGCGGCCCGTCATCCAGAAAGCTCGTTCCAGGTGAGAACAACCACACATTATTGTGAACTGATCCGGTTTTTGTTTGCCTTCTGTCCTTCACTTTGACCACAAATCAACTGATGTGTAGTGACGATGAGGTTGAAGGTATCAAGGTATCACGCACGCTACACCTGGATTGGGATCTGGCTCTCAAGTAAGGCTGCTGGATCGCACTGTTAGGTGATTGACAACAGATTCTTAAATTGAGGGTGGTATAGCTAGCCAGGCGAGCACTACAAAATACTCTACCACCAAGCTATGGTTTCCTCACGATTTTTTCCTTCACCGAAAGCTCAAGCTCATTGTAGGATTCGATCCCACGTCCTACAGATCGCAAGCCGAGGTCACTACCACTGAGCCATCATCACTGTAAAAGTATCTAGCTCTCTACTAGAGAAGACTAGAGACTCTAATCTCTACCGACCTTTCAGCTTTACCAGGCTTCCTCTATTCAAATACAGGTATAAAGGGTCTTGATATAGCCGCTATCTGGCCGCTATATTTTCTGCCATATTTAAACAGTTCTAGAAACTTTTAGATCGATTTTGAAGATGTCAAGGAGTTACTTCCTTCTCTTTACAACTAGTTGAAACGCCTCGGACCGTGAGGCATGGTTACTGGTTTGGTTATTCAATTTAATTCCGTACCATGGCTCAGGAGTTTAACCCATGATTTGCCAGTCCACAGCCTTAATACGAGCGTGCTCAAAATGGCGATGGTCATTGCACGACCGAATACCTTAGACACTCGTAGTGCTTTCCAACTATGCCGTAGGGATTGCGATCTGATATCGATTAATCGAAGAATCGATTTATGTTCAAACAAATCCATTTTTTATCGTTCTTAAAAAATAGACCAATCCTGTGAATTTGATGTTTACAAGTAAGTTGATCGCTAGGAGCTAGGAGCATGTCACAGGTGACATAATTATTATTACTCAATTAATTACTATAAACTTAGTAGAAGGCAATACTGGTCTTATCGCTGGTTTCATTACAGCTAATTCTATCTAAAAGTTAATTTTGATGTGCAGTTCTAACGCCGTCATTCTCCAGTGACGTGCCTGTGCAACGCGTTGAAGTTGACAGGTGAAAACTGAAAATTCAAGATCCGTAACCACATTTGCTAATGAAATTCGCCATCCATTGGCAAATGTGGTTACTTCGCATCTTTAATAATGAATAATTAGTCAGCTGGGGCGATCACGGTTCGATATTACATAGTACTTTAGTCGAAAAATCGATATTTATGACTTTTGTTCAATCGATTCAATAATCGATCTTTTGAAGTTTCGCCATCCTTACTATGGCGAGCGATCCGAGTTCGTGCTTGCAAGTTTTAACTTTCACGAACACATACTAAATCTTTCCCATGTTTATTGCGATGCTGTTGCTAAAACTGATGACTAGAGGACAGACCGGATCTTATGCAAATCATAAACAAGAAAGAAATCTCAAATTGATTGTGTCGCTAAGCACCTATCGGTGTTTTCCGGTAGTCTCACTCGAGAGCCAGTTCCTACTCCAGGCGCTACCTTCGACCACATCGTTTTTGAAACACTTAGATTGACTTGTAACTAACTTACTATGTAATCAAATCTTAGAAGTCAATTTTAACCTACTTCTAGTCATCGTATCGACTTGAAACTTTGTATGTACATTTTTGTAATCCTGATGACAATGCAATAATTTGTTTTTACTTCTTATAGTGTAGAGTTTGACCTCAAGTCACCTGATGTTAACTGACGAGGTGGTCGAACGTGGCGTCACGCTGCACGTGGATTGGCAACTGGCTCTCAAGTGAGGTTGCCGGAACACACCGATAGGTGCTTGGCGACAGAATCTTAACTTGAGGATGACCACTAGAAAACGCCCTATATATCTCCAAGTTTTGGTTTCATGACAATGTTTTGCTTTATCAAAAGCTCGGGTCGCAATTCGACATCCAAATGTATAAGTTTAAATGAATTTATAAAATTATAACGCCCACACAATCACTTAGATATTTCTGACCCCTAAATAGGACTCCCCTGTATCTAGGGTATCAGATATTACGCGGATCGGGGATCCACAACACCCAGACACACATTTTTGTGCACAAATATTTGTACTGTAGCAGGAATCGAACCCACCTCACACTTCGCAGTCAGCCAACATACACAACATAACATTTACATACATAATCCGGTCTCCGCTTATGCCGATAATGATGTTTGTTGCAGAAGCGATATCATCGACTGTCGGGACGAAGATCAGGTAAGTGACAAGTTGACACTTGCATATAAAGTCGTGCAAGAAGCCGTTTGCTACAGTAAAAACCAGGCGCCCTGTCGCTCTTCCGTTTAGTCGGGCTCGTGGTCTAGAGAAACGACTATTAATTATGAGCCGTAAAGGGCCTATTTTGAGCTGAATGGGAACAAATATTTACACAGACCATTAAAATAAATTGTGGCCGGCTTTTGTCGACAGCTGTCCGCGTAAAAACTTGTTGAGATCGGGACTTGTGGAAAAAATCAAGAAAGTCGAGAATAAAGCCGTTTGGTCAGTCCCCACTGTTCGATAAATCTAGTACTTGATGAGGGACTGAAATTTGTTAGCAGTTTTTCTGGTGCTGCTCTATGTTAATAACGGTATTTGTTTCCTTTACCTTCATATTCAAGAAATACCTAAGTCAAAGGTAAAAACAAGTTAAAAATTCGCCTAAAATCTCCGAGGTTATATATTTACAAAAATCAGCTCGAAGGCCCTCTGTATAGTGTATGTTTTAATTAATTTATAACACTAAACATATTGTTTTGTTTGCAAAATAGGATAAACACGGTTATGACCACTGAAAATAGGGCACTTTGTATATAATATTTTCGGTAAGAATGTTATTTTTTCGATTATTTCTTTCACTTGTTATAATATATTAAAATAAATGTAGGTGAGTTCCTATTAAGATTGCAGTAACTGAAAAACAAATTGTAGTTAAGCTCACCTTGAAATAGTCAATAAGAGACAATAGACTTCATTTATTTATAACAACAAACATAGTAAGTACATAATAATTATGTACTTAGTTAAGTACATACATATTTTGTTTTATTTGCCCGTTATGGCACTAACTTGACATAAAGCTGATTTTTTCAAAGCACTGCTCATTCAGTTAATATGTCAATACAATTTATTCAACAGACATTGTGATCGCTTTAAAACGTCAAACTTAAAACTAGCTACGCCTGTTCCAACCTCCATACGCCGGCAAAAGAACAGGCAAGAAACGCTTGGCAGGTAATTTTTTTGGTGCGTTCACATTGATAATTTTATTCTTATACATATAATTGATTGAATTGGAGCAAGTTCACTACAATCTTAAGCTTTTCTGTCATCTTTAAAGTCCGATATTTTATAATAAGCTTTAGTAATAAGATTTCGTTCTTTATTTCTGATGCATCTTACGCCCGAAATTAATAATCAATCCGCGGTTTGGGATCGATATGTCATCATGTCATAATATGTCATTTTAGTACAAGTATGGCAAGCTTTACTGACATATCGCTCCAAAACCGCGGTTATCGGATCAAGATCGACTTACTACTCATTTCTATTTGAACTTACTACTACTTGATAGATGTTCTAGGAAAAGTTTAACGTAAGCGCTTATTAAATGAGATACAACAACACAAAAGACTGTGTTCAAAAGTGAAACGTAGTGGAGGCTCTCGCGCACTGGATAAGGCTCTACTGCGGGAGCACTGAACTGACTCGTGGCTGGTATCCTTGAATCGGGTCTGCGCCCGCGCCGGTGGGAGAAGCGCGCCGGACAGGGACGGCGATAGCCCACGTTGCTGGCATTTCAAAACGGTGACGTCACGGCCAAAGAGGCTTTAGCGCAGAAGGGGCGGCTGAGTCATTTATTAGTTACTAGCTGTTCACAGCAGTTTCACACGCGTGGATTACAAAAGTATCCTATGATTTTCACCAGGTTCAAATTACTAAAATAAAAGTTGTTCAAGTTACTCTTTATAATATTAGCTTTCTGCGAATGGAAGTCTCATCGAAATTGGTCTAGTCGTTTCACAGATTAGCCGGAACAAAAATACACAAGAAAAAAAATACATATATATTTTTTTTTAATGAAAAAAAGCAAAATAAAAACAAAAAAAAAGCGAAAAAAATAGCTGAAAAGCTGATGGATTACAATCTGACACTTCAATTTTATTTATTTGTATAAATGATTATTATAAAAATCTCGTTTCAGTGTTTGTTATCGAACTCCTCCGAAACGGCTTAACCAATTTTCTTGAAATTTTCTGTGTATATTTCTATTCTCAGACCTGGTAGGTAGAATACAAAAACAAGTATCTATTTTTATACCCCTAGGTGATTACGGTCTTCTTGTCCAGATTTTTTTTTATTTTTTACCATCGGTCCCGGTTGTTGTCTTAAGGTAGCAGTCGCCTCGATCCACCAACCCACACAGGGCCCGCGTGATGGCTCAATCTCTCTCTCTGAGAGAAAATCTGTGTCCCAGCAGTGGGAATGTAGTAGGCTGATTTTCGAAATGCTGTTAAACGATTATGAAAATTAGTAACTTAATATCTCACGATGTATTTTGTATTTTGAAGTGTTCGACTGTTTAAAACTCAGGACGGCACTGAACTGTGAAAAAACGTATACGTAGTAGTTAAAATAGCAATTGATCAATCAACTGCAAAAAGTTAAGCGAAAAAACAACAACAAAATCCGTTAAGTACAAAACCGTTACCTATTTAACGAGCACCTCACTATCGCCTTAATCTTTGAAAAGGTTCGCATCCATTCAGTGTTCATCTCTGTCTTCCACGACGGACAATCTGATACAATGTTTTTTTCAACATAACCCACCGAAAGTAGAAACCGCCACCTCCAAATCAAATTGACTATTCGACTCTACTTCTCAATTCCGTAGCGCTCTAATGACATAAAAATACAACAATGCAATATCGACGTAAAAAGTTGAAGCTTTACGCGAAGAGGCTTCAACTTTGAAGTAGGTTTTCTTAACTTAGCAGGGTTGTATGGACGTGGAAATGGTACCTGGGGCTTGGAACTGCCTTGCATGCACGTCAGTAGCATTAATGACTGCGGCCACCTCGGTACTACTCGGTTGCGGTGGCCCCCGCGCTAAATAGTCACACAGCGATGCTGTGGTTCTCGTGATTTTGAAGACTGTGTTTTGATCTCAGCTAGATAGTGTGTAAACCTTGATTTTTAGTTTTTGTTTTAATTCATTTGTTAACGCGCGCAACTTTCCAAGTCCCGAGAAGCCGGTTTTGTTTTCTTTTTTTTTCGGCGAGATCCCCGATGGCCAGTTGCGGTAATTTTTGCTATTGTTTTTGTTTATGAATGTTGCCTTTGTTATGGAAGTCTTCTTTTTGCTACATTTTGTTTTCGTGTTAAGGAATTAAACCTACATACTCCATTCTGCCATGTACAAAACTTTTTGGAGAGTTAGACGACAACTGTAGAGCAACTTGCGGGTTACTAACTTTGGGATGCGTTTTTAATTTTACTACGTACAGTTTCTTCATAATATTTTGCGGCTATTGAATCAGATAAAGTAATAATAAAATTACAATTAAGAACAAAAATTGCTTTAGTACTTAGAGACTACATCTTGCGTCTTTCGTCACGGCATGTTTATTGACAGAAGCCATCTATTTCTCGAAAAACTTGTGTCTATTCATTACTAACAAAAACAGGGAAGGCTATCTGGAACAATTCTTTCAAAAACGTGATATTTTTACTTATGTACATTTCCATACATTGTAATTCTAAAAGCGATAATGTTGGTGGATTAATAACCATAACTTGTTTGTTAAAATGTACGAGTGCAGGAAATTAATAATAAATAATAATAATAAATATCGGAGGACACAAATTGACACAAATTGATCTAGCCCCAAATTAAGCTCGAAACTTGTGTTATGGGTACTAGACAACGATATACATACTTATATAGAGAAATAATTACTTATGTAGATAGAAATATCCAAGAATCAGGTACAAATATTCGTGCTCATCACAATTGAAACAACGCTGTTATAAGTGACATTTATAGCTGTCTCAAAAAGCCCTGGTTAAAAGTAAGTAAAAGAGGGGATATCGTGCCCGGCTTGTAGGTTAAGTATATCATTTCGTCATCTTCCTTTAAAACTTAAATCCTTAATACTCAAAATGTCAAGCGTGTGAAGAAACAAATATAAAAAAAAACAGTTGATTGCTAGTGGCCTGACTAAGCAATTACTTGTAAAGAGCATTGTACTTGCTCTAAGATTCCTGTCATCTGTAGAAAATATACATAACGATGATGGCTCAGTGGTAGTGACGTCGGCTTGCGATCCGTAGGACGTGGGTTCGAATCCTACAATGAGCTTGAGCTTTCGGTGAAGGAAAACATCGTGATGAAACCATAGCTTGGTGGTAGGGTATTTTCTAGTACTCGTCTGGCTAGCTACCACCTTCTTGTTAAGAATCTGTCGCCAAGCACCTATCGGTGTGTTCCGGCAGCCTCACTTGACAGCCAGTTCCCAGTCCAGGTGTAGCGTGGCGCCACCTTCGACCACATCGTCACTTAACATCAGGTGACTTGTGGTCAAACGCTACCCTGTAATTAGTAAAAAAAAAAAAAAAAAATGTGTCAACGCGTAGTAGTGTGTAAGCTTAGCTCATAGCCGATTTGCCCTGCCCTACTGGAGATAGAAATTTCACGTATTCTCCATAGAAGTAGGGAATGTCAAATTTCTAGTAGGGCAAATCGTGGATAGATCGGTTGTTGAAGCGGCCTTTAGTAAGCTTCAGCAATTATCCTGACAGTCGTAAATACTAGTACCCATCCACCCTTTCTGTTCGCCCCAAGGCAATTTTTTTACATATTTTACATAAAAAATGTGTATTTATATATGTTAGATTGAATGACAGCGGCATGCGTTCAATTGAAAAGTAATTGCGCTGTGACAAATTCAAATTTCAATGACCGACACCATTTTGGAGTTTAATTTTTATGTTAGACATTCTTGACAATGTATATTGGAACTAGTTTCAAGGGAAATAGATATTTTATATATATTATAGATATAGATATAGTATTTAGAAAAGAGCAGGTCCATTGCCTGAAGGTAAATGACACTTCAGCCTTGAACAGACCAATCTAAACCTTAAACCGCGAGTCGAAACAATCCATTTTAGCCTGGCTCCTGAGATCTGGCTGGACCTTTTGTTCCAAACCGGTGAGGAACCCAGTTGTACAGTCAAAGACAAAAGTCGCTGAATAATATACAACTTTGCAATTACGTTCAACATCTCAATCCCTGAAGTTTGACCAAACCATCGCTTAACATGAGTAGTGCCATTCTGATTCACTCGGAAAGTTTCCGTGTCGGATTCGACGTTACTTTCGCTTCACAGAAACGTTTTCCGAGAGCAAATAGGTGGCGGAAACTTTTCCGTGATTGAGCAGCTGGTTTGTTAAATAAAATATTAGTTTCCAAATTCAGACTAACGAATCGAGTCTACAAAAGTTTGAAGGTGTTTTTTTTCCGAATCCGTGGTCGGAAGAGTTTCCGAGTGAATTAGAATCGCACTGCGCAGGCGTGTTGTGATGTGGTCAAACGCTACGTTTTAAGCTGTGAAGAAAAATCAAACGTTACTGCGCTTCTAGCCAAGATGCATTCTGCAATCGTTGACGCTAATAGAAAACAAGAAAAAAGTATTGGTTTCACATATTTCTGACCACGTGACTTAGCGTTGAAATATGTCAAACCAATACTTTTTTCTTGTTTTCTACTAGCGCCAACGATTGCAGAATGCATCTTGGCTAGGGGCCCTGATCTAAAACACAATGGTAAAATCGAGCTACTATCATCTATGTACTTGTTTTCTTTTTTTGTATACGTATTTTAATGTCTTTTTTTTCGGTCGTAGCTGAAAATCAGCGCTGTTGATTCGTCCATAGCATATTTTGAGCCAAGTAATTTTTGGGAGGTACTGTACATACACAGCAGCAGTGTTCGCACCATCATATAATATTAATGGCTTAAGTATAACGTTACTGTTTTTTGTGCGTTACTGTATCTTGTTATTGTGTTAAGTTTTCTCAAATACAGTCTCTCTCTCTCTCTCTCTCTCTCTCTCTCTCTTTTGTCACTGACTGTACTTACCCGGGCCGGAACCAGCCCTCAGCTTAGAAACAATATTTCGACTGTTATATATTACACCCTTGTATTTCACCGTGCATTTCTTGCACGTCCGGTCATTTTAAGTTCACGAAAACGTTTTATGGCTTTTAACACCCTTCAACAAAGGGTCTGAATTATAAGAACTGGTCCTTTGTTCGGGGTATTACCACAGATTACATTTAAGTTGCTAAGTGTTACCTTTAATAGTAAAAGCACTGATAAGTGTCCTCTTCCCTCTAATATGGTTGAGGAGAGCGATGGCTGGCACATGCGTCAACTCGTGAACGGGTGCTGCTTGTGTGGTCTGGTCTGCTTTGGTTGTGATCCCGCAACCCGTTAATATTCATGTTTCAATATCCCAATGTGCACAAACAACCAAGAGAAATCTTAATAGTATAGCTTATTATAAAATATCGGACTATTTAGATGACAAAAAAAGCTTGGGATTTTAGTGAACTTGCTCTAATTCAATCAATTAGTAATAAGAATAAAGTTGTCAATATGATCGCGACAAAAAAATTACCTGCCGGGCGTTTCTAGCTTGTTCTTTTGCCGGCGTAAGGTTAAGTTTGACGTTTTAAAGTGATCACAATGTATCCTATTTAATAAATAACTATTGTGACAGTAATAAACACGATCAAACTCTATCTTGTGGAAAAACGCTACCCTATAAGAAGTTGATAAAAATCGGATAAAAGTAACTTATTTTTCAATACTGAGCCCGGTCTTCGGCTCTTCTCATCCAACTACTGCCAGCCTCGGCGAAGTCGTCACTCCTCCTAGTCTCAGGGCGTCCTACACTACGTTTGCCAAGTCACGGTCTCCACTCAAGAACACGTCTACCCCAACGGTTATCGGTTCTGCGGCTAATATGACCAGCTCACTGCCACTTCAGCGTGCTAATTCTGTGAGCTATGGCGTACCTTGGAAGAGGCCTATGTCCAGCAGTGGACTGTTGCAGGCTGATGATGATGATGATGATTTTCCAATACTTGTGTTATATACCCAAGTATTAAACTCTTTAACGTGTTGTGGTAATAACAAGTCTTTGTTATTTACAGATCCAAAAAAAAAATTGTTGTAGTTTCAAAAAAACGGGGCACTTAGCACATATTGTAAAATTGAAATTATATAGATGTGAAAGTTTGTATGTATGGATGAATGGATGGATGGATGTATGTTTGTTACTCTTTCACGCAAAAACTACTCAACTGATCTAAATGGATTTTGGAATGGAGATAGCTTATTAAATGGATTAACACAGGCTACTTTTTATCCCGGAAAAAGGTTTTTGCGGGATAACGGGAACTGAAGACACGGGTGAAACCGCGGGCCGCTGCTAGTTGTAAATATATTTTTAGATGTTTTTTTCTCTTGAAGGACCTCTATATAAGCATGTATATCGTTGTCTAGTACTCATAACACAAGTTTCGAGCTTAATTTGGGGCTAGGTCAATTTGTGTGCAGTGGTCCCCCGAATTTTATTTATTTATTTATGTCTCACGTAGATTATTAACAGTTATTGTAGCTTTATTTTTATCATCGCAATTACATTGACAGATGGTTGTAATCAACCCCAAAAAGAAATATTGACAATATCGACATAGTTGACGACCGATGTGGTGCAATGGGCGAATAGCCGACTGCGAAACGTGAGGTCGCGGGTTCGATTCTCGCAAGAGGACAAATATTTGTGCATTGAAAAAAAAAACGCAAGTATTTGTTCTGTGTCTGGGTGTTGTGGATCCCCGATCCGCGTAGTTTCTGATACCTTAGATACAGGGAATCCTAGTTAGGGGTCAGAGCTATGTATGTGATTGTGCATGCATTATTATTATTATTATTATTAGTTCTTATTGTACTATGATACCTATCGATTCGCGTCATTTGTACGCATACACTTTCTATAGAACGTAAAGTCCCAGACGGAAGCATTTTAAATGTAATAAATTAAGTTTTATACAGTTCAAATTTAGGAACTGCTAGATCTAGCTTATGATATCTTTATGTAAATCCTATCAAATAAATACTCGCGGATTCATACCTCTCACTTTTCGTATGACTTTCAATATCGTAGCGTTACGTCGGAAGTATCGGTATGGTAGCAGCCTTACCCCGCAGGGGGTACCCCCCGTACCTTTATTACAGACTTTGATAATATATAATTTACAAAAAATTACTGACTTAGGGAGTCCACACGTGACCAGAATGCTGGCCTATATTTTGGACAAAGAATAAGCCTCGCTATTCAGCGAGGCAATGCCGCCAGCATTCTGGGCACGTTGCCAGACATCAAGGATCGTTTGAACTATCTATAGACCTTCGTTACTTAGTTCAAACGATCCAAAATATGTGCCTATATATACGTATATTTACAAAAACTATAAAAGATTTCATTTCATCCAAACATTTTTTTTCCAGCGCGCCTTAACGATACTTGGAGGGTCTAGAATCAATAGTCAACAGTCAATTTTTATTACCTCCTTACGCCGGCAAAAGAACAGGCAAGGAACACCCGGCAGGTAATTTTTTGGCGCGATCACATTGACAATTTTATTCTTATTACTAATTGATTGAATTGGAGCAAGTTCACTAAAATCCCAAGTTTTTTTTTGTCATCTAATGGTAATACAGGTTATTTTAAATCCTTTTTATCGTATTCCAAGAAAGTTTTCGAGTTTCTTTTTGTATTTAGGCAGTAGGCAGTACGTGTTCACGAAAACTTATTAACTATCACTCGAAGAATGTGTTTCTTCGAGTGATACTGGTGGTTAGATAAATATCGCATAGACTGTCAAATTCAATAAAAATTTCGACCAATTCTCGCATGTGATAAAATCTATGACACCGCGGGAATTGGGCCTTTCATCCAGATCCGTTTCGTAGTTTTTGCGTGAATGGGTAACAAACATCCATACATCCATGCTTACAAACCTTCACGTTTATAATATTAGTAGGATTAATCAAATAACATTGTATCTAGTGATTGTAGTGAACCATAAAGTTCGTTGTGGTCATAGGAATTAGCGCTACAAAAGTAAGCAGTCTCTTAATCTGAACCTAAAACTATTAGCAATTAAAATGGCAGCTTCCTAATGAATTAACAAAAGAGAAAGGTCTCAATAGCAACGGGTTTCTCCCAGTGGAAAGTGTAGAGGACCTTATGTACCTGTACCTACCATTAGGCACAAATCGTTCCGATAAATGCAAACGAAAAATATATTAACTAACTAACTCCGATGGCTCAGCGACCCACAGTGTGTCTTGGCCTCCGAAACGAGAGAGCGCCACTCTTCTCTATCTTGAGCGATTTCAGCTGAAAAATATGTTGATGTGCCATAAAAATCCGTTCAGTAACGCTCTTTACCGATGGAGATGGTAGCGATTTTAGCTTACGAATAGTTTAATTTGACGTTTTGACATTTCCATTGCCGCCAAAAAATAGACATTAACATTTTGATACAAATTTCACAGTTGACAATAAAATGACAAGTAGCCATAGACAACTCACGTAAAATTTTCGTTTCACTTACGGACAGTTAAAATGCGTACCACAATCAGTAAAAGAAACTAACGTGTCGGCTTTTTTGGCGGCAATCGAATTGTCAACGTGATAATTTTGTTTGTATTTCCAAAACTTGTGTTTCTTCGAGTGATAATGTGTAATATTGGTGGATTATTAACCATTTTGTGTTCGTTAATGTGTACGAGTGTGGGAAATTGAAATAAAGTTGTGAAAGTGACTTTTCGAGTTGCTCCAAAAAAGTCCGTGTAAAGTTTAAGTAAAGCGCCACTACTTTACTTAAACAATATCCTCATCCCATCATCTCATCGTCATCATCATCATCATTTAAACTTGATTCAACTCTCTGAGTTTGAAATATTTAATACTTGACACTGGCAAATACACTAATCGTGTGACGCCATAACAAAACAAAAAAAAAAAAAAAACTAACGTGTCATTTACGAGTCGTAATGTTTTAATGAGTTACCGAAAAAAGGTACATCTATATCTAATATATAAAATTCTCGTGTCGCGGTGTTTGTGGTTAAACTCCTCCGAAACGGCTTTCCTGATTCTAATGAAATTTTGTGTGCATATTGGGTAGGTCTGAGAATCGGACAGCATCTATTTTTCATCCCCCTAAATGTTAAGGGTAATCCACCCCTAAATATTTTTTTTCAATTTTAGACAATAAAAAATTATTTTTTTTAAGACACAGTATTAGTAAATACATATATACCTAACCCTGAATTTTCAACCCTTTACAAGCTACCCCTATTTTACCATCGCGATTTTTATTTTTAATAATTTCTTAATTGGTAGGTAGCTTTGGACCAGGAAACGGACATAGAATAATTTTAATCCCGGGAAAGGTTCCTACGGGATAACGGGAAGATGCGGGCGCAGCTAGTTGTTTATAAGACCGGCCCTAAGAGTTCCATTTTTCCCTTCGAGTTACGGAACCCAACAAAATGAAATTTTATAAAAAGTATTCGTTTAATTAATTTGCGATGAAAGTGAAGTGAAGTGGAAATATCTCTTCCAGTTTTATTGGCGTATGTATCATGTTCACAGAGGTTCTTTTTATTGTAAATACATATATATCATATGTTGTAACCTTAAACTCCATCCGTGAAATTGAAGCTTAATTAAGCCCATTCATCCATGCATGGTCCCGGGACCACGCAAAGGCTTCGCTGGCATATGTAGACATTATATTCACTGAAGTGGTTACACAGAATCATTGGAGCCATCTTGTAAAATGTCGCTATGAAAATGAAGACTTTGAGTGCAGGAGGTCCGTTCCATAACCTTATTTTATAAATCAACGAAGAAAGATGAGGGGGTTCTCTAGTCGACATGCATATTATTGTTTTTTTGCTTAACTTTTCTGAGAATGGTCTGATTTTGCTGATTCTTTTTAAAACACTTTTATTAGCTTGACTTGTAACTAACTAACTAACAACGTTTTAAAGTGATCACAATGTATCCTATTGAATAAACATATTTTTGATTTTGATTTGATTTTGACAATGTAATCAAATCTTAGAAGTCAATTGTCACCTACTTCTAATTGTCATATCGACTTGAAACTTTGTATGCGTTTGTAATCTCGGTGACAATGCAATAATTTGGTGTCATCGACCTGATCTGATGATGCAGCCGGAAGGTGGGTAGGGTATCTCTGCAGTGGCTACTAGTAAACCCCTCGTGTTTGGACTCATATGATTCGTCTTGATGAGTCTAATAGATTGAACTTGGTAACAAAAGACTAAAAAGTAAAAAAAATATATAGTTTAAAAAAACTAAAAAAAAAACACTTTGTAAAATATAAAATAATAAAATTGACTTGTATTAGTTACGATATAATGGTTAATTCAAAAAGTGTGGAGCGGGTTAAAAAAAGTACACTCAATTAAAAACCTTCGACCACATATCACGTGACTTGTGATCAAAGACCCTGTAAGACGATAAAAAAATTCGTGGAAAAAATTACATTTTCGTATGCACGCACGCTGCGCTGCTCTCGTTTTACGTTTTAAGGTTCCGTACATCTGAATTCCGATAAAAAAACGGAACCCTTGCTCATTCTCGCACGGAGAAAAAAGTCCTTCCGAAATGCTATTTTCCTTCTGTTCAATAATTTATTTCGGGCATATAACTCACCACTGAGCCATCATCGCTATACTAACCGGTTTATTACGTAAATTGCTGTTTTAATATGTAAAACTCGCATATTGCAGCTCTCACAGTGATCGATACTAAAAACAATGTCACCAACAACAATGACATGATTGTAATTTATTAAAAACTTTGTTCACTTATATTTTAGCTTAAAATTAAGAAGTTAAATTTTTAACAATACAAAAACCGACTTCACGTTTCCTTCGGTTTCTATAAAATATTCAATAATAAATGTAATTTAAAAAAATAAGGAGGTTGGAACTAGGTTGTAGTTGACGTTTTAAAGTGATCACAATGTATCCTATAGAATATTTTTTTATTGAATTTTGAATTTGAATTAGAAGCAACCGCGGGGCACGGCCAGTTCAATATACCTACTACGGCAAATCCCGTCCGTTTAGTCACAGCTAACTAAAAACATCATGCAACAATAACTCACCTTAGAGTGATTTCAGACTAGCGTTTTTTTTCTACGCGCGCTTCAAAAACGCGTGTACGGGATTATTCCGGCGCGTTCGCACGAACTCGTGTTTGTAAAGCCGTCGTCAACGCTCGTACGAGTTGCCCGTAGGGATTGCAATCCCCCGAACCCGCATCTTTGAAAATATGCTATTAAATCAAATTGAACCTAAAGATTTTTGTGTAAAAAGTAAAAATGAACTTTTACTAAACATTAGGTAGGCTCAATTTGATTTTATAGCATAATTTCAAAGACGCGGGATCCCGCGTGCTGTTCTAGATTGCAATCCCTACTTGCACGATTGGCAATAGAGCGCCTATACGCGCCTGCACGCGCTTTTCAAGTCAAGCTTATACGCGCGTCAAAATCGCTAGTTTGAAAGAACCCTTACGTTTTGCATGTGTCCGGCTAGCGGTACTTTATCGTTTGGCGGCTTGTCTGTATAGGAGTAAAGGTCATTATACACATAAGCTGTAAGGTCCATTTATATATTTCTAATCCTGCCCTGCTCTGCTGGAGTGGGCCCGTGCTTGCCTAGTCGACGTATTTATGAGGTTAGGCAGATAATTGGGGCAAATTTCAACCATTTTTTTCTGCTGTTATTCATAATTTTCTTTTATTTAAGAGCAGAGCTCTTCGGTGGAGTACTTTCCATCCCGTTCTGTTCTCGGCCATCCTTTTGACCTCATGGTACGACATGACGTCAATCCTTTCTTTAACTTGGTCTATCTAGTGTTCTTTTGCTGTTTTTATAATTTAAAAATTTTAATTTTCGTGATACACAGGGGGAATTAGAAAATATAGTGCAAAAAATGCCCATTTGTTTAAGGTACGTATTTCAAGCGATTTGTTCGGTTTGAGGCAGTTCGCTTTTTCAGTTTGAGGCACTCTTTTTGTCACTTTCGGAGTGACGCTGTTAATATCAGGGCCAAAACAATAAAGGAGCTTGCTATTAGAAATAGATTTTTTGGAATTAGACCAGTTCTTTAGGTTACTCTACATTCCAACAAAGAAACAAATATTACCTCATTATTATAATACTAAAGGCTGATGATGACCATGATTTATAATACTAGGTCCGCCCCGTGGCTTCACCAGCGTGGACTACACTTTATCGCGATAAAAAGTATGTCCTTTTCCAGGGTTCAAACTATCTCCAAACCAATTATTATCAAGATAGGCTTAGTCGTGAAAAGATAACAAACATCCATCCATCCATCCTCGCAAAAGTTTACATCCTAGGATAGTATCCTATTATAAACGTGAAAGTTTGTGAGTATGGATGGATGGATGTATGTTATTCCTTCACGCAAAAAGTACTGAACGTATCTGAATTAAATTTTGAATGGACATAGCTCATACCCTGGACATAGGCAACTTTTTATCCCAGACAAAGGTTCCTGCGGGACAACGGGAAGACGCGGGTGAAACCGCGGGGTGCAACTACTTTATAATATTAGTAGGATAAGAATAGACATACCTACGCATATAATTATACGTTCAACATTAAATACCTTCAACACGCCGTTGTAGTATAAATGCACAATGACTTCTACGATAATGCCGGAGCATACTGAAGATGCGACATTGTGATGCGCAAGAACCTGTTCCTGTCCCTCTCTGTCAAGGTCGAGACGAGCAGGACAGGTGACTGGATGCCTATGCATAAATAGGCAACGTGGGAAAATAGCGTGGGGCATACTGTATGCCTGACCATGTTTTTTTAACTCACGGGACATCTAAATATATATAACTCAAAGGTGACTGACTGCCATAGTGATCTATCAACGCACAGTCCAAACCACTGGACGGATCGGGCTGAAATTTGGCATGCAGGTCGGTGTTATGACGTAGGCATCTGCTAAGAAAGGATTTTGATTAATTCAACCCTCAAAGGGATAAAATAGGGGATGAAACTTTGTCAATTTTAAACCGATCGGGCTGAGACTTTGCATACATAAAGCTCTAGCCCACGGGACAGGTGCCCGGGGAAAGGGACAGTCCTGTTCAAAACGGGACGTATGGTCACTTCTGGCATAGCGTAGGTGGTTCGGATGTATGGAATGTAAGCCCCCTGTGAAAAATAAACAAACTAATTATTGCTAGCTGCCAGGCTGTATTGGCTGTTTCTACAAACACAGTGCTCAGCGGAAAAGTGGCTCTAAGATTAAAATGTGACTGAGATGTTGATGAAAGTTGGTATGCACTGAGAAAAAAAATCTGACCTTCCTTCTGAGTCTTTACCTTCCAAGACCGACCTTCCTTATTTTACCTTAGTTTTCCTTCTGAATCACAAGCCCTTCCATTTTAACTCAGAAGGAAAACGGTATTTCGGAAAGTCTTTTTTCTCCGTGTGTACAGTAAATATTATTTTTAAATAGAAGATTTCTATGCCACATTATACAGGGCACGGTAAAATGGCGCAGTTCACTAGTTAACTTCATTTCTCTTTTGCTTATCCAATATCCCAAACATACCTATGATGGTGCAACGATAAAATTCCAAAACAATATATTAAACCGTTTCTTATTATTAAAATAAAACGTTTACGCAATAATCTCGCGAATCTCTCACAACACAACTCGATCTGACTATGATATAACTTATCGATTAAACAATTAAACCATTAAACTTGTGTCCGTTATCACCAGTGATTCGTCAAGTCGTCCTTGTGTCGAATAATTTGATTGCTTCCTTTTAGAAGAGGACTGGGTTGGAGCGCTGCTCTCAATTTGAGAAAAAAAATTAGTCACCAATCTCTAGGTAGCAACTTACACTGAAATAACCAGTCTAACCACGGTTTGTTTTACTAGAGATATAAATTGGACATTACTTTTGTGAAGCACTCGGTGAAGGAAACACCTTGATGAAAGATGAAACCAGCTTGGTGGTAGGAGATTTTGAGCCCACGTCATAACATCTACCTGCATGCCGAATTTCAGCCCGATCCGTCCAGTGGTTTGGGCTGTGCGTTGATAGATCACTATGTCAGTCAGTCACCTTTGAGTTATATATATTTAGATGGCTGGTATGACGCTCAAGTGTTAACCAATACTTGAGTAGCGATTAAGTGACATATTTGTATGAAATGACAGACTCAATTTACCGCTTGAGCGCCATTCTATAATACCAGCCTATAAGTATGTACATGTGTATGTACATCTACCTGAAGCTCTATATAGAAAGGACGGTCACGGGAAATGCACACAGTAATCGTTCATGGTGGGCCATCTGTGAAGCGAACTACTTGCTTAAGAAATGTGACTCAGTGGTTAAATTATGCCAGTGACAGGTCCCAGGGCTTGTTCCACTAACAATTGCATGTCACTATCATTAGTTCTGTTGTGACTAAGGCTGGGTTCCACCATCCACAGTCAAAGTTATCGTTAAAATTAACTGTAGCTTTATGATCAAAGCGTTCTTATTTGGGACGACCGAGGCAGTGGATGCGGGCCCGTTATTTTTATAGGCATAGATTTGACCCCAGTCTCACCTGATGAGGTCGACGATGGAGCATGCTTGTCTGGAAGATACTTATTTAATCTCACCATGAATGTTGCCATACTATACTTACAGGAAACAAAGATGCTGGCACGGTGTCGCCATTCGCGTTATAAAAGTGGAAGGGAAAGGGATTGGGGAAATGGCAACCATGTATGGATGTTGTGATGTCCTACGTTTTGGAGTCTTGAATTGGTGGATGACCTGCGTGAACTCCAGACTCTGAACTAGGCTTAAATCGCTCAGGATAGAGGGGAGTGGCGCTCTCTCGTTTCGGAGGCCAAGACACGATTGGTGTCACTGAGCCATCAGAGTCGGTTGGTAGTTTAACCTTAATCGCGGATTGTAACTAGAGCTTGTTGCACCATCAACGAGTACATGGCAGCTTTTTGACTGGAGCTCCGGTCAGAATTTGGCAGTTAGGGTCACCATTCATTTATGGCGTTATTTTAACCATTGTAAGTTGATGCAACAATTTTTTGCTTAACTGAAGGTTTAACTGCAGACTTGATGCTAGTTAAATTTAACTATGGATCGTGCAACCCAACCTCAGTATACTCTATTGTTTAGTCCTATAGTTATAGCAAATAAATCATTTCCTTTATTTTACTGAATCATCCATTAGTGCCCTTGTGTACTTACTCTTTTTCAACAGTTTTATGTGATGCTAGATATTCTATATTTTATGATTTTGCTCTTTGTTTAAAATAGATTTCTTTTTACTTCGAAAATGTAGCAAGACACTCCGTAGGTAAAATAAATCACTTATCTGCGTTTAGTTTCTTGGAATAACTGTGCATATTCACAATAATGATGACCCAGCACTAATTTATTCATCAAATGCACTAACAATTTTTAATTATCATCAATTTACTGTCTAGATAATTCTTTGAATTAACAAAATTACATCATCGTATTCAAACCTATTTCGTATAATTATACACATAGTTAAGGAACTAACTCTAAGTGAGACTGACAAAACACATCGTTATATGCTTGGCGACAGATGTTGATGTGGACGGCTGACCGTGCGACGACCACTCGGCTTCCCATGTATTATGCTCTCTTTGAAGGAACTACTGAGACTTTTTGGCAGTTCCATCTTATGAACTAAAAGCGCTGTCATGAGTAAAATTGTTTGACAATATTATTTTCATCTCAAAATTGCTTTCGCACACATCGCTGCATGAATATTAACATGGGTTTAAGTAAATAAGCTAACACAGCACAGCCTTCTCTGTTATTAATCCATTACAAAATAATTGTACATAATTTCTACATTTTGAATGCAGGGGGCGTGACAGTTGCCTAATAACAGTAATAAATCAAAATGCAATTTAGCACATAATGTATAATTAATTTAGCCGTAGAAGCAAAAAGACTAAAATCGAAACCCACCGCTCCAGCAACTTGACAAGAGTCGGACGGACGTATGTAAATTGTGAATGACAAGTTTTTTGAGCAGCCATAACCTATTTATAAAAGCAGTATTTTCTGTTCGCTGTTTCATAGTTATTTTATTCCTTCAAAACGAGTATGACATAAATATAGTAGACTAGTTGCGCCCCGTGGTTTCACCTGCGTCTTCCCGTTATCCCGCAAGAAGCCTTTTCCAGGACAAACAGTAAGTAGCCTATGTGTTAATCCAGGGTATAAGCTATCTCCACTCCAAATTTCATTCAGATCCATTTGGTAGTTTTTGCGTGAAAGAGTAACAAACATCCATCCATCCTTACTCAGAAACTTTCACGTTTATAATATTAGTAGGATCTCAAACTAATGCACGGGTCTAAGTCTTGATTTCTTACAAAAATCTCATGCCTAGAAAAAATGCACTTTCAGTTTTTGCCTACTTTCTGGTGGGTTATTCAATAAAAATCTCTTATAAACTCTTTTATAGCTCACCTGTAAACGTAGCCCTGACACAACGCATAATATGAACCAAAAAAAAATTCCTCGTCATGCCATGACTCAGAAATTTGTCCCGGTGAGTACAGACCCTGATTCTGTAACGTTAAACAATGCGGACAAAAAGCAAGGATTACCCGGGCCGACTGGCATCACCCGAAGTATGTAAATTTAATATTTTTATGCAAGTGCAATGCAATTGCGAGCGATAAACGCTCTTACCGGTTCAGTTATTTTATGAAAATCATGTAACGATGGGTATCTATTATAATGTTATCTACATTGGCAGCATAAGTTAAAATTTAATTAACTTTAATAAGTCTTAGGAAATGCATCTTTCTATTTGCATTTTTATATTAAAACTAGCTTTTCCCTGCGGTTTCAACCGCGTGGGCTACAGCTTTATGCATGCAAAGTCTCAGCCCGATCGGTTTCAAATTGACAAAGTTTCATACAAACTTTCATCCCCTATTTTATCCCCTTGGGGGTAGAATTAATCAAAATCCTTTCTTAGCGGATGCCTACGTCATGACATCTACCTGCATGCCAAATTTCAGCCCGATCCGTCCAGTGGTTTGGGCTGTGCGTTGATAGATCACTATGTCAGTCAGTCAGTCACCTTTGAGTTATATATTTTTTAGTTACTATTTACAGGGTAGCGTTTGACCACAAGTCGCCTGATGTTAAGTGACGATGCGGTCGAAGATGGCGTCACGCTACACCTGGACTGGGAACTGGCTCTCAAGTGAGGCTGCCGGAACACACCGATAGGTTTGGCGAAAGATTCTTAACGAGAGGGTGGTAGCTAGCCAGGCGAGTACTAGAAAATACCCTACCATAAAGCTATGGTTTCATCACGATGTTTTCGAACCCACGTCCTACGGATCGCAAGCCGACGTCACTAGCCATCATCGCTATGAATTTTATAAACGTGAATGTTTGTGAGTATGGATGGATGGATGGATAGATGTTTGTTACTCTTTCACGCAAAAAACTACAGAATGGATCTGAATGAAATGTGGAATGGAGATAGCTTATACCCTGGATAACACATAGGCTACTTTTATCCCGGAAAAAGCTTGGGGTTTTTTAATAAATAACCATTGACTCTATTGACTGTAAAGGTTCCTGCGGGATAACGGGAAGACGCGAGTGAAACAGGGTGCAACTAGTCGTTCATGACTATAAACTTATCTACATTATTTTTATCTCCATCCGATTGCTACAGAACCGCTGCTTCTACGGAACCAGTCTTAATTTTTTAAGCCACTTGGTCTAGAATGGGCTCTTATTGTTCCAAGTTCCCACAGATCTAAGAAGTTATTTCTTGACAGTATGTGGTAGTTTTGTCTTGCCACTGTTTCTCCGAAGAGCTGGTGCCGAGAGGTCGAAGAAACATGCCGCTTACGGCATCGGAGTAAGGAAGGAGGGCGCTATGTTAATGGTCGGAGTAATCAGCACAAGTATCGGTTGTACTGTTAGATTCGAAGCGACATGAGTCTGAAGTTTTGCATGTTATGAATGATTCGAAGCGATGATGGCTCACAAGTCACACGACTGGCTGGTGTGTTTGGCGATAGATCTAAAAATGCCCTAGCTAAGGTCATCACGATGTTTTCCTTCACCGAAAGCTACGGTTCGCAGCCTAACGCCCGCAATTAATAATCGATCCTGATCCGCTATCCGCGGTTTTGGATCGATATGTCATGTCATAATCTATCAATAGTCAATTTTTATTTATTCAATAGGATACATTGTGATCACTTTAAAACGTCAAACTTAAAACTAGCTACGCCTGTTCCAACCTCCTTACGCCGGCAAAAGAACAGGCAAGAAACGCCCGGCAGGTAATTTTTTTGGCGCGATCATTTTGACAATTTTATTCTTATTACTAATTGATTGAATTGGAGCAAGTTCACTAAAATCCCAAGCTTTTTTTGTCATCTAATGGTCCGATATTTTTTAATTAGCTTTACTAATAAGATTTCTCTTGTTTGGTTGTACACATTGGGATATGGGAACATGAATATTAATGAATTGCGGGATCACAACCAAAGCAGACCAGACCCCACAAGCAGCATTTATCATTTTAGTACTAGGGCTTGAAATATTACTACGGATCAGGATCGATTATTAATTGCGGGCGATAATGGCTTGAGCTGTCATTAGATTCGTCTTTATTGTGGGAGTGTCATAGGGTACTTTGTTTCTGGGCAGTCAGGTTTTTGTTCATTTTGTAATGTAGATATAATCCTGTTTATGCATCTTCATTGCACCGCTCTTGTTTTTGCGCAAATTTTAATTTTTCCTTTTTGCCTTCAGAGTGTATGCAACACCACCACAGCTCCGAGCTGATTGGATTAAAACGTCTTGAATACTTACAACACTCGTAATGTAACTTGACAGGTGACAATTGGTATCGCCATAAGAGACTAACTTTTAATAATTTTATTATTTGTCCCTGCCGTCAGATTCTGTTAAACCTGTAATAAACTTACACACTCAATCACGAACTTTCGCATTTATGATATTATTATTTATATTTTATCAAGTGACATTCACAATACATACATTTATAAATATTAATATTTGTGAAAGAGTGAAAGAAAAACGAAGTTACGAAGGATTTGCGCGAGCTCCAGGTGGAGGACTGGCAGGAAGTGGCGCAGGACAGAACGAAGTGGCGTCTTTTGCTATCGGAGGCCACACTCACTTTGGATCGTTGCGCCATCTCAGTTTTTTTTTTAAATCTTTTAACGTTTGCGAAGGTCTCAGTAGGTTTATTTCGTCAATTGAAACGGTAATCTCATCTCCGCAAAATCGCAAATAACGGCACAATTATATATTCGAAAAGCATCATAAGTGATTGCTACCGTTAAGTCTGCCACTGTCACATTATCTGTGGTTCGGCTTAAGCACTGACCTGCGACCTTACGGACAGACACATGAAGGGTGCAAGAGAAAAGAGACTAGCGATTGATGTAGGTCATTGTAGGTACTTAAAAACGTTTAAAACAAGTAATAATATTAACAGAAAAAAGCGAATGTATGTTCCCCTTGATTTCTCTGGGATGCCATCATCTGATCCTGGTTTCCTTATCATGTTACCACCCTTGGGATATCTCCATTCCAACAAAAAACGAATCATCAAAATCGGTTCATAAACGTCGCAGTTTTTTTTTTTTTTTACTATTAACATGGTAGCGTTTGACCACAAGTCGCCTGATGTTAAGTGACGATGCGGCCGAAGATGGCGTCACGCTACACCTGGACAGGGAACTGGCTCTCAAGTGAGTGAGTGAGTGAGTTATCCGTGAACATACATTAAAAATATATACAGTAACAATGAGAAACCTTTTTTGAAGTTGGTTAAAAAACGACAAAAAGACTTTTATACTTTTTTTTTTGTTATAGCATCACACGATCAGTGTATTTGCCATTGTCAAGTAGAAAATATTTCAAACTCGGAGAGTTGAATCAAGTTTAAATGATGATGATGAGATGATGGGATGAGGATAGTGTTTAAGTAGTGGAGCTTTACTTAAACTTTACACGGACTTTTTTGGAGCAACTAGAAAAGTCACTTGAACAACTTTATTTCAATTTCCCACACTCGTACACATTAACGAACACATAATAGTTAATAATCCACCAATATTACACATTATCACTCGAAGAAACACAAGTTTTGGAAATAAAAACAAAATTTTCACGTTGACAATTCGATTGCCGCCAAAAAAGTCCGCTTTTAAAGTCAACAAAATTTGTTCTAAGACTTTTGTCTGTTGTAGTTTGAATCAAGTGTCCCGCCCCGCTTCACACGGGTTAGGTGATTCTTCAGTCCGCACAAAATTATCACGGAAAAACACATATACTTCGTTTAGAAAAACTAAAAAACACACTTTCATAACGCAACTACGACGGCATTAGTCAAAATTCACCATTGATTTTTTCTTCTTTACATTTCGATAATGCACATTGTGTTGGTGTCCAATACATAAAATCCCTATCTCTACGCGAAAGTAGTCTGTCTTTTACGCCTAAACTACTTAACCGATTTAAATGAAATTTGGTACAGAGATAGTCTAGATCTTGAGAAAGAATATATATACTCGTAAGCTGCCTTTTAACGCGATAAACTGTAACAGCTAATAAATAAATTAAACATTACAAAAGAAACAAAAAACCCGACTGCGCCAAAATAAAGTACTTACACTATGTCACTCCCACAATAAAGGTGAATCTAATGACTGTTTGCGCCTTTAGCTGGCGTGCGGTCCAAAATGAAATGCCTTGTATGTTCGACAAGTATTTTATTGTTTCAATTTCAAGTTAGACAAATTACAGATATTTTTGAGATAGCAAATAGCGGTGCGTGGGACAAGTATATAAAGTTGAATGTGATGTGACATATTTTTGGAGCGAACGATCGAAGATGACAGCAAGTTTTGACATTTGACGTTGACGTTGATTGGCGCTTGGGTGCTTGTGTTTTGGCCAGAACAATGACACCTCATATTACTATGTTAAAATCCGTCAAGCCATTTAGGCTCCAAGCCGTATCAAAGATAATAATAATAATAATGCCCGCACAATCACATACATAGGCTCTGGCCCCTAACTAGGTTTCCCTGTATCTAGGGTATCAGAAACTACGAGGATCGGGGATCCACAACACCCAGACACAGAACAAATACATGCGCTTTTTTTTTTTTTTTCAATGCACAAATATTTGTTTTGTAGCGGGAATCGAACCCGCGACCTCACGCTTCACAGTCGGCTATCCGCCCATTGCGCCATATCGGTCGTCAAGATATATACATACATACATACACTCGAATAACATAACTCTTATTTATTTATTTTCATTACACGTTGTATTTATTTTTAAGTGCCTACTTAAATAAACACCACCAACCGAATTTCATTTCATACTACTTCTGTCCATCCAAAGGTTGTCTGGTAGAAATCGGTCAATAAGACCGCCCATTGTAGCACTAGCTCTAAGATTTTTCCTTTCATGTTGTTCTATTTTTCTGTTGTTGTGGTGAAATAATAAAGCATTATCTATCTTTTTAGCGATGATGGCTCAGTGGTAGTGACGTCGGCTTGCGATCCGTAGGACGCGGGTTCGAATCCTACAATGAGCTTGAGCTTTCGGTGAAGGAAAACATCGTGATGAAACCATAGCTTGGTGGTAGGGTATTTTCTAGACTCGCCTGGCTAGCTACCACCCTCTTGTTAAGAATCTGTCGCCAAGCACCTATCGGTGTGTTCCGGCAGCCTCACTTGAGAGCCAGTTCCCAGTCCAGGTGTAGCGTGGCGCCATTTTCGACCACATCGTCACTTAACATCAGGTGACTTGTAGTCAAACGCTACCGCGCTGTAAATAGTAGTAAAAATCTAACATAGCCCTTTTTATTTCGCAGTCGGGTAGAAATAAAACTACAGAACAATTTCAATCATTGATCGCTAGTCTCTCATGCAATAAGTACAGTCACGGCCAATCTCGTTAGTCGTTTCGCACGTGGAGTGACGGGTGTGAAATCCTTTTCCTGAGCACTGTACTTATGTACACGTGCCATTTAAAAAAGACTACCTGCTTAGCACCATTCGCTGTGCTGATTCTTCTTTTCATATCGATTTCTTTGAGGGGAAAAAATCGAGTTTTATTGTGATCGATTGGACTGGGTTCACTAATTAGTAATCGACAAGAACAAGTATGGCTGGCCATACACGGACTGCTCGAACCTTAAAACAAAATGAAAATCAATCGTTTTTTATTCAATAGCATACATTGTGATCACTTTAAACGCCAAAACTTAAAAGTAGCTACGCCTGTTCCAACCTCCTTACGGGGTTAAAAGAACAGGCAAGAAACGCCTGGCAGGTAATTTTTTTGGCGCGATCACATTGTCAGGTTGATTCTTATTAAGAGGTTATTAGACATTACTAAATTTAGTAGCCTAAATCAGAATTCAGAAAAGGAACGAAATTAGAAGCTTCCAATCACACAGTTCTAAATATAATTACTAAATCAGTTGCCTGCTGAAACGCAACAAAGGCGCACGTTTTACTACTATAAATACAATGGCTCCAGTGCTGTCCAAATATCAAAAAATGGACCTCGCCGTGGCTATGGCTGTTGGCTCAATCAAAATAAAGAAAAAAAAGGAAAGACGTGGGTCAAGGAATATTTATTACTGCGACGACCCTACCAATGGAAGTTCGTGATAGCAGCAGTCAGTCGACCGATAATAGGGGCTGATTTCTTGCATCATCACGCACTCACGGTCGATCTTCGTGGTCATACTTTACATTCTCTTTGCGCACCGACTGAAGCGTCTGAAGTGACTAAACGCGATCGCACCTTCCTAAATTCGATTCTAATTAGGTTCCTAAATGATTTAGTGAGTCAGTAGCCGTACTTTTTCCTAAATTTAGAAACCTACCTTCCTAAATGCGATTGCATTTGTCTGAATTTAGTAACTGAATCATTTAGACGACTGAATTTAGTAAAGTCTAATAACCTCTTTACCTAAACTAAACATATATAACATGTAGGTAATTTAAATAGGAATTTCCGATAAAATTGCTGGTTATATCCCCCAGCACCTACGAGTTGAGGGTTCCGTACAAAATATTGTTTTTCGTTTGTTGTTTTACGGTTTTCAGACTGCTTCCTTTACGCTGTTCCTTAATGCTGTAAGACATCATGCTACATTTCATCATTCTAGCTAGGGCAACGGGAAGTGCCCTATAGGTTTTGATTCCCTTGTAAAATGGCAAAATATGCGAAAATATGCGACATAAATGGTCATACCTTTTGATCGCGTTGACTTACAAATCCGATTTTTTCACAACTGAAAGAATCTGATTACATGCGAAAGTTTGTGTGTGTGTGTGTGTGTGAATGTTTGTTACCACGTACCACGACTGGTTTCAATAACCTATCTTTCCACGGGTTACCTTATTAAGGATAGATATTTGACACAAGCTCCATAACAGTAATGTCAAATTTCTATCATTAGTACGGCAAACAGTGGATAGATAAGTTATTGAAACCGGCCTTAAACCGACTTTGATGGAGTTAGAAATGGAGATAGCTTATACCTTGGATTAATACTTTTTATCCCGGAAGGTTCCTGCGGGATAACGGAAAGACGCGTGTGAAACTGCGGGTTGAAACTAGTTTAATATAAATTTTAACTTGATTACTCAACTCTTAAGAAAAAGTGTCTTGACAGACAGACGGATAACAAAGTGATCCTCTAAAGGTTCCTTCTTTCATTTCGAGCTACGGAACTCTAAAAACAACTAACCACAATCTCACGTTGCGTCATTGAATCACTAAAACAGTGGTGAAGTCATCATCGGTACCGGAAGTACACGACATGCTGCCAGAAAGCAAAGCCTAAAGTATTCTGGTCACATGCGGTTATGCCACCTGCGATGAGCCTTGCTAATAGAGACCTGCGAAAGATTTCCACTTACCTACCAATCTCCAACTACATTCTTGGATAGTTGTAAGCCTCTATTCAAAACTTGCATCTTACTTCCTCTGCCGAGGATTACACCGGGGCCTTTTTCCGGGACAAAAAGTAGCCTATGTGTTAATTCAGTGTATAAGCTATCTCCATTTCAAATTTCATTCAGATCCGTTCAGCGCCTCTAGCCAAGATGCATTCTGCAATCGTTGACGCTAATAGAAAACAAGAAAAAAGTATTGGTTTGACATATTTCTGACCACGTGACTTAGCGTTGAAATATGTCAAACCAATACTTTTTTCTTGTTTTCTACTAGCGTCAACGATTGCAGAATGCATCTTGGCTACGGGCCCTGTAGTTCTTGCGTGAAAGAGTAACAAACATCCATCCACCCATCCATCGATCCATCTATCCATCCATACTCACAAACTTTCACGTTTATAATATTAGTAGGTTTAGGTGTCTTTTAGCAGAGCTCATCTGGAATATATTATGGAAAAACACAGCTAATTTTTTGCCTGATAAAAAAAATATTTATAAGAAAAAATGTATTTAACATGTGTATATACATTTATAATGATGAATGACATAATTATGGGTAAATAATCAATTTACAATTATTTATGTACATAGATAATAGACAATAGACAAGATATTTATTTGTGGCAAAAAAACCTGTAATTGATTGTCTTTGTATTATTATTTAAGTTTATTTGTTTCGTTTATGTTCATTATCAAATTTTATTTTGTAAAGTTACTGTTTTTTGCCACAAATAAATATATTGTCTATTGTCTATTTATAGATAAGGAACTGATTTTATGGTATTAATGAATTTAAAGCACACTGTTGGACACAAAAATATATGTTAATATTTGCACGTCTGCGTGCATGCAGGCTGAATATTACTAAGATATTTTTATGTAAGTATCTTGTATTCTTGCAAATAAATAATTGATTATGATTAAAATTAAACGGACAGACAGACAGAAAACGAAGAGATCCTATTCCATTTTTAACCTTAAAAATAAACGTCAAATTAATTATGATGTTTCTTTTCAGTCACAGAAAGAGGACGAAACTCAATGGATCGCGTGCATCTAATAATATTGTGTCTGACATAATGGTATAGTTAATTCATAGTGTTACCAGAAAGAGCTGGTGTTTCCACCACGCAAGTCGTGTTAACGGTCGGAAGAATATTAATATCATGCTTCAGAAAACCAGTGTCTATTATCTATTACCGTTAATGTCTTGTAGGAATGCTTGCATGTTGCAAATTATTGCGATTTTGGACAGAGACCGCTCATTTCGGGAAGGAAAACGTAGCTTGGTGGTAGGGCGTTTTCTAGCGCTCGCCTGGCTAGGTACATACAACCCTGAAGTTAGGTGCCTCCACATTTCTGTTGGTGAGCGTGAAACCTCAACAGCCCCACGCCGCAGGCGACGGAGGGGTGAGGCTATAAAAAAAACATTAAAAAACGATTTAAAAAATTCAGGCAATATTAAAAACTAGTTGCGCCCCGCGGTTTTACCCGCGACCCGCGTCTTCCCGTTATCCCGCAGGAATGTTCCAAAACCTTTAGTAACTATAGTAGGTTCAACAAATTTCATGAAAATCAGTTCAGCTATGTTGGAGCTGAGTGGTTTTATAAACAAACAATGTCCGCGGGGATAGTGTAGCTTTCCAACAGTGAAAGAATTTTTCAAATCGGTTCAGTAGTTTCGGAGCCTATTCGATGCAAACAAACAAATCTTTCCTCTTTATAATATTAGTAAACTTTATTAAACTTTTTTTAACTTTATTATTTTTAACTCGCACACAAACTTTCATATTTAAAATGCTTGGTTGTTTATTAGTATATTTATGAAGAGAAATAAGTTACTTTGCTTGGTTTTATAATAGTCTAGACTAGAAAATAAATAATAAAACTACATTTATACTATTTATACTAATATTATATATGAAGGGGTAAAACTGGTTAGTCTAAAACATTTTTTTGTTTTGTTTTTTATAACAGACAGCAAGCATGACCCCAGTCTCACCCGATGGTAAGTGATGACGTGGTCGATGATGGAGCATGCTTGCCTAGAAGATACCTATTCACTCTTGACTTGAAGGCTGGAGTTTGTTTGGATTATTTAAGTTGTAGA
Organism: Opisthograptis luteolata; assembly: GCA_931315375.2. NCBI lineage: Eukaryota > Metazoa > Arthropoda > Insecta > Lepidoptera > Geometridae > Opisthograptis > Opisthograptis luteolata. Next base: position 15,995,577 of record OV928033.1, read on the forward strand.
GGACAATCTTATAAACTACTCTAATCAAACAGACAAGCGCCTGATGATACCGATGCACTTACGACATTGCCTCGTTGAGTAGCCAAACAAATAAAACTATTAAGCCCTCGTTGGATAAAAAGTAGCCTGTGAGTTAATTCGAGGTATAAACTATCTGCATTCCAAATTTCATTCAGATCCGTTTTGTAGTTTTTGCGTGAAAGAGTAACAAACACACATCCATCCAACTTTCACGTTCATTATATTAGTAGGATCTATTTTTTATTTTACTACTACCCGAGTGAAGCCGGGGCAGGTTACTAGTAAATAATATGTTATTTAAAAACCGAAACAAACGTGTCGGAATCTCGTGAAGTTAATCGAACTCTGTTACATTGTTGAATAACAATGTAACGTTAATATTAAAGGCAAGGCGTAAGTAGGGAGGCGACGCGTACGACTACACAATTGCTAATTAGTTTATTGCAAAAAATTGGAGCTAATTTACAACCATTTTCCTCTGTGATTATGATAGGAATCATTCTAAAGCCCGAAATTAATAATCTATCCTCTGATCCGTGTTTCGTAGTTTTGAATCGATATGTCAATATATACGTCAAGCGTTACCCCTAAAATGACATAAAATATGATGACATGACATATCAATCCAAAACCGCGAAAAACGATCGATTATTACTTTCCGGCGTAAATTAAACATCTGTACAGTAGATAGGTAACACTTTATTGTTTCACTAAAACAAGAGAAAAATAGAACAACATAAAAGGAAAGATCTTAGAGCTAGTGTTACAGGGCGGTCTTATCGCTTAGAGCAATTTCTACCAGACAACCTTTGGATGGACAGAATTAATCTTTATTAAAATATATCTAACTCAAAGGTGACTGACTGACATAGTGATCTATCAACGCACAGCCCAAACCACTGGACGGATCGGGCTGAAATTTGGCATGCAGGTAGATGTTATGACGTAGGCATCCGCTACGAAAGGATTTTTATTAATTCTACCCCCAAGGGGATAAAATAGGGAATGAAAGATTGTATGAAACTTTGTCAATTGTAAACCGATAGGGCTGAGACTTTGCATGCATAAAGCTGTAGCCCACGCGGATGAAACCGCGGGGAACAGGGGGTTGGTAGATGTCGCATACCCTTGCATGTTGTGGTTCTTGGACATGCCGGTTTCCTCACGATGTTTTCGTTCACCGTTTGAGCGATGTAAAATCTGCTTAGAATAGAATAGAACATTGTCTTCCAAACTATTAAACAGTAATGTTTGTCTGTTTGTCGAAAACAATAAACATTAATCGGTTAGTGTATAACGATGCAAACAGGCACGGCTACAAGGAGAGGGCATTGGGTGCAATTGCCCCCGAGCACATTTTGAACAGTTTAAAAATTGTCAAAAGGACATCGTTGCCTCCTTACAAGAATCGTCATTAATCTGTACCATCTAAGTGTCGCCTAGATTATATCGATCGATCCAGTTTGCTAATACTCAAATTTGCTCATAATACATCGCAAAGATTGATTGTATTATTAATACACTGATATCCAGGCATTTTGCACGCTAGACGCATGTATACAGTGTCAAATATATGATCATTTTATTAGGATGATCTACGCCTGTTCCAACCTTCTCAGCCTAAAAAAGAAACGCCGAGCAGGATGTTTTTTGGTCATGATCACTTTTGTAATTTATATATGACTAGCTGTTCCCCGTGGTTTCACCTGCGTGGGCTACAGTTTATAGCGACAAAAAGTAGCCTATGGCCTATGGCTCTAGACTATCTCTGTACCAAATTTCATTTATATCGGTTTGGCAGCTTAGGCGTGAAAGCGAGACAGACAGACATACAGAGTTACTTTCGCATTTATAATATTAAGTAGGGATCGATCAATCCCTACTGGATTGAGTGGGTGCTAATATGCCTTCTTTGCTTTTGCCCCTCCCCCCATGCGAAGTCCTGTAGCCGTACCTGGATGCAAAACGGTGCTGCATTGATCTTATTCTGATGATGTTACGCAGCTTTACGTAACGCCTTTCACCGCTATGCAAAATTACCACCTGACCCCACACCGCCATTAAAAATAACTAAATATAACACTAACGCTGCTATTGAATATAACAGAGTGAATATATTAAATAATTTCTTGGTGAACGTAAAACTGGTTTTGATAGTAACTGGAGATGCGAAACTTAGCAGAACGAAAGAAGCGATGATAGCTCAATGCATTCTACGCTAAATATAAAAAATAGAACACTAAAAAAATACGATAATGACATATTTCAACGTCATTTATCATCATCACTGACACTGGCAAATATACTAAATCGTGTGATGGCATAATAAATAATAAATAAACAGTCTTATGTCACTATTATTCTGACTTTGACACTTATACTTTTTTTTATAATGCCATGTTCCTGTGCAGAAATCGCGACTGGGCAAAAGTAGTTTAGGACGTCTTCCGGCTAGGTATGGAACGACGATTATAATATGCAAAATGGCTGGCAGTGGTCGGATGAGAAAAGCCGAAGATCGGATTCAGTGGCGTACTTCGAGAGATACCTGTATAAATATTTCAAATGTCAATATCACAGTCGAATACGATAATTAAATATCGACACGCATTGTATCCGCTCCAATATGACAGGTCTCATTATTTTGACAGCTCGTAGCCGTCATTAGGCGGTATTCTATTCTGAACCCGAGCCGTTGCGCAAGCACCGCATAATGCTGAGCTATATGCGGCTAGTTGTGCAACGCGAAATGGCGGGAAAGCAGGGGAAATGCGCCATCTTGAATGTTAAGGCGGAGGTTGCCAGATTAAATTGACATTTTGAGTGTATGAAAATTAGTAACAACCATTTTTCACTGTCACTGTACTTGCAAAATTTACCAAAAAGTTATTTAAACAAATGAATAGATAGAATAAAATTATGAAAAGGAGTTCTACCATTTTTGTGGTTGCAGCCTTGTTTTTCTTATTCTACTAAACAAAAAAGACCAGAAAATACAATCAGTAAATTAAGCAATTTACAAGTTCGAAAATTTCTAGAATGTCTAGAGTCATAATCACTACTTAAGCACAGATTTAAATCTTTCTTTTCAGACAAATATATCCGTTAATCGCTACTCAATCATTTATCAACACGTGAGTGCCAGCCTCAGAGCAGCTTCGATCTATTTACCACTACTTTTGCCTTGATAGTAATCAAATTGGGCGATTTCAATAACGTTTTGAGGTAACTACTCCCTAGTTTGAGGCAAACGAGGCCTGGGAGCCTTAAAACCAGTTCTTCTCCGTCCTATCCACACAAAACGAAGCGGCGATATATTTCTTTGGAGACCAAGTTTAAAGAAACAAAGTGACAGTTGTTTGTCAATATATTTATGAAAATATACATACAGAAAAATGTTAATATATAGCTTCGAAAAGAGAAGTGAATACAGTTTCAATACTAGGAACAAAGAAAACATGCTGTACCCACTACTAGGCACCATAAAGTTAGCAACTCATTCAAAGGGCAATGTGTACATTTTTTTCAACAAAATGCCCAATGAAATTCAAGACATCTAAAGCAAAATTTCAAGTCCAACTAAAGATAAATATTATTGGTATAGCTTATTAGAAACTCTCAAACTATTTAGATGACAAAAAAGCTTGGGACTGTAGTGAACATGCTCTAACTCAATCACTTAGTAAAAGAATAAACTTGTCAATGTGATCGCGCCCAAAAACCTGCCGGGCGTTTCTTGCCTCTTCTTTTGCCGGCGTAAGGAGGTTGAAACAGGCGTAGCTAGTTTTAAGTTTGACGTTATAAAGTGATCACAATGTAGGTATTCTGTTGAATAAACATTTTTGAGTTTTGACTTTTTTTTGAGTTTTCACTCACTCGCTAGTCTGAGGCCACTGGACTTTAAGAGCCAACCTATTGACCTATATCTCTCTACAGAGCGTGTCCATGCAGTCTCGTGTATTTCAGGACATGAAAGAGGTTGAAAACCCTCGTTAAAGCTCCGCCACATCAGGTTAAATTGTGGTCACTATCATATATCCGACTAGTTGCACCCCGCGGTTTCACCCGCGTCTTCCCGTTATTTTGCGTGAATTTTTGGCCGGAATAAAAAGCCTATGTATGAATCCAGGGTATAAGCTATCTCCATTCCAAATTTCATCAAAATCGGTTAAGTAGTTACGGTGATACGTGGTAACAAACATTCACACAACTTTCGTATTTATAATACTAGTAGGATTTGATACAGATTTGGTTTCATCACAATGTGTTCCTACACCGAAAACTTAAGCTCATTGTAGGATTCCAATCTATGACTACACAGAAGTTATATGGGCCACGACGTACGGGTCGAGACTCGACAAGACTTGTTGATACCATTATCATAATTTTTAGGGAAAACTCAGAGGCTCTTTGTTTTGATCAATTCTTCGAAAATACCACCTGTAATTAGCAACTTTTTTGTAAGGGGATTACCCGATTAGTCTACCTATATGCCAGTGTCAAGTATTAAAAATTCAGAGAGTAGAACCACGTATTTAATGATGATGATGATTATAATGTTAATAATCCTCCAATATTACAACACATTATCACTCGAATAAACACAAGTTTTGGAAATAAAAACAATGTTTTCACGTTGACAGTTCAATTTTAACACAACTTTCGAGCTTAATTTGGGGCTAGATCAATTTGTGTGAAATTGTCCCCGATATTTTTATTAAAGAAAATTATATAATTTATATAATTGCCGCCAAAAAGTTCTAGCAAATTTGTATCGTCTCAGATCGGCACGAGGTAGGGTATACTTACATATCCTCTGTCGCCTACGTCCAATATAATGCGTTGGGTCTGGAAGAAATTATTTATCTTTCAGTTTTTGTTCTTGTAATCATAATATATTCACACATTTCCAAGTATTAACAAACAAACAGCTTACAAAATCGTTATATAGGTATGACAAACAGTCATCTTGCATAAGCTATTATTAGTCATTTAAATACGTGAAATGTGTAGGTACCTATAATACCTATCTACTCGTTATTATGCAGATATTGTTGTCCACTTACATGGGAACAACAGTCGTGATAGTGGCTAGACACGATTTTGTACTAAAGGTTTGATTACACGACTCAAGTTTTCGCTAAAGATGCGCCACTGCAAGTGACCCGGTCATGCGAATAGATAGATAGATAAACACAACTACTCAAAAATAGAACAACATAAAAGGAAAGATCTTAGAGCTAGTGTTACAATAGGCGGCCTTATCTACCAGACAACATTAGTACTAATCTGCGACTAACAGACTACCAACATAATAAATCTTAAGTTTTGTTAGAAACGCTCATCAGGACACAAATCATGTACACTTTTCTCTTTTTTTTATGAATGAATCAGTAAATCAATTCCACTAATAACTTGCTTGTATTTTGAATACTTGTTCACTTGTTTTTTCGTATGCAGTTTCGAAGAGAAGTCACCTCTTTAATGTCAAAGCCAAACTAAACACGCGAGAAGTTGTTGATAACTACAAAATTTCTTTGTGGATATCAAATATTCAATACAATTTTCACCATCACATTACACACAGTTAATATTCTTGCAAATTTACAGCTCTGGCAGGACATAAATGATAAACAAATCACATTATTCGAAATTAAAAAATATGTTATATTGTTAGTTTTGTACATGTCTTCACTTTAAAGTATCAGATCTTCGGGACTCCTTCAAATCATCATGTCATTCACCTCAGTCCAGTTACTGGCATAGCCGCTAGGACCGCGTATAGCCTCTCTTACTTAAAACTATACCGATACGACCATCAAGTTCCATTGGCTATTAAACATTCACTAAAAACGTAAGGTAATTATGCCAAGCTCATTTTTAAATTGCTCCGCGCGAGTTCAACACTAAAAGAGAAAGGAATTCTGGACTTTATGACCTTGGATATAGGTAATGCGTCGCGAAGTCTTCTTGAGAATGCAAGGAGAATTTATAATCAAGTTTATTTTTTTCTTATTAAGAAGGTTTTATATATGCAACTAAACTCCATGTTAACATACCTTAGAGGTGTTGTCACACAGGTTGCCACACAATCAGGGAGAAAATTGCATATTTGTTTCGTTTTTTTTTTTTTTAATATAGGCAAGCTCTCTTTGTGACAAAGTCTATGCTTTTTCTTACTTTTTTGCGTTTAATTTTTGGGCCACATGTCACCTGATGTTAAGTTACGATGTGGTCAAAGTTGGTGCCACGCTACTCACCAAACCAAAACATCCAAACATTAACCAATAAAGTATAAATTGAATAGATCATTTAAAAAAAAGAGAACTGATAACCATTTTGCAATTTTTTTATTTTGCGATTTTTTTAATATTAATTACATAAATATGATTCAACCTAACTTTTAAACAGAATTACCTATCACTTAGTTTGTTTAATGTTGTTTGTGAATACTTACCATTGCCAGTTTATTCTGCATTTTTAAAATAAAAACAAAATACATTATTACTTAAGAAAAAAAATGTAAGAGTTGTTGATAGTTTCGTGTCCCCAATAAGGCATGATGAATCGTACGAAGGCGGCGCGTGCGCAGGGGTCGTCGACCCGCTTCCCGGAGGCATAGTAACAGTTGGCTGATCCGAGGCTGGGAAGACCAGCGGACACTTCCGATCAGAATCTGAAACCATAGACAAATAATTTTAGTAAAGTATGTAATAAGAAAAAGTTTATACATTGAAGTGTGATAAACTTCAACTTTGGCTTTTTCGGCGGCAATCGAATTGTCAACGTGAATTTTTTGTTTTTATTTCCAAAACTCGTGTTTCTTCGAGTGATAATGTGTAATATTGGTGAATTATTAACCATTGTGTGTACGAGTGTGGGAAATTGAAATAAAGTTGTGAAAGTGACTTTTCTAGTTGCTCCAAAAAAGTCCGTGTAAAGTTTAAGTAAAGCGCCACTACTTTACTTAAACACTATCCTCATCCCATCATCTCATCATCATTTAAACTTGATTCAACACTTTGAGTTTGAAATATTTTATACATGACACTGGCAAATACACTAATCGTGTGACGCCATACCAAAACAAAAAAAAAATGGCTTCTGCGAGAAGTGTGATAAATCCTTCCTGGAAAGACTTTTGTCCTGGGTTCCTATTTGTTTGTATCAGTATTTTTTTATGGGTCTCGCCGTTTGTTTTTTAGCCACTATCCCATTCTAGTCGTAGAGATTACCTTTGACGCATCGTCACATAGCATCAGGCTTAAAAACTAAGGAAGACAGGACTTGGAGTTGGAATTTTTGTTACAAATGACGGTTGATAACCCGAGAGAAACGTAGCGTCACCTTCGACCACATCATCTAACCTGTATTCGTAATGTAAAAATTGAACTTAAAAGTCTTTTACTGCCTTAACGTTTACATTTAAATGATTTATCATTAGACATTTTTATCAAAAATAAAAGCACAGAATAAGCGGAAAGGGAATAAAAAAATGTTAAAAAATTAGAACAGAAATTGACCTAAGATTTGCACCAATGGTCTTAGAGAATTTAACCACAAACAAAATAACAGACTCGCAAATTGTAGTTTATGAAATGAGGTGAACTAGATAGATCTGAAACTATAGATACGGATACCTGTTACTTTGCCTGTAATACCTCTACAGTTGTTTCATTATATGTATCTGAATTCTATTTTCGATATTTAATGCAACGATGATGAGATTCCATTTAATTTTAGGACATTACAATCTACATACCTAATATAATTAACCTAATAACCTAATATATGTAATATGTGTATATAAGGTATATACAACATTATTAGGTTTATTATCATAAGACAAAAACATTTTGTTACAAAACCATGCAAGACCTTGTCTCTAATGTGTTTACCTGTTCGTAAGATAAACAGTATAAAACAGGAATAGATAACTGACGCGTTTTATATTCGCACATGGTGAACGTCGTACTTTTTAATATCTTCGCTTCGAATCGATACCGTTACAAAAACAGTCCGATAACCGAATCAGGGTTCGTTAGCGCTGGCAGTTTCAAAACCGCATCCTTTCAATTCGATGTAAAATAAAAAACCTAATCAAAACAACATCTTATCTCATACCGGTGAATCGGTCGGGCTAAAACGTGCCGCCTTGCCGCCAGCGACAGTCGTGCCATCGCGTTTACGCGCACTGGCCAAAAATCACCGAGAAAAAAAAGAAGTAAAACCGCGCGCTCCGAACTTCCGCGCCGGGACTTTTTTGGCGGCAATTGAGTTGTCAACGTGAAAATTTTGTGTTTATTTCCAAAACTTGTGTTTCTTCGAATGATAATGTGTAATATCGGTGGATTATTAACCATTATGTGTTCGTTTTTTTTTTTTTTTTTTTTTTTTTTTTTTTTTTTTTTTTTAATTTGTTATATTTTATTTTTTCTATTTTTTACAATTTTTATTTTATTTTATTACAAATCATTCTATATTTTTAATTATTGAGAAAATGAAATTTAATCTATTTATTTTATTAATTATTAATTTTTGATTTAACTCATGTACATTTTACTTTGTTTTTAATATGCATGAAATAAAAGGCTTTTTTATTTTTATTTTTTATTTTTTTATTTTTATTTTTATTTTTATTTTTATTTATTTTATTTATTTTATGTGTTCGTTAATGTGTACGAGTGTGGGAAATTGAAATAAAGTTGTGAAAGTGACTTTTCAAGTTGCTCCAAAAAAGTCCGTGTAAAGTTTAAGTAAAGCACCACTACTTTACTTAAACACTATCCTCATCCCATCATCTCATCATCATCATCATCACCATCATCATTTAAACTTGATTCAACTCTCTGAGTTTGAAATCTTTTATACTTGACACTGGCAAATACACTAATCGTGTGACGCCAAAACAAAACAAAAAAAAAAACTTCCGCGCCAATTTTTATGTCAATTTGAATTTTTCTCAGTGCAGTGAAAAATGTGATTGGACTGTGATTTTATTTATTAAAAAGTATTGTTAAAATGATTGAATTGTTGAAAGTGAGTGAGAATCGAGTGAATGGGGCAATGCGGGACATCGGGGCCGACTCGTTCGTGTGCCGAGTGCAGTACTTGGATGACTTGGACCCTTTCATGGAGTACAGTGTTAGAGAGCCGCCCAGGGCACTGTACCACACGTTTAACACGACGATGCCGCTGTCTTACCAGATAGCCGCCGTACACCGGTTGCTGCAAGCTCCTCATAGGGTAAGTAAACGAAGAAAAAAATAATTTAGAACCACGTATTTTAACCAAATATCAAACCTTCATCGTATGAGCTAGTAGCCAACTCTAGTGTTGGAGTTGTCAGACTGCTCGAAGGCCTCCGACTTGACTTTACGACTAAATTAGCCGGGACCGACAGCGAAGGACAGGAGCGCTCAGCTCACCCATATAGCTACGACCGTCACGTTAGAATCTGTCACCAAGCCCCTATTGGTGCCTTACCTATAATGTCCAATACATGTGTTCCAGCCTCACTTGAGAGCCATTTCCCAGTGGTACCTATATCAGGTGACTTCCGGTCAAAAGGTATTCTGTAAAGTGAAAAAAGGATTACATAAATGATTGTCGTTTAATATCTTAATCTTATGATTATTTTGGCAGAGCACAATGCAGAACAAATACAAGTTCTTAACTGAAATTAAAATTTGTAAATGAATTTTTTGCAAGTCTTTTAGAAAACATTATATGAGGAAAAAGACTCATTGCTAAATGCGGGAAAGCTTCCATTCCTTAACTGTTACTCTACCTACATCTTAAATGATTCAGTAAATTTTCTGGGTAAATGTCTCATTGTATTCTGCCTAATAGTAATCTATCAAGCTCCAAATAGACATCACGTATCTAATGCACTTGTCAAGGTACAATAATCCTTATGACTAAACAAATACTGTACATAATGTAATTTGTCTCAAAAAACAGTAGGTTAAAAGTACACATGTGGACACAAAGCAGGCTCTTGTTGAAAATAATTGAGCTTTTATTTTATCACTAGTCATCATCAGCCTATTACGTTCCCACTGCTGGGACACTGACCGTCTCTCATAGAGAGAGTAAAAGAAAAAAGTTTTTTTGTCTATCTGTTTTTTTGTTGAAGCAAGTAAATAAACACATTATGTTTTATTGTATTCACGCAAATAGACTTAATTTTATGATTCATTCACTCAGCTTATCAGAATGATAATATTTAGATAAATTATACACATAATTATTATAATTGCTTACTAACTGTTTAAAACAACTTGCACTCGTTCATTATTAAATAAATACAAACAACGATCTTTTTGAAAAATAAAATCTTGTCAAATTATATTATAACACAAAAATAACTCAGCACCAAAATGATGAATTTCTTGGAAAAGAAAACACCCAATAATAATGTATTCCAACAGACAGATTGTATATGCATTAAAACCCAGTTAGATGAATTGATACAATCTGAAGTGGGTACAATAGCCCTCCTTTTGATGCAGTTGACCTGTGGGTATGTATGGAAGTAAGCCATTGTAGTCAGATTAGCCTATTTGGATTAAACTGTCAGTCTAGTGATCCATCTAGTATCTATTTCTACTCTATAGCTAGATTCTTCTTATATCAACACCCGCTACAGGACAAATATTTGTACATTGAAAAAAAAAGCGCAAGTATTTGTTCCGTGTCTGGGTGTTGTGGATCCCCGATCCTCGTAGTTTCTGATACCCTAGATACAGGGAAACCTAGTTAGGGGTCAGAGCCTATGTATGTGATTGTGCGGGCATTATTATTTATTACTAGCAAACCCGGCGAACTCCGTTTCGCCACCAGGGCTTCGTTTTATGTAACATTTCGTTTGGTGATTAAAAGAAGAAAAATTTTTTTTTGAACCATGCAAATGATAAATTTGTCCTTGTATCTGTAATTGCAAACAATCATTTGTTGAAGAATACGGTGTAGTACATGCTATGTATCAGAGATGGCGCTGTATGTGAAAAAAGATTTACCCGCTTTTCTGTTGAAATTTTTCCTGAATTTTCTTTGTTATATACCTCACGGAGCCCGAGACCTTTCCAACGAATGCAAAACCGTGGAAATCGGTTCGTGCGTTCTGGAGTTATAGCGTCAGGAAGGAAAACCCGACTTATTTTTATATAGTTGATTATTATTATTGTTTTCATGAAATTCATAATGTAGTGAGACTTTCAAATTCTGGTTTCAAATTAGCATAAACGTTGAATAAAAAAGAAATTAATGTTTGGCTTCAAGTCACCTGATGTTATGTGACGATGTGGTGTTTGTTGGCGCCACGCTTCGCCTAGATTGGAAATTACAAACAAAGGGTCCAAGTCCAAAAATCAAAAACAAAATGCACTTATTTAGTTGGATCCATGTGATCACTTTAAAGCTCGAAATTAATAATCGATCCTGATCTGTTGTCCGCGGTTTTGGATTTGGATATATCATATTGACATGATATATCGATCCAAAACCGCGGACAACAGATCAGGATCGATTATTAATTTCGAGCGTAAAACGTCAAACTTAAAACTATATAGCTAGGCCTGTTCCAACCACCTCATGCCAGCAAAAGAATAAACAAAAAACGTCCGGCAGGTAAATTTTCCATCTAGTGTAAAATCATAGAAGTAGGTATTACAAGTGTCTCATATCATAAGCGGTGACATAATGACACTCGCACCTGAGACTCGGTGGCGCGCAAATATTTAGAACAGATAATTTTAGCCAAATACCGAGTGAGTAACCGAGTATTAGTAATGTAGTTATAACCGGAGAACTAAAATAGACCTGTTTCCGAAATCTGTATCGTGGCGGTGCAGTCAGATTGTGTTGTTTGTCTTCATTGTTTATTTATTTATATACCAGCTGTTCCTCGCGGTTTCGCCCGCGTGGGCTACAGTTGATCGCGATAGAAAGGACATACTTTATGAGGGTTCAAGCTATCTCCGTACCAAATTTTGTTTTAGGTATTATTTTACCAATCTAAAAGAAACGAAAACATTGAAAAAATCGCAGATAAATGGTGAACGCATTGTAGCTAAATTTAGCCCGAAGGCCCTCTGAGTATTGTGTTTATATATTACCGATCGCATTAACAAGTCCTTGTTATTCATAGAATTGGATAAAAACTATCAAAACCTAAATGGTTGTTAATTTTTTTATACATACAAGAATCTTGTTTAGGAGTATAATATAAGTAGGTATACAGGAATGTTTTGTTTTGTAATTTTTTTGAAAGGAAGTCTCTTTTCATTTTGATGACATTGTAGATTGTCATGTGATGATAATTATAAATTCATTGGTTATCTCTTAGATTACAGTTACTGATTAGAATTATTGTAATTAAACGCAATGTTTAGCATCATCTTGTAATTACCGCCTTGAAGAGTAATGGATAATTATGATGATGATAAATGAAGTCGATCTATGATAGTCCATATCTTTAGTCTTCATCTAGATAAACTGTCTGTAATCGATCAGTCTCTGTCATAAAATAATAATATTCATTAAGGATAACCTATCGGGAACCACCGCTATCGGTGTCTTCCGGCAGCCTCACTGGAGAGCCAGTTCCCAGTCCAGATGTAGTGTGGCGCCACCATGAGGTGACATTTGATCAAACACTACGCAGTATCGACTAAGACACGGTTCTTGGCAAGATTAAAGTTATAGCTTCGCCTCGTGGTTTCACGCGCGTGGATTACAATTTATCGCGATAAAAATTATCCTATGACCTATTCTCAGACTTACCAAATATAAACAAAAAAAATCATTTAGTAATTCGGTTAAGCCATGTCAGAGGATTTTGATAACAATCTCTAATACACAAAACTTTCATATATAGGTACTTATCTATTAGTATGTTACAAACCAAACATCCTTCCATTTCAAATACAAAAATAAAGAACAATGGCCAAAACGGACCCGAAGTCGTATGAAAACGATTTATGTACGATAAAAATTTAAACTTTTTGCTTATTATGATTACACAAACGATATTTTAAAGAAAGTGTAGAAAAAAAAGATATTGATTATAGAACTTCAGAGTTTCTTCGAAAAAATTATAACTCACACGAGGCTCGGATGTTTTGAACGCACTCCGCATTTACTTTTTCATTTCGTTTCACGCTTTGAGAGTCGCCCCTACTTAAATTAAGTCGATAAAATCAACATTATTTACCAAATATGAACAAAAACTAATCTTTTTAATCTATGTACTAGCAAATTGATTGTCACTGTCAAGTGACATTGATAAAATATATTGCGTTCAGGTCCAGGACAGTATGAAAAGTGGCCATTGTTCTTTGTTAAATAGGTACAATAATAAAATTTTGTCATCTATCAATTAGTGTAAGTCGTCACCTAACTAGCGACCCGCCCCGGCTTCGCATGGTAAGGCAAGACAATGATGGGCTTTTCTATCGCCATAATATACCGGAAGCCTATACCGTTCTTTCATACCTTACATCAACTCTAATGAAACCGTTTACACAGCGTAAGCTAATAAAGCAGCCAGACGTCTCATTTCGCTCCGACTTGTTTTAAAAAGAACGTGATTTCTTACTGAAAAAACTACTTTATCGGAATAATACATAGCCTATGATACTCAACGATAACGTAGCGTCCTATTATTGATATAATTGTCGGAATCGGGTGGGTAGCTGAGGAGATTATCCCCTAGGTATATGTCATAAAATGCATCGGCAACTCCCCTGGTGTTGCAAATGTCCATAGGCGACAGTGACCGCTTTCCATCAGGCGGGTCCGTCTGCAAGTTTGACACTCTATTGTTTACATAAAAAAATACATCAAAACAAATTAGTACAGATAGATATTATGTACAAATACTTCAGCAGGATGATGTTAAGTAATTGACAAGTAAACATGAAGCCACGCACGAGACCAGACCTGTTCTGAAGGTTATAAAGTACAATACAGTATAATTTCACACCGACAACATAATATCACTCCTACATAATAATTATGCGAAAGTTTGTGAGTGTGTATGTTTGGTGCTTCGTCACGCCGAAACGGCTCAACGGAGTTGAGTAAAATTTAAAATAAAGACAGTTTTTAACCTGGATAAACACATAAGCTAATTTTCATCCCGAAAATGGTTCCTGTGTGACTGGAAAACCGCGGGGCGCGGCTAGATAAATATGTTTTTTTATACATAACATTACTATCATAAGGTTATTGATCCGCTGTATATTTACTAATCTTTTTATTTATATCTACTATATTGTCATTTCTATTTATCACTACATATTATTACAAAACAGTTGAAAATTGTCTGTTGGTTTGTTTGTCCTTCTTAATCACATACAGCTGAACTGATATTGTTTTGAAATTTGCCATTAGGATATCTAGTTGTTCCGCAATTCAAGATTCCTCTAACAAGCCTGCCTTTTTACACAATTACGATATTTTTATTAAAGTTTAACCATCTGACGATGATTGTTTATAACTGAATGATAACTGGCCAGTTATCAGTAATAAAAAGATTTTCGTCATTCAGATAATGATGATAATGAATAGATTCTAATTGAACATGTGCACGTAGGTGGTCATCGTCCGCACGTAGACGGCGATGGGTTAATTAAATTCAATGGAAATAGAATATTTTTATCTATTTTGATATCAACCGCAAAAAAGCCAGATGAAAATGTCATTAGGAAACTTATGGACCCCCAATAGGGTATAGCAATGTAGGAGCGCTCTGATCTCCTTACACCGGCAAAAGAACAAGCAAGAGGTCATTATTTGGGCGCCATGACATTTGTAATTTCCAAGCTCCATATTTCTGCATGGGTGCTATGCTATGCTATTAAATTCATTATCATCTTTAAAAAAGTCCACTGCTAACCGTTGGCCTCCGTCTTTGGCCACCATAAACGGCTATTAGCCATGCGCATCCACTGGCTCTCTGCGACTCTTACACTGTCGTTGGTCCACCTAGTGGGGGGCTTGGAACGTCTTCCGGTTCGGCTACCTATATATATGTATATATATTATAGATAGGTGCTAAACGTTACAATAAAATATACCTACTATGGTCCCAGGAAGTTAGAGAACAAATTCTATTGCCGAGTCCTTCAGCTGTCTGGAATGACATCAGCACCGCGGCTTCTATTATTGGTGACATCAGAGGCACTCACGATGGTGTTATTAAAACTAACACGCGATGCGTTGCGCTAACTAGCTGCGAAAATAAACTAACGAATTGATACAACATCGTTGGCACAACATGCAGAGTTATCGTGAACAATTAGCAATGTAAGTGCTTTGCCGCATTGATTGCATTTGCAGCCCTTTTGATGGGATATGTGACTTTACGCGTCACGTAGCGTGTACGCAGATTGGTAGTGTTTTGGCCTATTTGTTTTGTGCGTGTAAAACAGGGTAGTTGCTGATTTTGATATAATTTTGACGTATGTAGGTTATCTGTGAATTATCTGTCTGTGGCATCGTAGCTCGGATGAATGAACTGTGATTTAGTTTTTTTTTATTTGTATGGTGTATGGTGACTTGTCTAGTCTTACTTCGAGAATGGTCCGAGAAGATTTTGAGTTCCTAAGCCAGGGTCTTTTTAATTTTTAATGATATTATGATCGATTTTAAACTATGGTAGTTTTACGTTATATGACTTCTCTTATTTTGGTGGCAATAGAACTGATGAAAATTTTATTATTATTTCCAAGACTTATATTTCTTCGCGTATAATTGGTGCATTAATAACCATTAGGTATGTATTCGTTAAATTAAAATGCTATACGAGTGTAGACAAATGAAATAAATTTGTAAAGTTTTAGTTAAAACAAATGGGCCTAAACTCTTTGGCCCGGCTTATAACTGGGTCACACCATCTCATCGTCATGATTAAATGTTGATACCTTTAATATATAGTCTAATACTTGACACTGGCTAAATACACTAACCGTGTCAAACCATTACAAAAAAAGCTCGATTTTAAACTATGGTTGTAGAGGGACTCGCCGTCTCACAGAGTCCACGTTGAAAATTGACTCATCGCGTGAAGAATGAAAATATTCACGCGGGCGTAGCCGCAGGGCGGGTCGCTATCTACTATACTGTTTGACAGACAGACAACGCACAACTTATATTTTTATATACTAGGACCTAAAACACCTGCGAGCTGTATTAGCTCCATCTACACAACTCGGCACGAACTTGCACCTACAAACACGCGCTGTGGTTCAGAAAGTTAAGCCATAGATTTACAGATGGCGCTAAACAACATTTACGATAATGTTATTGCTAATGACCGGATGGGAATCAACCCAATTTTTAGCAATGGTACTCGGTGCGTAATGAAACATTGTAGGGTACTCATTTTATCATTTTATTCTTTTGAAGAAATAGATATATCACAAACAATATAATAATTATAACAAGTAGGAAAGCCACAAACAGCTTTTAAAAATATTAAAGTCAAGATAGTAAAATTATAGGTAATCATTTGACGAATTAGTTTTAAACATCTACGCGGAGAACCTAAATAAAATTAACTTTACAATTTTGAGGTATATATAACTTATGTAGTAAGGCAAGGATTGTCATTCGCATTTAAACATTAAATAACCCTGCGAAAATGTGTTTATTTACATACCAAGATAAGGTTTTAAAAAAAAACATCAAATTCCTTAAAAAATAATGGTCAAAATATTTTTGTACCAAATCCACAAACATTCCGACAAATTCTAAAAAATCGAGAATATATTGAGTTATCATTTTAAACACTCCGAAGGAAATTTCTTTTCTAAAGCTCATAATTAATCTTATACCTACTGAAATAAATTGAGCCCGCATTCTACTATTGTTTGTGTCAGCAAAATCGAAACTCGTAGGTCCTTACCTTATATTAGTTTCTGTTTTATTTCAGCTGGACGATGCTACTCTCCAGGTGTTCAAAGACGGTGACTACGGACCTTACCTGGACTTGGACTCGACTCTTGGCGAGCAAGATGAAGAGCTGGAAGGGCTGCAGGACAAGTAAGTGAAGTATTTAGAAATAAGCACAAGTACTTTTCCGTTTACTTTTCCCTTTAATTGCAAATTCTGAGAGCTATGTCGGTGACCTTTGTTCTTCGGCGAATTTCCTCGTTTCGGAGTTTATCACGCAAAGAAACTCCAATCATGGCTCTCTCCATGTCATATAGGTAAATAGTTACTTTTTGGAAAATAATAAAACAAGTTATGCCGTTTTTTATGAATGCGCAGTTCTCCACCTTTTGACGGAAGTTCTCATTGAGAGCCCCAGAGTACAGAATAAAGAGGGCCAGAGTCTGTGACTGTGGCTAGTGATTGAAAGGTCCATTTAGACGATGAGAGTGAATGAACTTGCCTGAAGATGACGATTTCACCAAGTCATCTAATATCAAATAATTATATCTACTTAGGTGCTATCCAAATTTTGTCACTTAATAGTCTGGCTGTTGTAAGACAAACTAACGGAGAACATTTAAGAAAGGGAAGACCGGTTGCTTTTATGCACGCATAGTATACTCTATTGAACATTTGCACATTTGTAATAGCTGATCCCCACTGTTTCACCAGCGCTGGATATACCTACAGCAATCGCAAGGTCAAGTTGTAGGTACGTTTTTTTTAGCAAATCCATAGAATACGAAACCTTATTGGTAAAGCTTATTATTATACAATGTCAGACTATTTAGGTGATAGAAAAGCTTTGGATTCTACTCAACTTGCTCTAATTCAATCGCTTAGTAATAAAAATAGAATAGTAAATGTAATCGCGCCCAAAAAATTTACCTGTCTGTTCATTAACCGGCGTAAGGACGTTGGAACGGGCTTTGCTAGTTAAAAGTATGACGTATTAAAGTGATTACACGTTGTTCCCTCATTATCATCAGCCTATTACGTTTCCACTGCTGGGACTCTAGCCTTCTATAGGAAAGAGATTATGGGCCGTATTCTACCATGCTAGCCCAGTGCGGGTTGGTAGATGTCGCATGCCCTTGAATGTCTTCTTGGACGTGCCGGTTTCCTCACGATGTTTTTCTTCGCCGTTTCGATCGATGGCAAATCCATACGTGCGCGGCCGAGAGGATTCGAACTCGGTGTCAGCGCTTTGTAAGGCGCACGTGTTCACGTTTGACCATCATCGCGGTATCCTACTAAATAAAAAATGAACGCGATTTTTTATAAATTTTACAAGTATAAATTGTTCTCGTGAACCCGTGGCTTTATTCGCGTTCCTGCGTGTAAGGACAAACGATCGAACCAAGGTTAGACCAGCACGTGTACTAACACAACAAACCAACCAGCACACATTCGCATTATTAACAATAGTAGCGACAAGTATAAGGAATCCTCACCCTTCGTATTTCACCCTCTCACATTTGTGTTTCGCGTTCTGGGAAACACAATCTCTATGGAGACGGCATGAGTAAGGGACGTGTATGTACCTACACTCTCAACATTTTGTGAATCGTGAATTTTTAAGTACAAAAATGAGAAGAGACATTAAGTACTCCTTCTTCTCTACAAGTAGGTACTTTTCAGGTAGATTTTACCTAGTTTAACTTTGTTCGGTAAACAAGGGCCGGTCTTTTGGTCCGTAGTCAAAGTCAAAAGTAACAATAATTATTACTCATTTCTTTCATATACTTTAAGTATAATTAAGATAGATCTCAAAAAGTCAAAGTTAACTGTAGTCAAAAATGTATGAATGGCATTGTTAACTTTTTCGTAAACTTTTAATATTATAGTTAAATTTGACTACAAGTCCAAAAATCAGCCCTAAGTTTATTTTATGCTTCTCAGCAAGCGCACTAAGATACGCATATATAAGACGGTTATTAGACCTATACTGATGTACGGCTGTGAGGCTTGGACACTGACGCTCAAAGAAGAACAGAAGCTCTTGGTTGCAGAAAGAAAGGTGCTGCGAAAGATTTTGGGTCCAGTACAATCTCAGGATGGAGTATGGCGGAAGAGAACGAACCGAGAAATCGAAGAACTGACGGCCGAGCCGAATGTCATCGGCGAGATGAAAGCGCACAAACTTCGCTGGCTCGGCCACGTTGAAAGAATGGGGGAGGATCGTGCGGTCAAACGAGCATACAGTGGACGGCCGAGTGGCCGTCGCCCTGTCGGTCGTCCCAGATATCGCTGGAAAGACGAAGTCACGAAGGATTTGCGCGAGCTCCAGGTGGAGGACTGGCAGGAGGTGGCGCAGGACAGACCGAAGTGGCGTCTTTTGTTATCGAAGGCCAAGACTCACTTTGGGTCGTTGCGCCATCTCAGTTAGTTTAGTTAGTTAGTTATTTTAATAATTAAAAACACCCGTTTACTACATGAACAATGCTACACCACGAATGCACTTCTCACACATCCACACCTTACAATCGACTCGTCAACTTACTCTCACTCAAGCATACATATATTCACACATGCACCGCAACATATTCACACATACACCGCACTACACTCACACATACATCCACTTATACTCCGCACGACACCTGTGAAATGAATCTTCTTTAAAAATTTATTTACCTACCCACATATAAAATTATTTTGTTTAGAATTTAAATTTTTTGTTATGTTTAGTTTTTGCATGCTAGTTTTAAGTGTTTATGTCAGATCCGTGGAGTGGGGCCTGGTGACCTGTGACACAGGCTATTATGCCTACTGCAGGCACCAGTTCCTTGCAGAACGGGTGCTCAACATAATAATATTTATATTATATTGTTCATACTTAATTTCTTTTACATTGTACCTTTGCAAGGAAAAATAAATGTATCATTTATTATTATTTATTTATTTATAGTTAATATAATACTTGCGAAAGTAATAATCATTCTGTCCCCCTGTTTGTTTGTTACCTAATAATTACCTATCACGACTGAACGGTTAATCAAGGATAGTTTGTATTTAAGAAAATAATTTTGGCGGCATCATTTGACCACAAGTCACCTGATGTCGAAGTGGTCGAAGGTCACGCTACATCAGGATAGGGAACTAGCTCTCAAGTGATGATGCCGAAAATCACAGATAGGTCTTTGACGACAGATTTATTAACTCGATGGTAGTAGCTCGCCAGGCGAGCATTAGATAATAAAGCTTGTTGTATGCTGTTGTAAGTACTTACCTAAATACCCACACAACAGCTAATCTCTGAAAGAAAAGATCTGATTCGGAAAATTCTGTCACTTTACAAAACTAAACTCAAAACTCGAAATATTTACAAAATGTGATCATTTTTTAACGTCAAACATAAAACTGTTCCAACCTCCTTATACGCCGGCCAAAGAACAGGCAAGAAACGCCCATCGTTGTCATCTTCATCATCAGCTGGAAGAAGTCTACTGCTGAACATAGGCCTTTTGAACGCCACCATAAACGGCTATGAGCCCTTTGCATCCATCGGCTCCCTGCGACTCTTACAATGTCGTCGGCCCATCTGGTGGAGGATATTTTGGGCGCGAACATGCTTACAATTTTAGTCTCATTACTAATTGATTGAACTGGAGCAAGTTTACTATAGACCCCAAGCTTTTTAGTCATGTAAATAGTCTTGTGTTTTATAATAAGCTTAACTAATCATACTGCTACACCTTAGTGTCATATTTGATCGGAATAAAGACCACCTTCCATACTTCGTTGGTAAAAATCCTGTAGGAATCTCCACGCGACCATACCTAGCATGTGAATAGTATTTCTAGCTCTGAAGTACGGCCGAGTCCCACGATAGTTTATTAAATAAACGTTTCAGGACACTGATAGACTACATAACATAATATCATACATATGTAACACATATTAACATGCACGGATGCAGGGGCGTTGAAGAGGATCCAACCGGTTTAAATTGCTGAGTTTAAAAAAAAATTTACAGTGTGTGCGGTGTTGAGAGAAAATTGCGAATTTAGTAAAAAATTAGACAATGGCAAAAATTAACAAATTAATGTAATACCATCAAGGATGTTGACTAATCTAGCCGCTAGATTCTTAGTGGCAGTCATGCTCACGAAAGTGACTTTGCTTGCAGCGGCGTCATGTGTCGTCGGGTCGCCCTCTTCCCTCTCATATGGTCGAGGAGAGCGATGGCTGGCACATGCGTCAACTCGTGAACGGGTGCTGCTTGTGGGGTCTGGTCTGCTTTGGTTGTGATCCCGCAACTCGTTAATATTCATGTTCCCATATCCCAATGTGTACAACCAAACAAGAGAAATCTTCTTATTAGTAAAGCTAAATAAAAAATATCGGACTATTAGATGACAAAAAAAAAGCTTGGGATTTTAGTGAACTTGCTCCAATTCAATCAATTAGTAATAAGAATAAAATTGTCAATGTGATCGCGCCAAAAAAATTACCTGCCGGGCGTTTCTTGCCTGTTCTTTTGCCGGCGTAAGGAGGTTGGAACAGGCGTAGCTAGTTTTAAGTTGACGTTTTAAAGTGATCACAATGTATCCTATTAAATAAAAAAGTTTTGAGTTTGAGTTTGAGTTTGGCATCACGTCGAGCAAAATTGAGATCAATCACCCCCAAACATATTGATAATATTAAATCTGTATGCCACTAGCTGTCCCCTGTGGTTTCACGCGCGTTTTATCGCAGTACATAGTATTATGCATCCTTCCCAAGGGTCCAAACTACCTCCATACGAAATTTCATCAAAACCCAAAAAACATTTCGAACACAGACAATATATTTATTTACTAGCATTCTTCTGTGGCTTCACCGTAACATACAAAAACTAACATAAACTTTTTTCATTTCATTCATAGAGTAAAATTAAATACTGTTAATTACTGCAGTACCATCAATGGAACTGTCTAATATATCTATTCTGTGCCATAGAATTGGCGAATGGCAAAGTAAGTACATTAAGAGGACGCCGTGATAAACAATGAATCTGAAATCAGCTCCATACAAAAACGCAAGCGAGCTGACTAATGCCGTAAGGTCGTATGCGTCAAAATAAGGTTTTTTTTTGTTTAAAATGAAAACTTTCGTTAATTTTATAGAAATAAACCTGTAGTTCTTGGAAGAATGTGTATATACCATACAAAAAAAATTGAACTCTTAAATAGGTTTAGTATGCCTGTAAAATGAAAATATTTTTTTTAGAGGGCAGTTTTCGATCATCATCATCTCTGCAAGAAAGTTAACCAATCGTATCCTTCCGACAATTTGATGTCAAAAACATGATCTTCAAATGTACATAAATATTAGATCTGTATGTATGTTTTGTAATTGCTGAGAAAAAAGGAGATACCTGCAGCCAATATTGGCAATTCCTCGTCTTAATTAGTAAGTTTTGGACTCTCACGAGCATGAATTTACTATACCTACCTTAAAAGAATTTATTTACGTAACTTGCTACATAAGCGATAGGCTATAAAAAATGCATTGGACGGGCTGGTAATAAACCATCCTGTCGAAGAAGGGTTGTGTTATGAAGATTGGCAAATTGCAGCACTTTGGCACTGTGATAGATCATGAATGCTGTCTACAAGTGTGACCAATGGATATGGCCTTCCATTATATGAATTGCTTCTGAAAACGTGACCTAGGGGACAGGACCTGTAGCTACTGCATACAATGTATCAGATGCGTTCCCCATACTTCAATGTCCTTTCTTTATACATTTTTTTCATCAAAACTTGCAATTTTCTAAAACTGCAATCTGACTTGACTTTTGAATATTGTCTGGATTTGTCGTTAGAACGCGGCTTCTTTTTAATGATTATTACCAAAAGTTTAGGTCTTTTAACTTGATTGTTCGCCTTAATTTGTCGTCAGAACGTTTTTTTCAATTCGATGATCTTAACTAAAAGTTTAGTTCTTCCATTCTGTACCTAAACTACCTAAGTGACGCCACTATGCACCATGGTGTAGGCACAGCCTTCGACGCATTGCATTCAAGTGAATAAAGGAAAATATATCCTACAGAATTTAATTAGGGCTTTGTGAGTCGTACATTGAATTAAGGCCTTTAGGTCGTCGCACTATTTTCCAAGAGATGGAAATAGCCCACAGCCAGATTCGACATTACAATTATTTGGGTTACCATTACACGTACACAGGGAAACCGATGGCTCACAGATTCTATCTATCTCCCTGCGACGATATTATTATTATAAAGTAAACATAAACATTTTTATTAGAAAACTTGTAAAACTGCGATCGGGTGAAACCGTGAGTGATAATGTTTTTTCGATGCGAATTCAATCGCGACGAAGACGAATGTGGCACAAAAAATAGTGCTCGGTACAACAATGAACTTGCACTGTTAGCGTGGACACATAGGCTGTTCGATATACATATAAGGAGAGATCACATTGTGGAACAGTCTCCTGGAAGAGGATATGTCAATTTAGCTTACATTTCGCACTTGTAGACTGATTGAGAAAATAGGTACGATTATCGGCTTGCGTATGTATAGGAGGCGCGGGAACGGGACGGGCACAGTTGCCATCAGACGGCCGGAGGACACGCCAGTCTCGCTCTCTACCATTCACACCGGTCTCCAAGTCAACTCCGCACCTAACCAGCGATGGATCCACCTATGAAACCGTGCGTCCGTTGTGAAGTTATCAAAATCTATAACGCTATTTTCGAAGAAATGTTCATGAGTGAATGAACGGAGAACGACAGCTGTCAAATTTTAACGATTAGTTTTTAAACCAAAGTATCCTGCGGCACTTTTATAGTACTTATTTGAATTGGTGAAACCGTCGGAGTAAGTTGGAAATTAAATTCAAGTGGAAAATGGAATCAGCCTATAACACAAAGAAGTTAGAGAGGGTAATAATTTACAATGGTCTGAATCGAAGCGACTTCACACGGTCTGCGTCGGCGTCGTTGGAGAGGCACCCTCCCTCGCTCAGGTACAACGATTCCGAGCTAGAATCATACCGACACGTGTCCGAGGACTCCGGCATCGTGGACTTTGACGAGGATCTGATCTTCGGGGCCCTGGACTACGACGATGACGTCATGGCAGCGAGCGACAGCACCAAGGCGGAAGAAGAGTGAGTTGACAATGTTATATGAAACCAAAAATGTGTGGAGAGATTTAATTGTTAATACAATTTTGCCTGTAAATAAATTTGACTATGAACGGATTAAACAAGTGAAATAAAGTTTTAAACTACCATGGTCAAAAACATTAGAATTAGGTTTTAAACGGGTAATTATCCCGTTTAATTCTAATGTCTAATGTATTTGAGTTCTCGATATTTCGGCACTGTTGTCAAACAAAAACAAATACATGGTAATTATCCCGTTATAAAACCTAATTCTAAAGTGAAATATAGTTAATCTTAGATTTTTTTTTGTAAAAAGTGGGTATTTGGATTTTTTTTTATTGGAAAATGTTTGTGTAAAATTTGTTTTATTTTAAGCATATCCTTAGCAGTGAACGTCCACGTAGTGTTTTTAGGAAATTTTGCTTCAAATAGGATATTAATTTAGTGTTTTTTTTTCAGTCGTAAGAATGCCCTCGTCCTCCGCACCCAGCTGTCGGTCCGAGTTCATTCCATCATCGGTGAGTCCCATAATAATCCTAAGCTTGCAACACGCCACAGATACCTATTCCATAAAATCAAAAATGTATTTAAGAAACTAGTTGTTTCATGACATTACTTCAATGGAGCTAATGTTAAATTTATATCTTTACTAGCTGTCCGTGGGCTACTGCTTTATGCATGCAAAGTCTCAGCCCGATCGGTTTCAAATTGACAAAGTTTCATACAAACTTTCATCCGCTATTTATCCCCTTGGGGGTAGAAATAATCAAAATCCTTTCTTAGCGGATGCCTACGTCATAACATCTACCTGCATGCGGTGGTTTGGGCTGTGCGTTGATAGATCACTATGTCAGTCAGTCAGTCACCTTTGAGTTTTATATCTTTAGTAAGGCAAACCGTAGATAGATAGGTAATTGAAACCGGCCGTATAACGAACAGTTACCTATCAAACTTAAAGAATTTAATCTAAAACGGGTTGACTAAAAAATTTCAATCCAGAATATGACAAGTTTTTTTTTCCTTCATTCATTTCACTGGTCTGGTTAATAGAAAAATTCCATACCAATCTTAAGTATAAAGCCGATAGAATAATAATATGTAAACGTTAGGATACATTGTGTCTATTAAATAAATATTATTTTAATTAATTTGATCCATATTAAATTTCGTTATGTTCGGTTTGTGGTTTAGGTGTGAAAAGGTAGGCACCTACTGACAGAAGGAGCCATATTGCATTTACAATATACCTAGTTAGTACGTAGTAATCGTAATAGATTCTATAATGTATATTATTAGAGTTTTTTGTTTTTGCAAAAATTAATTCTTCTTTTATACCTTGATATTTTCTTTTTATTTATTTATTGATATTCATTCCCTTGGTGAATTTGACAGTTTCCCATTCGTTCACCAAGGACTAAAAGTATATGGGTATACATAAATATTCCTATTTATTTTTACTTATTTTAGTACATACGTTTATTATATTATCATTTATACTCGTATATATGTAAAATAATTATCTCATATATATAATATATAATATTGTGTGTAAACATATTAGGTACTTTATAAAATATTATGATATCCGGCCTTCACGATACAGGCTCTGCCTAGTGTGAAGGCTACTGATTTGATACACTGAGGGTAGCTATAAAATAATTTAAACTTTCTAGTATTTAGTTTTCTTATGTACCTACCTTTAATTCTTGTTTGTTTAATAAATAATTTGTGTGAATGTTTGTTACCACGTATCACCGTAATGCTGGGGCCACACTAACGGGAAATGCTGTTCAATAGCGCGATGATTCACGTTTGACATAAGTGTGGCCACGACATTTATTTGACAACGGCATTCACATTGGCCTTTGACGTTAGCCGATAATTAATTCAAGTGCATTCACGTTGACCGTTCAAGTGTAGCCACTCACATAATAGGGTTTAACGCAATATTTATCGCGAAGATAGACATTGACATTGCCCTTGACGTTGACCTTAGTGTGGCCCGGGCATAACTACTTTATCGATTTTGATGAAATTTGAAATGGAGATAGCTTATACCCTGGATTAACACATAGGCTTTTGACTTTTTATCCCGAAAAAGGTTCCTGCAGGACTTTTGTCGTTGAACGTACAATTCGTGTCCTCTACGAAATTGACATATCAATTCGTACGACAAAGTTGTCCAGTTACTTTATTATTACTAGTTGCCCCCCAATTTTACCCGCGTCTCCCGTCATCCCGCAGGAACTGTTTTCCGGGAGAAAAGCCTATGTGTTAATCCAGGGTATAAGCTATCTCCATTTCAAATTTCATCAAAATCGGCTTAGTAGTTACGGTGATACGTGGTAACAAACATTCAAACACACACACAAACTTTCGCATTTGTAATCGCGGTTAAACCCGTGGTTTTACCGATATCTTGAAGGAACCTTGATAAAATTAAAACTAGATGAGTTCCTCAACGACGACTTCTCGAAATGATTAGAATGGATCGGTCCGCTCCTACATTGCTATACCCTATTCGGGTTCATATGTTCGCTAATCTTAACCACTAAGATCTCTTGTATACTAACATATGAATGCAATAAACGATTGAATATGAATATGAATATGAAAACTAAATTAAGTATAGTTTGTAAGAATTTCATGTTATTTATAAGCCACAGTTAAAATAGTTTTGGTGTAAACCGTTAGAAAAGATTTCTATTTGTTTTATAAATCTATCTTCTATACATATATTCTATACATAAAAGGCTTTGTCCTGAATGACTGACGGATCAACGCACGGCCCAAACCGCTGATCGTAGAGACCTGAAACTTGGAGGGTGTGTTCTTTGTATGACGTAGGGATCAGATAAGAAAGGATTTTCCGAAATTCTACCTCTATGGGGAAGAAAAATGGGGGCAAAGTTTGTATGGGACTACAAGTGGAAAGGCTAAAGTGGTGTCAAGTAGTGAAGACTCTCTAACCAATGAACAACGACACATATAATTATTATGGTGTATGTAGGTGATATCTTTTTATGCTCCTGGAGGAACAGACAAGTTGGCCAAAGTGATAGCAGCAGAGCAGTTTTCCTCTGCTTCTCTCACGGCCAGTTGTATGCGCCATGCTTCAGAGTAACCTGGTGATTCTAGCTCCCAAAGGAAAAACACAAAAACATTGTTTACAAAGAAATACTGTGGTAGTTGTGTAAAAAGATAATATCCCCGTGTAACTTTGACCAGATGGAAGACCGAGTTTCGTATTCACAAAATATAACAAAGCTTTATTTCATTTTCATGTTTATTTACCCTTTAGATCCCTACACAATAATAAGGATTGTTATATTTCATAAGTATTCAAATATTTAAACATGTGTTACTAGCGACCCGCCCCGGCTCCGTATGCCCGAATGTTTGTAGATACATACTAATATGGGGCAGTATTTTACAACTCGTTGAAGTTTTCGGATTTTCTGTACAATAATATCTGTATGTATGTATGTATGTGTTAAGCTTATAAACTATCCTCTTGAGTTACTCTATATATTGCTGAAAACTGCATTAAAATCCGTTTTGTAGTTTTAAAGATCTAAGCATATATAGGGCATGTAGTCGAAGACGCCACGCTACACCTGGACTGGGAACAGGCTCTCAAGTGAGGCTGCCGGAACACACCGATAGGTGCCAAGCTATGATTTCAGCGTGAAGAATCGCTTTCTCCTACTAATATTATAAACGTGAAAGTTTGTGAGTATGGATGGATGGATGGATGGAAGGATGTTTGTTACTCTTTTACGCAAAAACTGCTGAACTGATCTAAATGAAATTTGGAATGGAGATGGCTTATACCCTGGATTAACACATAGGCTACTTATTATCTGGAAAAAGGTTCCTGCGGGATAATGGGAATACGTGGGCGCAACTAGTGATGTATATATGGGCTACTTTTTATCCCGGAAAATATGGGAAAACGGGAAAAGCGCGTATATAATTGCAGGCCATTATACTAGGGCGTTCTCATCTCTCTGATATTCAAGTAAAAATACCGATTGCTTTTGCAGACCGACTGCTCCACTCTCAAGGGCGTGATCTTAGGCGGGCCCTGTTCACGCTCAAACAAATCCTGCAGTCGGACAAGGACCTGGTGCACGAGTTCGTCGCCAACAAGGGCCTGGACTGCCTCATGCAGGTCGGCAACATGGCCGACAACAACTACCTGGACTACATACTCCGAGCGCTGGGGCAGGTGAGCTGTTCTTAAGCTTAGAGAACCACTGCTGGGGCTGGAACTCCATTATCATCATCATAGTGACCCCGTTTCAGTCCACTGCTGGACATAGACCTCTCCCAAAGTACAGCTTCGAGCTTGATCTCCTCCATGCCTAAGTATTTTTCCTGATAGGTATATTTTTATGGTTTTTTACTGCTTACAGTTGCGTTTGGCCACAAGTCATCTGATGCTAAGTGACAATGTGTTCGCTACTGGCGCCACGCTACACATTGGGAACTGTCTCTCAAGTGGGACTGCCGGAACACATCGATATGTGCTTGGCGAGAAATTCCTAACTTGAGGGTAGGCTGCCACAAAGCTATGGTTTCACCACGATGTTTTTCCTTCACCAAAGGCTTCGAGCATAGTTATATATATGAACCTATTCAGTCCTGCCTTGGACACCCGACGTCAGAAATAGGTCCCAGCATCAACCGCCTTTTTCAAATGTTCAGCCAGCAGTCCGGACCTAGTTCATGGCTTACTATTCGCACTTTTAGATCCTGCTATACGTTGACGGCATGCACGGCGTCATGGGCAACAAGCACTGTATCCAGTGGCTGTACTCCCTCATCTGCAGCAAGTTCAGGCACGTCGTCAAAACAGCGCTGAAACTCCTCGTCGTCTTCGTAGAGTACACTGAGAAGAACTCCTTACTCCTCGTCGATGCCATCGTCGCCGTCGACATTCAGAACTCGAGGCAGCCCTGGTACAACATCATGAAAATCCTCCAGGTAACCACGACTTGAACTCAACCCTTTAGTACAAGTTTTGAGAACTATAAAAGTTTTCATAAAGTTTTCTTGTTGTAGTGGAAACTCGTACTGCCTTAATTCAAAACGCAATACGAAAACTTGGCTCTAATTCGTATACCTCAAACGATTTGATACCTCGTACGATCGTCGTCGGAAATTTTCGTACCCCTTACGGAAACGCTGAAAAAAAAATATATGGAAGGCAACAAAAACTTTTATAGTTTTCATAATCTATCATAACTTGTACTGGCGGTACAGAGCACCTGCTTGGAAATCCGACAAACGAATGGTCTAATAAACTTCTCTCAATGTGTAATTTCCAGGACTTTGATGCGTCAGATACGGAACTGCTCATATATGCCACAACTCTGATCAACCGGTGCCTGAACAACGTGCCTGACCGAGACACGTACTACGATCAGGTAAACAAAGCATTTTAACAGGCTTCCATCATCATCATCACAGATAACCTTTGGGGCAAACCTGTTCATGTGTGGAGACCGCGTCTCGGCAAACGTAGTATAGGACGTCCTCCGGCTAGGTGGAGCGGCGATATACGCAAAATGGCTGGCAGTGGTTGGATGAGAGGAGCCGAAGATCGGGCTCAGTGTCCTGCTTTGGGAGAGGCCTATGTTTAGTAGTAGACTGAAATGGGCCGATTATGACGATGATGGTGATCATCATCAGACTTACGTTTCTACTGCTGGAACACAGACCAGAGAGATGAGAGGCCATAATCCACTACGCAGGCCCTATGTGTGTTAGCGGATGGCCAGCTCTAGTGTAGAAGTTTTCAGACAACCCGAAGGTACCATAGTCTGCTATCCTAAGGGCGGGTTAGTTAAATGGCATACCTTATTTCGGTTAATTTGATCTAATTGTTGAATTCACTTACGGAAAGTTAAAATGCGTTTATAATAGGTACCACAATCAGTAAAAGATACTAACGTGTCATTTATGAGTCGTACGGCTTAGCGTGCCCTCTGAAGCACGGTAGCGCTCAGTTGTAAATACCACTAGTGGTCACCCATCCAGGTAGTGGCTGCAGAACACGTTGCTTGACGTCGTTGATCAGTTAAGAGCGACTAGGCAAGCTCCACTACGAGTGTAAATGACTAGCTGCGCCCCCTGGTTTCTGCCGCGTCTTCTCTTTATCCCGTAGGTGCCTTTTTCCGGGATAAAATTTGGCCTATGTTTTAATTCAGGGTGTAAGCCATGTAAATTGCAAATTTCATCCCCGCTTAGTAGTTTTGTGTGAAAGTGTGACAAACATTCACACATCCATGCTTACAAACTTTCACGTATATAATTATAATAAATAGTGGAACTGGGCGGGACACGTAATCCGGATGCACCCGGATCGCTGGGCAAGGATCATCACGCAGTGGGTGCCTGAGGACGGGCGACGTCGCCGAGGCAGGCCCCGAAAAAGATGGCGTGATGACCTTGACTCGTTTGAGGAGCGGTGGCCTGAGGTTGCGGGGGATAGAGATGTCTGGAAGGAAGTGGGGGAGACCTATGCCCAGCAGTGGGACAGTATAGGTTAAAAAAAAAATTATAATATTTGTAGGATTGATATTCTTATTCTTATATGTAAAATTTAAATGGGTTTCGTTTCTCCAGGTGGATGCCATACAAGATCAGGGGATGGACGATATAATACATCTGTACATGATGAAGCAGGGGACTGATCTGGACTTGTTGAGGCAGCTGCAGATATTCGAAGCTGTGCTCATGTATGAGAACGGAGATGAAACTGGGACAGCACTCAAGTGAGTATCAATCTAATCAAAATAAACCAATTTTTTTTACTTCTTTCTTCTAACTTCTTTCTGCGTTTGACTTCAAGTCCTATAGTAGGTACAAGTTTTGAAAATTATTAAAGTTTTCGTAAACGTCAAAGCTTACTACCGCCAACTAGTCAAAGTGGCAACTCGTACTCTCTAAATTCAAAAAGTAACTCGAAAACTTTCAAGTAGTAACATCGTGATGAAACCATAGCTTGGTGGTAGGGTATTTTCTAGTACTCGCCTGGCTAGCTACCACCCTCTTGTTAAGAATCTGTCGCCAAGCACCTATCGGTGTGTTCCGGCAGCCTCACTTGAGAGCCAGCTCCCAGTCCAGGTGTAGCGTGGCGCCATTTTCGACCACATCGTCACTTAACATCAGGTGACTTGTGGTCAAACGCTACACTGTAAATAGTAAAAAAAAAGTTCCAACGTTACACCGGCAAAATAATAGGCAAGATTCGCAACGAAAAAACTGTGACGTCATAAAAGGAAATTACACAAAAGTGACACACTCATTTATGTTTATCACACACAATTAAATGCTTGCCGTGGCCAAGAGTCTTCTCGTCGTGAATACTACAATGTCTGAAGAAAAAGGTCTTCAACCAGTGCGTCCTACCTGTTATGGCATACGGAGCCGAGTCATGGACACTCACGGCACGACTAGTCCACCGATTTAAAGTTGCTCAGCGAGCTATGGAAAGAGCTATGCTTGGAGTTTCTCTGAGGGAGCGAATTAGAAATGAGGTGATCCGTCAGAGAACTAAAGTCACCGACATAGCTCACAGAATTAGCAAGCTGAAGTGGCGGTGGGCTGGTCATATAAGCCGCAGAACCGATAACCGTTGGGGTAGACGTGTTCTTGAGTGGAGACCGCGACTTGGCAAACGTAGTGTAGGACTGCGACAAGGTGGAGCGACGACTTGCGCCGAGTGGCTGGCAGCGGTTGGATGAGAAGAGCCGAAGACCGGGCTCAGTGGCGTACCTTGGGAGAGGCCTATGTCCAGCAGTGGACTGATACAGGTTGATGATGATGATGATGTGACCAAGAGATGAATCTTATGAGCTAAAAATGTTTTCACCTAGGCCACTAACGTCGCATACACTACGTACTGTCCCAATGTCGACTGATTAGCCATAATTCTTTTCTCATATTTCAGACAATTGGATGAATCTGTGATACAATCGGTGCGCAGGAGGAGTCTCAATCTAAACACTTCAGAACGGAGGAAATCCAAAAAGCTACTAATGCGAGAGAAAGGTTTGTTTCAACGTATTTATTAACCTAAAATTTAAGTTGTTTGTATGTTTTCTCGATTTTTAGTCCTACGATCAAGTAATTGATCGTCAAAATCGATTGATAGCTAATTTTACTATTTATTTTTTGTTCAGTTTGTTCATTTAGCCAATGGTATGCAAAAACATTCTTAAGTGTTTTTTTACTGTACGCAACCAACTACAAGCCGAGCATGATAGGTCCACTTTTCATTTTGTGCTACGTCAAAATCAATCGATTCGACCGATTTTGAACTGACGCATGACGTCAAAAGTTGTGTAACAATCAATCAACAACGCTTTAATGAACACAAAAAAAATAATTAATAATGACTTACATTTTAATTTCATTTCATGTTTTTAAACATCACTTTATCGATCATCTTTGACGTAGCATGTAAAGAAACAATATCGATCGAGAAAATCTGCAGGCACCTTAACACCTAACCAGTTTTGTTGATTTTAGTTTTCGTTTTGGCATGCCTTCTTGCAAATTAATAAAATGCCCATAATTAAGAGTCATTGATGTATATTATGAAACCGTGACGTTACTTGAAATTACGAGGTCAATATTGATAGATGATACTTAGAAGCTGCGTAAATGTAGCAGTTCTGATCTCCAAGTATCAGCAACTGGTAACCAGAAACTGCTTCTTATTTACATTGTTTTTGAAATGAAATACAATGAAATGAAATAAATGAAATACAATGAAATGAAATGAAATTAAACTACTAGTTTCGGTTAATAAATACAGTTGATAGCCCATTTGTAGTGGCATCGGCTTATGATCCGCAGCCTATAGAAGCCTGTAGAGAAGATCAGGCTGGCCATTACATAATGAAATTGCCTAAACAAAACTTAGCAAAACTATCGATAATGATGTCGTAATTTCAATTAATTACGAGCTCTCAAATACACATCTTAGTACAGCTACGAGCACTAAAATGTACAATAAATTATCTAATTGTAAAAGAAGACATTCAATTTTCAAATCCTCGTGCTCCTGGCAATACAAGCATCAGTTTTTTGCTTTAACTTTGATTTCAATCGCAATTCCACTAACAACAGCTTTGGCTGTCATCGTACCGGAACTGGAAACGAAAACGAACCAGCGACCTTCGTACCTACCGTCTATCCTAGACAATGAGACCAAGGAACTCAGCACGGCTTTACGGAGAAGGCGGGACAGATTCGCGAGGCAACAGGAAATGTTGAACAACTCCAGTAACAACATGTACAACGGCTTGTTCGCTAGCACCAACGGATGCCATACAAATACCAATGGAAACTATACGAATGGTACACACAGCAGCCCTAAGGTGTACACCAACCTAAATGTTAACCTGAATGGTGCTTATACCAACGGAATCAACATTCACCAGGATGAGGAGCAACCCTTCGCCAATAAGTCGCCCAAGACTCTAAATCTGGCTGAACTACTAAAAAATGGTTTGTTTTTTGCCTAACACACTAATTCTGTTTTGCTTATTGCACTTTTTTACGATGTCACTTCACTAAATCGCTTGTCAGGATTTCTCGACTAAATACTCAATTTGTTGAGACCACTGTCCAACCATAAAAGGATTCTGGCTTTAAAAATTCCAGGGAACCAAAGATACACGTCAGGTCTCAAACAGAGGATCCAAAATGGAACTCTTGGGCACACCGTCACAGCTGTCGATGCGCTAACTGCAATCAGGCAGAAGCAGATGGATACACCAGCAGAGACCAAAGACGACCGAGGGATCATCCTGAACCGGGAGCACAGCATCAAGGACCTAGCCCAAAGGTTGACCAGCCCTCTTAGCCCGACTACGGAAGACAAACCGTTGCGGGTCTCTGATATGGCAGGAATAGTTTCTAAAGCCAAAGAAGAATTAGCTAAATCGCAGTCGAAAGGTAAGATTAATATATTTTTTTTAAACCCTTTCTATTCTCTTTTTTACGAGTAAATATAAAATATTGTATTTATCTGATCCTCAAAACACGACTAACGATGGTAGTTGGTGGTCTGTTTGACTGCTAAGTTTATTAGTGCATTGGAGAACGAAGCATGGAGGAACAGTTAGGTTAAAATATATTCATCTCCGTTTCACATGTTTTAGAAGACAATTTGAGAGCTGAGTCACGCTAGATATTCTAATGTAAATGTTCCTGAAGTAGGGCAAAGACTAAAAATGCTCTTCAATCAAGATACGATTTCACTGAGCTATCATCGCTTGTATATTTTGTTTTCCAGAAGTAATCAAGAGCCCTTCCATAGAGAAGTCGCCCAAAGTCCTCGAGATCAAAGTCTCTGAAAACGATTTGCATTGGGAGGAGCTTAAAAAGGGCTGCCTTAACCGCGAGTTCCACCTCTGCGACTTAGACTTCTCCGACCTCCGCACAGACTCGGACGAAGACATGCTGTCGCCAACCGTCAGCACAGCCAACGGGCCCCCTCCACCCCCGCCCGGATTCTTCCCCCCGGTCACCGCCCCGCCACCTCTGCCCAACTGCTTCTCTTCTTTGTCGAAGACAGTACCAATCCCACCAAAGAACACGTCGGAAGTGTCAAATGATTCTGACAGTTCCACGATCAAGAAGAACAAGAAGACTGTGAAGTTATTCTGGAAGGAGATCCAGGAGAATCCTGCGCCGCCTATGATGAGGTCCAAGATGGACGGGTTCATCTGGGATGACTTGCCGGATATCAAGCTGGATACGGCGATGCTGGAGCATTTGTTCGAGTCTAGGACCAACGATTTGATAATAAAGGTAGAGTACCCTCTAGACCCCCTAGATTACAAGTTTATAGACGTATATGTGATGGGACGAGCAAATTGCTTACCATGTCAGTGTCACTCAAAATTTAATACTTATCACTACTTATTATAAAACCAAGTCGTCCGCGCCGCGTCTGTCTGTCTGTCTGTTCGCGATAAACTCAAAAACTACTGCACCGATTTTCATGCGGTTTTCACCAATAGATAGATAAGTTAGGTTAATAGGTTCTCGAGGAAGGTTTTAGGATATAATTTGTCAAGTATTTGTATACATTGACTAAAATATAACGATATTTGTTGGAGGTGTCGGAAAAAATAAGCCGTCTGGGAGCTTTCAACGAAAACGCTGCCTAAACTAGTCTATCTTTTAAGGATAACATACTACAACTACTTTTTTACAAGTTGATAAAAATGCTGACTAAAATCAGACCGTGTTATCCATACCTTTATATTAATCCTTATCCAAATAAATCATTTTGTATTCAAGATTGTTTCAATACCTGTACATTACTTTTTGAATTGTTGAAATCAGACATTCCATTCAAAAGATATTACGAAATTAAAATGTCAATCCAATGGAAAATAAAACCACCGCGCCGCCCGCGCCCCGCCCCGCCATCCATGGCCATGCAGTGGCCGCAGCGCAGCGGGAAACGCGGCGGGCACCGAAGTGCGGGAATAATTTTGGATTATACAGAATATAATATACGCTTTCACGCCTAAACTACTGAACGGATTGAAATGAAATTTGGTATATACAGTGCAATCTCGATATAACAAATCGGAGGGGAACAAGAAAATATTCGTAATATCAAGTAATTCGTTGAACTGAGGTTTGTTATGTTGAGGTTAGATTGGTCTAAAATTCGTTATAAAGAGGTAAAAGAATAGTTTTATTCACCTCAATACTTTCCATCAAAACAACAATGATTACTGTACAAACAAAAGCGTGTCGAAACATGTCGAGACATGAATCACATTATAAGAGGAGTTATATTATTGGTGGAAACTTTATATAAAGGATTTGGGTTGGCAAAATTCGTTAATTAGAGGTATGAATACTTTTTCTTGGTAGTTGAAAATTCGCTATAAAGAGGTTGTACGCAAAGAATGTTCGCAATGTAAAGGTATATTTTATATTGACTCTTATGGACAATTCAAGGGGATTACGAAGAATTTGTTAAATCGAGGAAGTCGTTATATTGAGGTACGTTATATTAAGGTTGCACTGTAGATGGTTTGCAACCTGGGGAAGGACATAGGATACTTTTTATCACGATAAACTGTAGGCTACGCGGGTGAAACCGCGGGGAACAGCTAGAGTTCTAAATTTTGTTTGTTTCATATTCGCCCCTACTTGCTGCCACTTTCACCCGGATCACTTACAGGAAGTAAGTATTACCAGACATCGCACTTAATAATCTGAATATAATATTATAAATCTAAGAGTTTTGAGAGAGAGTGTTAGACAAATTTTAGAATGGATGAGGCTCAATATTCAATACGTTGTTTGCGTGGGGAGAGAACGTGCAAGTGTGGGGGGAAGCACTAATCTAGGATTACTAATACGTAAATTAGTAAGGTTATCTGAGTACACAATAGTAACGATCAAGAAGTAGAACGCAGGATACAGCTTACCTGGAACAAATACTGGGCACTGAAAGACATATTCAAAAGCAGCATGCCGATCAAAGTTAAAACTAAAGTACTAAACTCGTGCCTAACACCGTGCCTCACGTATGCTTGCCAAACATGGAAATTCAATAAAAAAACAAAGGATAAAATAATTGCATGTCAGCGGGGTATAGAACGCAGTATGCTGAATATTAGAAAGATACAAAAAATAAGGCACACCAAAATTAGAAACATAACCAAGGCACGGGATGGATTAGAACACGCTCAGTCACTAAAATGGAGGTGGGCCGGACATGTGGCGCGTCTACGTGACAAGAGATGGACGAAAACAGTGACCACATGGGCGGGTCCACAGGGAAAAAGAAAGAGAGGTAGACCTATAGGCTAGTTGGGAAGACGACATCAAAAAAACAGCCGGCCCCAACTGGATTCAAGTAGCCCAATCAAGAGAGGACTGGCTGGCTATCTTTGGAGGAGGCCTTCACCTACAGAAGAATTCTTACAGAATGAAAATAATAGTATAAGATGCAGGATACTAACACAACTAAATTTAGGAACCAAACTTAATAACTAACAAAACTAATATTAAATTATATCTAAACTAACTTAATCTAATTTAACTTCTTGTTTCAATGACCTGTAAGAAATAAAAGGCTTTTTTATTTATTTTTTTTATTTATTTATTATCTGAGTAAGAAAGTGTATGAGTTACTAATTTCGTAATCGTTTTGCAATGTTACAAGTATTTTTTGATATTTTTACCTGGATTACTAAACGAAGTTATAAACACCCCTTGTGTCTGAAATAAACATTCATTATTATTAATTGCTGTGTTTTCAGAAACTAATGGAACCAAAGAGGAACCTGATCCTAGACGCGAAGCGTTCGAACGCTATTAACATCGCGATGAAGAAGCTGCCCACTCCGCAGACCATCAAGGCCGCCATCATGAAGATGGACGCGACCGTCATTGGCCGCGAAGGCATCGAGAAACTTCTCACCATGCTGCCTACTGATGAAGAGAAAATCAAGATACAGGAGGCACAGGTAAGGGTTCTATCCACTTCCTAACTTTGAGTAATTTCTATAAAGATAAAGATAAAGATATTTTATTTGTAAACATGTGCTGTTACATAGCAAGATTGCATGCAGATCTTCAATAAAGGGATTATAGGTACAACATGTTTTGCCTAAATGGGCGTACAAATAGAGTGGGATGGCTGCTAATTACAAAATCAAATTAACTAGAAAAATAAAAAAGAGAAAATAATAATAATAATGACAATATCACATTAAAGAAAAAGAATGAATCATTGAGTAAGAAATAAGTAAACAAGAATCAATAAAAGGTCATAGGGCAATTAGATAACAACAATTAAATAGTCAAAAATAAAACGGTCAAAAAGAGATTACATATGTCAGAAATGTCACATTTCACCACAAAAAGCACTGTCAGCAAAAAATTCGCCTACGCTATAATAGCATTTGCCCAACAAGATGGTGTTCAGTTTTCGTTTAAGAACACTAGCATTCATATCCCTAAGATTTTTTGGTATCTTGTTGAAAATACTAGGGGCCATACAAAAAATGCTATTACGCATGAGCGTCTTCCTAGCCGTATGCAAGCGAAGTATGTTTTGATCACGCCTGTTTCGCTGCACTGTCTCACACAGACGTGGGAACAGCTGGGGGTTCAGTTTGACAAACAAAGTTACTTCTAAAATATAGAGGGACGGAAGTGTCAGAATCCTGTGTTCAACAAATTTGGGTTTACAGCTATCCGATGTTCGAAGTCCAAACATTGACCTGATACAACGCTTCTGTCCTTTAAAGACGAGACCAGAGAGAGTGGAGTTACCCCAGAATATCAAGCCATACCTCAAAACTGACGCCACCAGACCATGATATGAAGTCATAAGCGCATCTATCTTTACAACGGGTGCAAGTTTGTAAAGAGCATACGCTGAGCTGCTTAGTCTTCTAGTCAGATCTTCAGCATGTGCTTTCCAATCTAATTTCCTATCTACGATAAGACCGAGAAATTTTGTCGAATCTACTTGATTTATATTTTTATTTTGATAATTTATATTTATGTCCGTTATATAATTAGATCTCTGTGTAAATTGCATTAAATTAGTCTTATTAATATTAATTATTAGATTGTTGTTGATTAGCCATTTGATTATTGAATTTAGTGTATTATTAATGTCAGTTTCATAAAATTCTTTATTTTGACAAGCTATTGTCACCGTGCTATCATCAGCGAACAGTGTCATTGGATGCTTAGTCACTTTTGGGAGATCGTTAATATAGACAATGAAAAGAAACGGTCCGAGTACACTGCCTTGTGGTACACCAAATGTCACGGTACGTTCAGTAGAATTATATACTTCTTCCTTTTTTGTCTTTAAATTGATTCTCGTAATGTTAGTAATCTGTTTTCTATTGGATATGTATGACTTGACTAAATCCAGAACATTACCTCTTACACCATAGGCTTGAAGTTTCTCAATTAGAATCTCTATATAGGTCCCTGCTAGCTGTTCCCCGTGGTTTCGCCCGCGTGGGCTACAGTTTATCGCGATATAAAGTATCCTTTGTCCTTCCTCAGGGTTAAAACTATCTCCGTATGAAATTTTGTTTAAATCAGTTCAGTAGTTAAGGCGTGAAAGCGAGACAAAGAGACAGACAGAGTTATTTTCGCATGTATAATAAGTATTAGTAGGGATTTGTGTGTTCTTACTTTGGAGCCAGTTCACCTAGTTCAGGTTCTGAAAACTATAAAAGTATTCGTAAAAGTCAAAGTTTTCTACCGCTAACTTGTCAAAATGGCAACTCGTACAGCCTTAATGCAAAATGCAAAAGGTAACTCGAAAACTTCGTACGAATTCGAATACAACGATTTGTGATAACTTGTACTACGAATCTGTAAAACGGTGCTTCGTGAGGAAACTGGCATGTCCAAGAACTGCAACATTCAAGGGCATGCGACATCTACCAACCCACACTGCGCCCGCGTGGGAGATTACGGCCCATACTCTCTCACTGGGAGAAATTCAAAACTCAAATTCAAAATTTGTTTTATTAAATAGGATACATTGTCATCACTTTAAAACGTCAAACTTAAAACTAGCTACGCCTGTTCCAACCTCTTACGCCGGCAAAAGAACAGGCAAGAAACGCCCGGCAGGTATTTATTTTGGAGCGATTACATTGACAATTTTATTCTTATTACTAATTGATTGAATTGGAGCAAGTTCACTAAAACCGCAAGCTTTTTTTTTGTCATCTAACAGTGCGCAGTGGGAACGTGAAAGGCTGGTAATGACGGATCTTAGTTCCTCCAAGTTTCCGTAAGGAGCGCTGAAAGAAAAATATAGACAAAAACTTTTATGGGGTACTAAAGCAAAGTAGAGACAGAGACAGATATATACAGATCCCATTTTGTTACAGTACGCCAACCCTGACCTTCCACTGGGCAGCGCAGAGCAGTTCCTGCTAACTCTAGCTTCCATCAACGAACTTTCCTCGCGGCTGAAGCTTTGGGTCTTCAAACTGGATTTTGATAATCTTGAGGTAAGGACATAATAACATCGACAGGAGAACAATCACTGTCACTAACTGCCTATAGCAGTCACTTTAGGCGGATTCAATAATAACTTTCACTACTAATGGTCCCCAAACTTGTCTAATTCTGTATTTTGGAGGCTTAAACAGGCCACAGTGTAGATTTATCTTCATAACCATAAGCCCACCGTACCTATTTAGGGATCCTTCGTACTGTGGTGGTTATGGAGATTTTTGTGTGATTATTGAAACGCCGGTGGTGTGATTCGTACTGCGTGTTCACAGTGAATGATATTTATTACTAAAAGTTCCGTTATATATACACAACTAGCCTAATCTTCGTTTGACTTCGGCAGGAACTCGGGTCGCTTCGGCAGGCGGCGCGTCGCACGTGGTGTTTAGGATCGGAGAGTCCTGTTTGTTTATTGCGCTGGGAAAGTTCGGCTGGTCTTTGAGCTATTGGGTCGTAAACTGCAATTGTTCTTTTCGGCGTATTTATTCTTTTGTTTCAATGGTGGGAAGCGTAGACGATGCAACGGTGAAATATTCCTTTTATTGCTGTGCGTAGTAAAATTGTATTGTTGTTAAAACTGCATTTTATATTTGTTTATCTTCTGGTGTTATGGGAACGAAATATCGTGGGAAAGGACTGTAGTAGCGTAGCTACATGACTCCCTCCCTAGCGAAAGCGTACCGGCAGTTTGATTTGGCGGCCGAGTCGTGTTGTTCGTATTATTGGTTGCGGTGATGCTGGTGTATCTTGATCTGGTATCAGTACGTTATTATTGGCCGGTTCCGATGATAATTGCGGTGGGGGTACGCTATCTTGTTTCGTTGGTATGATGATGACGTGGTCTTGAGTTGGCTGGTCCGAAATGTTTTCGTTTAAAATGTAAGCAGGCTTGAGTCGGTCGATTGAAATAGTTGAGCTTCTCTCTGGTAACTGTAATATGAATGTTTTGCTGTTTCGATCTATGACTTTGAATGGTCCGTCGTAGGGTGGTTGCAGCGGCTTCTTAACTGCATCGTTTCTTACAAACACATGCGAACATGTTTGCAAATCTTGATGCACGAAGATTGGTCGCTTGTTGCCATGTGATTCGGTTGGATGAGATGGCTTGATTGCGTTTATGGTAGCTCGTAGTCGAGTTACGTAGTCGTAGTTCATGTCTTGTTCGTTTGATGGTGGTGAGACGAAGAAATCACTAGGTAGGCGTAGCGTTTGTCCGTAGGTGAGTTCAGCGGCGCTGACGCCTGTGTCTGTGCGCGGGGCGGCACGTAATCCCATGAGGACTGTAGGAAGCTCGTCTATCCACGTTGAATGTTGAGACAGGCGAGTCTTTAGTGCAGCTTTGAGTGATCGATGCCAGCGTTCTATCATTCCATTTGATTGAGGATGGTAGGGCGTAGTGTGTGTTATTTTGATCCCCATTGCGTTCATGAGCCTGGCGAAAAGGTGACCTGTGAATTGTCCTCCTCTGTCGCTCGTGATGACTGACGCAAGCCCGTAGCGAGTAATCCAGTGCTCATAGATTATCTTCGCCACGGATTCCGCAGATATATCTTCTGTGGGAATTGCTTCTGGCCATTTCGTTACTCTGTCGATCATTGTAACGAGGTATCGATGGCCTTGCGGTGAGGTGGGTAGCGGTCCGACGATATCTACGTGGATGTGTTGAAATCTCTCAGTAGTCACTGGAAACTTTGAAATGCTGCTCGATGTGTGTCTCTGGATTTTGGATCTTTGACATTGTAAGCAATTTTTGCACCAGACTCCGATTTCTACCATCATCGATGGCCAGAAAAACTTCTGGGACATAAGTTTGCGTGTCGTGCGAATGCCAGGGTGGCTTATGTTGTGTACGGTGTCAAATGCAAGTCGTCGAAATTCTTCCGGCATGTATGGTCGAATGTATGACGTTGATGTTTCGCAGTAAATAGGTGATTGAGATTCGGGCATAGTGACTCGTTTCATTGTTAAGTTGGCTTGTTGTGAGAGTTTCTTGATTGTAGCGCTGTCTTTTTCTTGAGCATGGGCGACTTTTTCATAGTCAATTAGTGATGGGCAAGTGATGCTGTCGACAGGTAGACGACTCAGAAAGTCAGCGACAGTGTTTTCTGCTCCGCTGATGTGTCGAATGTCCGTAGTAAACTCGCTAATGAAGATCAATTGTCTGGCTCGACGCGGTGTTTCAGACGCTGACGGTGGCTTTTGGAGCACGAAGGTCAACGGCTTGTGGTCGGTGAATATGATGAGATCGCGTCCTTCGAACATTTTTCGGAAATGCTTGACCGCCATGTATATTGCAAGTAGCTCGCGGTCGAATGTGCTGTAGTTACATTGTGCATCGGAAAATTTCTTTGAAAAATAGCCGAGCGGTTGCCATTTTCCGTCGATGTGTTGTTGTAGGACAGCTCCTGCACATTTATCAGACGCGTCGCTGAAAATTGCCAGGGCAGCCTTGTGCGATGGGTGAGCGAGCAAAGCGGCGTTTTGGATTGCAACTTTGCAAGCTCCAAACGCTGTTGTCGCTTCGTCGGTCCATTCAATGTTTGTTTTGTCTCTTTTCTTGACGTTGTGTAAGTAGGCATGGAGCGGTGCTTGCATTTCTGCGGCTTTCGGCAAGTGATCGCGATAGAAATTGATCATGCCGAGGAAACGTCTTAATTCTTCAATCGTTTTTGGTTTTTCGTAATTGCAGATTGCTGTGACCTTTTCAGTAGGTGGTTTGATTCCTTCTTTGCTCACAGAGAAACCAAGAAACTGCACTTCCGGTTGGCCGAAGATGCATTTGGCTGGATTGATTGTGATGCCATTTTCTTCTAGTTTTCTTAGTACTATCCGGAGATGCTCCTTATGGCTGGATTCATCACAGGACGCAATAATGAGATCGTCAATGAATGCATAGACGAAATCGAGTCCATGGAGTACTTCGTGGATAAATCGTTGGAAAGTCTGTCCGGCATTTGTTAAACCGGGACACATTCTCGGAAATTCAAATAATCCCATTGGCGTTATGATGGCAGTCTTTTCTATGTCTTCTTCTTTGACCTTGATTTGTTGATAGGCTCGGTTGAGATCAATGGTACTGAATATTGTCTTATTAGACAACTGGAACGTGAAATCTTTTATTCTTGGAATCGGATAGCGATCAGGCGTTGTGACGGCGTTCAATCTCCTATAATCTCCACAAACGCGAAGGTCCCCGTTCTTTTTCGGTACGATGTGCAGAGGCGATGACCAAGGACTTTTGCTTGGACGGCAAAGGCCTTGTTCGATCATGTTTTCGAATTCTTTTTTTACGGCTTCGTAACGGTGCGGTGCGACTGGTCGAGCGCGGCAATGAATAGGCGGTCCAGTCGTTTCAATGTAGTGTTCGACGCTGTGCTTTGTATTAAGTTCCATTGCTGTAAGACGTGTAGTTCCGGGAAATTCCGCTAGTATGTCGTGATAAGATTGCTGTACGTCGATACTACGAATTGTTGGTACGTTGCTTGCTCGGACGTATGAAGTTGTTGATAATTTTGTTATGCCGTCGATCAGTCTTCGGTTTTTGATGTCAACGATGAGTTGGTGGTGTTTGAGAAAATCAGCCCCGATGATAGGTTTGCTGACTTCCGCAACGACGAACTTCCACTTGAACGGACGGCGAAGATTTAAGTCGAGTGTCAATGTTTTTTCGCCGAATGTTGGAATGACAGTATTGTTTGCAGCGTAGAGTTGAAATTTGAGTGGTTTTGACGATTCTCCTTTGTTCCGAGGTAGGACGGATACGTTTGCGCCGGTGTCGATTAAAAACGTTAGTTTTGACGTTTTATCGGTAACGAATAGGCGGTATGAGTTTTCAGATACTACGCTGGGTTCCGCCTCAGCCAGCGCAGGCTCTAGTTTTCCGACTGATTGTTTCGTGGTTTGTATGAACACGGCATGGTGCAACGTCTTGCTTCATCACCAAAACGACTGTG
Organism: Opisthograptis luteolata; assembly: GCA_931315375.2. NCBI lineage: Eukaryota > Metazoa > Arthropoda > Insecta > Lepidoptera > Geometridae > Opisthograptis > Opisthograptis luteolata. The sequence goes on from OV928033.1 coordinate 16,039,666, forward strand.
GTAATAGCAGTATGGTGACGGTGATTGACTGCGTGATCTGTTATTATCACGACTCGTAGAACGGTTGCGACGGACGTGTTGGTATTGTTGTTGATGGTTGTAGTGCTCGTTGTATTGCGGATTTTGTCTTTGTGACGACTTAAAAGCGGCAAACTCAAGAGACAATTTTCGTAATTCTTCTGCCAGGAACTGAATATCTATTTGGCCGCGAGACGTGGATGCTGATGATGTCGATACGGCCGAAACTTGCGTAATTGTATCTTCGATCATCTTGTCGGCAAGTAGAGCAAGCTCATCGAGTGCAGTCTGAGTTTTGAATGTTTCACTGATGGTGAGAACGGATCGGATATGCGCTGGTAAATGGTTAGACCACATGAGACGTAACGTGGAATCGGGAACTTTATCGCGTGCTAGACTTTTCATGCGTCGAAGTAGCTGGGACGGCTTCTGATCGCCGAGTTCCGTGTCGGACAGCAACTTCTGCAACTGACGATTGTCTGATTCTTCATAGACGGTGATGAGTCGTTCTTTTAATGCTGTGTACATATCCGCTTCTGGAGGGCTGTATAAGAGGTCGCTAATCTGTTCGATGTCCATCTTGTCGAGCTGAGCAATCACCATCTGGGCTAGCTGGGCTTGGCTACGGTTTAAATCGCTTGTTGCGGCTTCAAAGGTGAGAAACCATAGTCGAACCTTGTCGCGCCAAAAAGATGGGATTCGCAATGGCAAGGTGATACCGGCGACTTCTTGCTGAAACTTTCTCGTGGTCGTATTTTCCTCTGCTTGATTCTGCATTTTGCGCTTGTTGCTGTTCTTATGTAGGGGTCACCACTTTAGGGATCCTTCGTACTGTGGTGGTTATGGAGATTTTTGTGTGATTATTGAAACGCCGGTGGTGTGATTCGTACTGCGTGTTCACAGTGAATGATATTTATTACTAAAAGTTCCGTTATATATACACAACTAGCCTAATCTTCGTTTGACTTCGGCAGGAACTCGGGTCGCTTCGGCAGGCGGCGCGTCGCACGTGGTGTTTAGGATCGGAGAGTCCTGTTTGTTTATTGCGCTGGGAAAGTTCGGCTGGTCTTTGAGCTATTGGGTCGTAAACTGCAATTGTTCTTTTCGGCGTATTTATTCTTTTGTTTCAATGGTGGGAAGCGTAGACGATGCAACGGTGAAATATTCCTTTTATTGCTGTGCGTAGTAAAATTGTATTGTTGTTAAAACTGCATTTTATATTTGTTTATCTTCTGGTGTTATGGGAACGAAATATCGTGGGAAAGGACTGTAGTAGCGTAGCTACACCTAGACCGGTGAAACTATATCCGACCGGTGACGCTATACCGACCGCTGAAACTATATCCGACCGTTGAAGCTATATCCATACGGACAACAAAGTGTTTACATTTAGAGGTACGAATCCCTAAAAAAAACATGCATTGACATAGTTAACAATAACATAGGTTGGTGATATAAAATAATAATAATAATAAATCAATTTATTGCCATTAAAAAAAAACACATAAATTTAATAAAAAAATAAAAACACAGTGATAATTTACAATATAACGGCAAAATGGGATAAAACTCAGCTTGTGCTGTGTTTACATTTGCATGTGCCCACAGCGCTGGTTTTCAGTTTACCCCTGTGCTCGGGCAGTGCTGTGCTGTGCCTGTGCATATTTTTCTGAACATCACAAACAATTTTACAGAAAGAAGTGGCAGAACCGCTAATGGACTTGAAGCAAGGCATCGAACTCCTAAAAGCCAATAAGACGTTCAAGGTAAACAATAATTACTCATATTATTATTTAGTACTAAAATCCACCTGGTTCTCCGGTTTTTCTTTCACAGATTCTTAACTTGGTGGTGGTAGCTAGCCAGGCGAGCACTTTAAAATGCCCTAACAACGAGCTATGGTTTCATCGCGATGCTTCCCTTCACCGTAAGCTCAGGACTTTTATAAAAATACTAGTCTCAGCCCGATCGGTTTAAAATTGACAAAGTTTCATACAAACTTTCATCCCCTATTTTATACCTTTGGGGGTAGAATTAATCAAAATCCTTTCTTATCGGATGCCTACGTCATAACATCTACCTGCATGCCAAATTTCAGCTCGTTTCGTCCAGTGGTTTGGGCTGTGCGTTGATAGATCACTATGTCAGTCAGTCACCATTGAGTTATATATATTTAGATTGTTTTATTTTATTTACCATTACCTTCGTGGGTGTGTCTTTATTTAGTTTAAATACCGAATTTTGAAGTGGTGATGGCTTGCGATCTGTATAGGCCATGAGTTCAGATCCTAAAATGGGCTTGAGCACACATTATCCCCCGAAGAAACTGAATTTTTGAAATTCACGTTTCATATTCAGTGGCCAAGTGACCTCGATTAAAATTATACGATATATGTAACAGGTGGTGCTGTCGACACTGCGTTCAGTGGGCAGCTTCTTGAACGGCATTGTGGTTCGAGGGTTCCGGCTAGAGTACCTCTCCAAGGTGATGGAGGTCAAGGACACGGTGCACAAGCACCCTCTGCTCTACCACATCTGCGAGATGATCATCGACAAGTTCCCGGAAAGCACTGATTTCTTCAGCGAGGTGAGTGCAAGAGAGTCTCTTACAGCTGGATTGGGCTATTAAGCCTTGTATATTAATACTCGTTAGACCGAAGCAAATGGAAAGAGATCGTCCGAAAAGTAATTCGTGGAGGTCACGACCCTCAGCAATGAGGAAAACGAAACAAGGAGGAGGAGTGGGTGTGTATGTTTATTAAGTCTTCGCTGAAACAGTTATAGTGAAATATGAAAGAGAGATAGGTTATATAATAGGATTAACACGCAGACTACTTTTTATCCCGGAAAATGAGGGAGCAGAGGAAAATCGTGGGTGTAATCACGGGACGCGACTAGTAGTCAATGTATTGAACTTTGTAGAGGCCCCAAGGCAATGCAAGTTTCGAAGCACTGCACCATTCATGGTACTATTGAAATCTGCCATCGCTCAAAACGGTGAAGGAAAACATCGTGACAAAACTGGCATGTCCAAGAACCACAACATTCAAGTTCCAGTGGGAAACGCTGATGATAACTTTCAACGGAAGGCTCAATCGTCTGCAATCTATTAATGACATCAATGTAGTAACGAAAGTTTTTTTTGTATACCAGGTGGGTCCCGTGATCAGGGCGTCGAAGGTAGACTTCGAGAATCTGAATGCCAACCTCCTCAAGCTGGAGTCCGACTGCAAGGCCTCCTGGGACCACATGAAGCGCGTGGCCAAGCACGACGGCTCGCAGATCTTCAAAACGAAGATCAACGAGTTCCTTACGGATGCTGCGGAAAGGATCATCCTGCTTACAGTCATCAAAAAGAGAGTGATGACCAGGTGAGGATGAATTACTTTTCCTTTGCTAGGGACAATAGGTTATCACATGGATTGCTTGACCCAGCCTTCACATTAATGAAAATTGTTCCCGAGAAGCTCTTATTTCCTTTAGCAATGCTGTTACTAAGCGTTTCCTCTACTGCTGAAGATAGGCATCCCTTTTGAACTCTACAGTGAACCGCTATAAGCCATTTGCATCCATCGGTTTCCGTTACTCATAAAATGTCATCGGTCTATCTAGTGGGGAGTCTACCAACAGAAGTTCTTCCGATTCATAGTCGCCACTCGAGAACCTTACTTTCCAAGTTTGGTGTGGCCTATTCATTTTTTTCTTATTTTTTAGCATTATCGGACCTGCGAACTGCGGAGTGAGATTCTGAGACCCGGGCATTACTCGTTGCTTCTTCTTTCAGATCACGTTTCTATCACAAAGTTATGTTTGGTATCATGATTGCCCTGCGAACGACTTTTCGTATATTGGCCTTGCGACTTTTTCCCACATACCTAATCTTCCTGTACCAACGGCAACACTACGGTATACATAATATAGTTACTTTCGCCTCATTGAATCAATGACGGGAGCGACGGAGGAATAACTAGTCTTGGAACGTCACTTTCTAGTTAATGTCACTGGGGCTTTTTTAAAGCCTTATTATACCGAGAAGCCACGGTTGCGAAACTGGTATCTAAAAACTACCAATCGAATTTTAAGAACAGACACCAGAATTATTAAAAGCGAGCATGCATCATTGGCAGCACAACTGAGTGTGTGCGACGCCATACAACGCCATACGGTTGACTGATTGCACAGCCAAGCGGACGATATGTGTATGATATCCTCCTAAAACTGTATCCCCGCTATGGTTTCTTGTTGTAATTGAGTCATTTGGCTCATCATCGCGATCAATTTTGCCGATTTAAATTAATGAATATATTTGCCATTGCCAAATTATTTACAAACTGAGCCCTTGCGATCTAAAAATTCTGAATTTAGTGCAAAATTAAGTTGGGAAAGGGTAAATTCCTCATTAAGCAAATAAGTGCAACGTCACGTGCCAAGTTGGAAGGCCCCCGAACCACCTCATCCCTTGTTGCAGATATAGCAAGTTTCTCCTGTACCTAGGGGTGCCCCCGCAGGATATAAGCAAGACCAAGCCCTCAGAATTCCTGAAGGTGATCGCGGAGTTTGCTTTGGAGTACCGCACTACGCGGGAGCGAGTGTTGCAGCAATTGGAGAGGAGAGCCAATCACAGAGAGAGGAACAAGACTAGGGGGAAGATGATTATCGATGTAAGTCTTCACATCTTTTTACTGCAAGTCATCTTTTGTTTAAACTACGATGTGGTTGGAGGTTGCGCCACGTTACTTCTGGATTGGGAACTGATTCTCAAGTGATGCTGTCGAAACACACTGATAGATGCATTTTGTTGCTGACAGATTTTTAGTTTGACTTAACTTACCGTTGGTGTAGGTTTCAAGCTCCATTAATATTCTTCTGCAGCTCACGAAACAAATTTATTTCTTCAGGTGGGCAACTACTCGAACAAAAACGGCGACAACACGGCGGACAGTGCGCTGAAGGAAGTCCTGAAGACGGACCCTGATACCGACAGCCTCACTAGAGGACGGAGGAAGCCACAAATCTCAGCCATTAGGAGCATGTCTGTCAAGTAAGTACTGTACCATCCGTAGAGTCCAGTCACCAATATTTAGCCACCCCCATAATAATGACCTTTACATACATACATACCATACATACATATATCCTGAGGAAACCGGTCTGGGTCCAAGAACCACGACACGCAAAAGAGCGTGCGGTATCTACCAATTGGCACTGGGCTAGCCTGGTAGGCTATGACCCATATTCTCTCTGAAAGAAGGCCTATGTCCCAGGAGTGGGAATGTATTAGACAGATGAAATGATGATGATAATGTTGACGAACCATCAACTGACTCCTTACTAGGATTCCTTATACTCGTATATAGGGGTATCAGTAACTTCGCGGATCGACGATTCCCAATATCCAGACGTGGAACATACCTGCAAGTTATCTCAATGCCAAAAAATGAAAATTTAAAAAAAAATGAAGTGTAAAACATTGCAAAAGGAACACAATTAACATCTGCAAACGGGTGAATGACCGCACTGACATTGGCCGTGGCATCACACGGCACGGGTGCACTGGGCAGGCACTCAGGGCGTTGACCCGCCAATACCACCGGTCAGTGACCTACGGAAACGGCATAAGTCATGAACATCGTTCACTTTTAATTTTAAACACGGCCTTTAATATTGTTAACAGGTTCTGATATCCGTATACTTATAGCAGCTGCACCTACCTACAACATAACCTAAATGCTTACTTATTTAAATAGTTAAAACTGTTCGTCTTTTTTGTATTCATTTTACATGCTAAACCGGTTTTTTTTAAACTGGCATACAAAAAAGTACATCAATAAACTACATGATATATTATTATTTTTATACTATTTACAGGGTAGCGTTTGACCACAAGTCACCAGACTTTAGTGACGATGTGGTCAAAAATGGCTAGAAACTGGCTCATAGAATGCTATTTTTATCTCGTAAGAATAGAATACTTTAGAATAAGTATATAAAATACAACATAAACATTTCCAGTGGCGACTTGTCAGCTGACGAAGAAATAATCGAGAGCCTGGTGAGGTTAGCTACCTCCAAGCGGCGGCCCGCGCCTCGCGAGCGCAGGAACAACCGCATCTCGGACAAGAAGCACTGTAAGCACAAGCACAAACTGTAAGGGAATGGCCCCACTACACCCTCTATTCGAAAGACTATACGTCTCAATGCGAAGCGTATAAAATACACAGTAAACGGTTTGGCTAGTGGGGTCACACTCTAATTGTTCACATTCTGTGCGCAAGTCTGTGTTTTTTTCACACTGCTTTGATTGGTGGTTAGTCACTACAAACCAAAGCAACGTAAAAAAAACACACCTTTTAGAAATACTATATCAAAACTTGTTTTCTTTTTTGTGTATTCCCGCTGTCCCCGGACTCTGGGGACAGCAGTACCTTCATTAAGTATTTAAAATGATCTCGGCGGCGGGGGTGGTCCTTGGGCCACCCCCGCCGCACCCTAACCTACTGTCCCCGTTATGGGGACAATGGGAATACACTTTTTTTAATCTAACTTCGAAAGAAAGCGAAAACAAACTCGATACTTTTCAGTTCCAGATCAGTAAAGTGAGTATGTGAATCCACTATTTTAGTACTTTGTGATTTATCATAATCCTGCCGCGTTACTGCGAGTTGCAACGCGTTGCGAATGTATCTGGTATGCTAGATGGTCTACTGTGTTCAATTTTGTGTACACTTTTCAGGGAACAGGACTTTAGATGGACACCAGTCGTGGCCGCGTAGGGAGAGCAGCCCTGGGTAAGTTGAAACCCACATAAAAAAGAGTTGAACACCGCCGTGGTGCAGTTGTAGCTAGGTGTATCCATTGTTCAGCTAATTTTGTATCGAAACGTGTTCACATATTTTTGTTTGTTCGATTCTCACCGAATTCTGTCAGAAAACGATGTTCATTTAATTTTGTCGCAACAGCAACTTTTGTAAAAACTGTTGTCTAAGTGTATGTTACAGTGGAAAAACTACGCTTTGAGCTTTTAAGATTTGATTGCAACGAACGGAACCAGTTTATTTGTTAATACTTGGAACTGGTCTGCTGGAGATGCTTGGAACTGCGCCACGGTGTTGTCTTAATATGTTATAAACAAAATGTTATACTATACTGCGGGGTGACGACGTAAGCAATAACATACAAACACAATACACTAATAAATTCTTAAAAAATCGAACTTAGCAACCAGAAACATCCAATAAAACATAATTACACTCGCAGAGTAATTATAGGCACTCTTGAGGTCAATGACACGACACGATAGCGAGCGGGAAGTGGGAACGAGATAGCAATCGTCGATCTCGCTCACGCGCAGTCTCATGCCTACTACGCACGAAATAAATGATACCAAAGGTCAAAAACATCCTCTATTTGTTTGATTCTTGTCGGATATCATTCCTTAAAAACTGATTTTGTTTACGTCTAATCCCTGCTAAAAAAAGATATAAATCCGTTAAATGTTGCCCAATTCCTTCCCAGGTCCACAGCCGAGGCTCAACAGAGATAACTTGTCTCTATGAAAACAGTTAAATAACCAATCAAATAGTGAAAACCAGATAATCTCGCTTCGTAGTGTATAAATTGTGATTAAAAACTTTCCCATCTTCGAAATTTGTTAATTGGATACATAACGATTTTTTTGTTTATATATCGGATTATGTTATACATACTTATGGTCCTAAACTATGCATAAGATTATTTAATTAATTATAAATGTGTGTAAGCAATTTTTCTTTTTATTATAGTTATTGTTATTGTTAGTACATTGCCATAGAAGGTATAAAAGTATTTGAAGTTATCGATTAGCTCAGTAGCGTAGCTTACAAACAGTAAAACTTTTTTCATAATGGGTTCAGTCATTCCAGCCACTTCCTAAATCCAAACACACGGAATCACAAATAAATTTACCTCGTAGCATAGATTTTCACTACATTATTAGTGTGCATGCGTTAAATTTAGTTTTTAAAGTGTTCACAGATAATGAATACTCTATGTTATCATTACTATGCCATTATAACATGGCTTTAAAATTATTTCAATCACGTCATATTGGTGCTGCATGTTCAAAATTGTAAGATTAATCTCGTAATTTAAGGATTGATTAGTTTAGCATAGAAATAGAAGTAATAATTAATTGTTATTCTGTTTAATCTATTAGGCATAAGATATAAAAAGATAGTGCAAATGAATTTAAAAAATATCATCTATGCATTCTGGAAATTGCATCTATACACAATACTTTAACTGCACTTTAATATAAGTAACAAATATTATTTGGTAATTTGTTTATTCAAAAATGATCTGATTAGGTACCTAAGATTCTTGATAACGTTTGACACGTTGGGCGAAGAGCTGCCTGCGGGTTCAATTCCCGCTACAGAACAAATATTTGTATGTCGAAAAAAGTGCAAGTATTTGTCCTATGTCTGGGTGTTGTGGATCCCCTATCCGCGTAGTATCTGATACCCTAGATGCAGGTAATCATAGTTAGGGATCAGAGCTATGAATGTGTGTGATTGTTTGGCGTTATTAAATTTTAATCTCATTTATTTTTTATTTTTATATTTGTTAATATGTTAGATTAAAACCAGCATTTGGTTATGTACAATAAATAATAAGCACGCGGCAGTTGATCTTTATTGAAAATAAGGGTTTGTTGATCGCATGGACAACGCCCATATTTATGTAAATAAGAATTCTCGTGTAATCAAGTGACTATATATAATTTTTTGTTAGTTCCTCTTGCCTTTGTAGTATTGTCACTTTGAACACATGAATCGCTACTATCTAAATTATGCATTGGGATATTATTTAACCACTACTTCCTAAATTATCATTTTGCATGTTTAACCGCTACTACCTATGTTATCACTACATATTTAACCACTATTACCTATGTTAGCACTTTGTTTATTTAACTCCATCTACCTATGTTATCATTTTGCATATTTAACTGCTACTACCTATATTATCACTGCATACTTAACCACTATTGCCTATGTCAGCACTTTGTTTATTTAACTATGTTATCATTTTGCATACTAAACCACTACTTCCTATGTTATCATTTTGCATATTTAACCACTGCTACCTATGTAATCACTGCTTATTTAACCACAACTACCTATGTTATCATTTTGCATATGTAACCATTACTACCTATATTTTTGCTACCTTTAGCACTACAATAGTAAGTAACTTTATTATCATTAATAGCCTTAAGATAAAAATAACTATCCCTATGTTAGCCGCTTCTAATAAATGCTCAGCCTGCTGGTAAATCTGTCCTTGTTAAGATCATCAATATCATTATCATCATCATTATCATCATTATCACCGTCATCATCATCGTCAACATGTTTCAGTGCACTGCTGGACATAGGTCCCATAGTACATCGATCTTTGGCTCCTCTCATGGCTACGGCTTCGGCATATGTTGTAGCTCCACCTAGCCGGTGGACTAGGATACAAAGATACTGACTTCACCCTAAGGGTTAATTACATGTTTTGTGTGAAAATCCCCTCTGGGGAAATTTGACACTGTCCGGTCCTACACCACGTATGCCAAGTCGCGGTTTCCGCTTAGAACTCGTTTGCCTATAAGGCTATCAGTTCTTCGGCTAATATGTCCAGCCCATTGCCACTCTAGATCCCCACAATTTCTTTTCTTTTCTGACTTTTCGAATAACAATCATTCTTTGTTCTCATAATCATAATCATCATCGTTATCGTCATCATTATCATTACCATCATCATCATCATCATCCATGTAGCTTGTTACGATAGTGTAAAGTAGACAAAGTGTAAACTTATCAAGATCTTAGGAACGAAGTAGAGGGAGTCCTAGTTTAAGGGTCGAATCTATGCGTGTGATAATGTGGGCGTTTTACATTTACTATTATTGTAGTTCAACAATAAAGCTACCTGTACCTACAGCTTACATCTGATTGTGTCTCCTATCTAACATCATTAGGTTTACGATATGTGTATTAGCTATTATGAATTTTAACATTAGGAGTATCACTATAATAACTTTTTTATCCAGCAACAATTACCCACTGTTAATGTTTTTTCTTTTATTTATAGTAGCAAATAAAAACTATGAGTAGAAAATTCTTGTATTGTTTTATTTTAATTAAAAAGTCCTCCGCTTGCTCTTGAAACTCACCTACCTAACTAATCATCATCCTCATCAAATCAAATCATAAAATGTTTGTTTAGTCAGTTCAGTAGGACACAACATGTGATTACTTTATCATCATCAGTGAGTCAGTCAGTCAGTCAGTATTATTACGTCTTCACTGCTGGGACACAGGGTTTCTCTCAAAGAAGGGTCATATTCTACCACGCTTGCCTAGTGCGGATTGGTAGATGTCGCCAGCCCTCAAATGTTGTGATGCCTCTTTCTGCTTGATTAATACTAAGTTTAAAAGCTGATTCATCATCATCAATGTCAGTCGGATAAGGCCTAGATAGGACTATCACTAAACTAATATAGTGACACAAAAACTTCGCCTAAACATTCTAGTTGGAATCGAATGAACTTTGCTTCTGTTGAGGTCCTAACTTAGCACAAGCTTTTATAAAGACCATTGGATTCAGAATATTAGAAAGGATAAGTAGTAAGCGTGACTGACGCTAATTTCGCGGCGTAGTAGGTAGTAGGCACCTACGGATAGAAGCAGGGAGTGTAGACAGAGAAAACTAAGCGGAGAAGTGGATGACTCCACACTCCATTGACATGCGCCCTAGCGCTAGCAGTTCTCCTCTTCTAGCTGAAGCAGCTCTCCTGGCGATAGCAGCTCTCCCGGTATTAGCAGCTGTTCAGGCGATAGCAGCTCTCCCAGCTGTTGCAGCTCTCCTGGCGATAGTAGCTCTCCAACCTATTTATCAGGGGGCCTCTCCTCAACCTTTACACCAGTTCAAGTCATCCCTATTAATTTACTATGACTCTCAAGGATAGTGTAGCATGAACGAGCATGCACGAAGGGATTCTTTAAATCAAAATTGTAGTTTCTGCGTTTTACCTCATAAAATTAATTATCTTGGATTCGAAATACCAAATTCGCAAACCATAATATCAGTAGGTTCATAAGTAAGCTACTTACAGTTCAATCGTTTGAAAATAGCGCCACCTGTACGATGACGTGCAAACTACGTACGGGGACGGTTTCACTATAAGATAGAAATTTAATGCTTTTCCGCTAGATGGTAATGTGATTTTTTCTGTGGGTTTATAGCAGATGATGTGTTAATGTGAATTTTTGTGCACCCTGCTCTAAAGCGAAAACGCATGTGCTACTATTACCTTATTATTAGTAGATTCCTAATCTTATATATAAAAATCAATTGCTGTTCGTTAATCTCGCTAAAACTCGAGAATGGCTGGACCGATTTGTATAATTTTGATTTTGAAATATTTGTGGAGGTTCAGGGAAGGTTTAAAAGGTAAGAAGAACTTTCATTGGCGATACCAAGTTCGCCGGGTCAGCTAGTTCTATATAATATCAGTTTCTTTCTCAATGTGAAACTTCGACTAACACTTAGTTTGCACGTCGTCGTACAGGTGGCGCTTTTACAAACGATGAAACTAGGTTACAGTACCTACATACCTACTAATATAAAATGTTTGTGAGATTGTTATTTTCAATGTAAGATATAAAGAGGTAATATCAAGAAATACAGATCTGATTTAAGAAAATGCCTTCATTGCTACAAAGCTATACTATCCCTGAGAGTTATATGTAAAATATCATCATCCCACCATGCCTATATATTATGTAGGTACCTACTGAAAATTTTATGTTAGGTATCTACTTAATTTTTTTAAACCTAACTCTGCCAGACAGATTCGCAAACGATAGCTCAGTTAGCATGAGCCGTAGGTCGTGAGGAAACATCGTGAATTCGTGATGAAACCATAGGTACCTACTTACCAAGTCGATCATTTTCTAGTTTAGTTTTCGAGCCTGGCTAGCCACTACTCTCATGTTATGAACCTACCACCATCAATCCCGAGACGCAGCAGTGCGTCGAGCATATTTGCTGACTCGAGATTTTTTCTCAGTAATCAGAGCGCGGGTGGCCTCATACTGGAGCCGACTGCGCCGCTCTTCTAACAGGATACTTACTCGAGGCTGTCTCTGACAATGTCCGGCAATTTCTGGACAGCAACAAACACTACGCGACGCGGACGGTGTGAAGACGCCGTAATTCTATGTTTATTTTTATTTTATACCAGCTGCGTCCCGCGGTTTCATTCGCGTCTTCCCGTTATCCTGTAGGAACCTTTTCCGGGACAAAAAAGTATTCTATGTCCGTTTTCTGGTCCTAAGCTACCTCCCACCAATTTTCAGCTAAATCGGTTCAGCCGTTCTTGAGTTATAAGTAGTGCAACTAACACGACTTTCTTTTATAGGTATATGTAGATATTTGCTTGCTGTTATTTATTTTCTATTGTATTTCGGTAAAATGTATGGGTATGGGCTGTTGCCAAAATTAAAATATTTAAATTTATTTCTTCATCAAGCTACTATCAGTGTATTTCAGTAGCCTCTCTCGTCCAGATCCTATTCTATCAGTGGCCTGCCATGTCGCTAAACATCAAGGATCGTTGGAGAATACTCTATTTTGATAGTCCCAGCAACCTCTAGTTGTACTGTGAATCTACTACATATATGTAGGTATTTTACATATTCCTATTTATTTATTTAATTAAAACGGTAAACACCAATTCCATTAATTAATTAAAAACACAAAACAATTATCATTACATACAACAAGCATAACCAAAGAAAACAGGAATACAGGACAGCAAATACACATAAATAAAAACATAAATAAACGAAAACAAAATGATTAAATTTAACTAATTTACACATACATTCATACATCCCTCTCACAAAAACGCAAACACGCTAACAAAATATCATGCCATCCATCCGCAAACAAGTCGCAGTCAGGGTTGGCGTCCCTGGAGAGTGTTGAGCGCGCGCCACGGTGCGACACGGCGCAGCGAACAACCTGTGCCGTCTGACGCGGCAGTAACTGTTGGGGACGTATATCTCATTTGTAATCGTTGTATATTATGTATTTGTATCTAGATATTAATTCATATTCTGATTATTTACCAAATTTGCTATCTTAGTAAACATGTTACGAGCTCAAAAAGGCTATAATATATGGCTATTATTTTAAATATAAGTAATAGTTATGTATATATTGCATGTATATGATTTGCATGTACCTACCAGGGGCGTAGCTACCGCCGTATCTGCCGTATCAATTATACGGGGCCCCCAAGCCACGAGGGCCCCCGACGTGTGTAAGCAAAAATTAACAAATACTTCCCTAATTTTTGTTAATTTCAGAAATGACAAAAGTCAAAAAAAGCTATTTCTTTTTTTCCCACGTAAAGCGTGCGTTTAAGAGTTGGCAACACTCTACATCGGTTATCGCGGGCTGTGGGATTTCGCCGTTTGTCATTTACTTCAACGGGGGAGAATCCCAAAATAATCGATTACATACCATGATAAACCACAGAGAGCAGTGTTTATTGACGCGTTTTATGTAACCAAGGGATGTTAACCATTTTTCGGAATTGCTTTTATTTTAAAGATTGACTCTTGTTTACCATAAAAAAAATATTTTATTTAAAATTATTAGTATTTTCGATGAGAAAATATACAAAATTAGAGTAATTATGTATTTTTCCGCCAAAACACTAACAACTGACATGACGTCACTGACCGAAAAACACGATGGTCGCGATTCGTAACCATACCACCGCGCCGACCCCCGACGCCGACCCGCGGCTACCGACGCGCGGGCAACCATCGAAGCACAAATCGCCTGGTGGTTAGTGACGTAAGAAGCTCTTTTTGGTGTTTGCAGTCACGTGACAAAACATTATAAATATAGCATTTAAAATCATTTTTATTTAAATTAATAAGTTATATTTGAGTACAAAAATATGTTTTTAGATATCCTAATAATACAAACTAACATAAAAGTAAGATTAAACATTATTTTGTAATTAGTGTTAACATCCCTATTGTGCATTACATTGTAATACAATCTGGTTTAGTAGTAGGTATAAACAAATTTTTATACGGGGCCCCACCAAGGCACGCTACGCCACTGGTACCTACCTACTATATCTGATATCATTAAAGTCATATCCATGGGGGCTTCACCTCACGAGCGATATTGTGTCGACATTGTTACTTAAATAAATAAAACAACATAATTTTTTGGGGTTAAATATTTATTAAGAGAAAAAATTACTACGTTCTATGATTATATAATACTACTTCGTAGAGTAGCGGATGCGTGGATAATTTTAAATATAATTCTACGATTCTACAGACATATTAGATTCAAAAGAGATTAAAATGTTTTCTACTCACTACTTTCTTAAATCTAGGTTCCATTAAATATGTTTTCTAAAATAATTATGTATTGTTGGATCTTAACGTTCACTGTTTCACTAAAATTCTTAGATATAATCCTATATTTATTAATTTTTTTTTCAAAACATCGTGATTAATACTAAAAGATGACGACACCTCGGCCGACCATATGGACCCGAAGGTCCCGCGCCTACTTGCTAAGATTATCAATACTAAAAGTATTTACGAGCAGGTGATTAATTTTAATCAGAACAAATGTAGAGATAATATAATAATACTTAGATTCAATCGACACCTCAAATCTTAAAAACTAATGGGCTAGGGGATTAAACATTCTCGTTATTCCGTTGAACCGTGCGTGCGGTTGATCGTTTTCCTTAATTCTAATCCTTACGAGCTAGAATCGATATCTTAGTGAGAAGCTAGCAACATAGCATACTTATACTAGAAAAAAAAGCGTTCCGATGTTATGAACTGGACAAAAAATCAATGTTTATGTATTAATTACTTAGGCTAACACCATTACGAATATAATTATACCGTATAATATATTGATCGTCGAGAAACAATGTGAGTTTTAGTTTCGATTAATGCTGTACTTAGTTATTCGTAACCATTGGGACTTTGCAATTCGTTTTGCTTTGATCCATGACCACGGCATACATCTGGGGATGCGAGTGGCAGCCGAGTGTGGCTCGAGTGAGTAACCGGTGTCAGCTTCCACTCCATCCCATTTTATAACTAAGGCTCTAAGGCCGCCAATCGATGACAGATGGAATTTGTCGGCCGCGCAAAACATAGATATCGCTTGAACCGCAACCTGGCCCTACCTAACCTAGATTACATTCCAGCCTATATTACATTTTAACATCGAGGATTGTCAATTTAAGAGTTCCTACGCATTTTTCAATATGCGGTTGTTATACGCTCCGCGGGAAAGCATTTGCAAATATCTCTGCGATAGCCACCAAATTAAAACTGCTTCTTAACAATGGTGACCACTTGACGCCTTGCGGTAGGAGTGGTAGCGAAGGCGCCCCAACAGCACTGCGGCGTGATCTTGTAGCGGTATCACTGTCCAACGTAATGGCAGGAAGATCAGCGATACCGCTGTAAGAATACGGTCCGCCTACTGAGGTGCCACCATTTGTACTGTCCCGAGACCAACTACATAACATCTACAGCTGTGGTTCACTTTTTTTTGTGTGTGTAAACGCAGAGCTTCGACATCATGATAAATCCAAACTTCAGCTACAATCGGTCATCACGCGTGTACATTTTTTTTTAATGCTAACTTTTTCCGTTCTATTATTATTTCGTTCTTATTCCAGCGGCTATGAGCGTTTTAATTTGGCGTTTCTCACTTACAGTTCGTTTTTTATTGTTTTTTTTTTTTCTTGAGTTTACTCCGGAGTCGGATTCCACGTCGACTCCGATGACACCCCGCGTACGGCAAACCGTCCTGGCCGTATCGTGCCGGACCGAGAACGGTCGTGTTGGTTTGATCCGATGATAGTTTTTCGGTTCAAGTATAATTCGAGTACTTATTCTATGGTCTCGAATATATGTTTTATATTCAGCGACGAGACTAACAAAATATCATCGTAGCAACTACATTGCCTAGAACTAAGTGAAATCGTTCCGTGCGGCAGTGCACTGCGCTCGGCGGAGCAGTATATAGTGCTTGCACAATACTGCACCGCGGCTGAATAGCGGTGGTAACCACCCCGATCAATCTATCGAGAGTCCTACCACCTTATACTTCTTTCCGTCCAAGTTCATTTCGCGACTTTTTTTTTAACGCGCTCTCCTCTCGGTCGACAAATTCCAAATCAGTCTCGTTAGTCTAATCCTGTTTGTATCCTATAGTAGGATAAAAATAATGAAAAAAAATAAATAGCTAATTCATGTAAGTTAATTTTGCATATAACAATTTTGATCATTTAGAGTAAAAATCAAGACTTAGTCTCTTTTAAATAGTCCGAAACAAGAGAGTTAAAAAAATATTACTTGTTTATATATCCATGGTTAACAATATTTCGATAAGCAAAAAACGTACCAGGCCTTGCCTTTCGTTTTTGATACGTTTTTCATTTATGTACATGTTACGCGTTTATTATATCAATAACAGTCTGTTAACAGGTGTTGGCATCCTCGTCTGTCATGTATAAGTGGTTAATTGTCACCTTCCGGAATGAATGACGAGCTCGGTGCTTGTGCCCCCCACGCGTATTAGGACGGCCAATTAAGGCAAGCCTTGTATAGGCATGGGGGAGCATAAGTGCCCTAAGCTATTATAGCCTATTTAGCTGTCAAAACATATAATGATGCATAGTATAATATGATGTATTAACAAACTACGTTCGTGTCCGACGCGTGATCCCTCACCTACCCTACAGGGCGCTAGCAGCGGCTATCGCCCTTACTCCTACCACCCTCGGACGCACAGTAGCTAATGGCTACGGGCCCTAGATGGTATCCAACGCTTGCAAACCTAATCCAAATATACTATTTCTATGCCGAACTGTAACCACTTAAAAAAATATACCGTCCATTTTCATTCCTTGCCAACAACCCTATTTTTTCTCCCCCGGAAGAACGAAGAGAAGAAACAGAAAGAAACATCAGAGAAATGGTTAATTATTATATAGAAATAGATTCAGAAAGAGATAAAAAAAAGATGTCGTTAGATTTTTTTTTATTTTGAAAGATGTTAGAGAAGAAATAGGAAAGAAATAGAAGAGTAGATAAGAAACGGGGGGTTTTTTATGTTTTTTTTTTTGTAACGAACAACAACTTTTGTGAAACGGTCAGCGAACAGGCGACAGCCCGCTGGATGTCGGAGGAGCTGCGGTCTGTCTCAGTGCGCCGCCGCTGGCCGGCGGGCGGCGGCGGCGCGGCGGCCGCTCGGCTCGGCCTGTGGGAGCGGCCCGCGGTGCTCCTAGCTGGCGCTGCCGTTTCAAACGCGGGTTTATCAAGTTCTTTTGAAGC
Source organism: Opisthograptis luteolata (assembly GCA_931315375.2). Taxonomy (NCBI): domain Eukaryota; kingdom Metazoa; phylum Arthropoda; class Insecta; order Lepidoptera; family Geometridae; genus Opisthograptis; species Opisthograptis luteolata. The sequence continues at coordinate 16,057,122 of OV928033.1, forward strand.
GCATCCCGGTGGCGGCCGAGGGGCCATGTTACACCTTCGTAGTCCCCTCGATAACAACTTACACCTAATATATATATATCTCTTTATTAACATAGGATAATTGAAATCATAATACATGAAATTATCACAAACAATAGGAAAAAACTATACAAATCATAAAATGTATTAGAAATTTATCGAAACGAAATAATAACGTACCTATCAAACATTTAACTTAAGCAAGACAAAATTATTAAAAAAGAATAGACAAAATTAGTGGAAGACTTAACGTGTGAGAAGAACTGCGTGAAATTATATTATATTAAGGAAAATAAATGTAAAGGAATAGTAGAAAGGATAACAAAAGAAGAAAATAATAACCAACAAAACTAAAAGTATTAAAGGAAAGGAAAAAATTGTGGAAGACTTTACGTGTGAGACAAGTAGGGCGAAATAAAGTGAAAGAAGAAAATATTATGAACTTAGGGAAATAAATATAATGAGATAAATAATAAGGATAGTAGAAGAAGAAAGGTTAAGAAATAAGGACATACAAGGCCAAATTATATGCTTCTAATGAAATTGATAAAATTAGTGGAAGACTTTACGCGTGAATAGAGTGAACTTAATCTAGGAAGAAAGTTCAATTAAGAAAGGAAGGAAACAGGTATTGGGATAATAGAAAGAAAATATTTTAGGAAAGAAGTAACAGGGGTATATAGTTAATAGATAGGATAGAAAGAAGGGAAGGCAGGCAAGGGAGAAGAAGGTAGAAATTTGAAGAAGGAAATAGGGAAGGGAAATTTAAGAAGATCATAGAAGGAAGAAAGTGGAGATACAAAAAAATAGAAGAAGAAATACACAAATCATACGTTATAAACCAAAACATAACCTAACCTACAAGTGGCTGTCCATAGTTGCCGGGCTTGCCACTTCAGCGAGACCTGACCCGGAAGACCCAGTATTACAATACCTTACTTTACTCGTCATTTAATACAACCCATGACAAGTTTTTTTTTTCTCACTCTTGACTGTTTTATATCAAAGTTAATAGTAAAGTTGGCATAATTGTAATACTGTGGCCGTTATCCGAGTAAACACAAAGTTCATTCATTCTTGGAAACATCAATTTGATAAGGCAAACTTTCCGACGTATTTTTATTGAAGCTCGACTTGTCACTTTCACGTTTCTTGGAATGAAGAACACTGTGTTAACGCAAATAAAGCCTTCGGTCTACTGGCTAAGATCTCGCTGGCACGGGTTCATCGCCTCTTACGATTCGCTTACCCGGCGGCGGAGAGGATTTGTATTCTTACTCCGTCCTCCCACGGAACACAAAATACACTTTCCAGTTACACCTTAATAGTAAAAATATCATTGCTTCGACACTGTTTCCTGACCGCGAGTTTCGCGAGCAACGGCTTCCTTAATAAAAGAACTTAAGTGTATTGTTAAAAAACTTTACCGATAACTTGGACTAGCCATAAAAAGTCAGAAAGAAGAAATGTAAGCTTCAAAATAACTTTAAGTAATATATTCAAATGGGGTTTGAATGTCTGTTTAATTTGGGATACAACAAGGTGGATCGAAAGCCGTATATTATCAGTGGCGAGACCGCCCGCTGTCACCCCGCTGCTGCTCAGGCTATGCCCTGGTAGTAAGCGCAGCTGAGCGCTCACCCAACCCGCCTCAAAGTCACCTCGCCTCCCCTTCACCTCAGGCCAGCCTTGCATCCCCAAGGCACCGGTGACAAGTCTCCAACAGCCACGCAAGCGCCGAGCCCCATGTGAAACATACCTCTACCTGAACCCACAGCTTCTCCTGAAAATATCATATGCCAATTTTGCAAACTCTTGTCTCCCTAATATTCGTCACCTCCCCTGTGGTACGGACGACTTTAGAGAACCAATGTCAAGTAGAATCTAGTCATGCGTCCATCAATTCTTATATCTAATTACTTAACAATTAAAGTTTATATCTATTTTATGATAACAAACCTAGTATGAATAAATGAATCTTTGTTAGATTTGAGCAGTCTGCCAAATCGTAATCAAAATGTGTCATGAAATTATGTTTTTATGATACGAAAGGTATGGTGAATTGTAGTTAAAAAAATGCATAATCTTATTTATTATCTCGCCACGTCTGCCTTGGTGAGCGGCGTTACCGCGCAACCATGACATGCGTCACGACTCAAACGCTTCGCGCGCCACGTCGCAACCACTGCGCAACTCGTCACTACTATGTCGCGTGCCACGTCACAACCACTGCGCAACTCGTCACTACTATGTCGCGCGCCACGTCGCAACCACTGCGCAACTCGTCACTACTATGTCGCGTGCCACGTCGCAACCACTGCGCAACTCGTCACTACTATGTCGCGTGCCACGTCGCAACCACTGCGCAACTCGTCACTACTATATCGCGCGCCACGTCGCAACCGTGTCGCGTCCCTCGTTCCTACTGCGTCGCGCTACGTCTTCACTACGTGTGAGCAGTTTCGCCGCTCGCCAGAGTTACCAGAGGGGACCTCGTGGAGGTCTGGCTAATAGACATGAACCCTACGCCACACTGCGTCTCAACTATGTGCATCAGTGTGGAGTTGAAATCCGTTTGCCCCTCCTTGTCCGAAAGTGGTTTTGAAAGGGAATGTAATTTCTATTTTTTTTTATGTAGTGCCTGATTCTAACTAACAATGCTATTTTTGGGTCGGAAATTCTGCTTTTTGTTGTTAGTAGTATAATTTCTATAAGGGCATGTTGTTTCATCTGTAGTCAAAATTGAATTAAGTCAAAATAATTGTATCATGAAAACTAACCAGTTAGTCTGAAAATTCTGAAAGAAAATTGAATGAACAGAATCTGTATTAACAGAATCCTTTACACGCGAGTTTTAGATATTTGTAACAGTTTACAACACAAGTTTATTTAAACTTTTATAACGTAAACCAAGATTAAATGAGCAAAATAATTGAGAACAAAACTATTTCCAGAATATGGATACAAAAATAATTACAAATAATGTTATCATTTCTAATTAAAAAAAAAAAAAATTCTCTGAAATTCTAATTCTCTGAAATTTTAGACATTATTATGCCAAAAAATAATATACAAATTCTACAGGTACATAATATTGAATAATGAAAATTTGTTTTATTTCCATTTTGATTCTACAAATAGCAGACTAATTATCGATTTCTAAAAATGCTATTCGATGAAATAATAATATTATGGTGGAACGCATTGGATAGGTGTAAGATCTTTTTGGTTTAATAACTAGGTACTAATGAATTCCTTCGGTTTTTTAATTTTAACTAAAGTCGAAACATCATGCCCTATTTCATATTAAATTTTGAATTTTTAGTTTTGTTTATAGTGTTTAGAGTTTTGTTCCTAAATCTACTTTTATTGCTGCGTTTTTCAAGCTTTTTAAAATATATCAATTTATGTTTTTATAGACTTTGCTCTTAAAACTAACCTACACTAAAATGAACACGATGCTGGTATATGATTCAACTTAACATTTTTTGGTATAAAAATAGACATGAATAATTAAATAAAGTAATAACAATAAACATCGTAACATGCCACATAAAGAACTTTTTAACAAAAAGCTTAATATTAAATAACAAGTTTTTTTTTTAATTTTTTTTTAACTTTATTAATAAAATCAACCATGTGTGGAATAACTGTTGCCTGGCCTTAGCTTCCAAAGATCGTCTGTCTGGGTCTTGTCATGTTTCTACAAATTGATGTTATGATGGCCTCCCAGGTCCTACCCCAATGCCGCCTCTCCCAGGTTGGGTTTTTTTTTCGTCGAATAAGTGATTTATTATAACATAAAAATGGTTGTAATATTGACAAGAAAAAACAAAAATATGTCCAAGGATTGACTCTAATTTGATATATGGGAGGCCTGGCCTTAGTAGTCACAGAGCTTGCCCATCCTGGGTATTCTGATGTTATTATACTGATGTTGTGGTGGGGTCCCCGCCCCTACCCCACCGCTGCCTCACCCGATTTTTTAAATTTATTATAATTTTGAAAAGAAAACACAAAATGATTGACTCTAGTTTGGTCTTTAAGATGCTTCGCCATAGCAGTTACAGACCGTGCCTAATCTGGGTAATTAGATATCCTGATATTATTACATTGATATTATGAAATAACTTCTAAATAAATAAGTTTACTTTAACATCTTTATTGCTTTGGTCTTTTCTTTAAACAAACATAATAAAGTTAATATTTTTTGTAATTTTGAGAAGAAAAAAAACAAATTATGTATATAATTAATGTATCTAACTTAGTCAATAGGAGGTCTGGACTGAGCATTAGTCACAGACTGCACCCGTCCTGGGTATCCTGATGTTATACCATTGCTGTTATGGTAGGGTCCCCGCCCCATCCCCACCGTTGCTTCGCCCAGGTTGTGTTTTTTTGGAATAAGTTGTATTTTAGACAAGAAAACACTAAAGGTTTATCTGATTATTGAACCTAATTTGGTTTATGGGAGGCCTGGTCTTAGCAACCACACTGGTTTTCCCCCTTCCCAGTGGTACATGAAGGAGCATCAAGCTGGACATCAGCATGGTTACAAGAATCTGCTAACTGAAAGATGTTTGATTTCAAGGAATGGTTCAACATATTCCTAATCATATAGATACAATGGAATTCAATACTTTAAGTGGGTCCAGCCCGGGAATCCTGATAATGGTAAATATTGATGTTGTGGTGGGATCCCCGCCCATACCCCACCTTCCTCTCCCAGGCTGGAGTCTTTTTAAATACGTCGTAATTTTGAAAAGAAATTGATTGAAAAAAAAAATGTTCTAATTTAGTCTATGGGAGGCTCGAATTTAGCAGTCGCAGACCGTGCCCATCCTGGGTACCCTCATGCTTTAACATTGATGTTATGGTGGGGTCCCCGCCCCTACCCCACCGTTGTCCCACCCAGGCTAAAGATGTTTTGAAATTTAACATAATTTTGACAAGAAAACACAAAAAAGATGTGTAATGATTAACTCTAAGTTGGTCTACGGGAGGCCTGACCTTAGTAGTCACAGACCGTGCCCATCCTGGGTACCCTCATGTTAGAACATTGATGTTATGGTGGGGTCCCCGCCCCTACCCCACCTTCCCCTCCCAGGCTGGAGTCTTTTGAAATATGTTATAATATTGAAAAGAAAATAATTGAAAAAAAATGTTAGGTTCTAATTTAGTCTTTGGGAGGCCGGAACTTAGCAGTCACAGCCCATCCTGGGTACCCTCATGTTATAACATTGATGGTATGGTGGGGTCCCCGCCCCTACCCCACCGTTGTCCCACCCAGGGTGAAGATGTTTTGAAATTCATTAGACAGCAAAACACAAAACGTTTGACTATAGTTTAATCTATGGGAAGCCTGGCCTGCGCCCAACCTGGGTATCCTCATGTTGTTAAATTGATGATTAGCCAGGCCCGTGCATTCGTAGGTAAAATAAGTCTTAAGAATTATTCCAAATAAAAGTTGAAGAGAAGAAAAGAAACGTTATAAGAAGATGTGGCATGTATGTTACAAACCTTGATGAGTGCACGATTAGAACCCCGGTAAACTACATAACGCTTGAGTTCCCTAGCGCGTCTTGCAGCTCCTAACGCTGCCAAGCGGTGCCAATATCGTTTCCCTACCCGACCGCGCCTTGGTGTTTATTCTACCTTTATTAGTTCTCAATCTATTTAACCATTCATTTCATTCAGTACACAAAACCGTTAGGAACTCAGATTTTTCCAACAATTAACCTACTGTGATTTTTTTGTATTTTTAAATGTTTTTTTTAACAAGAATGCTTACTTTTTTTTTCTTTTTTATATTTTTTTATTCGTTAACCTAACCATAAATATTTATAACAAGGTCCACCCTCTAATGAGAACCTTGTAATTCACTGTAGGCACGGTTTAGCGGCAAAAACCCATGTTTCACAAGATTCAAAGTAAAAGAAGACCCATGAAGGTAGGTACAGGGAGTCGTTGCCAGAGTGCAGCACCAGCTTCGCGTGATCCTGGCGACACAAAGAGGGTCATCTTCAGCTACGTAGAGCTGAAGATGACCGACCCTTGTAGTCGAGCCCCGCAGCGGTCCACCTCGACCTTCGCTGCTCAACCCCGACAAGATCGATTGCATACACCTTCTTAGATATAGTGACGGTTGGTGCGAGCGTACCCAGCGAGGGCTAGTTACATTGCTGAGGTGTTGAAATACTAAATAATCGATCTAAGCCCCCACTCGGCCCACTGAACCAAACTCAGATCTACTAACGACTGTTGTGTGTCGATGGAAGGCATGTAACGTACTTATCAGCTCGCACCGCTGGTCGACGGTGGAACACCTACCGCGAGAGTGCTGCACCAGACAGCACGCATAGAACAGCTGTAACTGCCGACACAAAGGTGATCACCATAGTCCTTTTTATATCATTCCTGTTGTTATTTCTTAACGGCAGCGGGAATTAAGCTCGCGCTTTAGTGCTGGTTTTTTTATCAGTCGTCAAACTTAACTATGAATGAAAAATGAACTCATTTCTTTCATAAATTTTTGGCAATAGTTAACTTTGATTACGGATCAAAAAACCGTGTACATTGGACGGTTACGACATTGGTGCGCGCCACGCTACGGTGCGCGGACCGTATCATAGGTGGTATAGCACGCGTGGTATCAGAAAAGCTTACCAGCGCGGCGAGGAGCCGGAGAACCTCCGCGCACAACCGCGCGGCGCGGCCCAATGTGCGAACCGGCACAGGATCTTAGCCGTATATTTGTTTAAACTAACAAAAATGATGTACATAAAGGCGACCCGATCCGATTTATCCCCGTAATCGTGTAAACCCAGTCCTATTTTCGCGTGATCACCTTCTCGCGCGGCCATGGAACCAGTCTCTGCCTGCCAGCTCGGAAACGAGCAGCCACTATACAAATGAGTTTGATCTTGGCGCTTATTTTCTTCTTAGACCTAGTTAACTAATCTTTTCGCCCAAACTGCGGTGTCTGTGGATCGGTTAGTTGCTTCTCCGCAAAGACTTTATAAAATTAAAAAGAAGAATGAAGGCATTAGTTTAATCCAGCAATACTTAAATAGACTCATTTCGTTGCTAGTGAAATGTCGATATATTACCAGGTACAGTTATAGAGAAGAAAACGTAAGCTTTTTTAATTCAATGAAACGAAAAAAATTAGGCCTATTTTTTAAATATTCTTTAGTAGAAACAGAAGAGCATTAGGAAAGTTTAAATTAATATTGATAGGGAGCTTTGGAGAGTAAACTACAGAAGATAAAACAAATAGTCCATAGCAGAAGTCGCCAACTAGCCCCGGTCTTACTGTCATCGTAGCTTGTCTAATAGATATTAAAATTAATAGTCAAATTTAACGAGTACTTAACCTAACCATCGTCTGAACATCGCACCAATAACGGCTCCGAGCCACTGAACAAGTCCAGTGCTAGCCTGAAGATTTTAGGTGTCGATTCGGTTTTGCATTCTCTAAAACTAAACTAAGTTTGACAGGTCTAATAGTATTGCTGTCTTTTTCTAACCACTGAAGAAAAAAAAGGACAGCATTATTATTAGACTTGTCAAACTTAGTTAAGTTATAGAGAATGCAATACCGAATCGACACCACTATTGAACAAACACGTAACTAAACATGGGTTTAATACATTCAAATAATACGCCAATAAATTAATAAAATTAGTTATTTGGAATAAGTGTTTACATAAATAATTCTGAGGTCAAAAAACTAAATTTGAAACTAAGTACCTGCCTATAAATCAAATTTAATTACTGTTATAAATCGAAATTTATTAAATAATAATAACCGATCCGAGACAGAACAAATAATAAAAATTATGAAAATTAGGACATGTATTTAGTTGTTATTTTCTTCTTACAGGGTCGCGTTTGACTGTATGTCACCTGCTGTTAAATGTGGCTGTGGTTTCGTAACGATGTTTTCCTTCACCGAAAGCTCAAGCTCATCGTAGGATTCGAACCCACGACCTACGGAACGCAAGCCAACGTCACTATCGCTGAGCCATCATCGCTATTGCTTAATAATAGTTAGGTATAAATTGATTTAAAATTACGGGTTTTTTTAGATTAGTGAGGTTTCCTTATCCTACACAGGTAGATGGGTAGAGGTAGACTGATATTGAGGTCATAGAGGATCTTACGACGTAGGTACATCTTGCCGAATTAATAATTTTGAGATACTTATATTTTTTTTTTAGTTTTTATTTGATTTTTTTACTTATAATTGTAGGTACATGATTTATGTTGAGAACTTTGTTAGCATAATTTATAATTAATTCTAAAAGTTGGTAATGTGGGTAGCCAATTGCACTTAGATACAGCTCGATTGTTTGATCTGCAGTCAAACCTAACTATAGTTAAAGACGTACGAGAAATATAACTATGGTCATTTTTTTCTTACAATTTTGACAATAGTTAGTTTTGAACGCGGATCAAAAGACCGGCACTAAGTTAAACGATTACAAAAATAGATTATTTAAACTTCAACATTATAACTGCAGTTGCGATTTTCGTGCATTAGCTATGTCCCCGACGTCGGACGACAAAATGGTAAATATTAACAACGTGTTCTTGGTGGTGTTTGGATGCTGACAGGTGCCATAACTCTGTCGTCCGACATAGACGTGCACGTGAGGTTCTAGCGGCTAACTTGAGATTGCTCTATTAGTGGTTTAACATTACTTTTGGTACTAACATCTACAAATTGCGAGTGCAATGTATACTTACTAAGTTATAACTATCAACATGACGTGACAACTAGCAAACTACGAAACATTAAGCTAAACTATACTAGAACAATTTATTAGTTGAGGCATCAATTGTTTTATTGCTAAAATTATGGAAGTGTTATTTTGTACGATTTAAGTCAATAATGAGGTAAGTTTTTAGACATACGTATACGCATAAAGCGAATGTTTTTAACTACAATTAAGACAACAACGGCCGTGTAGGCAAAGAGACTAAAAAAATATGTGTTTATTGCTATGTTCTATTGCGGTTTGCTCTTTTTTGTTATTGCAGTGAGAAGGCTTTCAGTTCATTGGTTGTTACTGATTGCTTGCTTCCTCGCTCCTTATTAGCCTAGTAAATACATGTACCTACATAATTATTACTTAATTTAATTTATTGGTGTTTCTGCAATTCCGAAATAGTTAAATTTTGAACACTAGCGTCATAAGCGATCCACTCTATCTGGTAATGTATACCAAAAGAAACTCTCATCTCTTATATACCTAATTTTTTATTGCAATTTTTAACCTTATGTTTAATTATTACTACGAATGTTTTAAGGCGTTATGGCGATTATACTATTTCTTAAATTATTGCTATCTAGAGCCCAAAATAGTAAGTAGGATTTTTTGTTTTTTTTTACGTTTTTGTAACATTTTTATTAATTTTTTTTTTGAAATTTTTGATTTTTTTCTTTTTTTGCTGTTTTTTAGTTCATTTTAATGTTTTTTTTTTACTTTTTTCCTACTTCTTAAAACAATTGCAAAAAGTACGTAAACTTTATATGGGTATACCAGAATTTTACTTTGGATCATAAAATATATCGAAAAAATCATAAGCATAGGTACGTAAGTACCTACTGTCAAGAAAAAAACGGCATTCAATCAATTTATATCAACCTAGCAGAGGGCAACATTACTAACTACTTATTGCTTAAAATTAACCTATAACAATTTTTTTGTGATTTTTTTCATTTTTTTTTTTTTTTTTAGTTAAATTTTATATATTTTTCATTTAAGACTATTTATAACTTTAGGTATTTTGTTTACTGAACTATTTCTACAACTCCAATGGAATCCCCATGTTGTTCGGTAAACCTGACCAACCATTTGTGACAGTAAACTTGGCAGTGATGATATTTATTGGATTGAAGGATTGAGGTGCAATAAAGTGTCTCAACTTGTGTTGGCGCCGCGACTTTCATATTATCGTTATTGTTGTTTATTACGATATAGAGAGACTGTATGTAACCTGTGATCGAAAACCTACTGAAATCGAAACATAACCCTCAGCCTACTGAATTTCATCTAAAGTTTGCAAAATTGGCATCTGATATTGTGACAGAAGATTGCTGTAAGTCAAGATAGAAAGTACGTTTTACTTACAGGCTCGGTGTCTCGGAGGCGGTGTCTCGGTTGCTGGTGGTGGGGTGGCGAGGTGGTGGTGGCTGAGCTCTGTGGTCGCCCGCTGCGTGGCACTCGCGGGAGGTTGGGCGGGCGGGCGCGGAGGCACGCGGGTGCACTGCCGCTCGCACCCTGCGGCCGCCGCCCAAAGAGACGCGGGACCGGTCTTTGAGAGATGAGATTGAACAGCTCAAACGAGAGTCGAACTTTTCCGCTCTTGTGAACCTATTTCACAGCGCAAACTCTCCCTGGCGACCCCACAGCATCTGGTTTCATGGCTTTATTTATTACTTTCAATTAGAGAATGTGCTGTGCCTAATGTACACTTCGACGAGAGATAGTGATCAGTTTATTAGAATCACATTAACCTTAAGCACGGATGCACTCAGTGCACTTGAATGCGTTGTTTTTAATCATGAATCTCATCGCTTTCCTTGGCTGCTTGTGCATGCTAACATCATCGACTTGTCTATGAAAAACAATTCTTGAAAGTTAGAGTTCACCGGAAATTGATGTAGTCGTCGTGTCGATGTCTTAACAAAATGTTAAAGTGCTATTTTTTGCATTTGTCTAAATTTTTTATATTGTTTTTCACTGATTTATTTTTACGCCAAACTGCCTCAGACGGCCTGACATGCGATGGTACGATCAATGTGATTCCGGAATCAAGATGTGTGACTCCATTTTCATTGCCTGTACTGTCACTATTTCACTTCTTCATGTATAATACGCAATTAAACGTAGACCGCGATAACGGTGTCATGGGCGAAACGTTACGGGAGTCGATTTGAAGAGCACGTAGCAAATTTGGGGCTTAGCGAGTCGTTGTAGTCAATATAGTGGTATAGATATTCATTTTGGCACAAAGACACCCGTCGCCGCACTACCGGGTGCAGCAAGGGTGGTTACCCGCATGCACCCCTCAGCTGAATACGTGTCCTAGCCCACTACCACGGCTTCCGTATAATAACACGAATCATCTATTTAACAAAGTAACACGCGGGTTGACAACGTCCGTGATTTTTCAGTGTCTTAAGGACTAGTCGCCTCCTTTGTTTTGTTGTTTTTCCTAGCGTTGGGGTAAAAGTTAGATAGATAGGTTTGGAAGACGGACCGTGTGTTATTTCTTGTTTAATACGACAAAACGTATCGTTAAAAAAATCGCTAAAGGGGATTGTGCACAGGGTAGCGTTTGACCACAAGTCAGTTGATGTTAAGAGACGATGTGGTCGACGGTTACAAAACGCTACGCCGGGGTTAGGAACTGGCACTCAAGTGAGGCTGTCGGAACACACCGTTAGATGTTCGGCGACAGATTCTTAACATGAGGGTGGTAGCTAGCCAGGCGAGCACTAGAAATTGCTCTACCACCGCAAGTTAGTTTTATAACGATGTTTTCTTCACCGAGAGCTCAAACTCATTGCAGGATTCGAGCCCGAGACCTACGGGTCGCAAGTCGACGTCACTGCCACTGAGCTATCATTGCTTTGAACAAAAATAGACTAATAACGAGCCAATGATTTCTGTGCAAGGGGACAATTTCGAAGAAATATGTAATCTATGTGACCGTTACCCCTGATTCGCTTTCCATGTTTGATCTTGTCCTACCTTAGAAACTATGCTTAATCTAAAATTGGGAAGGAAAACCAAGAAGTACTTCACCTAATGTTGTAGAATTTGACTCACTAAGCGAGAATAGGCTTTAGTTTAAGATTAGGCCGCTAAAGATGGACTACCTACAATAGAGAAAGTACTCAATGATTTAAAAAGACCAGAGAATATCTTTCGGAGGGCTCCTTCCCATCACCCGTGTCTAGATGTTAATCAGAGTTTGGTGGCTTCTCTTTTATCTGTAGTTTGCAGTGACAAGCTGGACGTCGGCTTGATAGAAGCGTCGCGTCTGGCCTAACCGTTGCAGTGTCATGCAGAACTTCTTCGCGAGAAGTCGTGCATGACACTGCACAGCGCCTGTCACTATGGGACGTCAGTTCCTAAGTCCCACCAAGCCCAGTAACGTCACTGACTACATTGCCCTTCCAACTGTTGCACAGTAATGCTTGCGCACTACTGCTTGGCAGCAGAATAATATCTGGCAATGCGGTGGTACCCACTCAGTCGGACTGTAGCAAGAAAAAGTCCTACCACCGGGTGTAGACAAGATACTAGAATATTTTTAAGTGAATCTTAGTTTGTGCTAAACTTTTGTAAAACAGAACTCCTACTTCTATAAAACGTGTGAAGAGAACCCCAGGGTGGGATCACATTCGTGCAAGTTTATACTTTTCAAATCGCATATGAATTCAGAATTCTAAGAACAACTGATCAGACCAAACGCTTTGAATAAGTTTAAATTAGTCATGATTAGTAAAATAAAATGATAACTTTCTTTGATGTTCGTAAGACGAGCACAAAAAGTTTTGGAAAAGAGACTTGAACATAAGAGTTTCAGTTGAGTTGTGACAAGTCGCTCTACCGATCGGTCATCCAGTTCTACTACTTAGGTAGTGTCAAAAGAATGTGTCGCTCGTTAGTTAAAACGTGACCTTTGACTTGATTAGTATCACTAGTAGTAACGAAGGGACACCAATGGCAAGTGTCATAGATATACAACCCGTTAATAGAGCATAGAAAATAATAAAATTCACTTATTCTGAAAACATGTGGCGATTTGCAAAGTAATAACTTGCCTAGGAAGATATATTTATGAATTTTGAAAATAGACCGAAGAAGCTATAGATGTACCCCACTACCCGCCCCAAAATTGATGTTGCCTTGAGGAGTTGGAGTGATATAAGGCCTCTTCAGTTAGAGATCGACCCTCAGCCCCAATGGGCGCCGCTGCCCACTCCAGCATACTTACCTGCCCGATAGCACCACCAGAAAGTAGTAGCAGTCCCACCATAGCAAGGCCCTCGACTTCCACCAGCCTAGACGAAACCAGGTCAGAACTGACTGTTGGGACGGGCAGTGGGGTACCAGCTCTCAGGGTTGAGGGTAGATAAACATCTACCTTGCTCTGGAGTGACGCTCCAACCTTCGAGAGATGCATCCTGGCGGATACGAACGCTGGAGCGGGCAGCGGATTTAAGCTTTCTTCGGCCCACGACTAAATCCATTAACATATCGTTGAAACTAAACAATTGACCCGTAAAGAGTTAGCCAAAGTTATTTTTCGAAATTTTTTAATTAAAAATAAAATTTAGAGTGCGCGCATTTTTTATGCGATTTTTCGATTTATAAGTAACGATGCGCTATTCCAGAAAAGACTTGATATTAACAATGATTATAATTATTCTCAAGTGAAAGGTCACACAGGTGACACCTGACCATGTTCATGAAAAATGTTGACCAAAGTGCTTGCATTAGTAAACTCACCAATTTTAAAAAGCAATATCAGAAGTGATGTAATTTAGCACTATTCTTATTGGCGCGTTGGTGTTTTTAAATCATTCGTTTCACTAGCGACAGTTTACTTTTAAAATAAGTTGCATTATCAACCATACGAACAAATAAACACTAACTCGGAAACAGCATTCGTGTTATCTAACTATCTATAATACTCCCTTAACGTTGGTCAGGAAGTTTGCAGGAAATATTTAAAGAATTTTACAATGCGATTAAATTAAGAACGGGACCAGCCTACTGCCATGTTGTGAAGTAACAACTGGAGAACTAACTTCATTCAGGATGAATTTGGTACTGAGAGCCAAAAGGTAATTAGTAAAATAATTAAACAAGTAGGTATCGAAAGGTTTGTGATTCATGTCAAATTGGCAAAAAAAAATTCTCAATAAAATTAAATAAAAAAAGAAGGAACCAAATTAGTTCTAATACGATGAAGATTTGAGAAAACATTTATTTTGAAGTTATATATAAAGAGATAAAGAAAGAAGATAGAAAAGTGAAGTTAGCCGTGAGCCCGTCCTTTTTCCATGTTAATAGCATTGTACGTCACCCTACCTGCTGAGTAAAAGTTGTCCTGGAACAGCGCACGCGGCTCAATTGGGGACATATTAAGATTTATGGGCATTAATTAATTCACGATATGAAAAACGTATGTGCAATAGTGTGCGTTGTAACGTACTATTGACGAGTTTTAGGAAACAAATAACAAAGTTAAAATTATAGAGTTCTATTGTCAAATTGGGGAGGGATATCCTCTCGTTAATTTATGATAGATACCCAAATTTTGTGGCCGAATTGGGGAGAGGTGACCTCTCGTTAATTTATGAGAGATACTTTGATGAATAGGCCGGCAGCCACATTTAGTTGCCAAATTGGGGAGAGATGTCCTCTCGTTCATTTATGAGAGATACCCAGATTTTGTGGCCAAATTGAGGAGAGATGACCTCTCATTAATTTATGAGAGATACCCAAATTTTGTGGCCAAATTAGGGAGAGATATCCTCTCGTTAATTTATGAGAGATACTGTAATGAATAGGCCGGTGGCCAGATTTAGTTCCTAAATTGGGGAGAGATGTCCTCTCGTTAATTTATGAGAGACACCCAGATTTTGTGGCTAAATTGGGGAGAGATATGCTCTCGTTAATTTATGAGAGATACTGTATTGAATAGGCCGGCGGCCAGCTTTAGTTGCCGAATTGGGGAGATATTATATTATCTCATTAATTTATGAAACATACTGTAATTAATAGGCCGGCGGCCAGCTTTAGTTGTCGAATTGGGGAGAGATATCCTCTCGTTAATTTAGGACAGATACTATAATGAATAGGCTGGCAGCCAGATTTAGTTGACAAATTGGGGAGAGATGACCTCTCGTTAATTTAGGACAGATACTATAATAAATAGGCTGGCAGCCAGATTTAGTTGACAGATTGGGGAGAGATATCGTCTTGTTAATTTATGAGAAATTCTTTAATTTTGTGGCCAAATTGGGGAGAGATGTTCTCTCGTTAATTTGTGAGAGATACTGTAATGAATAGGCCGGCGGCCAGATTTAGTTGCCAAATTGGGGAAAGATATCCTCTCGTTAATTTATGAGAGATACCTAAATTTTGTGGCCAAATTGGGGAGAGATGACCTCTCGTTAATTTATGAGAGACACTGTAATTAATAGGGCGGCAGCCAGATTTTAGGACCGAATTGGGTAGAGATACTTAGATTAACGAGTATTATTTAATTCACGATTTAAAATTATTATGTATGAGATATCCTCTCGTTAATTTATGAGAGACACTCAGATTTAACCCACCCTACATAAATTAAAATAAGTCTCCGTCCAAGTTTTATAGCTAACACTTTATATGTATACTAACACCAATTTTCTTTTTGTATTTTTATAGTTTTTTTTTTGTTTTTTTTTTTGTATTTTTTATTTTTTTTTATATTGAAAGCTTGGGATGTGGGGACATCAATTTACCCATAAATGGGTGGGAGTTGCTTAACCTAATACGATTTTTTTTGTGTTTTTGTGCTTTTTTTACGTATTTGTGTATATGTCTTTTTATGTCACAGTATTTACATTACCCCTAGCAAGACCAACCTTGTTTCCGAACGATAAGGGTCCTAAAGTTTAATACAGTGTTTTACAAAATAAAGTAAGATGTTTATTGTACTCCACGGCTGAATCAAAAACTGAAAATGTGCTAAACGAGTAATTTTGTTTTCCGTGATTAAGTGTTCGAAATTAGCAATTTCCTTTACGTGGTTCGTGACAGGTATTTCGGAAAAATAAACATTACATTTATCCTGCTGTTATGAAAGTTGACACCAATGTAAAGGTGAGCAAGTACATTTTTGATATTAAAAATAAAGATTCATCCTAGACCTTTAGATTCAAAACTTTAGGACCCCATCTCAGTCTTTCTTCTTTAAAGACACTGTGCGCATAACTTCTAGACATCGAGACAGAAATAGAGCTGCTGATCTCAAAGGTTAAAGTTTTTGAAACTTAAAGTAAAAAAGGGTCTAAAAATTGTTGGCCTGTCTTGCTAGTGGGTTTAGAAACTTATACCTAACATCGAGTCACATCGATATGCTTACATACACGTTACAAGTGACACTACAAACAATCACATAGTTTAAAGTGTATACATTAAATATGCCACTAACTAACTGCATTGCCCCAAAAAATAGATAGGGTACAAATTTCTAATTTCGAACCGCTCCTTTGCCCAGGTTAGCCTTGCAAGGCCTACAAAACCAGCACCACTTAATACTAACACTCCCGTGTGTCTATTTTTTCAGCACAATTAGTCTTTGAAAGTTTTTGCGAGTCTATTCTCTCCTATAGTATACCGTGCAATGTATCTGACAACCTGAGGCCTATCGGACCGCCTCGCCTGGCCAACCTGGAGCACAACTGCCCAAATCAACGACAATAGTAAAAAAATAGGAACCATAGCTGGATAGAAAAGTTTAAAGCAAATATTCATTTTTACCATCGTAGCCAAAACGCAATTAAATTGTATTTTCGTGTCCCTCGTGTTTTTCTTTAAGAAATATAAATCTATCCCACAGTTGGGCTTTTATAAAGTATCGTTGAATTTCGGCAGAAAGGACGCGGTTTTTACAATTTCTAATAAAAGAGTCACATGAGCCGTCCATTTTAAAATGACCATATCAAAAGAGCCGCAGTCTTTTGTTTACTACACTCTTTTCCATAAACATACCGAGTATTATCACAATCGACGTCCTGTTGGCACTGCGTACTAACTCGCACCCTGTTTTGTTGATCTATGGACAAAGATACGAACCCTGTTAATGGGGAGTCGTAACAGAAATCATGCGCCTTAGGTTCGAGGCGCCGACACCGAGTTCGAATCCACTCGTCCCCCACCTATGACTTATTAAGTTATTTGTACCACGTTCAAAACAGTGAAGGAACACAGTTAATAGTGTGATGTTCAACCGGCCTGATGGTAAGCGATGATGTGGCCGAAGACGCTGCACGCAGTCTTATAAGAGACCTATTTACCCTAGAGCTTCATACTACATTTTTTTAATTTATTTATTTCCCTAATTTATTGTCCCAATCTGAGATTTTACAAACAAAAAGTAACTTACCTAAAGTCATGTTGTTTGAAATTCTCCTTGACTCCGGCTCAAACTTTTTTTTTTCACTTTGGCAAATATTGGGTCCTGCTGAAAAAATACAAATCCATTAGAACACGTAATAGTTAACAAAATTAGGAGCACGTGTGAAATACTTTGCTAAAATACTTACTTTTTCGCTCCACGAGAAGGAGAAATGCAGTCTTAAGTGAAAAATACTACGACAAATGATATCTTCACAACATCAACGCTAGATAATATATTATATGTATTATATCATTCTTCAAATGCAGTTCCATGTCATTCCATTGACTCCTGTTAACAATTAAACAAACCTGTTGAGATTCATTTTCAGATTTACATATAAATCTTAAAAATAATATATATTTTTATTAATAGTAATGATAAAAATATGTTTTTTAATGAAAGCTTCAATAACGTATTACATAGGTACTATTACATTCGTTAGTGTTTATGTTTCTATGATTACAGATCCGTTATCACACTGATAGGATGATACGGCACTCGTGAGCGACTCCGGCTAGGCTTGGGTTAAAGTTTGCGAGCCAATTTGCAACAGAGGTGAGTCGCTATAGCGCTATAAATCATTGTATCACTTCAGAAATACGCCATCACGATATTGGAATTAACTAAAAATTTGATCGCATACATAATATTTATTATATTCCATTATAACCTACTATATTAAAGTATACGTTACCCAAAGTTGCGCAAGGTCGCGCCGTCGCCTTAATAGGCATAATTTGCTTCTGCCATCTTTTTGTTACTATTCTTAGCACTCCATATATCCATATATTTACATTTAATATAGGTAGGATAGGTAGATACATTCATTAGCCTAGGTTTGAAGAAGAGTCGCGTTTCAACAGCTGCAAATAAAACATCGCATTGCATAAAACAGTTAAGTAGTTCAAATCGCATTCAAAAAATATACAAAGCTAAATTAAAATTTGCACGCTTTTTTGCATTAATCTGCATAGAAATTAAAAATGTTTTACCACAAAAAAAAAAACTTTAGCACGCCTTAGAAATGAACATAAATTCACATAAATTGAACTAATTTTTCAAACACTTTGTACGACAAATTGGCGTCACAGATTAGCCATGGATTACACGTCTTGGTCACGTCACGTCTCTTATAGGTCTACACAACATAGTGTGTAATTTATCTAGATTATCCAAAACAGGTGTTATAACGATATTTAAGTACTTTTTTGTGGTAAGACAGACATCGCATTTAACCAAAGTATAAAAATAAAACGCTTTTATATATAGGTACATTACCTGAAAGAAGAATACAGGCGCCCTGAACTTTAAATGTTCGACATCACATAAAAGTCCATTTTATCATCTTGAAAGTTGGTATGATGATCATATTATCTTCTGAACCTGTATTCGTTCACAGAGTTACTTTGACTTGTTGAAGTGTAACTGCTTGTCAAAACGCCACTCTTCTGCGTTAAACTAAATCAAACGTGGGTCTTGCTGATTTCATTTAGCGCTTGTTTTTGTCCCTCTGCCGCTCCTGAATCCAATAATCAATCAGGTCGTCCTCGCTAATGTTGCGAGGGTACCCCCTCATCTCTTCTGCGACCTCCGCCAGGATTTTGTCGAGTTCATAATCTCTCGCAGTCTTGTCCTCGTGCCTGATCCTCGAGCCCTGAACCTTCGACAGAACAGGCGCTACACTTTTACTGAATTCAGCGATCAGCTCCGCTTTCTCCGGGCAATCCCGCACGGCAAAGGAAGTAGTGACTACGACTTTCCTTTCTTGAGTTGCGATTTTTTCTTCATACACCATGTTAAATATCTGTTGGTCATTCTCCATATCGTCGTGCTGATGGTTCGCTTTCCATACAGCATCGCTTAAGACCTCATCGTCGTAATCACTATCATCTCCGGTTATGCGCAATCCTAATATCAATCGCATTCGCCTATTTCGCTGTATTTCTTCGTCCATTTCTCTATCCGTGCGCTTCCTGCGGATTGGATTAAACCCGTTAAAACGGAGTCCAATTCGGACTGCTTTGTCTACCATTCTGTCTATTTCGGAGGGTGGCTTTGGCCTTAACACGATCTTCTGAAACAAAAGAAAAGCAACCTATAGCCATTGTACTGCTAATGCTAGCACATTACTGCCGCAGCCGGCCTTTCAGATAAACGTGGAAATATGTTAATAAAACTTTATGTTATGAAGACTATGTTCATGGACAAGTGATCAAATGAAAGTGTTCCATATCATATTCAAGGAAAAGTGTTCAAGTTAAATTTTCAAAGTTCAAGATTATGTTATAAGGACCATGTGTCCATGACCAAGTGGCAAAGTGCAAGTGTTTCATACTATATTCAAGGGGAAGTGTCTAATTTTTAAAGCTCTTGAGAATGTTTAAGTCTATGCTATAAGGCCCAAGTGTCCATGAACAAGCGGCAAAGTGCAAGTGCCCCATTTCATATTCAGCGAGAAGTGTCTGAGTTTAAGTTTCAAAGCTCTTGTAAATGTCCAAGTTTATGTTATAAGGACAAAGTGGCAAAGTGCAAGTGTCCCAAATCAAACTCAATGAGAAGTGGCTAAGTTGTAAAGCTCTTGTAAATGTTTAAGTCTATGTTATGAGGCCCAAATATCCATGACCAAGTGGCAAAGTGCAAATGTCCCAAACAAGTGTCTGAGTTCGGGTTTTAAAACTCGTGTAAATGTTTATGTTTATGTTATAAGGACCAAATGTCCATGACCGAGTGGCAAAGTGCAAATGTTCCAAATCATAATCACCGAGAAGTGTCTAAGTTCCAAAGCTCTTGTAAATGTCCAAGTTTATGTTATAAGGACAAAGTGTCCATGACCAAGTGTCAAAGTGCAAGTGTTCCAAATCATATTCAACGAGAAGTGTCTAAGTTTTAAAGCTCTTGTAAATGTTTAAGTCTATGCTATAAGGCCCAAACGTCCATGACCAAGTGGCAAAGTGCAAGTGTCCCATATTATATTCAGCGAGAAGTGTCTGAGTTTAAGTTTCAAAGCTCTTGTAAATGTCCAAGTTTATGTTAAAAGGACCAAGTGTCCATAACCAAGTGGCATAGTGCAAATGTCCCAAATCATATTCAACGAGAAGTATCTAAGTTTCAAAGCTCTTGTAAATGTCCAAGTGTATGTTATAAGGACCAAGTAAGTGTCCAGGACCAAGTGGCATAGTGCAAATGTCCCAAATCATATTCAACGAAAAGTGTCTAAGTTTCAAAGCTCTTGTAAATGTCCAAGTGTATGTTATAAGGACCAAGTGTCCATAACCAAGTGGCATAGTGCAAATGTCCCAAATCATATTCAACGAGAAGTGTCTAAGTTTCAAAGCTCTTGTAAATGTCCAAGTGTATGTTATAAGGACCAAGTAAGTGTCCAGGACCAAGTGGCATAGTGCAAATGTCTCAAATCATATTCAACGAGAAGTGTCTAAGTTTCAAAGCTCTTGTAAATGTCCAAGTGTATGTTATAAGGACCAAGTAAGTGTCCAGGACCAAGTGGCATAGTGCAAATGTCTCAAATCATATTCAACGAGAAGTGTCTAAGTTTCAAAGCTCTTGTAAATGTCCAAGTGTATGTTATAAGGACCAAGTAAGTGTCCAGGACCAAGTGGCATAGTGCAAATGTCTCAAATCATATTCAACGAGAAGTGTCTAAGTTTCAAAGCTCTTGTAAATGTCCAAGTGTATGTTATAAGGACCAAGTAAGTGTCCAGGACCAAGTGGCAAAGTGCAAGCGTTCCAGACCATATTATCCAGACCAATGTTTTTTTTAATAATTGCGTTTATAATTACATTTTCCTATTATTATGATGTCATTACTTACTACTTTACTTTCCTTTTTAATATTCATTAAAATACATACAATAATAATAATCGCAGTTTACAATTATTAGCGTAATGTTATTACTCATATCTCTTATTTTATTATTATGATGCATTTTAAATATTATATTAATCAATTATTTTTTTTGGCAATCAATTTTATAAACATTACGAGAGTTTCATTATTTGATTAATATAAGTTGTTTTTGTCTCCAACTTAACTTTTTTCTTTCATGTATATTATGTCTGGCAAAGTTTCTATAATAGTACTTTAATTAAAAAAAACTATGAAATGATATGCATAATTATTATAATTTATTTATTGTATTTATAAATCACTATAATTTGCAATGACTTTACTATTGTAAAATATATTTTACTAATATTGTAATTCGTTTGTCTACAGTTACGTATAATAACAATATAATTTTAAATAGTTCTAAGATTACACATTACATTTATTAAATTATGTTAATTTTCTTTATTTCATTTTTGTAACTTTTTTCAAATAGTTATTATTTATTTATTATTACGTAGACGTAAAAAGAAAAAAATATGTCAATAATAATAATAATGTATCACAGAAAAAGTAGTGGTCTTCCCTAATATTGGCACCAACATTTGTGATACATCGCCAATGTGTGGCCAAGGTTTTAGTTCAGTGAATTAGTTCTAGTAGTGGGCGCCAGTGTGTCAGCCAGCGATGTCTGGTAGCGCCATCTACCAATTTATCATCTAGTGTAAGTGGCGCCATTTAAATACATTTTAGAGACAGCTATTTTGTATTTGAGAAAA
Source organism: Opisthograptis luteolata (assembly GCA_931315375.2). Taxonomy (NCBI): domain Eukaryota; kingdom Metazoa; phylum Arthropoda; class Insecta; order Lepidoptera; family Geometridae; genus Opisthograptis; species Opisthograptis luteolata. The sequence goes on from OV928033.1 coordinate 16,078,962, forward strand.
ACGAACCCACAGCGATCACAAGGAAAAAAAACGAAAAGTTGTCTGAAAATGTTGGCGGTCAAACCCACTTGGGTCGTTTGCCGGCTCAATTTTCACCATATTATACCCACTCTAACCATGGCTACGCAATGATTACGTAGTCACTTCTCAAGGTGGGATTTACTAACACAATCTTAATTTAACAAGGGATAATAAGACATTTACTCGTATAATACAAAAATAAAACGCGTATATTTTATTTGTTTATTGGAATTTTCATCAATATTCATAACATTCCCACTGCTGGGACTTAGGCCATCCCTCAGAGAGAGAGAGAGAGAGAGAGTATTTTTTGGAATAGGTACTTATAAATAATATAAATGAAATTTAACATATTAAAACTTTAGATTAGATACTCTACGAAAGTGACATACTTACATTTTTTAAAACATCACTACACACACTCACATCACATCACTTTCACGGAATATAGATAAATAAAGAACAACTGCACAAATGCGGCGACATGGTAGACGCGTAGGACGATGAATGGTGACTCGGTTGTCCGTAGACGCGACGCTGCGGAGGTGACGATCGATCGGCGCGCGGGCTCCACCGCGCATCTACTGCAGGACGCCATGACACCTTAGCACCGCCCACTGCGTTTTGCCGCAGCGTCATCGATCCGGAACTTTTTAGGCCGTGGGTTTCCACAGAACTACCGCAGAAGCCGATTCTTATAACGCCATTTTGTATTTTGCTCCTCTCAGCGTCTCAGCAATAGAGTGCTCTGGGCAAGATTCTGTGCTTCCTAAAACGTATTTTGTACGAAAAGGAGCTACGTACAAATAAAATGGCGGTGGCACGGTAGACGCGATGCTGCGGAGGTTACAATCGATCGGCGCGCGGGCTCATCGCGCATCTACTGCAGGACGCCATGACACCTTAGCACCGCCCACCGCGTTTTGCCGCAGCTTCATCGATCCGGAACTTTCTAGGCCGTGGGTTTTCACAGAACTACCGCTGAAGCCGATTCTTAAAACGCCATTTTGTATGTTGCTCCTCACGACCACCAGCACGACCACTCGATTTAAAAAAAAAAAATTGCCTTTTGTTCATCATAATGGAATTTATAAAATATGTATGATAGTGCGCTCTGAGCATGATTTGGCACCTCCTAATGCTTATTTTGTAGGTTGAGGGCACATACAAATCGTTAAGGCAGAGTATGAAATGGCGGCGGCACGCTGCGGAGGTGACGATCGATCTGCGCGCGGGCTCCACCGCGCGTCCACTGCAGGACGCCATGACACCCAAGCCACACCCACCGCGTTTTGCCGCAGTATCATCGATCCGGAACTTTCTAGACCGTGAATTTTTGCAACACTGACGCGAAACCAACACCCCTTGATTTTTTCCGAGCACACAGTTTTAATTTTGAATTCGTTCAATAAGTTGAAGTAATTAAACTTTTTTCAGAATTGACACGGGCGTGGTCTTTCGGAGCGTGGCGAAAAGTCGCGTTTCTTTCGGGAACATAACCGCGTCCTATCCGAACTTAGGTACTTAATTGGAAAGGTAGGTACTTACCGCAGGTTTTGCTTTAGTGGTGGTGCTAGCTTTACTGCTTGTACTTTGAGAACTACTGCTGCTGGATGAAGTACTTGTACTTGATGACGAGCTTGAGCTTGGTGAACTGCTCGTACCCGATGAACCAGCACTGATCGGTTTATTACTGTTCTGCTTGCAGCTTTGGCTAGGTTTACTGCTTTTGACCTGTTTACTGCTGGATTTTTTGCTGGTGGTTGGTTTACCGCAGTGTTTGGGTTTACTTCTAGTATTCGGTTTGCTCTCAGCTGAAGTGCTTGCGACGTCGCCGTCGTCGGCTGCAGCGGCACCTTTGCGACGAGTAGGCCGGGGCTTCCGTTGTTGCACACGCATGGTTTTCACGTTGTAGTGATGCCCAGAACTGTCCAAACAGGGCACGCATGAGACCGATTCATGGTTTATCTGCCTTGAAATTTATTTAAAACCGCACAAGTTTTTGTAGTGCCAAGTAATCATGGCGGCGGCGGTGGGTGACAATGTAGCGAACGCACAAACTTTTAAGTCGAAGGCGCAGGCGGTCGTTTATTAACGCGAGAAATTCATCAGCAATCGTTGTTTAAAATTTAAAGACTGAACGCGATATTCCATTAGGATAGAAGCAGCTATGAGCTATGAGGTAAAGTCCGAGAGCTCAAAAGCCGAAGACCGTTCGCGACGAGTGCTCGTAATGGAATGACTGGGGTCCCGGGAGCGCTGCCGTGCGCCGAAAGTTTCCAAGCTGTATGGAAAACGCGACGGTCGCGCATCTGCAGTGCGATCAATAAGCCCGGCGCGGTAGCTTCCCCGCGCGGGCGGTAGCGGCCCCCACACCCCGCAATGCAGATAGTCCTCGCACCCCGTTCACGCCCACAGCAACCCGTTACCGCCCCCAAACGTAGCTTCGAGAACAAAGAGCTTACTCGGCGGGAGGTGCGGGGCACTGCAGAGGGCACCACCGGCACGAACAACGTAACACGCCCGTATAAAGAAATTTCTTCGCGGAATGTTCGAGAAGCCCGCTATACAGATACATACGCGCGGACTTACTTCGCGAGCAAACGGTCAAAGCAAAAAGAAAAAAAAGAAAATAGCCGCTGAAGCGGCAATGCGGATACATGCGCCCGCAATGACGAGCCGGATCGTACTGAGGGCGAATTGATGAAAATGGCGGATGTGAGGGGAAGGGGCGCTGCCGCAATGCAGACAAATGCGCGCGCACGTACCATACACGCGATATAAAATGGGTTCGAGGAACAAAGGAAATGGCGAGACGCGGTGCGGCGTTCCTTACTTCATGTAAATCACAATATTAATACGAGGAATAAAAATAAAATGACTGTAGCTTAGGTACCCATTACTAGGCTCCATAAAGTCGTATGTACAAGGTTTTTTTTCGTCTTTTTAACAAAGTCCCAAGTCCGAGACTTGTCGATCGACAAGATAACTAAATTTCAAACTAAATAATTTAAAGCGAAATCTTATAAGTAATGCTCAACTAAATTTTGGATTTTGGTTTTAGGTCTCTGGTGTTAGATTTTGGATTTTGGCGTTTGTATTTTAAATTTTATAGCAATAGCCGCTGTTGCCACAGTGCAGGTTATGCCCGCTCTCGTGCACTTGCCAAGTGACACTTGATAAAAAATGAGGCCAAGGAACTTAGAAAATGGGGGGTGTTGTAGGCTTCGGAAAGGGCCACTGTTGCCGCAATGCAGATACCGGCGCGCGCACTTGCCAAGTGACACTTGATAAAAAATGAGGCCAAGGAACTTAGAAAATGGGGGGTGTTGTAGCCTTCGGAAAGGGCCACTGTTGCCGCAATGCAGATACCGGCGCGCGCACTTGCAAAGTGACACTTGATAAAAAATGAGGCCAAAGAACTTAGAAAATGGGGGGGTGTTGTAGGCTTCGGAAAGGGCCACTGTTGCCGCAATGCAGATACCGGCGCGAGCACTTGCCATGTGACACTTGATAAAAAATGAGGCCAAGGAACTTAGAAAATGGGGGGGGGTGTTGTAGCCCTCGGAAAGGGCCACTGTTGCCGCAATGCAGATACCGGCGCGCGCAATGGGGCCGAGAAACTAAGAAAATAGAGAAGACGTAGTCTTCAAAAAGGGCTGGTGTTTTCGCAATGTGGATACCTTTCTCCACCCACGGTTCTACTAACCTTCTACCAATATGAAACGACAGTATTTGTCCCCAGAAGGGGGACAGAATGGACGACTTTGGTCGTTGGACAGTTCTATTAGCTCCGCGTAATATACCCGGCTCGCCTCGTCGGCAGGCAAACCGGTCTATCAACCTTCAACCAATCTCCTCATACAGGGGACATTCCTTTAGGACGTGGCACAGCCACCGACAGAAGTTGTTGATCGCAAACCAATTTCCCAATGTGTACTAAATTGACTGTTTTAAATTGACTATGTTAGAGATGTTTTGGAAATATTGACTTTTGCCGATGATCATACTGGTCCTCACACCCTACTTTTACTCAACTTCCTTTAATATGGCCTTTCATAAAGCTTCCAAGTCCCCTGTGAGTTGCGGAACCTGTTAATCTAGCTCAATCTGCTCCGCGCCCAGCCCTACCCCTAAAATCCATCCGTCAATCCTTCCACCCGTGGAAGCCCCTCGCACTCCACCCCACGATGGCCAACATGGGTCACCTCCGGGTCCGCGGGCAGCATCCCGGCCAACCGGGAGCCCCGTCGTGCTGTGCAAGTGTACCACTCGCGTTAGCACGATCAGTGACGGTTGCCAAGTCCTCTGCAAGACGCTGCCGTATCAAGGATGGGGGTGCGTCCATGCCATACGGGCGCCACATTATTTACGATTGCTATATAAGTGCCCTTTTACAAGATCTTGAGCCTTAGTATCGCAATATCCTAGCCATGGCCGAGTTGAAGGACATCTTCCTAAACCATCTACTTACTTACGTTCTCGCCGATGTAAGTTAATTATGATACAAATGTGACAACTGCCAGCACTGTTGCTTGTCTTGGTGGTCTGATAAGTTTACTGTCGAACTTGATTTTTAGGCTGGACGCTGTGGTTTGCTTTTCAGCAAAAGTATGGGTCTTGGTCGAGGCAAAATCCAATCTGGTTTTGATTGGCCCACCCCGCTACCAGTCCCTTCACAGCCTCGGTTCTCCTATTGATCACCGCCCGTGAATTCCCTCCCGAACGACATCAGCACACGCGATTATGTCTATTATGTATTTTTGTATAATTTGTTGCAAATAAATGATTCCTATTCTTATTAATCAGTGGCAATGTAAGCCGATTAATGTAAGGCAATGTAATCGACCCCAAGAACCACTGGGGGCACCCTATCGCGGATACCTTCTACTCCGCGTGCCAGTTACCAAAGCCACGCACCGTTCAATGAAATGTTCCGCCAACATGCCGTTGACGTTGAGCGGACTGCTTCATTGGGCCTTGACCATGATAATTGGCCACCACGCGTTGTTGAAAGTACCACTGATGTCCAGGAATATGGTTTGGACGTACCTAACCCTCGGGCTACTTGCAGCGACGAGCAGAGCTCTAAGCGCAATCACTATGAACCGGCCCTGAGAAAACCCGTGCTGACGGCCGCTAAGGTTGCGAGTGAGTTTGCGGGGCGCAATGGTGTAATAAGATTCAACACGTGGAGAAGCGTTATCGGATGGCATGTCTTCGAGTCCATTGAAACACTCGTGGTGACATGAGAAGCTAAAACCACACATATCGAAACTACTAAATTCCGCAACTCTCCTATTCCATTCGATATCAACTCGCTCCACTTCCATTCCAGACCTAAGTCTCAAGTTGTGAAATTCTACTCTAGTTCGCTCCTCTCACTAACCTCCTGCACCCCTAGCACTCTGCTATTCACACCTAGCCTAAGACGTAGACGTAGAAGGTGGAAAATGTTAGCACATTGCGGATACAAGAAGAAACAAAGAAAACTTTGAAAACGTACACGTTAGAAAAAAACAGTATCACTGCATTGTGGATTTAGGCGCATGCGCTTGCCTCGTGGATCGTGATTTGGAAAGGGGCCGTGAAACGAAATAGACGTTAAAAACGTATACGTTAGAAAAAAACAGTATCACTGCATTGTGGATTTATGCGCATGCGCTTGCCTCGTGGATCGTGATTCGAAATGGAAACGTGAAACCTAATGGACATTAAAAACGTACACGTTAGACAAACACAGTATCACTGTATTGCGGATTTATGCGCGTGCGCTTGCCTCGTGGATCGTGATTTGAAATGGGGCCGTGAAACCAAATGGACGTTAAAAACGTATACGTTAGAAAAAAACAGTATCACTGCATTGTGGATTTAGGCGCATGCGCTTGCCTCGTGGATCGTGATTTGAAATGGGGCCGTGAAACCAAATGGACGTTAAAAACGTATACGTTAGAAAAAAACAGTATCACTGCATTGTGGATTTAGGTGCATGCGCTTGCCTCGTGGATTGTGATTTGAAATGGGGCCGTGAAACAACGAAAACGTACAAGTTAGAAAAAAACAGTATCACTGTATTGCGGATTTATGCACGTGCGCTTGCCTCGTGGATCGTGATTCGAAATGGAGACATGAAACCAAATGGACGTTAAAAACGTATACGTTAGAAAATGACAGTAGCAATGTATTGTGGTTTAAGCGCGTGCGCTTGTCTCGTGAATCGTGATTTGAAATGGGGCCATAAAACAAAATAGACGTTCAAATCGTACGCGTTGGAAAAGGGCAGTATCACTGTTTTGCAGATCTATGCACGTGCATTTTTCTCGTGGCTTGTGATTTGAAATGGCGCCGTAAAACAAAAAAGATGTTAAAAAGTACACGTTAGAAAAAATCAGTATCACTGTATTGTGGATTTATGCGCATGCGCTTGCCTCGTGGATCTTGATTTGAAATGGAACCGTGAAAGAAAGAAAACGTACAAGTTAGAAAAGGGCACTATCAGTGCATTGTGGATTTATGCGCGTGTAAACCAAATGGACGTTAAAACGTACACGTTAGAAAAAAGCAGTATCACTGTATTGTGGATTTATGCGTGTGCGCTTTCCGGAATGAGGTCGTGAAACAAAATAGACGTTGAAACGTACACGTTATTAAAAGGCAGTATCACTATATTGCGGTTTAATGCGCGCGCGCTTGCCTCGTGGATCGTGATTTGAAATGGGGCCGTGAAACCAAATAGAAGTAAAAAACGTACACGTTAGAAAAACACAGTATCACTGTATTGCGGATTTATGCGCGCGCGCTTACCTCGTGGATCTTGATTTGAAATAGGGCCGTGAAAACAAATGGACGTTAAAAACGTACACGTTAGAAAAAAGAAGTATCACTGTATTGCGGATTTATGCGCGTGCGCTTTCCTCGTGGCTTGTGATTTGAAATGGGGCCGTGAAATGAAACAAAATAGACGTTAAAAACGTACACGTTAGAAAAATACAGTATCACCGCATTGTGGATTTATGCGCATGCGCTTTTCTCATGAATCGTGATTTGAAATGGAGACGTGAAACCAAATGGACCTTAAGAACGTACACGTTAGAAAAAGACAGGAACATTGTATTGTGGTTTATGCGCGAGCGCTTGTCTCGTGAATCGTGATTTGAAATGGGGCCGTGAAACAAAATAAACGTTAAAACGTACACGTTAGCAAAAGGCAGTATTACTGTATTGCGGATTTATGCGCGTGCGCTTGCTTGCGCGTGGCTAGGGATATGAAATGGGAGCAATAAACAGAGGGGGCTCTATTACTGCATTTCGGAAACAGAGTATGCTTGCCTTATAGCTCTTGATATGACATGGGGCCAAGGAATAAAATAAATGGTGACGCGGACTGTGTAACCTATTTATTTATTAAGAAACTCAACAGCGTAATATATTATATAAAACTAATATTATAAAGAGGAAAGATTTGTTTGTTTGTTTGCATCGAATAGGCTCCAAAACTACTGAACTGATTTGAAAAATTCTTTCACTGTTGAAAAGCTACACTATCTGCGGCGGACATAGGCTATATTATATTTTAAAAAAAACTAGAGATCCGTAAGAAAATTGCTATTAAATTTCTTTTCAATACCCGTGCGAATTCGGGGCGGTCAGCTAGTATAAAATAAAGTCGTGTTAGTTACACTATTTATAACTCAAGAACGGCTGAACCGATTTGGCTAAAAATTGGTGGGGTGATAGCTTAGAACGAGGACACGAACATAGGATACTTTTTACCCCAGAAAAGGTTTCTACGGGATAAAGGGAAGACGCGGGTGAAACCGCAGGGCGCAGCTAGTTCCAGTTAGTCAGAAATAATCTTGCTCGTTATAATTGAATTTTTTTGACAAGAGAAACCAGGAACAAGTCAAATTATTTGGAAAATGTTCTAAAAAACTTAGCCTTATGATAAAAAGATTATAAAGAAATCTTACCCAAACTTTATTTGAAAAATGTTTTTAATTTGCTAGTAATTAAGTTTGTAAGTGTTCTTGAGTGGAGACCGCGACTTGGCAAACGTAGCGTAGGACGCCCTGCGACAAGGTGGAGCGACGATTTGCGCCGAGTGGCTGGCAGTAGTTGGATGAGAAGAGCCGAAGACCGGGCTCAGTGGCGTACCTTGGGAGAGGCCTATGTCCAGCAGTGGACTGATACGGGCTGATGATGATGATGATGAAGTTTGTAAGTATGTGAGTAGGTAAGTGTGAGTAAGTAAGTGAGTAGGTAAGTAATTACTTCAGTCATTAAGTTAGTAAGTGGATATAAGTAAGTAAGTAACTAAGTACATCAAGTAAAAACTTGTAAATATTTTTGTTATTGAACTTCCCAGCTGTAAGTTTTCCGAAAATAATAATTAAATAAAATATTCATTAAGTGCGTAAGTGAACATGCGTACACTTTTGTCGCGGGGCTCGTGACCCGAAATTGGGTCAATCAGCAAAGAAAATTTCCGCTTTTACCGCAATGCATGCGCATGCGCGCGCACCGGAAGACTTTCTGACAGCTGAAAGTTTTCTGACGGCTTGTGTATTGCAAGCGCATCGCCACGAGGCTCGTAAAATGAAACGAGGTCGTAGATAAAACAAAATGGCCGCATTTACCACAATGCGGATACATGCGCGCGCACTAAAAAGTATTTCTGAAAGCTGAAAGTTTTCTGACAGCTTGTGTATTGCGCGCGCATTGCCACGGGGCTCGTAAAATTAAACGAGGTCGTAGATAAAACAAAATGGCCACATTTGCTGCAATGCGGATATATGCGCGCGCACTAAAAAGTATTTCTGAAAGCTGAAAGTTTTCTGACGGCCTGTGTATTGCGCGCGCATTGCCATGAGGCTCGTAAAATGAATCGAAGTCATGGAATAAACAAAATGGCCGCATTTACCGCAATGCGGATATATGCGCGCGCACTAAAAAGTGTTTCTGAAAGCTGAAAGTTTTCTGACGGCCTGTGTATTGCGCGCGCATTGCCACGAGGCTCGTAAAATGAATCGAAGTCATGGAAAAAACAAAATGGCGGCGGCCACACTCAACGGAAATCACCGCTTTTACTACGATGCGGACACATGCACGCGCACTAAAAGATATTTCTGACAGCTCGTGTATTGCGCACGCATTGTTACGAGGTTCTTAGAATGAAACGAGGTCATTGATAAAACAAAATAGCCGCTTTTACCGTAATACGGATACATGCGCGCGCACTGACCACGGGACAGCGTCATGGGACAAAAAAAATGGCAGAAATAGCTATGATCGTAATTTTGTCGTGCAAAAGCCACGCAGAGAATCTTGTAATCTTGTAAACATGGCACATTTTTGGTTCTATGGTAATAAAAATCGACGTTACATCATTATTTTCAAGAAATCAATACGAAAAATCATGAAATATTAGAGAAAATTATTTAATATCGGGGGACCATTACACACAAGTTGACCCAGCCCTAAATTAAGGTCAAAACTTGTGTTATGGGTACTAGATTAATCTTTCGAAATTATTGAACAAATTGAGTTAAAATCATTATGGATCACGCGTTACACCGTATTTACTAACTCGGAGTCACGTCGTGCTGCAATCGGCGCCGCCATTTTGTTTTTAATCAACTTTTACTGCACCTGAGACGCCGCCATTTTGAAGCGTGCCCCATGCCGCGCCCCGATCGATCGATATCCCGCACGTTTAAAACCGCATTTTTTAATCGATATCAATAAAAAACGAACCGAGAACGTTGCCGGTGATAAATCTAAAATAGGGGCCCGCCCCTGCTGATCACGTAAGATGACGTATCGCGGAATAAACGAAGGGAAGCGGTGCACCGCGCACGCGCGCTCGACTCGATCAATAAAATACCCACGCCGCACAAAGGAAAATTGAATTATTTTGTTAAAATCACATCAATCCAATCAAAATATATTGAGATTGCCATGATTTAAAGCAGTTACACAGAAATATACAGTAATGCTGTTTGAAGACGCCGCTCAGGATGCAGCCCACGCCGGATCGAAGGTCAGTATGGCAGCTCAGGAACAGCACGATGCCCCCTAAAACCTATAAACATGGCTCTGAAGAAGCTGCAAGAAGATGGCAGGCTGGCTCTCGCTCGAAGACAAAGGATGACCCCGACCGCGCCCATCGAAGACGAAGATAAATCACCAAAATCAGGAAAAATCTCTGAAATACAAATGCGTTTGTTGTTAGGGACTTACCGGAGCTCCATCTGTGTGGCTGCTGGACTGCTACGGGCACTGCGGCAAACACTGGTAAAATTATTACTAACACGTCTACTCACTCCGGCGGTCGGAAGCAGAATGAGCCGAGCTAGCTGCTAGACTTGGCGCGTGGGGTGCAAAACCGAGGGAGGCGGGTAGGATGGGGTGGAATAGGCCACTAACTTTGCTACTAACGATGCTATTATTTCATATTTTACTATGAAACTAAAAGCAAACAAAGGATTTTTTAGAAAACTTTAATTAATCCATACTTGATCCAGTGATTCTTTAATTAAATCTGTTACATACTATATATTCACACGCAGATTTTCAAAATTTTAACTTGTTGGCTTACTTTTCTGCGTCAAAGTGCTCCAAATCAACGGCTGTGCAGGCGCATGATCGTCCATAAGATGCTGTAAGGGGAATGGATCGAAATCCAAATTTTCAATTTTTACCCAATTTCGATGAAAAACATCACCTAGATAAAAAAAAACAACTACTTGCTACAGACACGAGAAATTCAGATTGCACAAACGATAACAATCGCACTTGCTACGTTGTAAATTGCATTTTTATGTATTTTTTATTTTCAAATCGCTTTCGCTCATGACACGGCAGACTCATGGCGTAGGTGGCCACACCAGGTAGTTTACACACTACATTGAAAACTGCATGCTGATTGGTTGGAGTAGAGGGGGTCGACCAATCAAAAGCCTCAGCGACAAATCGATAAAATGTCCGCATAATACAGATCATAAATCACTCGTTCTTCAGGGCAGGGCGCGGCCAACACTGCAGCCCCCCCCGCAGACTGTATAATCTGTAGCGTCAGTTCTTGTCGTCCGAATTTATCGAAAACGAATCTGTGGCACTATCAAGCCATAGATCATGATTTATTACCCACCTGGCCAAAACGCGAAGTTGCGAATTGATTGCTAGTTGCAAAAAATTTCCCTGACACAGTTTTTAGTTTAATGGTACTAAAACTAGTATTTCAATTCGCAAAACTTTATTGACAATGCTAAAAATACATTGGATATTTACACAGCGTTTAAATTGAGTTGGTAAATTACTTTTCTCTGAACGCGAGGTTAAGGTGTCCGTTGGTTTGAATGAACGTCACTGTAATCCTTGGAGTAGAGATAGGTTGCGGCTGCTGATGAGAGCTCAGCGATGCGGCGACTGTTCCCTTGGGAGGCGTCACGGGTGACTTAGTGGAGCGTCACCTAATCTTGGTGCGACCACTGTAAAGAACTTGCTCTGGCACACTGCCTTAGCTTTACTCTTCACACGCACCCTAATCTGGCGGCTACGCTTGCGCGCGCCACGGTGGCGTCAAACTTGTTGCTTGCCCATATACCTCCACTGCCACTGAGGGCGTCTGCAGTGCCTTTCTCTTTGTGGTCTCCTGTACACCTTGTACTCAGCTGAGAGTGCAAGCAGTTTCAATTTTTAAAAAAATATTTCAAATTTGAGGGTAGTGGCGCATCCTCATAACTTTTTAAAGTTTTTTTTTTTACACTTCCGCTGCCGTTTTGGAGCATATCCGCAGTGTCGTTCATAATGCGGCTTTTTGTACACGTCACAAGTACGCATCATATGGAAGCGCATTCGGGTTTTAAAAAAAATCTGATACTATTATTTTTGAGGGTAAGTCGTTAGTGGCGGAGCTTTACCGATTTTTCAAGAACTTTTTTATGTTATTTAATAATTGAATTAATATTAAATTGTTCCCTAAATGAATTGGAAAATAATGTCACAAAACACCCACATTTTCCGTTCGTTACATAATTGATTGGCAACAGAGAAATCTAGCGACATTTTTGGCACATCACGGGGAAATTTGTAGCTTGATGATGACCTCTATAAAGTTATGACTCATACACACGCATCAAAAACTATGGGATAGCGCTGAGTGTTTGGTCATGTAGTAACATGTGGTCATGTGTACTCGTAGTAAATTATATTAAAAAAATAATGGTTAGAATATTTTTAGCTAGCGCTGTCCTCCTTTCTGTGTGATCCATTTATGCAAATGTAATGCGAAATGACTAACGCGGCAGTGCTGTAAGACTAGCACAATAAAGGTTCGTTTACACCATACGTATTGAGTGCAACTTGGTTATCTTCTTCTATGTACCAATTGAATTAAGGTGTAGTTATTATTTAATTGAGGCAATGTTTTTTTTTAATGGTGCTGTGTAAGCTGTGACAGCTAGCGCTGCTGCTGCTGGAGGCGCTGAGGGCGCGAAGGCCTCCGCGCGTCGACTCTATCCTCGCCTAGCCGCGTAGTGCCCGTGCTAAAATACGAGTAAATTGTGGAGGTACAAATTTTGAAAACCTTGCCTTAAGCCCGCCACAAGTCCGCGACTGCCATGGCTGTATACTAATGTAATCTGTTTACAATTTCTTCTTTGCGTTTTACAGATATTGTGACGTTTCGTCGGTCTACAACACTTTACGCGGCCTTATTATAATTATTATGTGAAGGGAAATTTTGACAAAACAAAATGTTTTTGTACCTAAAGTTAGAGTGGCGAAAAGTCAAAGCGCCAAGCTTTAAAAAAAAGTTACTGTTAATTGTCGTGTTTGCTTATGGTCCGGTTACGCGCTCAATTTTGATTGAACATTTTTTAAATTTGCGCAACCTATTTACGAATGCAATTCGTTGAGTGTAGCTTGACCATATAAGAGTGTTTTAACTATTTGATGCGTTATTAACCTAAGAATTAAACTTTGTACTTAGTATTTTATAACGAATGACATAACAGTGCTTACATAAATTTTGTTTAGTCTTTATTGTTAACATTTCATTGCGATATATTTTCTCATTTAATGTTACAGTTACGTAAAACGTTCTGGAAAAAACCTTGTTGTTAAACCTAACAAATTATATTATGATGTTATGAGCATACTAATACTTATGAAGCTAAAGTTTGTAAGTTTCTAATAATATAAATCGTGTTTGTCATTATTTTTGTACCACCCACCATTTTAGCACTTCTTAAATTTTAGAATATTTTATTAGGGATATAATATGTCATTTAAAATATGAACCTGTACAGGCCCTAATATAGATAAACATACATCGAAACATCTCACGGATACCAGACCCCAAAAGCCAGACCACAGCCCTTTTAGACCCGTTGACTTAATATTAGCATATATCTTAAAAACATTTATCTCGTTCACCGTTCAAAAGGGAACGAAATGAGCTCAGTACAAAATGGCAACACCCGCTTTAAAATTGGTACGTTCCAATTTGCAATTTAACTAAATAAAAGGTTTTGGCGTCACAAAAACGTACCAAACTTCTGTGAGCGTGTTTTTGAGATACTCACTTGGTGACATCTGTACACCCTCTGTCGTTGCCATAAACAAATAACGTAATTTTAACGCAAGAGACGATAACTGATACAAAAAAAATACTTATGGATAAAATTATGTCGTTTTAGGCTAACAAAAACTACTAAAATTCTCTGATTAATTATTTTTATTCGAAGAGAGGAGCACATATTGGTAATAAAAATAAATAGATAAACTTTGTATATGGCATCACCGTAGCATCAGGGGTCACAGGAGACTAGGGATGCGCGTAGTTTACTCTTGATACGATATGCCAATACTATCAGACAAGTAATAAGATTATATCCAATATTTTACAATCTTTACACACGTAATAATGTATTAATAGCGAGACGCAACCTAGAATATAACAAACTAGTTTGTACCTTACCTCGACTATAGTTGTTCATATTTATTGATAAAGCTGATAATGAAGGTGGAGGTAGAAGGGTAGATAAGATTAATGAGGGAGGAGTTAAGATAAGCGAAAGGTGGGCGGAATGACGAATATTAACTGGTCGTCCGCCACTTGTTTTTGACACTGGTAGGTGGAGGTAAAAACTGGACAAAATTATTAAAAAAAAAGTACATAAAGAAGTAACTTCTAATTTAAAAAAAAATTTAAAGTTTGCTGCATACCCACATCGCAATCACTTATGTATTCAGCCCTTCGTTTACTAGGGGAGCTCGATATAGCACCCCACAGACCTTGACACTGAGCTGTTGTCGAAATGCCAAGTGAGACAAGGTCACGGGAACCCTCTTCGACTCCATCAACTTGACCTTGAATAGTTTAGACGACGCACCAAACGTTACTAGGACAACAAAAAGTTTTCAACATTAAATAGCTAGCTATTATAGTTATAATTGTAAAATAAATACTAATGTCAGCACAATAAATCCAACGACGCTTAAGTAAGTAAGTATACATGATATCTTAAAACAGATACAATAAATCCTAAACAGCGGTACTGGCGCGTAACTACTCTTTGATGAGAAATCAATAAGCTCCGGGTTCGCTTACAGTCCACACCTATTTCGTGATTTTTTCGTGGGAATAATCAAGAAAGATGTCCAAGAAGACCCCTATAACCAAGATGCCTAACTGGGAGCTGGTGCCATCCTTGACAGAAAATTGGAAGGTGATTCTATATCCCAATGGGCCCGGAACCGCCTTCGTCGTCGACCTGTCCGACAACTTCTTCGGGCCGGAGCACGATGGAATCGAGAGCCGTGTGCAACACTTCAACCGCTTCTGGAAGTTTTTCGAGGCAGTCAGCGAGAAACTCATCTTCGCGAAGAACCAAGAGGAGAAGCCGACGGATCAAGATAACCAGCCTCAAGATGGCTAAAGCGTAGAACACGTCCGCCATGTTTGCTGAACGACGCTTCACAATTATTTTGCGAAATAAAGCTTTGCAGTAGAATTTATAGCCCATAACTGTTTCATTTAATACCCCAATCATAGGACCCTGTAGGTAATGAAATAGGTAATTTGAGAGAAGTAGGCAGGCAGTTTATGCTAGTTGAATTGTAATAAAGCAAAGGTTTAGGTATGGCGAATCAATGCGCCTGTTAGAAGGTTTAGGCTGTTTTGGTTAGAATCAGGATGAAGCAAGGCAGTTCTAGGTAAGACATTGCAATCGCCACCTTTCTACGCAATACTTAATGTAGTAATTAGGTAATTAAGGTGGCACTGAGTTTTTAGGGGCTAGCGTGGCGTTTTCGTTCAGAGAACGTCTTTCTTGCGTTATGAGCTGTATGGATATTACTAGATGCAACTGTACAGCTAGGTATATTCCATGAATGAAATATTTAATTTCTTGTATTTTCTTAATATTTATTTTGTATCTTTTTATATAAATTGTAATTTCTCTGGACATTATTTTGATTATATTTTTTTTTCTTTGTTACTACCCAATTTTTGTACGCCTTTCCAGGCAAAACGTGTACGTACTTTTCTAGATTTAACACCTTGCATGCTCTGTATGTATGCACATGTTTGACAAATAAATAATCTTTATCTTTTATCTTTGTGAGGCTGCGATGGGGCTGGCCTAAATGCAAAGGTTAAAAAGTTCCTAAATATTGAATAAAAATCTCATAAATCTTTATCTTCTCTCAAATTTTTCTCTTGGAGCTGGTTTGGTTACTAAATATAAACCATATATTATAATGAGTATGTAATAAAAATAATTTACAATAATGTTTACTTATAGAATTTATGTACAGTACTAGTTGCGCCCCACGGTTTCACTTGCGTGGATGTAGTATGTAATCTGTGTGAAGTGTAATTTATCACAATAAAAGTATCCTATGTCTTTTTACAGAGTTTGGACTATCTGCAGACCAAGTTTCATCAAGATCGGGCCAGCAGTTGGTCATGAAAAGGTAACAAACTTTCATCCAACCATCCATGCTCACAAACTTTTTCAGTAATTATACCTAATATTAGAATATTACTGTTTGCATAAATAAATATTGCATTCCATAATGTAACGATAGTTAGTTGATATTATATAGGGAAAGAGCATTTATGGTCCAACAATATTGTCAAATTACTAGAGAAGAATCAATCAATACCTAATGCCTAGATCTATATTATTGCGAATTGGTAAAAATTTCTTTTAATATATTTATTATCTATTAGTAATTTCCAAATTGAATAATACGAATTTTCCATTCCAAAGTTCTTTAATTTTAATTTCATTCTTCATATTATTTTCCAAGCCCATGGGTGAGACTTTTGTCCAGCAGAGGGACAGTATAAGTTAAATAAAACAAAGTAAAAAAACTTCTTTGTTATGTTCAATGAATTTCTTGTAATTTTTATTTTAATAAAGTTTTCCTTGTAGCACGCTTAAACCCATTAGCTGGTTAGTCAAGCTAGCTTCGGCGCTGAACGTTGCATATTTAACAATATGCGAGCAGCTTTTGAGACTTTTTTTATAAGATCATTTGCAAGCACTTCTCCCCACTTCTCTTCTTCTCAACTGATGGTAAGTGTCGACGAGGTCGATGATGGAGCAAGCTTGCCTAAAAGATACCAATTCACGCTTGAATTGATGGCTGCCAAATTATATCTATCAGGAAACAAAGTCGCTGGCGAGGTGTTCCACTCCAAATAAGCTGGCAAGTCTGGTGTGCCTATATCATGCTGTGTTGAATCATCATCAAATATGGCATTTTACAGATGTGCTGAGCAGGGTCGACGCTAAGATGGCGAGCGCGGCGCGCTGACGCTGCAGTCCACGCTGCGCTGACGCCGCTGATACGCCTCAACTCTTGGTCTAAGAGCCGTGGGAGATCGACCTTCACCGATCTGATAACCAGGTGAGACATATTTTGTATCAAATATAGTTTATAAACACATATGCCTATGATCACTTGCCTATCCAAAAGTGCTCATGGCTAAAACTCTCAAAGTTTTTAGCTTGGCAACAATACTTTATAAACGATTTTTTGCAGGCAAGTCTATGTCATTTGTTTTGTGATTAAAATATAACCTAACCTTTGATATAAATTTCGATCGGTGTAGTCACCTATATTGACTTACCTGTTCACATCTACTTGCCAGGTAGCCATACAAAGAAATGAGTAGGCAAGCCTACTTAGGCATAATATGTGTGTTAAAAACTTAAAAATCAGTTGAAATAAAATTCATTCGGTTATCAAAAGAGTGAAGGTGATGAAAGAAAATCAATTAAAGTCAATTAAATAGCCATAAGCACTTTTTGATAGGCAAATGATCATAGGCATATTTGTTTATAAATTATATTTGATAAGAAATGTCTCATCTGGTTATCAGATCGGTGAAGGTCGATCTTCACGGTCTCCTCTACTATCTCAGCAAGCGTTGCAGCATCAAGCTCAATACAGATCCCTTATTCGCTATGACCATCAAGATTCGTTGCCAGTACCGTGTGACGTCATTGCAGGCTTTAACGGTCTTGCCACGCAGCCCACGTTATGTGCATTGATCATACTCTGATGATCATCATCATCATCGATATCATCAGCCGGAAGAAGTTCACTGCTGTACACAGGCCTCACTCTTTGAATACTACCAGGATCGCCTATTGGCCATCGGCTCCCTGCGACTCTTACAATGACGTCGGTTCACCTAGTGGAGGGCCTACCTACAGAGCGACTTCCGGTTCGTGGTCGCCACTCAAGAACTTTATAGTACCTTTTTTAAAACACTTTTATTAGCTTCACTTGTAACTAACAATGTAATCAAATCTTAGAGGTCAATTTTAACCTACTTCTAATTGTCGCATCGACTTAAAACTTTGTATGTATATGTAATCCTAATGACAATGCAACAATTTGATATCGTCAACCTGATCTGATGATGGAGTCAGGAGATGGATAGTGGAACTCTTCAATGGCTACTAGTAGGTAAGCCCATCTAGTTAGGGCTCATTTGATTCGTTTTGACGAGTCCAATAGATTCAGCTTAGTTATTAGGAAGGTCTGATGATGAAGCCAGGAGGAGGATAGTGGAACTCTTCAATGGCTACTAGTAAACCCTTCGAATTTGGGCTCATTTCATTCGTTTTGACGAGTCCAATAGATCGGGCCTGATTACATAAACTAAAATGTAAAAAATATAATATATAGCTTAAAAAAACTAAAAATCACACTTTCATAACGCATTCATCATCATCATCATTATCAGCCTTTCACGTTCCCACTGCTGGGACTCTGGCCTTCTCTCAGAGAGAGAGTATGGGCTGTAATCTACCACGCTGGCCCAGTGTGGGTTGGTAGATGTAGCATGCCCTGGAATGTTGTGGTTCTTGGACATGCCGGTTTCCTCACGATGTTTTCAACAGCCACCAAGGCTAAAAATGCAGTCCTGCTTTTTTTTTGGAAGACCAGCACCAGCCACCAACAGCAACCACCACCACCAGCCTGTCATGAAAAGAAAAAAAATATTAAGGAGAATACTTTAAAACCGTCATTCCAAAAACTAGCTGCAACTGTTCCAACCTCCTTCATCATCATCATTATCAGCCTTCCACGTTCCCACTGCTGGGACTCTGGCCTTCTCTCAGAGAGAGAGAGTATGGGCTATAATCTACCACGCTGGCCCAGTGCGGGTTGGTAGATGTCACATGCCTTTGAAAATGTTGCAGTTCTTTGGCATGCCGGTTTCCTCACGATGTTTTCCTTCACCGTTTTGAACGATGACAAATCCGCACATAACTTATTAAGTCATAGGTGCGGGGCCGAGAGGATTCGAACTCGGTGTCGGCGTCTTGTAAGTCGCACCAACCTCCTTACGCTCGGCATTTCTTTGGAGCTAAATGTTTTTGAACGTAGTTGCACACACACATATGAGCAGAAAACGAGTGCAGACAAGAGTAGGTATAAATATAATAAGAAGGTTTTATAGCGATGATGGCTCAGTGTTAGTAACGTTGGCGATCCACCGGTCGTGGGTTCAAATGCAACAATGAGCTTGAGCTTTCGGTGAAGGAAAACATCGTGGTGAGACCATAGCTTGGTGGTTTTTTTTTTTTTTTTTACTATTTACAGGTTAGCGTTTGACCACAAGTCACCTGATGTTAAATGACGATGTGGTCGAAGATGGCACCACGCTACACCTGGACTGGGAACTGGCTCTCAAGTGAGGCTGCCGGAACACACCAATAGGTGCTTGGCGACAGATTCTTAACAAGAGGGTGGTAGCTAGCCAGGTGAGTACTAGAAAATACCCTACCACCAAGCTATGGTTTCATCACGATGTTTTCCTTCACCGAAAGCTCAAGCTCATTGTAGGATTCGAACCCACGTCCTACGGATCGCAAGCCGACGTCACTACCACTGAGCCATCATCGCTATATAGGTGGTAGGGCATTTAGTGCTCGCCTGGCTAGCTGCCACGCTCAAGTTAAGAATCTGTCGCCGAGCACCTATCGGTGTGTTCCGGCAGCCTCACTTGAGAGCCAGTTCCCAGTCCAGGTGTAGCTTGGCGCCTTCGATACATCGTCACTTAACATCAGGTGACTTGTGATCAAACGCTAACCTTTAAGAAGGAAAAAAACTGGTCAGAATTTAAAAGTCTATCATTTTCGTAGCATTTAATGAGCTACGAACGTTAAGTGCTACGAACCGTAGCTCGTAGCACGTAGCACCGTAGCATGCTACGCGGTCATTTCATTTCAATTCAATTTCAATTTATTTATTTATTCATTGTGATCACTTTAAAACGTCAAACTTAAAACTAGCTACGCCTGTTCCAACCTCCTTACGCCGGCAAAAGAACAGGCAAGAAACGCCCGGCAGGTAATTTTTTTGGCGCGATCGCATTGACAATTTTATTCTTATTACTAATTGATTGAATTGGAGTAAGTTCACTAAAATCCCAAGCTATTTTTGTCATCTAATGGTCCGATATTTTTTAATTAGCTTTACTAATAAGATTTCTCTTGTTTGGTTGTACACATTGGGATATGGGAACATGAATATTAATGAGTTGCGGGATCACAACCAAAGCAGACATTAACACGAATAAATTTACTTTACCCTATATCATCATCATCATCATCATCACCATCACCTGTAGCAGTCCACTGCTGGACATGGTACGTCACTGAGCCCAGTCTCCAGCTCCTCTCATCCAACTACTGCCAGCTTCTCGTCGCAACTCGTAGCTTGTCTGAAAGTTTCATCAAAATTGGTGCAATCCGAACTTTTCGCCTAAAACACTTTTAATAGCTTCACTTGTAACTAACTGAAAATATAATCAAATCTTAGAAGTCAATTTTAACCTACTTCTAATTGTCGTATCGACTTGAAACCTTGTATGTATATGTAATCGTGATGAAAATGCAATAATTTGACCTCATCGACCTGATTTGATGATGGAGCCAGGAGATGGATAGTGGAACTCTTCAGTGGCCACTAGGAAACCCCTTAACTTTGGGCTCATATGATTCGTTTTGACAAATCCACACAACGAGCCATGGAGAGAGCTATGCTTGGAGTTTCTTTGCGTGATAGAATCCGTAATGAGGAAATTCGCCGAAGAACCAAGGTCACCGACATAGCTCTCAGAATCTGCAAGTTGAAGTGGCAATGGGCAGGCCACATCGCTCGACGAACCGATAACCGATGGGGAAGAAAGGTTCTCGAGTGGCGACCACGAACCGGAAGACGTTCTGTAGGTAGGCCCCCCACTAGGTGGACCGACGACATTGTAAGAGTCGCAGGGAGCCGATGGATGCAAATGGCTAATAGCCGTTCATGGTGGCGTTCAAGGGGAGAGGCCTATGTTCAGCAGTGGACTTCTTCCGGCAGATGATGATGATGATGACAAATCCAATAGATTTGGCCTGGTTATGAAGGTCTGATGATGAAGCCAGGAGGAGGATAGAGGAACTCTTCAATGGCTACTAGTAAACCCATCGGCTTTGGACTCATTTGATTCGTTTTGACGATTCCAATAGATTGGGCCGCGTTTCACAAGTCGGATGTTTCTGTAATAAGAAAAATAAGATTTCGTTTTTTTATACACTTTTGTGAATTACATAATTTATCAAAAGTATCTCATCATCATCATCAACCTTTCTACGATCCCACTGCTGGGACTCTGGCCTTCTCTCAGAGTGAGATAGTATGGGCCGTAATCTACCACGCTGGAACAGTGCGGGTTGGTAGATGTCGCATGACGTTGATTTTTTTTTTTGTGGTTTTTTGACATTGGTTTAATATCGTTTTATATGCAACTAAACATGACTTTATTTATTCTTTACTAGTTAAATTTCTATTGTCGTAAAAGTGCATACTTAAAACACATTTTTCTCGCACCACCAAGATATTTGACACAAAATGTAAGCCCTCCTCCATATGAATTCTGTGTTAATAAATAATCTTTAATATATAGATGGATGGATATAGTAGTAGTTTGCCGGCGTAAGGAGGTTCGAACAGGCGTAGCTAGTCTTAAATTTGACGTTTTAAAGTGATCATATTATGTGTCCCATTAGAAGAATTTTAAAATAAGTGTTGAGTGTACTAGGGTAACGGGTCACACTCCAGTATTTTTTCTTCTTTATTTGTTAGTCAATAAGTGGCAGCTTGTGTGCACAAGCCGCTGAGTAAAACCAAGTGGTATCAAGCGTCAAGGGTACGAGGACCACTTGGTAGTGTCCTCAGCGCCCATTACACACACGCTGCCGCGTCATATGCACCTTGGACTGAGTAAGTCGCGGTTGTTGCTGCCCGACCACCTAGGCGCAACCCGAGCAACCTTACTCAGCACAACGTACATACACGCTGAGCAAAACATGCACCTTGTACTGAGTAAGTTTCCGATTTTGCACCCATTCAACTTGGGCGCAACCTTACTCAGCACAACGTACATGCCTGCTTTCATACTTGTGACGGTTCAAATCAAAAAAGCCCGCTCTTTTCCTGCGAATCTTGTCACCGCGATTCAGGAAAACGTGAAATTTTACTAACGCCATCTAGTTGCGACTGGTGAAAGCTTTTGGTACTACATGTTTTAACTTGAACACTTTCACTCTTTGAGAGAGCGCCTGTGTCCCAGAGGGAATATAATAGGCTAAATAATGATGAGTGACGGTGATAAATGATTAAAACAATATTTTATTTGACAACTTCCCAATATTTTGCAAGCAATCTAAAACAGCCCAAAAAAACGACACCCTCTACATGCCGACCAACTTTCAATTAATAAACGAATTTCACTTTTCAGTTTCGTTATACGTCGCTTGGTTTTTTTTCTTTTGACTAGATATAAAAAAAAAATTACACGTCGACTTGAAACCGGGGTAGCATTTGAACAACTGCTTTTAAGTGACGATGCGGTCTAAAGTGGCGTCACGCTACACCTGGACTGGGAACTAGCCTTCAAGTGAGGTACAGTATATCATTCACCAATACATTTTGTCCTACATTTTGTATTGATCGTCAACTAGCATTTTGACGGGACATTCACTGGCAAATAGCTTATTTTAAATGGAATGACTTAAGCTAATTTATTTTATTTTATTTTTGATGGAAAACAAACAGCTACAAAAACGCAATAATAAAACATAGGTAATGAAAACTAAAAAGCCTAAAGCATTATACTCTTATGTTAAAACTAGCTGACTGAACGGAACTGAATGAAATTTGGAGTGGAGATAGTTTATACTCTGGATTAACAAATAGGCTACTTTTTGTCCGGGAAAAAGGTTCCTGTGACGTTAGAAAAAATTTAATTGGTGTCGATTCGATTTAAATTCTCTAAAACTAAACTAAGTTTGACAAGTCTATTAGTGTCCACTGTCTTTTCCTAACCACTGAAGTAAAAACAGGACAGCATTACTTTTAGATCGGTCAAGGTTAGTTTAGTTTTAGAGAACGCAAAACCGAATCGACACCATTGTTTCTCAACATAATTGTCCATAAATTAAGACTATATATTATTGCTTGACAGTTGTCGAATAGTCAGCAGACATAATTATGTCATTGACAATTTTAACTTGGTGAAATAGGGTCCAGGCGACATGTGGTCAAACGCTAAACTGTAATGGTAAAGAAAACTCATCACCTGCGCACACGCCATCACTGACTCACCCGCACTGCGCCTTGTGAACACTACTCGTATTAGATAACTTGTGGATCGCTTCATCTCGCGCTATTTGCGTCCCACCGTCCACGCGGGACGCTCTAAGTGGTACAACTGAAATAGCCCCTTTCCTGCTCCATTGAATGGACATTATCAAATCAGCACAGCAGTCCAATTGAATTAAAGAGCGACTGTGAGGAAGCGAATATCGGCTCGCTATAACTCTTAACGGTTGGGAGACTTTGAATCGCGATCGTTTTCATGTATATTGCTGCTAGTGTTCTGAAGATAAAATTTAGACAACGTCCAGCACGTAGGAACTTGTCAAATACATCAAGCAACCAAACTGTCAATATTTTGTTATATAAAATTACCTTTATGCCTGTGACGTCATCAAAAATGGATTCAACGGAAGATCCAAGTCTGCTAATCAATTTGAATCTATCTCAGATTCCTATCCGGATTTCTATCATAGATTAAGTAATAGTCGCATTTTCGTAGTCTTGATACGCAATATGGGTTTCGCAAATGCTTAGGACTCATGCGTGGCATCCATTCCCTTGTTAACCAACGATAATTGTCTGAACCTTCTATGAATCTCTATTTCCCTTGGTCAGCGCATTACGAGTGAATGGATGAAACAATTACGCTAATTCTTTTTATTTGTTGTTGTGTACGTTGAAGTCCAAGGAAGGTTCTTACGAAGAAAAAAATTTACGAGGATGCTAGGGAAGAATTAAAATTTGGTTAAAACGGAAAGTGCTTTTCTATAGGCTTTTTGTAGGTTACGTTTTATTGCGATAAATTGTAGCCCACGCGAATGAAACCGCGGGGCGCAGCTAGTAAATCCCTAAGTTACTAAGAAGTTACTAAATTACTAAGAATCATAAACGCGACAGTAACTCTCTCTGTTTGTCTGTCTGTCACGCTTTCACGCCTAAACTACTGAACCGATTTAAATGAAATGTGGTACGGAAATAGTTTGAACCCTGAGGAACGACATTGGATACTTTTTACCGCGATAAACTGTAGTCCACGCGGGAAAAATGCGGGGAACAGCTAGTAAAAAAATAACTAAACCAGTCAGAGCACTTCCTGTTAGGGTTGTGGGCATGGCCACAGTTCCCACGACGGCGCTCTTGGTGACGGGGAGAGTTCGCACGCGCAGGTGGGCAGTCTGCGGCCACCGCTCGCACACCTGGCACCCAAGTCTGCTATTTACACATTCTCATTCCGTCTTAATGCATGCTGAGTCGGTGCCATTGAGACGACGATAAAGTTTGGTAACCTGCTGCTTAATACTTTATCCTCGGATCTTTGCCCAGAACTTTGTTAGGCATTAGCGGAGCCGTAGCCAACGCTAAGAGGCCATTTTAAATTAAATAAGACAAACAAAAACTATGGTGCAGGGGAGGAAGGGTGAAGTGTATTATTGCAACAATGCTAAAAAGTTATCTGGGTTAATAATGTGAAATGATTGTTACATGAAATCTGTGGGATGATGAGACACGGGCACCTGCCAATTCAGTCTCATTGAAAAATATTTAAGTTATTATTTCTTCTACCGACACGTCGACGACACGCACGTCAAGACTACGAAACGGCTTCTTCACTCATCATCAGCCTTTCACGTTCCCACTGTTGGGACTCTGGCCTTCTCTCAGAGAGAGAGTGTGGGCCGTAATCTACCACGCTGGCCCAGTGCGGGTTGGTAGATGTCGCATGCCCTTGAATGTTGCAGTTCTCGGACATGCCGGTTTCCTCACGATGTTTTCCTTCACCGTTTCGAGCGATGGCAAATCTGCACATAACTTATCAAGTCATAGGTGCGGGGCCGAGAGGATTCGAACTCGGTGTCGGCGCCTTGTAAGTCGCACGCGTTACCGTTCGGCCACCATCGCTCCCGGCTTCTTACTATTACTTAATCTGTGACGAAGACCGAGACTGTTTCAAAATTTAGTAGATCAACTAAAGTGTCCAAATCGACCATTACGGGCCAAACATAGTTATACTTATAGGTAGATTGACAAACTTGGGTCCCTACATGCATACTATTGGTTCAAAACGGATATCAATCTCGCAGTCCTACTAATATTATAAACGTGAAAGCTTGCGAGTACGGATGGATGGATGTTTGTTACTCTTTCACGCAAAAACTACTAAAAGGATCTGAATGAAATTCGGAATGGAGATAGCTCATACCCCGGATTAACACAATGGCTACTTTTTATCCCGGAAAAAGGTTCCTGCGGGATAACGGGACAGCTAGTAATTTATCATGTTAATATTACACTGTCGCTGCTCAGGACGACATCATGGAAGAAACGGGAAAAATCAAAGGAGAAGTCAAATAACGAGATGGGAAGATAACCTAAGGGATGAAAAAGGCTAGATCTGCAACAATTTCACAGATGATGTATTTCTGTTGCGGTTGTAGGTAACAACAAATACTAAAAAACCGATTAATATAAATATTTAAGGAGGCTCCCATACAACAAATGTGATTTTTCCGTTTTTATAGATAACGGTACGGAACCCTTCGTGCGCGAGTCCGACTCGCACTTGGCCGGTTTTTTTATTAATATTTCGTCATTCGTTCAGCGAATGAGCGATGGTGGGCATGGTGGCTAAACGGTAACGTGTGCCTTACAAAGCGCTGACACCGAGGTCTAATTCTCTCGGCCCCGCACTGAAGGTTTACCATCGCTCAAAACGGTGAAAGAAGACATCATGGTCAATGAAACCGGCATGTCCGACTACTATAAAATTCAAGGGCATGCATAAACTTCAGGTGAGAGAAAATAATTCTCAAAATGATACTAACGCACACAACGAAATAATACTTGGGAAATGGCGCGTTGGTTTTGTATTTCCCGCGTGCTGCGTTAGTGATGCGCGTGCGTGCACCTGTAAATAAAGACACTGGCAAAACCGCTAAACAGCCAATGTATAAAATGTAAATGTTTTGATTAAGGAAATTAAGGTTAATATAATATAGTGAGAAACAAATAAAAAATATCTTGATGAAATGTTTTTTGTTGATTATCGTGCTAATCTAAAAAAAGCATACCTCATATTATTTTATCAAGTCCGCTCATTCAGCTCATTCTGCTCATTCTACAGTGCCACCAACTTATCTAGTCAAGTGACGGTGGCGCTGTAGGCGAGTTTATTCATATAACTACTCGCTATCTTCATACAATGATCGTTAGTTCCAATTTTGCCCATCTAAACAGCTAAGTTGATGGGTGGCATTGTACGCGGCGCGTAACGCGCTATATGCATCAATCATCAAGCCATGAGCGAGCCATAGCAGTAAAATAATATTTCTAGGGCCCTAACAAAGAAGCTGGCTAAGAACTGTCAACCTTGTGTCAACTCGTGTGTTAATGCTCTGTAGTCTGTGCTGTGCCGTCAAGCTGTCATGTCAACTGTCAAGCAAAGCAAGTGAAGTGACCACTGACCACTACTGACCAGCGTCGTTCATTTGATTCACTCATCACAAAAAGTTTCTCCTGCGAGTTTCTCAAGTTTTTGTATTCGGTACGTTGATAAATTTTAATTTATTTTGATATCCTCGGAGATTATTCGACACCGTAATAAAAAGGTAGTAGTCTGGTCTCTTGAATTGAATTTATCGTTGAGTTCTCGTGTCTGTTTGTGTAATTTCTGTTTGAAATCAGTAACGCCACGCCCAACGAACAAGCCAACAGCAATAAAGCATTCCGCTTCATGAAAAACCGCTAAGGCGCGGCTCCAAACTAAGCAATAATAACTAAAACCTTTGTCTTGACGCGGTGTTTTTCTTCTGCAGGTGGGGTAAAGAATGTCGACTTCTGACGTAAACGCTTACTTTACAGGGAATGGGAATTACAAAGCTGTAAATCCCATAGTATCGCGAGTAGGCGATTTCACACCGTTTTACATAGCCATAGCGATATGCTCCGTTATCCTTGGATGTATGATCATTCTGAACATCGTGTGCTGCTGTTCAAGATACTCCAACTACTGGCTTGACAGACATACAGGTTAGAAACAGATTATTGTAAGATTACTATAAATTTTTGTGCCTTTGAGTTTTTGTCCCTAATAGTAACTCTAACTACCAATGTTCATTTTATGTATTTGTTTATAATAGGCGAGGAGCTTGAGGCTGATATACCTATATTATGCTGTGTTGAACTTTAGCAATGTCTAAAACTGCACATGTCCTCATTAGTTTGCTAGAGATAACTGTTATCTTTACTGTCCAACCTTTTCATAACCTTTTAAAGGTATATAGATCCTAAGTAGAGATACAATGCCTAGACTGCACTTCAAGTAGGCAAATTTGCAAGCCTGCAGTCAATCGGTAACTCAACTTGTCTCTACGATAATGACCAGTTTTATTGTATATACGAGGAGAGTGCTGGTGTGCATTCAACTCATTCCATAAAGCCGCATTAACATTACGAAACTAGTGTCATGCATGATAAAACTAGTTTCGTGAAACTAATTTTAGCACATGTGAAACTACTTTCGTTTAAATTATCAGTATCGCGGAGACAATGGTCCTGTCAAAATCAAAGCTGTATTTTACATCCACACATCCACTCTGCGCAGGTGCTGTCGCGACACTAGTTTCGCGTCGCATTTACATGATGAAATTAGTTGCATGAAATTAGTTTTACAAAAAAATATGCGCATAGCACGAAACTACTCCAGTGTCAAACTGAATGTTTACACGTGAAATTCCTGGTGAAATTAGTGTTGTAAAACTAATGTCATGCAACTAATTTCGTAATGTAAATCCGGCTTAAATGTTTCAACAGGGGAGCAATTCTTTTGTTTTGTCACACAGGATGTCAGTATATATTTCTATGTTTCTTGTTTCTATTGCACACCATAAATTCCAAGTGTTTAATCTATATTATACTAGCTGTTCCCCGCGGTTTCATCTGCATGGGCTAGTTTATTGCGATAAAAAGTAGCCTATGTCCTTTGTCAGGCTCTAGGCTATCTCTGTACCAAATTTTATTTAAATTGGTTCAGTAGTTTAGGCGTGAAAGCGTAACAGACAGTTTCGCATTTATAATATTAGATTAGTAGGGATTGCAACATTTTGTTATCTTGTTAGGCAGCTGCGTGTATTCTCTCCTATGATATACCTCAATCACTCACTAAAACTGTGAAACATTAAGGATACTAACATATATATGTGTATGCTGCAGGTAACCGTTGGTTAGTGTCAATCTGGTCGGCCACTCCGCACAACCAGCCTGCTCTCGACTACTCGGAGCTGAAGAACTACGAAGAGCTCAGCGTCCACATCCATCGCCCTAACCCGGAATACCAGCAAGTACACCGCCACGAAGACGTACGCGCTTCTATCTCCCAACAACCGCTTACTTCGCAGGAATATTTAGAGTTGCATAAGAGAGAAAGTGACATTTAAAGATGGCGTTTCTCATGATGTACCCAGCTATCGCTGTGCTCAGTATGTTTGTGCTGATGGTTATCATTCTGATACTGAAGTTTGGCTCCCGCTGGTGCAAGCTTCGTCACACCACCTTTTCCGATCAAGAGTATTGGAATGAGGACGAGGCTTATGAGCAAAAAGTATCATATGCTTAACAGATGATAAATATAATCAGCTAGTTGTGCATGAGCAAGAACTCCAATAGTTTTCAATTCTGTACCGAGAGTATTTGTTCTGTAGGTCAGGGAATTATTTCAATTGTTTTGTTGGAATGTCCTGATATGATGACCATTCAAAGTAGGACTGATAAATCATACAAATTAAGTAATAATCATTGCTCTGAAAGTTTTTTGTTCATGCACACTTGCACGCATACTGTGAGCAGTTATTTTTCAAAAAACATTAATAATTATGTAATGACATTTGATATTTTTTTTATAATCTAGTAAGTAGCATTGTAAGATGTAAACTAATTTTCTTTATACAAACTAGATCAATATGAGAATTTAAAACTGCAATTATTTCTTAATCTTGTTATCTCATTCAATGTGAACTTATCAGTCAGCAAGTACTCATAAGAGTTTTGAACACCTTATTTTAACACGAGAACCACCTTATTTTACGTTTGCTTTTTCCAATATATTTGGTACTAAACCTACCATATTAATATATATATATCAAGCCCTAATTTAAATTTGCCGAAGCAATTTTAAAAGGCGATAAATAAATAAGCGATGATGGCTCAGTGGTAGTGACGTCGTCTAGTGCTTGCCTGGCTAGCCACCACCCTCAAGTTAAGAATCTGCCGCTAAGCTCCTATCGGTGTGTTCCAGCAGCCCCACTTGAGAGCCAGATCCCAGTTCAGGTGTAGCGTGGCGCCATCTTCGACATCGCATCGTCACTTTAACATCAGGTGACTTGTGATCAAGTGTTACCCTGTAAGTAGTAAATAAAACTTTGTATTCTTCGCCACCATTGCCAAAAATAACCACAATTTTCTGCCAACACTACCTGTTCTAAGGCTTCCATAATGTAAGTACTTTATTGATCTTTGTACTTTTTATATCTTGCTACTGACTGCAACTATATTTCTTACGATCCTGTATTTTCAGACTCGATATAGACAATTAAAAACCAAACATCACATTTAGGTATATTGATGTATACATTAGTTTTACACAAATATATTATCTTCAATATACAGAAGTGGTTCTGTAATAATGTTATAAACTATAATACTACTTATAGAAAAGGAATTTAATGTGAATCCGTCCAATTGACATGACTTGCAAAAGCAGCTATAGTGCGCACAAGTGCTAGACACCACCTGAGGTATGGGAGCGGGGAGACGGGATCAGTTAACCAATAGTGTCTTTAAAATTACCAAGTGGTAGGAGTCTTGGAAACCTGGTCTTCTTGTGGAGTTATTATGGAAAGTAGTTTATTCGGGAAGTGGTCATGATGGAAGGTAGACTTATGAATGTAGATCCTATATTATCGCAGTATCTGATACCTTAGATACAGGTAATCCTAGTTAGGGATCGAAACCCTATGTTTGTGATTGTGTGGTCAAGATCTTAATAAAGTGGTATTTGTAAACAATATACTTACAATGTGCACTGCTTGCCCCGCCTCGTCGCTCACCTCATGAGGTGACATGGACTTATGCGCTATCTATAGTTTTTGCACTAGGTTTAAGATAGTATTTTTTTTAAGTTTCTAGGAACTAGGTTCACCAACATTTTCTGCTTAACCAACAATAGTAAAATGAAGACTGGTTAACAATCAAATAATCTTTGATAAACTCTGGTTTTAATCACTTCGAGTGATTGCAAATGATCAACCATTTCATTAAATTAAGCCTGACACAATTCAATCAACTAAAATCTAAATGATTGAAATAACCAGAATAAACCAGAGAATTAATTAGGTTAATTTAATTGTAATTATATTTTGTATTGTGCTTACTTGGCAAACTATTGCATTTAATTATTTCCGTCCAATAAATATATTTAAAATAATTGCTGTTTATTATTATTGACACCGTGCGAGCTCAGACTTTTGTGCAAGTAGTCAATATGCTCATTAAAACTTTAGAGTTAAGTATATACACCCTATGAAAAAACAGAACCCTGAGAGGATCACTGTCACAGATGCAGTTAGACTAAAATCGACCAAGTAGATTATATGCCTACAATAAAAAAATAGCCTCGCTTTTAAATAGGGCCTCACTCATAATTAATAGTATACAGGAAAATCTAAACTAGCCTACAGTCCTTAAGGGTTTTTGGTACGGAACCCTCGCCGTGAGTTCATTGACCGGTTTTTAGTAACCATTAATCGAAATTACCTATTGTATTACGATGCACAGCACGCTAAGTTGATAGTTACATCATGAATCTAAATTTGTCACAAAGTAATGCAGAGTAGAGGGTTAAGGTGTTGAAATAAAAGAGAATGAAATTTAAGAAAACACTTATTTTAATTAAATAATTAGTCCACTCCATAATCAAAGAATAAAACTTATGTAATGATATAATTGAATATTGCTACAAAGTATAATTACATAAAATTATTAATATTTGGAATAAATCATACATAATAATATAATGTTCCCTGATATGACGCTGCCTTTCCCTAAAGCAATTGTAGTAATGTAAACCTCAATTGTACTCTCGTGGTATTGCTTATCGGTATACTCAAACTATTCGTTTGACGCTTGTACATTTATGCCACTCCCATTTAAACCTAGCGGCCTAACTCTTAACAACCAATCGAAGGTGGACTTCCGTGGCTCGCGACAGTTGCGCGTGACGCGTGCGACCTACCCATATAATTGTATATTCTTTCCTAAATGTATGGGCTGTCCCGACAGCTCGCGTCAGCCGCAACTGTCACGACCACCGCAAGTCCACCTTAAACGCGAGCAACGAAACTAATCGCCGCCGCATTCACAAGTATTTATCTACAATATTTTATAAAAAATTTGAATCAATCAATAACAATAAAGGCAACACTCTGAATAGTAGGTACTCGTAAAAATTAAGGTTCCTTACATTACACTTACAACTAAAGCTTTTAACACTTGAATTTACAGTATACAATGGTGTCGATTCGGTTTTGCATTCTATAAAACTAAACTAAGTTTGACAGGTCTAATAGTATCACTGTCTTTTTCCAACCACTGAAGTACAATAGGCATTAATTTTAGACCTGTCAAACTTAGTTTAGTTTTAGAGGATACAAAACCGAATCGACACCATCATTACCCCAAACAAAGTAATATAGGTACAAAAGTCTAATAGAGAAAGAATGGCAATTAAGACAATTCTAACCGAAAAGTAAAACGTAAGAAACTCCCTATGTATGCGCACTTTAACTTTCTGGAATTGTTCATGCTGCAGTTTGTTTTTGTAAGTATCTTTAATTTGTACTTAATTGACGAAATTCCTAATCAAAGTATCTACCGACAAAAAAATAAGACACCGCATATTGCCAGTGCAAGTTTCCATGTTACACAATTTAACTTAACAATAGGTATCGTCTACAACTAACCTCTACAATTATAAAAGTACTATGATGCCATACCGTGACGTGACTGTAAGAGTTGACGATAAACTCGTGACACGTGTATCCCACTATTTCCATGAAAATACAAAATAGAAAAAGTGGGACAAGCGTTTTATCATTAATCTATTGTGGTAAAAAAAACGCTAGGATACCCATATGAAACAGTGCGTCTCCAAGGGTCGGTCCCGCTAATTCCCATTGGTTGAGAATTACCATTAAAATGTATGCTTTTATAGTTGTCCTCGGATTAGGTCAGCAATAGAATTAGTGGGAGAATCTGTCCCAGTATTTCTACCAATAGGAATTCCTTGTGTCGTTCACGAATGAATCCTTCAAATGGACTACTTCAGTTGGCGGGCCTTTCGTTCACTAGTTCAGTATTTCTTCCTTCAGTTGCCTAGTCCACCGGCAGCGAACGATCCGAAACACGAATGAGCACCACGCGATAGATAATGCTGTCACACTCTGTTGTAGGTTTTGAAGTGATCGTCTATTTCACTCAAACTTTGGCTCGTATCGGAATTCTGATACATTTATGAAGTAACTTCCAATGGACTACTATTTGATACCAATTCTTTCAATGTCCTTCAACTGTGTGAGAAGTCTTTATTGTCGCTCGCATGTACGCATTCACGATAGTTCCATGAACTAGCGAAAGAAAATCGAACGCCCATTAAAAGGCATGGTATGATATGTATTCGTTCCCTACGAACGCCAAACGAAAATATCTTTTGAGCCACTGAAGTAAATGAACTACTGAACTAAATGAGTGATATACTTCAGTGTGATAAGAAGAAGCGTTTATATCATTTCATTTTAGTGACACATTCTGCGCATGGCTAATTCCTAATAGAAATAGTGGGATCCACGCGTCATGGCCGTAAACCCCACGCCCCTACGATTTATTTAGTAAACTATGACATTGTCTCTAGACACACAACCCATATGAAGCTATAACCACGGCCAGTAGCGAGCGGCCATCAAACACCAGCTCGTTCCACCACAAACTCTATTAATATTCTCGACTGGCTCGACTCACGCGTCGATGTACGGAACGAAGATCCGACCCGTAAGTACATTTGTGCATAATGATTAATAACATTGTTATATAATTATAATACATATTTATAAAAAGGCATTTAATGGCGTTTTTTTAATATTTTTAGTAATACGTTGAGGTATTTAGGCAGTGACGGTGGTATGTAAAACCGAAATATCAACGTGTCCCCGTCCACCGTGAATAAAGCAGCACCGATTGATATTCGGAGCGTGAACTAGCTCTCTAGCTTTAAACAAACAAAATACGTGACCACACCGAATGTACGTACCTAACATACAACAATACGACCACACTTGTCGCAATTCAATACAAAGAACATTTAGGCTGGGTTGCTCCATCCATAGTTAAACTCGTCAAAACTGCAGTAAAATCTCCAGTCGAACAAAAATTTGTTGCGCCTATTATATTATTATACATATATTCAAGATTAAAGTTAAAGCTGCAGTCAACTTTGACTATGGTTATGGTGGAACCCAGCCTTATACACGTAATAAACCAAGTGCGATGTTTTGTTTGCTTAGGTGTACCCTGAAATACTCGTCTCGATAAAAACCGGTCACAAATGAAACAGGGCGTCGGTGTGTGCACTCGGCGGTGCGGTGGATGCATACGAGTTCCCACTGGGAACAACCTACTGCAGCCTAGTTCTGCTAATTTGAAATAGCCTATCCAGTCTTATTGTCATAAACATCGCTAAGGTATTTCGCTTCTACATATTTTATTTATAAGTAACCTTCATTGTTATGACAACAAGGCCACAAGCGAAGCCAGGTACGGGCATGGGGGGCAGCCGCCCCTAACAGGATGTGGGTAGAAGCTAGATCCGAGTGCCCCCGAACCGAAGAGTAAACTAATTAAGCAACGTTGCATGTAAAAATATTTAAAAATTAATTCGATTCGCGAGTTTTTGCTCGTTCGTTACTGCTACCTGCGAGGTACAGACGTTAGAGGTGGCGAGCACCGATGTGGCTTAGCAGCCGTGCTTGCCCCCCTCTACAAAATCCAGAACCGAGCTTAGACTATTCCAAAAAAGCAAAATTAGACGCGTACGTATAAAAGAAAACGTTTCAACTACTTGTAATATATAATACAAACTATGCAATATTCATAGACGATACGTACACATCGTAAAATAGGCGAAGTGCAAATATATTGATGTATAACACAACGAAATTTCTTACTAATACAATTCATGTTAAAGTGAGGTCACTATATAAAGGCGTCACCGGACCAGTAACGGTAGATTACATTTAATTCAGTCTGTATGTCTACTGCTGCGACCCTCTTATATTGCTATCGTTTTGTGCGCTGGCGCTGGCCTGCACTCCTACTTAACTAATCAACCAATTAATATTTCCTGAAGTGAACATTAACTACTTATACTGATCCGATCTACAGTCTACACGTATGTATATACAAATATATACTATGCTATACATACATAAGTAATGATCATATTATAAACAGCTTCCTATTTCGTAACACACAAAAAAGGAAGTACTAATTTCCGATGAGTGCGGCGCGCGTCGGTCTTCTCTAAAAACTAAAACGAAATAATAATATCTATACAATTAAAATTCAGACTTTACAAGGTATATCAAACTTTACGTATATATGAAAAGTATAATTAAGTGTTTAACGACTTCTTACGCGTAGTAGTAGGTATTTAAGTTAAAATAGTTACATTATACTTTAGTATTTACAACTTTGTGTGCAAGTCAAATAAAGCGCATTATTATTTCGTTAGAATAATACCGCCGTATAGTTTCTACGACTAACCAACCTACGTTTCATAAAAGACTCTAGTAGTATATAATTTTTTTAACTGCCATTGTCATTAACATTACAATTTCACTTCGAAATATTTACCGTGTAGTTTTTTCGAGTTCGAGATATTTCGACACTGTTGCAAGCGCCACTTCCGTTGCCATGGCTCTTGCAACAGCGCCTAATTCTCTGGAAGATCGTCCGATTATGAAAGTGTAAATATATTGTTTTTTTTTTTCATTTTAAATTGACGTCACGTCTTCAGAGCCTGCGTGATGTAACACTCGGACAATTAACAGTCGGATGGCTTAAGAATTTATTTCTCAAAATAATGCGAAAGTTTCCGAGTTAATATTGTATGTTTGTTACTTCCTCACGCGGCTCAACTGATGTAAGTATAATTCAGAATCAAGTTTAACATCGCACATTAACTACAGCCGGGCAGTGAAGAAAAAATAACGTGGAAGCATCCCTAGCGCTTGAAAGTGACCAAGCACGGCTTGTGCCTCGTCGTAATGACGACCTTACACGGCAAACTAAACCCAATCAATTAACAAATTAAGGTCAACATTTAATCGCAATGTGTTATTAGTTTAAACAATGACCGAGTTCCGATGATGGGCGAGTATGTTCGTCATTTTGGGTCAACATTGGAGCTTAGCTCCCTTGAAGAGTATTTCCTTGTATTTTTCCTTCACTGGGTCAATTTCCATACAAACTCGAATATTGCTTTACAAGTAATTGTAAACATTTACTATAATTATGTAAAGTAAACGGACAAAAATGCAGTAGCACATCAGCAACACGTTGCCAAACTTTTTTGTCAAACGCGCGACGTTGCCGCTTTGTTAAAACTCGTGATTAATTTTCACGGCCATCATTGACAATTAATTTAGTTTTTTTTTGCCTAAGTACTAGGTGGAATATATAGCTCTATCTATAAATGTAATAACATCCATTGTATACATAAATATTATATTCATGCAAATAAAACAATTTATTTGATTTGATATGATAACTATGAGAAGGTGAAATTTCTCACATATAGTTGATACAAAAGCAATGCATGAATTTCTTTAATTAGCCAACGTGGCATTAGAGATGAGCTCTTGAAAAAGAGGGTTATGGGTCAGAATCCTGAGTTCCATGAACATTATTGTTTTCGTTTATTAAATTTTATTACAACAGTGACACAATTTTCAATTTTAATTTGTTTTTTGTTATTGTACACGCAAAGTTTTATAAATGGAGGTCTTAGGCGCGTTTTTCTTTCGTTTTGTTATTGCTTTGTGAGACTACTACTCCATTTCTGACAAATACTGTACAAGACAATACGCGTTTACTTTAGACATACTCATAATTACCAGACACCTAACTTAACAGAACACGTTAAAAATCAAACCGAGGACAAAATAAACACTTACTTTAAGAGCTGCGATTACGTTTTTTATCACAGAAAATATAGTTTATGTACAAAAATAAAAATAACCGATTTGCTCTATATATTTTTTTCTCTCTTTACGCTATTACATTATGCACAATAATCAAACTGAATTTACAAGCTTAACAAATGTTAACTTACGTACTTGGTAACGAAAAAATATCACTACATCTTCAAGTCTACGAAATATAAGTATTATAAATGCTCCATTATGTCCGGAACTCGATTATATCTACGAGGTAGTGACGAGACGCGAGGCGGCTGCGTGTGCCGACGCAAAGTTAACGCTGGCTACACAGTACTACACACGTAACTGCACACTTGCACGAGCTCCACTCCTGCGCACCTATTCTATGGAACCGAGTGACGGCCAGGCGGAGGAGCGAACTTCGCTCAGCTTAAGACTAATACAACACGGACCCGTTAATAATTTCACTTTAAATTGCTAATGACTGTATCCCACTACGCTGCGCTCGTCGCCAAATTGAGTTTTTTTTTTCGTTTAGGATCTTTTCAAATAGTATCTATTTTACCATCTATTTATTACCTTGCCACCTCTGGGCTATTGTCTGGCGAAGCCCCTGTTTGTCGTCTGGGCATAAAAAAACTGACTACATTGCTGTTAAAGTAGAAAATCTCATAGTACCTACTGCTGCTGCTTAGCAGTTCCGGTGCATGGAGCGCGTGTAGAAGATCGATCTTACAAATCACATTACACTTTTGCATTAGATTTAATTCACGAGCTCGATCCATTGTTTTTGATCGATAAAAAAAAGTCGATTCTCCGATTAATCGATCACAAACCGCATCGCTAGAGAAGTTAGAAAATCAATCGCGTTCCACTACCGAACACCAAAGGAGAGAAGATATCTCAGAGCTTACATTGCGCGTGGGATACCGACGCAGAAGTGCAACTCGGAACACGTATGCAGTTACGTACATATTAAACTCTTAACTGCTACCTACCACTATTTTGCCGAGCCCAACTCGGCTCGCAACTAACGGGCTCTCACCCATAAGATTGACACCAACGGTTACGAGGTAATCGGTATATATAAGGAAGCGCGTAGTGAGGTATCTGCCGACAGCGTTGAGGTTCCGGCACGAGCGAAACTAGAGCACGGTTTAGGCAAGCATCCGACGTTCCCCCGATCCGCACAAAACGCTTCGCGTACATATAACACCCTGTCAGAGTCTTTATTTCCTGATAGGTGTAATTTAGGGGCCTTCAAATGAAGGGAGAATGCTTTCTGAGCAAACATGCTTGTCATCACTTGTCAGATGAGACTGAGGTCAAATGCTTGGCCTAAGTGCCTCCTTCGACCTACGAATTTAGTTGCTTTAGGCAGGCTTGGTGCCCTTAAACATGTTCTTCCATTAGCAGAGAAGATTAGGAATTTGCCGAATACAGACTCGAATGTTATAAGCTATCTCTGCAACTTGATTATTACAAGGACGCTAGCTCGCTCGTGCCGAGGCCTCCGTGCACGTAGCCATTCCGCAATGGCGTTTAATTCGAGTACAAAACCGTAAAAAATGTATAAAAATATGTTTCCTTCAAGTTGCCAGTGTTCGAGCGGCAAAACGGTGGCGTTTGCGTACGGACTAACTTTACCTACACCTATATTGCTCCATATCCTTTCGTCTATTTCAATTTACTTAAGTATCCTATCTGTATAAATAACATTGCACTGTTTTAATCAGTGAATACAACTATTTATAAAACATAATATATTTTTTATGTATTTTTTTTATTTTTTTAATAGATTATTGCTATTTAAAAAATATAAAGGGCATAACGAATGTCGCCCTTGACTATTTGTAACGTAAGAAAGAGACGTGGCAATGAATCCGATTATTTCGATACGTTCATGTACATTTTGAAACCGACGGCCATTCCGTTGCCAGTTCTGTCCATACTGTAAAAACCGCTCAAACTGTCCGCGATGAATTAATTCAAACGTCACAACCCCAATTACATAAAAACGCCTATAATTTAACGTGTTTCGTGTATCTTAGAACGAAATCTATATTAAAATTTGCATACAAAATTTAAATTGAGCTTTTATCTAAAATGAGGTCAGGATGTTAAGTTAAGGCATTGTCGATAATAAACAGGCATCTCCTTATTAATAATTCCGAACAAGTAATTCATTATATCTAATAGTGTGTTGCGGCGCCGATCCAACACGGTACCAAACTGATTAGCTCAATTAAGGCCCAAAACATTTTTATTCAAAATCGAAGTCCCCACATCACAGTAGGCGACCATGATGCGATTTAACTACCTTCCTTTTGCTCACTGCATAAAGATACTTGTTGTGTGGCCACACTTTGCCCCGGACCCTACATGTGCAAAAACAAACGAATATTAACTGTAAAAACCGTTTCACTGCAATATATCGTATTATTCTATTACGTTTGCACATGACTGTGGAGCCGGGGCGTAAATCTCACATTGTGCAGTGCAAAGAATTATACTACGTGCCCAAGTACTATCATTTTTCAGCCATGGTCTTTATTTCAACATTAGGAAATTCCCAAACTACTTCAAACCGCGTTGACATATTCACTCCTTCATACAAACAGACAGCGAAGCGAACGTGTGTGGAATTTATTTTTAAAGTGAAAAAGTGCATCAAAACTACTGCTATCGATGTCAATTAACTTTTAACTAGCATTAAAATTGTCATTTTGGTATCGATTTTGACACCATTTAATGCTGAATAGCGTTACCCATTACGACCAAAAGTCCTAAATGGCTTTACGTGCTGGCCGAAGCACGGATGCACGGATTTCACCAAGTTGATCTCTCACAACAGACCGAACAAGCTATGCAAAAGGATTTCTCAACTTTAGAGTTAACTAATGTTTTTCAGTTAGAAAAGACTTCGCAGTTTAATTTAAGTACGCCAGTACGTTAGCTTCGCTGCTGTACGGGTCTTCGAACCAGCGGTGAAATATGACACATACACTTCACAATACTTGATTGATACTACAGAAAAGGACACCGCGTCGCTTAATCGATTATTTTGAGAGGAACTATGCGAAACGAGTAGCCAATCGGCATACTCTGATGTATTGATCTGGGGAACGTGCTAACCACGCGGCGTCTTTTTTGTGCTAAACAACAGATACAAATAAATAATAATAGAAGATTTTCTGACATACAATTAAAAAAAACAATTCCATTATAAAAATCTATAGAAAAAGTGACAGTTGGTTTGTGACCAAATACCGTGGCTCCGAAGCCTTTGATATTTTCATTGAACAGATATGAAAAACAGAGATTGTATCTAGCGTCATCTATCCACGGTTTAAGAACTACGTTTTTTCAGCTGTCAGAAAACCTTTGGAGAACTAACGTGAAGTTGTGATCGTGAACCCTGCAGGACTTATAGCTTGATGTAGTCTGGTGTTCCGATGATGGCGAGTGTTTTCTTAATGCGCAGCGCTGTGAGACGAGCCGCCGGGTTGTGGTACCAGCACTCCTTCATCACCTTCGACACCGCTGACAGGACCTGGAGTCAAGTCAGGGAGCTGTCATGTGGTTACTTGGGACATGGACGTGTATGGACAAACGAGCGGTGTACTATTTCATACAGGTTGGAATTTTCAGCTTGGCGCTGATCACCAAAGCTGTAGATAAAAAAACTGTGACCCGATCGAAAAACCACACGCTATCATTATCATCATCAGCTTATTACGTTCCCACTGCTGGGACACAGGGCTTCTCTCAGAGAGAGGAAAGTACGGGCTGCAATCTACCCCGTTGGCCCAGTGCGGGTTGGTAGATGTCGCATGCCTTTGAATGTTGTGGTTCTTAGACATGCCGGTTTCCTCACAAAATTTTCCTTCACCGTTTGTTTCACAAGCTATGGCAAAGAAACTAAAGAAATAATAGTGACGTACCGGGTCCGAGTGCCACCTATTGGGCACGACGGGCCTCCGCCTCTCGACGGAGACCACGCGGCGCATGTCCTCGAGGGAAGGGTCCGGAGGTACGTTGTCGTGGTACGGAGGCTGGTACTCATCGGGTAAGGAACCGCAGCGGCGAGCCATCTCCCAAAGGACGAGTCCGAACGAGTAAACATCCGAACGTTTGTAAGGGTCGAATTGTCGCGTGTCCATAGTCTCATCCAAAACCTGGAACGTTAAAAGAGAATAGTCAGATTACCTTCTTCTTTCGCATGAATCAAAACGCAAATATTTAGACAAATTGTGAATGAACAGGCATAAAACGTCCAGCAAGTCAATTCTGAGCGTGATGACATTTATAACTTTTTTCAGGGTCTCAGAGTAAGCGTTTGACCACAGGTCACCTGATTTTAAGTGACAAAATGGTTCAACGCTTGGATTGGCTGTCGAAACACATACAGATACTTGGCGACACATTCTTAACTTGACGCTGGTAGCTAGACAGAAAAAAACCAACATTACCTGTGCATTTTATTACCTCTGGTGCCATATAGTTACCTGTGTGTTTGTCATTCACTACATCCGACATAGCTCTCAGAATTTGCAAAATGAAGTGGCAATGGGCAGGCCACATCGCTCGGCGAACCGATAACCGATGGGGAAGAAAGGTTTTCGAGTGGCGACCACGAACCGGAGGACGCTCTGTAGGTAGGCCCCCCACCAGGTGGACTAACGACGTAGTAGGAGTCGCAAGGAGCCGATGGATGCAAATGGCTAATTGCCGTTCAATGGGGGAGGCCTATGTTTCAGCAGTGAATGATGATGTCATTCACTCGTTCGTTCATTAATTTCATTACCTCTGGTGCCATATATCGCTTGGTGCCCACTCGGTTGGTGGAGGGCACGTCGACCGCGTCGTTGGTGACGTTGTGTCGCACCGCCAGCCCCAGGTCGCCGATCACACAGCTCAGGTTACTCTTCACTAAGATGTTCTTGGACTTGAGGTCGCGGTGCGCGATGGCGGGTTTACCTATATTTAATCATTTAATTTTAATTATATTACCAACGGATATGTGTTTTTGTAAGAATTCGCTTTCCTTAAACAGTAGTGCAAATAATGCAAACAACAATAACAACCCCCGTCACGCTCAAACTTGACCGCGTGCGAGAGGGACAAAGAGACGTTTCATATTGCGTATGCAGTGTCACGTCATGCCGTGCGCTCATTCACACACACACACATGTGTGTGTTAATAACTTCAACTCTTTAAAATATAACTGTCTAGGTGTAAATCATGAGGGGCTGCTTTTTCCCGACCATTTTCTATATACTAAGCTG
This sequence comes from Opisthograptis luteolata, assembly GCA_931315375.2. Lineage (NCBI taxonomy): Eukaryota > Metazoa > Arthropoda > Insecta > Lepidoptera > Geometridae > Opisthograptis > Opisthograptis luteolata. Next base: position 16,120,712 of record OV928033.1, read on the forward strand.
GGGCGAGTCGCTAGCATGTACCTACATTGTGTATTGTAAGTTATAACGAAACATGTACTATAAATATACAACGAATTACAATCATATTCCATTTGACATCAATCAGGCAGCCAGGCAGGACATATAGCGAGATGTGATGATGGCGGCTGGAGAACTCTAACGCGTGGAGGTCGGGTGGCGGACCGGGCAGTCGTGGGAGACAGACTTAATGGGTGGGTGATATCTAAAAACCACGTAAAAATGACTTGGCTAAGATTGACCCAAGACAGGGATTAATGGTGTAAGAGCTGATCCTGATCATGATCATGATGATTATGACTGTCGTATACATAGATATAGGTTAAATATGAAGTTATAATATGATGTAAACTAACTAATGGATATCTAATTGAGATAGCGCAACGACCCAAAGTGAGTCTTCACTATTCGGTCTGTCCTGCGCCACCTCCCGCCAGTCCTCCACCTGAAGTGAGCGCAAGTCCTTCGTGACTTCGTCTCTCCAGCGATACCTGGGACGGACAGTATGATCGTTTCACCGCATTGATCATTTCCGGTTCTATAGAGTATGCGATCCAGCGAAGTTTATAAGCTTTCATCTCGACGATATTACGTTGCAAGTTGTTTCTTACGACGCGAACTAAGTGGTTTCATTATAATTTAAGTTATTCTCTTCAATAACATTGTGTTACGTGTAAATATTAAGCTAATGGTGACATGCAACATCCGCCCGCCATGGAACGTTGCCACAAATTGACATTAATGAAAATCGACGCTCGCGACCGACCGGCGAGCGGAATGCAGTGACTAGGGAAAAATGTGCAATATCACATGCCGCCGGGAAATGCGGCCGGGATTCTGGAAGGGTTGGATTTAAGGCCCTGGGGCCCAATTCAGTAATAAGACGAGAAATGTATCTATCTCAGATAACTGACGTATGTTATCGTAAATAAATAAGGTTTATATATTGATAGTTTGTAAAATCCATTGTACACAAACTTATATTTTCTAAAGATACCGATTTTTTAATGTCAATATCGATACTAAAGTATCGATTCGCGGACAACAGTATCGATAAATATTGCTCATCTCTCTCGAACGCGGAAATTAATTTTATGTTAATTGTGAAGCGAAATTAGTTTCCGTCTAGTCTTAGCATGCATTTAGGGAGGCAGGTTTCGATAGGTATTTTGGAAGACAACAACTGTGCTCAACGTGTAATTAATAGAGCAAAATTAGCAAGCTCGCTTATTTTAAGCCACAATAAATTACAAAGTTCATAACAATGTAAGTTTTGCATATAAATATCTACTAGGTAGTCTAGGCAGTAAGGCTTGCCGCAAAGTTTAACTAATTGTTCGTATCACAAGATGTGTGAGATCTCATTAGTTAAAATTGATGAGTCTATACTTGAAGGCATTGGTTGTTAGCCGGATATTGACAAAGTTCAAGTCGATAAGACGGTGCCTTTAGTTCTAGACGCATCTAGAAAAGTTTCTATACACATTGTTTCACGACTGAAACAAGAATTAGACTATACTAGCTGCGCCTCGCGGTTTCACTCGCCATCTTCCCGTCTTACCTTTTTCCGGGATAAAAGTAGCCTATGTGTTACTCCAGGATATAAGCCATTCCAAATTTCGTCAAAATCGGTATATTAGTTACGGTGATACGTGGTAACAAATATTCACACACACAGAAACTTTCGCAATTATAAACTTTCGCATTTATTATGGAACTAGCTGTTCCCCGCGGTTTCAACCGCGTGGGCGGCGCTGCGGCCACTGCATGGCCATGGATGGCGGCGCGGGGCGCGGGCGCGCGGCGGCGCGGGGCTCAAATATTGTCTGATGGGGCTCAAATATTGTCTGACGATAGTTTAGTCTCGAGTCCTGATGGGATAGAGCATGTCAGGCGTCTCGGGGAAGTGATCAAAGGGGCGGTAAAACGCGACGTCAATGACACAAGAAGGATCTTGCGCCCTAACAGAGGTTAATTTTCAGGGTCTTATGTAAAATAACGTTCGTGCATCAGTACTGAGCTTCGATTGAGCGACAAAGCGGACGAAAAAAAACTTGTTTCAGCGTATGTATTTTTTACATGACGAATTGTTTAGCAATATTTATACTGAGTTACTCTAAGATAGAGGCTCCTTTACGGACGTAAGCTTTGGCCTTGGTGTCAACAGCTTCAGAAAGGATACCTTATGGCAATCAGGGAGTAAAAAACTCGTTAAACACAGCGCAAAAAAAATTAGCAAGGCAGTATTTACAGAAAATAGCCCAAAGGCATTCTGGGTATTGTACTTCTTGTTATGTTGATGTTACTAAAATGTCTTTGTTGTTTTTAGATCTGGAGAAAAGTGAACGTAACCTTAACGGACGTTATTATTACGTGCGAACGAACTTTGTTCAGGTGACGAGATAATCTGTGACAGAATCGAGTCACCGATTAAATAGCTCTATCCTACATTATCATCCGTGATTTAATCATAACACGCCAACCTACTGGAAAAACAATCATTTGATTACCGTATTGCACACGCTTAGGTACATTCCTGTCAGTTAACATCTTGTCAGTCGAACCGAGGGGTCGCGTGCTCGTTGGCTGGTAATAATCCACTCACTTTATGAAGATTGCTGTCATTTAGAGGAGACACCCGTCATTTTCAATTATCTTTACGGATTATCTATACTAATATTATAAAGCTGCAGAGTTTGTTTGAACGCGCTAATCTCAGGAACTACTGGTCTGATTTGAACAATTCTTTCAGTGTTAGATGGTCCATTTATCGAGGGAGGCTATGGGCTATATTTTATTTCCAAAAAAATAGGGATCCGTAAGAAAATTGCTATTTTGCAACCCAAGATTTAAAATTGAAAACCTATTTTTGCGTGCGCTGCCATAACCATTGACAATAGAACAAAATAATGTTTTACGGATTTGTAGGTCCCATTAAGATCTACAAAAAAGTCCGCGAGAGCATTGTCTAACTATCATAGTTATGCCACAATAAATGATCTTTTATTTTAAATATTTAATTTTAACTCCTCCGCTGGAAAAGGCTCTTTATTTGTATCTTGGTATTAATCCTTATCAAAATAAATTACGTCTTATTCAAAACTGCTTTAATACCTTTGTATTACTTTTTGAATCATTCAATTCGGATATTCGATTCGAAAGATATGAATTTGAAAGATAGTAGTAGTAGAAAAATAAACTCGCCACACCGCAGCGCAGCGGGAAACGCGGTGAGGTGAGTGGGGGCACCGAAGGCGGAGAATCTGTGATTTTATCGCGATAACCTGTAGCCCAAGCGGGTGAAACCGCGGGGAACAGCTAGTTTTTAATATCGCTCTTCTTTCTCGGTCTTGCAAATCTACTGGTGTTGGTCGTGGGTTCGAACGCTGTGTTAAGGCTTACTAATACCCTCATGTTAAGAATCTGCCGCCAAGCACCTATGGGTGTACTCCGGCAGGCTGACTTGAAAGCCAGTTCTCAATCTAGGTATGAGTGACGGCACCTTCGAGCACACCGCCTAACATCATCACTTGTGGTCAAAGTAACACAAATAAAAAAAGATTGTAGATTCCATCTGGAATTAACGATAAAATAGATAAGCCGCTTATCTTAGAAGAACGGAGATGTTGTACGTTTCATAAATGTCGGCAGATTATACCGGATACATCTCGTATCGTATAATACTATAGACTAAACAAAAACAGTTGCAATTACGCGAACCATGTGGTATCATTTACACTTTATCTTCTTATTATTATTATATATTACAATATAATAATGATCATGGCGATGATGATGATGATGGTGACGGTGAAAACCATATAGCAGCCTTGATTGATCACTACTACGTGATGTCACTGCACCCCTTAAATGCTGTTTGACATTATAACTATCAAAGCCAAGTCAGCAAAAATATTCCAACGTGATCATTCTGAAGATTCTAGACAATCTTACGAGGTTATGACGTCACGGACACGTGAACCAATGTTTTAATGTACAATCAAGTAATAATTACTATTAGAAAAGTTAAAGTCAATTTGTATGTTTTATCGCGCTGTGATATCCGCGTGCTGACACTCTATTTTTAGGAACGATTAGACTACGCAGTTCCGCGGGTAATCTTATATATAAAAATCAATTGCTGTTCGTTAGTCTCACTAAAACTCGAGAATGGCTGGACCGAATTGGATAATTTTGATCTTGAAATATTTGTGGAAGTTCAGGGAAGGTTTAAAAGGTGACTTTTATTGGCGATACGAAGTTCGCCGGGTCAGCTAGTCTTATATATAAAAATCAATTGCTGTTCGTTAGTCTCACTAAAACTCGAGAACGGCTGGACCGATTTAGCTAATTATGATCTTGAAATATTTGTGGAAGTTCAGGGAAGGTTTAAAAGGTGACTTTTATTGGCGATACGAAGTTCACCGGGTCAGCAAGTCTTATATATAAAAATCAATTGCTGTTCGTTAGTCTCGCTAAAACTCGAGAAGGGCTGAACCGATTTGACTAATTTTGATCTTGAAAAGATATAAAAATCAATTGCTGTTCGTTAGTCTCACTAAAACTCGAGAATGGCTGGACCGAATTGGATAATTTTGATCTTGAAATATTTGTGGAAGTTCAGGGAAGGTTTAAAAGGTGACTTTTATTGGCGATACGAAGTTCGCCGGGTCAGCTAGTCTTATATATAAAAATCAATTGCTGTTCGTTAGTCTCACTAAAACTCGAGAACGGCTGGACCGATTTAGCTAATTATGATCTTGAAATATTTGTGGAAGTTCAGGGAAGGTTTAAAAGGTGACTTTTATTGGCGATACGAAGTTCACCGGGTCAGCAAGTCTTATATATAAAAATCAATTGCTGTTCGTTAGTCTCGCTAAAACTCGAGAAGGGCTGAACCGATTTGACTAATTTTGATCTTGAAATATTTGTGGGAGGGAGTTCAGAGACGGTTTAAAAGGCGATTTTTATTGGCGATATGAAGTTCGCCGGGTCAGCTAGTCTTCTACATAAAAATCAATTGCTGTTCGTTAGTCTCGCTAAAACTCGAGAACGGCTGAACCGATTTGGCTTAATTTTGGTCTTGAAATGTTCGTGGAGGTCTAGGGAAGGTTTAAAAGGTGAGAAAAATTAGATTAATTGCCGGGAAAACCCTAAAAACAGCGCTTTCCTTTTTGCCATATAAACGTTTTCTAAATAAAATGTAGAGTCAATTTGAACTTTATTGCTATTCAATCATCCCTACTATTTGTCTTACCTTTAGTGCCGACAATGTCCATGTGCAAATGCGCGAGGCCCGTGGCGATGGACAGCGCCATCCTGATCAGAGTGTTAGAGTCGATGGTGCGCACGCTGAGGAAGTCGTACAGCGAGCCGTTCTCGTGGTACTCCGTCACCAGCCACAGCTGCGTCCAAGTGCCGTTGTCTACAACAAGCAGAGTAGAAGAATCGCGGATCGAACAATTTTTAGACGAGACGAGCAACTGTGTCGCCTGATGGTTTTTTTATTCACTATAGTCTAGCATTTGACCACAGTTTCACCTAATGGTAAGTGAAGACGTGGAAAATTATGGAGCATGCTTGCCTAAAAGATTCACTCTATATTTCACCCCGTGGTGTGATAGGTGTGACATGTTTGATTTCGAATCGGTTGCATTCTCGCCAATATTGCAAAACATTGTTACACAATTTCCTCTGTCCAGGTAAATGAGAATTATAAAAATACACACTCTAGATGAAGGTCACGCATGTAACGTGTGAAAAAATATAGTCCGGAATCCAAGATCCTTGCAACAAAAGAGTTTATAAGGCCGTAACACAAAACACCTTTGTTACGAAATAAACTTCAAGAGCTTAGAAATCCGGAACGTTTCTAAACAGACCAAAGACAAAAATAGTAAAAGGGACAAATACGCCAACACTTTCCCGCGAAAACAGTCTGTTTTAAGCAAAACAATAAATAGAAGGACAAATAGGGTATTAATAGTATATCTTGCTAAGGATGCGGATCGTGACCGTTGGTGTTGATTAGGGATCGCAATATCGATACCATTTTTCAATACCGGTATTTTCGATATTGCTATTTTTTCAATTCCGGAATCCCGGGATTTTCGATATTTTCGATATTTTTACAAAAAATTTGTTTTGCTTCACATAAATCAGTTTAAACGATAGTTTTCGACATAAATGTCATAAGAATATTAACCCTTAGTGTTAACAAGTTTAAAAGTAATTCAAAATAGTTATTAAAAAGACAGGAAAGTGTGAAAAAGTTAAAATAACCTAAATCTGTATTCTTCACGTTGTTTATTAATTTGAATTAACATCAACCCCTGATAACAAACTAAAATATATTATATAATCAACAATTGAAACGAAAACAGATCTTCTAAGAATTATATGTTGTAGAACAATCCAAAATAGGTTTATAAATTTAAATAGTGACTCATAATAGGAGTCCATAACACACCAATGGATTTTTAGGTCAAAAAATCTACATCATAGTCCATAAATGTCATACCCAGGTGCTGGTTATACTCTTTTCTCAAACATGCTTGGAAATAAGAGTATTATTTTGACAACCTTCTTCGAGATAAATCGAAGTTGCTGCACTGCCCAATTATATGCGAGCAGCAACCGGCAAAATTTGTATGAAAATCCATATCTGTCGTGTTGAGCAGCCAAATAAATTACATAGTAAACTCATATCTGTCGTGTTATTTAAAAATGGAACGACTTTTACTCTGAAACATGGCAACCAAGGAGGCAATTTATCAAAGGTTTTATTTAAATTCCGAACCGGCTTGCACATAGAAACCTGTTTGTTGAAAAAATAGCAAATGATCACTATAACGCGAGAATTTTTTGTTGTTGTTCGTTGTTCGTCATTGGTTTTGAAAAGTAATTATATTTGACAAAATGAGTTCAAGTGAAGACAATGAGTGAAGTGTGATGCTTTGCTTTGATGCTTAAACCTTACCGCCACCTGAAATTCAAGAGGCAGCAAGAGCCATAATAGAAAACTTGTTACTGCCAAAGTCGAAAGAAAAAAGTTCTGCCCAGGTGCTACTTAGTTTTAATTTCCGCGCATTATTTGAGAAAAGTACTATACAAGCCTTGGCCATAACTAGGCATTGATGAACTCAGGTATGTGTGCCTCGGCTTTGCCTCGGCCCACATTTACACCTTCTTCCCTCAATGCCTACGTTGATGGCCACTGCAGTAATGTACTATATGCTCTGTATAATCTGACGTAACATGTGAATTGGGTGTATGGTACCATATCTTCCTCGATTCGAGGTGTGCTTCAATGGTTAGTATTCGTCAAACCTACGGACAAGAAGAGTTTACAGCAGGAGAATAGGATAGGTCAATAGTTTGCAAAAGAGTAATCTTCTCTATTGAAAAACAAAATGACCCATGCTTTTCGAGATCTCACAGAAAAGAGAACATTAAAGAATTAATTAAGGTAAATTCAATTGCCACTTTAAAATAGATACCTAGATAGATAACGCTTACTTTTAATACTCATTTTATAAAAAAGAACAAATTTGCCCTAGACAAAAAATATAATACTTATGTCAAATTTAGTCAATGCTGTGTTAACAACACACAGCAGTACAGCAGTTGCTGACATTGCAGTTCTTCCTTGCACCTTATTTTTATACAACAATGAACTCCTTACCAAAAGGTACTGGATTACTGAATAAAATTACGAAGACACGGCTAGTCCAGCGTCTCGTATCGAAGTTGGAAGCTAGAACGCTGTCCACATACCTGTATTTTATGCAGGTGTGGACTGACTGGCCTTCTTTTAATGTTTGTTTATCGTTAAATTAGGAAATGATTAGATCAAGTTTTTAATTTATGCAATATCGAAAATATCGAAAATCTCGATATCGCTAAATTCAATCCCGGTATTTCAGATCGACAAAAATCGTCCGATATTCCGGTAATTTCGATATTCGATATTCCGGTTTGCGAACCCTAGTGTTGATACTTCCACCCACGCGGAGAAAAAAGACCTTCCGAAATACAGAAGGAATTCCCTTCCCTTTTGACTCATAAGGAAAACTAAGGTAAAATAAGGAAGGAAAAGGTTACATTTTGGAAGGTAAGTAGGAAAAGTCAGGAATTTTTTCTCAGTGCACCTTTGTTGTCAGCTCCGATGAAGCCGAGAATGTTTTCGTGGCGCAGCATCACGGTCTGGTAGATCTCGGCCTCGCGGAACCAGGAGCACACCTCGTGCGACGAGCATATAACCCCCTTGTTCCCACCCTTTGCCCCTTGAATGCTGTTGCTACTTCCACCCACCTTTGTTGTCAGCCGCGATGAAGCCGAGAATGTTCTCGTGGCGCAGCATCACGGTCTGGTAGATCTCGGCCTCGCGGAACCAGGAGCACTCCTCGCGCGACGAGAATATCTTCACGGCGACGTTCTCGCCGCGCCAGCTACCCCGCCACACCTCGCCGAACCGACCCTTGCCGATGATGTCGACCAGCTGGATCTGACGCGCTATCGACCGCTGCACCAGGAGTGGCAGACCTGTGGACATCAAAAGCTGTCAAATTCCCGCTTTAATCTAAATATATAAAACTCAAAAGTGACTGACTGACTGACTGACATAGTGATCAATCAACGCACAGCCCAAACCACTGGACGGATCAAGCTAAAATTTGGCATGCAGGTAGACGTTATGACGTAGGCATCCGCTAAGAAAGGATTTTGATTAATTCTACCCCCAAGGGGATAAAATAGGGGATGAAAGTTTGTATGAAACATTGTCAATTTTAAACCGATCGGGCTGAGACTTAGCATGCGGGTGAAACCGCGAGGAACAGCTATTAAAAAATAAATACCGTCAATTACATTTATCTGTACCCCTAGCACACGTTTTGAAAACTATAAGTTTTCGTAAACGTCAAAGTTTACTACCGCCAACCTGTCAAAGTGACAACTCGTACTGTCTAAATTCAAAATGTATCTCGAAAACTTTGTTGGAATACGAATAAAACGATTTAAAAGCATGAAGCGTCTGACTACTATTTATACTGGTGGTGGTCGAGGGTGGTAGAGGCACTAAGCCTGAGGTAAAGGGACTACCGGAAAACACTCTTTACAAAGTAACCAACGGCAACTTCCAGCCATGCGAGCCCCAGCAATTAAACTACCCCACCATTCCTATGGTTTCATACCAATTTTTCTCTTTACCGAAAGCTTTTAAGCTCCTTGTAGGATTACAGCTTAGAAGCGTCAATCCACCCTCCGCCGCGTTAAATTTTCCGCGTCAAATTTTAACTAATGAGAACCCCAGGTAAAAAGGAAAACGAATATAGCAATACTTTATTAGTCAAACGTAACTATAGAAACAAACACACCCACGTTAGTCATCCTCATCTACCTACCTACCTTAGTAACCATCGCCTCATTAAAAGTTTTTTTTAAAACACTTTTATTAGCTTGACTTGTAACTAACTAACTAACTAACTAACTAACTAACTAACTAACTAACTAACTAACTAACTAACAATGTAATCAAATCTTAGAAGTCAATTTTCACCTACTTCTAATTGTCGTATCGACTTGAAACTTTGTATGTGTATGTAATCTCGGTGACAATGCAATAATTTGGTATCATCGACCTGATCTGATGATGCAGCCGGAAGGTGGGTAGGGCATCTCTTCGCTGGCTACTAGTAAACCCCTCGTGTTTGGGCTCATATGAATCGTCTTGATGAGTACAATAGATTGGACTTGGTGACGAGGGTCTGATGATGCAACCGGAAGGTGGGTAGGGGATCTCTGCAGTGGTTACTAGTAATCCCCTCGTGTTTGGGCTCATATGATTCGTCTTGATGAGTCCAATAGATTGAACTTGGTGACGAGGGTCTGATGATGCAGCTAGAAGGTGGGTAGGGGATCTCTGCAGTGGCTACTAGTAAACCCCTCGAGTTTGGGCTCATATGATTCCTTTTGATGAGTCCGATAGATTGGACTTGGTAACAAAAGACTAAAAAGTTAAAAATAAAAATATATAGTTTAAAAAACTAAAAAAAACACTTTAAAAACGCACTCAAAAATATAAAATAATTAAATTAACTTGTATTAGTTACGATATAATGGTTAATTCAAAAAGTGTGGAGCGCTTCTTTTACTGGGTAAATAAAAGTACACACAACCAAAAAGCGCTCCACACTTTTTGAATTAACCATTATATCGTAACTAATACAAGTTAATTTAATTATTTTATATTTTTGAGTGCGTTTTTAAAGTGTTTTTTTTAGTTTTTTAAACTATATATTTACTATATACACGGTAGAGTTTTTTTTTTCAGCGCGCCTTACCGTGGTTCGAAGGAACTAAAATGGGTAATACGGGATATTTCAAATCGTTGTATTCGAATTCCAATAAAGTTCTCCATTTACTTTTTTAATTTAGGCAGAATGACTTGCCACTTTGACAACTTGGCGGTAGTAAACTTTGACGTTTACGAAAACTTTCATAGTTTCCAAAACTTGTACTAGACCCCTAGTACACTGATGTTAAGTGACGATGTGATCGAATGTGGCGTCACGCTACACACACACCTCATTTTTTTCACCCCCGCTAAGCTCTAGAGATTAAAAAAGATCAATAGTATTGAGGCAAGAGCCCGTATGCTGTCTATCGGTAATAAAAATCATTTAGCTTTGTCTTCGGTTACTAACCTTATATTAACGAAAATCGATTAACCCCAGCGGTATTTCATATTAAAATTAATTCAGAGATACTCTCGAGGGAAAATCGCAGCGCAGACTAGACGAGACATGAAAAATTATTAGAAGATAAATTTAGTGGTTCCGATAAAATTTCATATTTTTGGAATGATAAAATAATTTCTAAATAAATCTGTAATCCTACTATTACATTGGCAATAATAACATCATACAGGCTGTAGACTGCAATGTTGCCACTCATATGTCATGGCTTCAGATTCTGAAATGAGCTTAACCCTTCGTCGGAAAATATCTTGATGACAATGGTGTATTGCCACGTTCAAATAAAGAATCTGTCGTCGAGCATCTAATATCGGTGTGATCCGGTGGCCTCATTTGAGAGCCAGTTTCCATACAGGTGTAGCGTGGTGCCACCAGCGACCACATCGTCAATCACATCGTCACTTAACATCAGGTGACTTGTCCTCAAAACACAGTCTAGTTAGAAAAAAAAACGCACACCTCTTGCCCTAATCGTATTTTTATGTAGAAATAGTTTTATTTGCAAAATGATGTAGTATTAAAACGCGAGTGTGAAGGTTTGGAGAACGTGAAGTTAGGAAGGCGCGAGCCTAGCGATCTGCAAACATTTGCTATTTCAGTCGCTGCCGCTAATGCTAAAAATAACGAAATGTATTGTAATTTATTTTTAGTTTTCTCCATTTTAAATGTAAGCGCCGTGTTTCAAAATGCTTTACAAAGTATACTTAACTTGAATTTAAATTTAATGAATTTAAAGTAGTGTGAAATTTGAATGTTTGTTGGTTTCATACCTACCCAATCTCGCAAAAACGACTGACCAGATTTGGACGAATAATAGTGAAATCATTATACTCATTCATACATTCATAAAATTAAATTTTTTTTATAACATTTTGTATACGTAAAATACTCAATTATTAAATCACTGCGACTCAATCTTGCTAATATTTGATGTACGAGTGATATTCTGTTCGTTTCAAAGTTCATTTAAATTGGTACATCTGGATTCATATAATGGAAGAAAAAGGCGGACGAAAGATTCACTGCGACAAAATTGAAATAGCAATGGCGAACGTGTAAACAAGTGTGTTCAGAGTGTTTAATAATAACTTAATTATCAATATAATCAAACCCTTAGAGAATCGAGCCAATCAACGAAAAATATCCACCGATAATAAATCTACCTATCTGGCTGATTTGATTAGTTCACTATTGATTTAAAGGATCCGATCATTTGAGCGACACCTACATTTAGCTTAAAATTTACGAATAACCTTTTGTCTCAATTAATTAGTAATATTACTTGGTTTTTCAACACAACGAAATAAAAAAAACATCAAATCACGATTTTTACTTTGTCATAAATGTAACCAATCAACTGTAAATTTAATGTACGCAGTACGCACCCTTCTTGCGAGTATATCATCCCTTGGTACCTTAATGCTATTTATTAAGGCAACACCCAGGGTACCAACAGCCTCTCAGCCCCAGATCGGCATTCCCCTCTTTGTCGCGCAGGAGACGAAAGAGGGAATGCCGAACTGGGAGCAACGAAAAACGTTAAAAATAAACAAGGCAGTCTTTTCAAAAAATAGCTAAAAGACCCTCCGGGTATTGTATTGTTTAACATGTTGGTAGTAAAAACAAGTCTTTGTTATTTTTAGATCTGGAGAACAATGGTCATAACACGAGGGTTTTAAACATTTACGTATTTCATATCGATATAATTTTTTTTTTGGCTAAAATCCTCGTCTTGTATGATGTAGATTGTATAATTGTATATTAACATACATTTATTAGGTATTTTTAAATTTCATAACTATAGCCTAATGTCTTTTATCTAGGATACAACATGTGATCACTTCAAAACGTCAACATAAAACTAGCTTCGCCTGTTCCCGTACCTACCTCCTAACTCCTAAGATGTAACAACAACAAACGGTAGCGCTAGTGGTACAGACAACGACAAAACTCGCTGAACAATGACAATTATCCGATTACAGTAAAAACTCGATTGACCGGACTAATTGGTGTCGTTAGGCATCCGGAAAATCTAAAATTCGGATAATTGAATGTATGAAGAAAAGCGGGTTTTTTCATAATATGTAGTATGTAGGTACATACATATCTAATGTTATGTTTTTATTAAAAACAACGAAGTAACCAATTGCTGACTATCTAAAACAATACGAAACGCGTGGAGCGGCGATCCCGCGGGGCGCGGGCGGGACGTAACGCCAGTTCCGACACGTTAATTTTAGAATAAATTCGTCGCGGTTGGCAGTTCGGATAATCGCGAATCCGTATAACGGAGGGCCGGATAATCGAGTTTCCTTCATCAAAATCAACCTTTGACCGCATTACGACTATACCTTGTAAGTTGCAAAAAACCAAACATTACCGATCTCAAACGCCTTTGGAAGAGCAAGCATGATGAGCTACTTTTGTCGCTGATTGTACTAAATAGGTTGTGCGGTGGGCCAGTCTAAAGTGCTTTTACATTGCGCTGAATTCAGTTCAGTAAGTGAGTTACGCGCTAAATTTAGCCAATGCAGTGTGGGGGCTTTTAGGCTAGTTAGAACACTAATTAAGACTCGTCGTGTGGTGGCACTGCCTCACTTTATCGAGTTACCATACGATACACAGAATTTACTGCGCAAAATCCTCGCCAGTCGGGGTTCGAAGACTAGTCTACACTTGGTCTGATTCTCTACTTTTGTCATTTGAAGCGTAATAAAACAAGTACTTATGTATTTAACGCGCGATAATAGATTATTGGGGTTACATAAAAACATTTTTCTCTGTATCTATGATTTAAAAAATCCAATCCAAATAAAATATTTTTGACGTGACAACGTCTTATAGTTCGATAGAGCCGGCTGCACGCACGAAAAAACATGACTCATGCGGCGTTACCTCGCTCTGCGGCGTTACCTCGCTCTGCGGCGTTACCTTGCTCTGAGGCGTTCCATGTAAGGCTTGAAGTGCAAGCGAGAGCGCGGAACGAGCGACAAAGAAGCACAATCGGCCAATCGACGTTGTCACGTTCAACTATCGTCAGTAAACCGACTTTACAGACAACCAATTTTTTAATCTACAATATAGTGAAAATAAATGTGCAAAGTGCACCATTTTCTTATGTTACGTTTTATTTGAATGGGTACTTTTCTTTTCCAAATGTTTTTCTCATAAAAAAGATTGGACAAATAGGCAAATATGTCCAGCCGTTCTCAAAATTCAAATTTCAAATTTTTAAATTTCAAATTTCAAATTTCAAATTTCAAATTTCAAAACTTTTTTATTTAATAGGATACATTGTGATCACTTTAAAACGTCAACTTAAAACTAGCTACGCCTGTTCCAACCTCCTTATGCCTTTTTTTTGGCGCGATCACATTGACAATTTTACTCTTATTACTAATTGATTGAATTGGAGCAATTCTCTAGTGATATGCCTTACCAACAAAGACTATTTCATTTTTGTGTTTGTTTGAAAATGTGAATGGTAACAACGTCACTCTTTTTAACACCGCTGGCTATTCCAAATGGAGCGCCATCATGTCTAATGTCATTTGTAACGTGTCATTCAAAGCACGTGCATATTTTAAACTAGAGGGTTCGCTAACTACAAGGGTTATTGTTCCAGCAGAGTACTTTATCTGATCTGATCTGATGTCAGTCTGACAGCGTTACAGAATCAGTCAGTTAGTCATCATCATCAATCTTTCACGTTCCCACTGCCTGGGTATCTGGCCTTTTCTCGGAGAGAGAATATGGGCCGTAATGTACCACTCTGGTCAGTTAGTGGAATATTTGGAAGATATTAATTGTTTTGCAGCGTTTATTTCATTTAACCCACTGCCCCAGAGGAGCTAGAAAGTAAATGTATCCATATTATTCTATTAATGTTATAATTATAAATGCGAATTAACATTCTTTTTGACCCTTTCTTTGCCTTACCATTTCACGCTGAGCAAATAGTTAATGCTCGGTGAACAAATGTGCTGCAGCGGGTCTTGAGTTTATATAAAAATCCCCATGGTACATATTTTCCGAATTTTCCGATATTTTAGTCCACTTTTGCCATTTTCCTTTCCTTAAACACGTCATTCGGTCTATTACAAACATTGAAAATAAAAAAGATTAGCCAATTGTATGCAACCGTTCTCAGGCGAGGCGCTTACCAACGCACCTCATTTCATTTTTATTTATTTTTAATATTACTTACAGTTTTATGAACTTTAGAAGCCTTTTAAAATTTAATCCCTTTTAAGTACCCTTCCATCCGATGCAATAAGACAAGTTAGGGTTGGACAAAAAAAAGGAAATATCGATAATTTTTTATTCAATATAATATGTCGCCGATATTTTTATCCACGATATATCTATTTCAGAGTATGGGGTTCCTTTTTTTAACGCAAGTCTGGTTTTGTGTTTAAAATTAATAGTATAGCTGCAACGGAAGTGTCATAAAAGAAGTAGACGCAGAGTTCTCAAGAGTTTTCAGTTGAATAGGAAGCAAATGTGTGAATACAATAAGAAAAACTAATTTTATATCGAATATTTTCACTATTATTATTATTATCGATGATTATTTATTATAGATACTGTTTAAAAATATCGATAGGATACGTATCGCTGTTTTTTCTCTAGCCTATGCCTAAGAAAAGTACTCAAGAATCCCATGCCGTTCCATCGCGGTGTTATTAAATTTGATTTACTCCCAGAATTCCCTGAAGTGCCCTTCCTTGCAGATAACTAAACTTATAAAAAGTCCATTTTATAAATTGAAGGGATATTAACGGAAGCGGGCGCTTGTCTCGAGACGGTAGCTAGCTATATAATGCTAGATAATATAATATCATAGAGAAGGGGATATAAAGATACACATTAGAAAAGGATACAAAGCAAAAGTATTTTCAAAAAGATAAATGGAATATCTCGACACTAAGCTAGAAGTAAACACCAGAAATTTTGAAAACACTATTTCGTTTCTAGGGAAAACTTAAATTTTAGGGACAATCATTTTGTTTTAAATAATTAACAATTTAAGTACATATATGTATATAAATAGAATTCTTTAAATTTATTTATTTTTACTATCGTTTATTTTATGAACTTTTGTATATATTGTAGTTACATGTCAGTCCCATTGTATGTATGTAGTGAACCACCCAATAAAAAGGTGAAATTAAAATTAATCAGTCAGCCATTTCCTATGTCTGGTTTAAAGTTTGGGCGACGCACACGCTTGTGCAAAGGTTAAGTTACAATGTGATGTTTCAGTCAGTTATATTGACTGACTAAAATTTCGATATTTATCATTTTTATATCCAACTAGCAAACCCGGCGAACTCCGTTTCGCCACCAGATGGCTTCGTTTTATGTAACATTTCGTTTGGTGAAAAAAAAAAGAAAAATTTTTTTTTTTGAACCATGCAAATGATAAATTTGTCCTTGTATCTGTAATTGCAAACAATCATTTGTTGAAGAATACGGTGTAGTACATGCTATGTATCAGAGATGGCGCTGTATGTGAAAAGTGATTTTTCCCGCTTTACTGTTGAAATTTTTCCTGAATTTTCTTTGCTATAAACCTCACGGAGCCCGAGACCTTTCCAACGAATGCAAAACCGTGGAAATCGGTTCGTGCGTTCTGGAGTTATAGCGTCAGGAAGGAAAACCCGACTTATTTTTATATAGTAGATTAATTTCAAATTCTTAAAATGTTTATAGTTATCGGTTGCTAGACTTGCTAGTGACCCAAGTCACTCAACGCATGTCCGTTTTCCCGAATATTCAAATTTTAAGGACGAAAATCTTTCTTGGTAACCTTGCACTGAAAACAAAAAAAGATCGGACTAGCCGTTTTTGAGTTTTAGCGAGACTAACGAACAGCAATTTATACATATTTATAAATCAGAAGAAGAAAGAAGAAGATAATGTATGTATATGTATATAACCAATAATGTATATTCCATGTTTATATATTTATAGTAATTGTAATAAATTGATGGGAATGATAATTTCGATGCATACCGTAATATTACGAATAATATTTAAACAAAAACGACGAGTATTTATTCAGAGTCTTTAATAGGCATTACGGTTCACCGATCCGCATAGTTTCTGATATCCCAGATCCTAGATAAAGGTCAGAGTTGTATAGATATATATATTTTTTTTTTTTTTTTTTACTATTTACAGGGTAGCGTTTGACCACAAGTCACCTGATGTTAAGTGACGATGTGGTCGAAGATGGCGCCACGCTACACCTGGACTGGGATATATACATATATACGATTGTGAGGGTGTCATTATGAACGATGAGCACAACAAGAGTAGGTTGTATTCAGACACTGGGCGCAACTGTAACAACCCACGGCCATAAAAAGATTCCTACGGTTTCAAAGCGAAAAATACACGAGCCATTTCTAAAGAGATCCCTCGCTTTAACAGGCAAGTGCTATTCAAGGTAAGGTTTCCTCGTCTAGTTCGTACAATAACCTTTTGTATAGCAATACTAGTAGACTTGACTACTCTCAATGGTCACTCTAATGAATAATTTCCTTTTTACCAGACAACAGCATCTTGTTGTGCAAACGTTATTCAAACGTACAAACATCAGGGCCGGGACGATGCAAATAAAATTCATGTCCACAACATTTTCGCCGACCGAGAAAATCGGGTATGGAAAATTTTCTTTTAGAACGAAACAAAAGAGAACGGTTCGGTAACAATTTCTTGATACATTTCATTTCTAATACTTGTGAATGATGTAATATTGGAACTACGGCCAATATCGAACTCGGTAATGTCAATAGTACCCGCTCGCTGTAACAGTTGAGACTTGTACTTATTTTTTCTACTAGGATAGTATAATCTATCAAGAGCTGTATCTAATTTAGGATGATCTAACGGTTTTCAAGAAACGGTAATCTTAATCTCATGTAGGTTTATGAACGCCTAGTACTTCGTAAATGAAAAGCATTTAATTTTTTAACGAGACGGGAGTTTCATTCAAGTTATTTTTTTCTTTCTACGTGCACTTTTAAAAAGGTGTTCAAGTGAGTTACAAATTTTTTTATTTTCTTTTCAATTTCCTATAACCGAATTAGGTACTGCTGTTAAAGGATATTGTAAGTTCGGTGCTTAGAATAGAAATAAATAAATAAATATAGGGGAACATTGCACACAAATTGACCTAGCCCCAAATTAAGTTCGAAAATAAATATTTACTGGCAATAAAGAGGACGTTTTATGTTAGTTTTCTGCAAATACATAGTATAATTTAATAATGTATGTCTATTCTGTTCATTATAGTTAATGATTTAGTTTAAAAATTGGTCTTTGTCACATAGTTCTGCAGTTTGTAGTTTTGATTTGTTACGGGGGCAGTTTATTGTGCGTTACAATTTTACACCAACCGGATTATATTTTCTGAAAACTGTCACACATTATGCGTTATGTGGTCTCATTAATTCGGCCAACAACCGGACAAACAACCGATGAACCCCTGCTAGCGGGAAAGTTTACATGTTGCAATACGCCAGACGACGGCGGGTCAAGGATAATTTATCGTGCCGCTGCATAACTGCATCTATTGCTCTCGTTAAAGCATCTGTTCAATAAAATTCAAATCAACGATGGCGACAGATATAGTATAGTATATATAGTATAGTTATCTTATAGTATCTTGTCGATAGCTAAATATCAAGTTCATATACTCGTAAAACGAAACATTACGTAAGTTAAGATTGTTTTATAATGGTGTCGATTCGGTTTTGCATTCTCTAAAACGAAACTAAGTTAGACAGGTCTAAAAGTAATGCTGTCCTTTTTTTACTTTAGTGGTTAGAAAAAGACAGCAATACTATTAGACTGTCAAACTTACTTTAGTTTAAGAGAATGTAAAACCAAATCGACACGAATATCAGACTATTTAGATGCCAAAAATCTTGGGATTGTAGTGAACTCGAAATAATGCTTATGTGATCCTGCCAAGCGTGCCTGTTCTTTTGCCGGCGTTAAGAAGTTGGAAAAGTCATACCTAGTAGACTTTTTAAATTGATAAAATACTAAATATTTTGATTTGAACCGCTACGTCACTCCTAGGTTAATGTGATGCGAATGAGATACCTTTGCGGTAAAACGATTATGGTACGCGTAAGTGAACACGACATTCTATCTCTTCACAGATAGACTTTATCTATGTATAGAACGTAGGG
Source organism: Opisthograptis luteolata (assembly GCA_931315375.2). Classification (NCBI taxonomy): domain Eukaryota; kingdom Metazoa; phylum Arthropoda; class Insecta; order Lepidoptera; family Geometridae; genus Opisthograptis; species Opisthograptis luteolata. Next base: position 16,139,694 of record OV928033.1, read on the forward strand.
ACGCGACGCGCCGCGACGGACGCGATGTTGTGAGCATGGAACTAAGAGTTTACAAGCCGTCCCGGTATCCCGCAGGAACCGGGAAGACGCGGGGCGCAGTTAGTACTTAAAAAGTAAAAAGACAAATATTTCATTGTTGGTTTGTTCCCGATAAACTATTGAACCGAACTTGATGAAATTTGGTATTGAGACAGAGGAAGCAATGTAATATTTTTTATCGCGATTAAATGTACCTACCTACAAATCTACACAAAGATTTTTCTATTTCATCGCAACGTAAAAAATTTGCCGTGCCGTAATTGCCGCTGATTGAGGAGCACTCCGTCCGAATGTCCCCTTCGCATGAGCGATCACGTCGGTGCACTCGACGGACAAGCGGCGCGCGCCGTCTGCTCTACTAAATAATGTCACCGATCAGACGGCGACACGCCAATAAATTGACGACAAGAATAATTCGGCTGCGAGGGAACAATCGCAGTTTTAAACCGGCGAAAAACAAAACGAGATCTTTTACGCGTGAGGGTAAAACGGGACCCTCTCCGCTGTCCGTCTGTCACCAGGCTGTATTTCATGAACCGTGATAGTTAGACAGTTGAAATTTTCAGTATTTCTGTTGCCGCTATAACAACAAATACCAGAAAAACAGAATAAGATAAATATTTAAGGGGGCTCCCATACAACAGACATGATATATTTTTTTGCCGTTTTTATAGATAACTAGCTGTTCCCCGCGGTTTCACCCGCGTGGGCTACAGCTTTATGCATGCAGTCTCAGCCCGATCGGTTTAAAATTTACAAAGTTCCAGAAATCGAGAAACGAGAAACCTGACACCAAATCTCTACTCATGTATATGTGTGAAACGTGTGTTTATCTTTTTTTTCACACCTTAACCGCAGAACATAATCTGACCTCTAGGAATTCTTATTAAAGCTGGTCAAACTAGTCTAACCACCAATCTGACCACTGGGAAATGACGGATTATATACGAGTACTTCTGCAGAGGTTAGGTTACTTTTTATCCAGGAAAAATACTGCGGGAAAGGCAAAAACATCAGGCTAACGAAATATTGCTTTGTTTATATTAGATTTGTTGTTTGTATCGTTGATTTAACAAAATCATCAAGAAAAACACACATGTAATAAACATGTCACTATTTATTTTACACCCGACAAGGTAACGTTTGACCACAAGTCATCTGACGTTAAGTGACGATGTGATCGTAGGTGGCATCACGCTACACCTCGATTGGAAACTGATTTTCAAGCGGGGAACACACCTAAAGATGCTTGGCGACAGAGTCCTAACTTGAGGTTGGTAGCTAGCCAGATGAGCACTGGAAAATGCCCTACTACCAAGCTATGGTTTCATCACGATGTTTTCATTCACCTAAAGTTCAAGCTCATTGCTCGCTCAAAAGAGCGAGCAGTCTCCGATCACTGCTCCTAAAAGCGCCTTAAATACATGTCCACACCAGTGCGCTTTCATGTTCATCTTGCGTCTTCCTCTGATGCATGCCTCAAAAACCATAGCGCACGCACTACTAAAACTGCATGCGTCTACATGCAAGACACAAAACGAATTGAAAGTCAAAGACGCAAGATGTACATGATGGTGCCCTGGTGTAGCCTTCTAGAACAGGGGTTCCCAAACTTATTTCGTCTACGTCCCACTTTGAGAATAAATTATTTTTTAGCGATCCATTAAGCCTCTACACAACGCCCCCATTTTTATCCACCCACGAAAGGGGTGGCGTTATCGTACACTTTGGGAAAGGCTGTTCTAGAAGAACAAGAAGAAGAGAACAGAACTCACCGGATCCGGAGCCCGAAGTGGTGAGGTCGATCATGTCCCGTATGGTGGTGGTGATCATCGGGTGCCTCGTCTCCCGCGACAGCGAGTCCTCGCCCGGGAACAGATGGTTGCCACGCTTGTTGATTTTGCGCGCGCGCTTTGCCCACCAGAAGCTGATAGCCAGGCACACGCCCAACACCATCAGCCCCATCACCCACGGCATCACACGCCATGCAGTCGAAGATGTGTTCGGCTCTTTGGGCATATAACACGTTTAGCGAGAGGCGACACGCCCCGGGGAGGTGTCGCGGACGTTTTGGGGATTTTGGCAAATAATTGCGTTACAGCAAAATTAAAACCCGCCGGTGCGGATGAAATCGTTTACTCCTCGGTACAGAGACAGACACCTCTCCCAGGTAGTTTAGGCTGGGCACACACACAGTCTGTGCTTACCGTTTTCAATAAACAGCATTAAGGCCCTTGTATGTGGGCTCGCCCCGCTGACAACTAGGGAAGTATGGCGATCTGGGAGTAACAAATCGTTAAAAAATCGCTTTTAAATAATTGAGACAGTATTTAAAATAAAGGCCCTCTGGGTATTATATCTTAACATTATATCAACATACATTACTTTTTCTAAAGGCTTATTTACTACATAAATAATATTTAAATTACCATTTCTTTTAATAGCTACACAGAAATATGGTTGTAATTAGCCTCAATTTTCAGCTTAATTTCGGTGAACTGATATTTAAAATCGCTACACATTCGCGTATGTTTTTCAACCGCACAATGGTAAGTAAGGAATAGAACACGCTGTGTGTGTACCCACCCTTACAAGTTGTTTGCATTTCACTAGACTAGTTCAAACCACTTTCATTAGCGCAATAAAATTCTAGTCGGACTAACAGAAGTGCGTTCAATAGAAGTCGTCGATGCGACTTGTAGCGCTATTAGATTTAAAACTTGATAGCTGTGCGGATGTGAGGCGAGCCGAGTTACGACGGTAGAGTTCAGGGTTTATTATATAATGATTCAATTCCTAACACTTGTGTGTCGCCACAGGCGGCCGGCGGTGGCCAATTACCGGGTTTGCGCGCTGAGATGTGGCAGCAGCGCACGCGCTTCCAACAACTCATTCAAGTGCTGTATTCCGGTCATTGGGCGTCATTAAGCGACGCCACACACACGCAACGAACGTTCCAGCATGACACTGATTGATAAGCAATTCAAGGGGCACAGTTCAGATGCTCTGCATCGGACACTCGATTGAAACACTACAGCTGAGACAGGCTGCTTGTTAAGAACAATTACTTTGTTTTGATTGAACTTTAGCATTGACATCATGTGATTTATATATAAACTAGCGGGCATGCCGCATTAAACTTGATTTATTTGCATGCAAACTAACACCGCGTACGATTTGTTTTAAAATCTTTTGTGCACCCCGTCTGTATCGTATACATTCCGAGGTCCACATTTATACGGCTTGCAGTTTAAGCTGAGCGTTGTCTGTCAATCAGTCGGTTTATGCGTGGAATTATTTTTTTGCACATATTACAGAGTAGTTTGACTTTAAGCCACCTGTTTTTAAGTGACGTCACGTGATACTTGGATTAGGGTTTTCAAAAGCATTTTTTATACCAAGTTGTTTCGGACGGACTGTGTCGTTCCTTAAATAGACGCGGTAGTCGAGACATCGAGTTATAGGAGAGAGAACCTCTTCTAAGCACATTCAAAATTTATCCGTGTGTTTAAATAATGTAATCTACACAGATACACATACACACATATACACACCACAGTTACTCCTAAAATTACTAATAACCATTTCGTCGTCACAGTATCTAAACTGTACACAATTACATAAATATAATACGTGACATACATAGAAAACCATATGCAGCCTCCTTACAGACAGTGAACTGCTCGCACAAGTTTGTCTCCAGTAGCTACAGCTGTATCATATAGCCTGTGAGGAGGCTGTGCGACCTTCCCAATGTATACAAACTTCTTAACTGTAACACGAAGTCCCATGCAAAGCGGCGGTGAACCAAATAAATAATATAATCAATGATATATTTCACAAAATTCCCAGTTCTCTAAGAGATGGAGATGTGTGCGATAAAAATAAAATATTACTTTTGTACCCAACATACGAGTATTTAGAGTTAAACCCGTAACCAGCGGTTAGTGAATCATTCCAGAAAGATTTCCAAATAAACTCAGCACACTCAGCGATAAATTAGCGTTATAGTTCATACAAGCATGCGATTAGTTAAAACTAAAAACGAAAGGCAAATCATGCTTAAAATGTAAACCGGCTTATGATCACTTACGCTATATTTAGGTATATCCCCGTAGTGACATGATTGGCATTCTTCGTCAACTGGACTTTCTACGTCGACCCCTTTCATGCCCGCTATAAATGCAATATGCCATAATATTCAGAATATAATTTACTATTGATTCAATTCAAATGTTAACATAATCCTTCAGTGAATTATTACGTGAAGCAAACGGGGACGCCATCGGAGCGCAGCCTCCGCTCACGTTTTGAATTTGCAATGTTTATTTGGTTCCATTCACATGCATAGTGGACGAGCTGTCGAGACGGAACGATTATAGACACCATGGAGTGTATGGCCCAGCGGACGCGCACGGTACATCTCGCGAGGACATCACAATGTAAGCCCCAGTTCAAACGGCACATATCCCGTACTGTACCTGCGGCGAAGGCGGACCGGTTACAGTAGTCCGTGGCGCAGCACCTCATCAACCCCTCATCGCGGCACAATACGGGCCTGTCCCCGGGAGGGAACGAGGATTCGGGCCCCCAACATCTATGTCCAGAACACTGCTATATTAGTACTACGGAATACGTGAATGCGACTGCCCTAAACGGTGATCAAGGCCGGTCTAAGGGAAGAATACTTAGGATTACTTAGTCATATTAGAGACAACAAAATAAAAGTAGAATTAAATCAAATCGGATAGCCATGCAGTCTCGCACAGAATCAAGCGTGGTCCGTGGACCGCAGCAGGCGCGTCCCAGGCGGTAGTGCACTCACCAATATACATACATACATATGGAACGGGCGGAGCACGTGTCCGATTGTATCAGTTTGTCAGCTGGGCTCGTAAATATTTATATTGGGTGGAGTGGAGCTAGCGCCCGCGACGGCGCCGCGGCCGGCAAGCGTGCTGTTAGCGGCACACGTAACGTCCTACCTGACGGCGACTTCTGCCTCGGCTGGCCCAGGTTAACGTCCACTTCTTTGTTGCACAGGTCTCGCGAATCACAACATTTTATCACCACCGACTCATTTTTAGCTTTCGTCGTCGAGCAACTGAAGGGGTGCTCGATGGGTATCAGTGATTTGCGCTCGATGCAGCTGCGCCGCGATCGGAACCACCATACATTACGTTTAGTTGGTTAAAGCAAACCCAGTGCACACTCGGAAAATACGACTTTGTTAAGAGGACGGCACATAATCCAAACTAGATGCCGATGCTTGCGATGCAATTATATGGTTCTAACAGTACATCAAAACAAACTCAAAATCTGCATTGTCATGGTAGAATCACACGGCCACAAGTGTGCAGGTTGCTTACCGGTGGCTGCGGCGAGGATGTCCCTGTACAACTTTTGTCTGGCTATGTCATTGGAGTTGCACAGGTCAGTATGACAGCAATAGTTGGTAGCATTTTTGCACATTATCGGATTGTCGGGAGGGAAGCCAGTGCTAAAGTTCACACAGCTCAAGACCACTTCTCTACGCAGGTCATTAGATGGAAATAGGTAAGAGTCATTATCATGAACCATAGTACAAAGTTAAATTTATATTGTCTGTGATGATTCGAGTTTGCCAATATATATTGTATGTTTGTGAAAATGAGTTTTATAATATGAATACCCATGTAATGACTAGTTTTTCTGTAATGATAATAAATTTGGAAACGTACCCATATAATGGGTGTGAATGAAATGAAAGCAATTGATACTCACTGGTAGGTGAATTTCTGCTGTCCGTTCTCGTAGGTGCTGGATGCAAAGCAATAGCCGTCTGTCTCACAGGTGTAGTTTTGGCATGAGTCGCTGTTGCAGTAGCATTTCAGACCTAAAAGAGAGTTCTAATATATTCCGTGGACTTGGAACAGTTACACATGTCACACTATGCTCATTTCAATTTGTTTCTGCTTGGTCTATTGATTTTGCGCTCTCTCGTTACCGAGCGCTTGCTTAATATGGGTCTGTGTTGATGTGGAGCATTGAAATGCAATTTCCAGAGACGCGTGCGTTTATTAGAACGACCAAATTAATACTGCCTCATACAGTAGGCACAGTACATCCCCCTTTATTTATTCTTTTTAAACTTGGCTACATAAGGGGTAAACAAAAATACATAGTAAGGCTACATTAAAGGTAAACAAAAAAATACATAGTAATAAACAAAATTAACAAAACAATATAGGTACACAACAGTAAAACATAATAATATAGCTATACATAGTAGTAAACAAAAATAACAAAACGATACGGGTAAACAAGAGTAAAACATATAGCTATGCATAATAATAAACAATTATACATTTCACATCATATTTAAGATGCAAAGCGCACGACAGGTTTTAACGTGCGTCCAAATCTCGACACTCTAGGCTCATTGTTTATAGTAACAGGTGCCTTATATGGAGTGCTCTCGCATTCTTCGCTCTGTAGTCCAAAGGCTGGCTTCAAGCTTCAATCTATCTATGCTAACTACTTTTTCGTTATCGCCTTGCATTATCTTATAATATTTGTGTCTTCGTGACAACTTTGAAAGGGCCCATGTATGGTTGCGTTAACGGTTTTGTGACCTTGTCAACGCGAACAAATACGTGTGTGCAGTCCTTCAACTCGGGACGAACAAAAATTTTCCTTGGTGCGTCTCTCTTCTAGGCACGGAGGCTAAACTTGTGATCCTTTTACGCAGTTCTTGTAAAAATGTAACGCTGTCGGAAATTTCTAGCTTTCTTGGCTCAAAGGAATCTCCCGGCAATCGTATGGCTTCTCCATACACCATCTCTGCTGCACTGCAGGTCTACTCTCTTTCTCCGAAACGAAACTTCGTTAACGAACGAAATTTAAACGAAGTTTCGTATCCGACCCTACTCTATATCATTTGCGGACGCGCACGCGAAGTTCGTTTTCATAGACAATTTTCGTGAACGATTAGAATGAACAATGTTAATAACCGACTAAGTTAAGGTGTATAAAATAACAAACGGTGTTTATAGTAACGTATGACAACCAAACTTATCCGTATTAACACAGTGCTGTCAATGTGTCAGTCGTCACGTCTTGTGAATTTTTTGTTTACATTTCAAAAAAGTTTGAATTGTTTTATGTTTTTCTCTCAAGCTCAAGTGTAAGACGTAGTGATTATTTCCTCTGGCTCAAGTGAAGTGATAATAAAATAATAATGTTTCAAGGGCTTTTTTCTATAACTACGTCGCAAACGCGATACATATTCCATAATAACAAAGTTTCAATTTCAAGTCTTCATTTGGGTGTGTTTCGCTATAAATAAATACTTGTCGTGTCGTTAGGTTTTAGATTTAGAAAGAGTGTAAGTATTATTATATGTTTTGCACGTAAAAGTAAAGTTTTCTTCGTAGTAACAGGGTATCTCTAATGTGTTTTTACCACATCTTTTCAGAGTAAAATGGCTCCACATACGGGTTCGGCTACTCCTGAACAAATTGATACACTCTCAATTTCCTAGAAGAACATAGGAATCTTGCTCGCGGGAGATTGAGAAGTCTAGAAGGAAAAGTCCAGGCAAAAAGCAGTTCAGAAGACAGTGCAGTCGCAAAAGGTAATTTGTAGTAATATCATCAAATCATTGCTCAGTAGGTAGTGGTCAGTGACCCTGACTTATGATCCCGATTCCCGGCCCGGGCAAACATATTATTATGTGTTATGAATATAGGTTCTAATTCTCGGGTCTCGGGAAAACATATATGGATTTCTGAAAACACGAAGGTCTTACCACTAAACTACAGAGGAGATTAAAATGACAAAAATACTGTATATTGCAAAAAAAATTGTGGTTAACTATTTACTGCAATGTAACATAACGGAATTTATTGGAATGTTTTGCAGCCTCACAATCAACACATCCCAGAAGAACACAATCTGCTGCTGGCTATGATATCAGAAGCAGACTGTAGCAGTATGAAGATAGACGTGTATTAGAGAGAGAGACAGTGAGGAATACCGAGCTCGCAGGCAAGGGTTGCCTTGGAGGAGATGTGTGATATGAAAACAATATTTAAATTGTTCAAGTCACTGACTTATAGGCATTTTTTTATATAGGCATTAGCATAAGTATTTAACTTTAAGAAATTTTATTTATTTTAAATTTTATTAGCATATCAGTGAATTAATTATTTACAAATAAAAATAGAAGAGTACTAAACATTTTAAAATATCCACAAACGGGTACCCAAACTTAACCTTTTACTTTAAGTAATATTTTTGAAATAAATTTATTTTAGAATAAATTGATTTGATTTTTAATTTTTTTGTTCTTGATACTATATATTTTACTTACAAATTCTCCCATAGACTGAAGTCCAATAACATGTATTGAAATAATTAATAAATACCTATCTAAATCACTAACTTCTTTTAAATATTCCTTACCATCTAATAAACATCTAGGTATAACTAGGTCTAGGTCATCTAACAGCCCTTTCACACGGCAGTCCAGTTTTGCAGGATCGGCTTTTTACGGTATCCTGCTAAACTGGACGCTGTGTTCACATGGCAGTTCAGTTTTGCAGGATTCAGTAAAAAGCTGCTCCCGCAAAACTAGACTGCCGTATGAACACGGTTGCATCCTGTTTTTTTTACCATTCCTACGCCGGTTATCAAGTGAAATGGACGTGAATACTTTCCTAATACTTTAAAAAAACACTTAAAAAACAGAATACTTACAAAAAACAGAATACTTTTAAAAAACAGTGTCCAGCAAAAAACCGCACACAGGAAGCCGTGTGAACACTGCTATTGAAATATATGTGTGATTAAACGGGATCCCGCTTTTTACTGGACTTCGGATCCAGTTTCTAGTGACAAAACCGAACGGCACAATTCGACCGGATCGGTTTTTTGCAGGATCCCGCATGCGGGATACTCGTGTGAACGCTAGCATATAAACACATTCGCCATCAAACGGGATCCTGCAGAAAACGGGATCCTGTTAAAAACTGGACTGCCGTGTGAAAGGGCTGTAAGTTTGTAGATATTGTAACATTATGTAGGTGAAAAATAAAACAACTAATTTTATGCCATTTGCCCGGCACTATTTCCTTGCACAACTCCTCGAATAATTCCCGACTAAGTCTGTAATTTCCTACTCTGGATCGGGAATATCCTACTAATATTCTAAACGTGAAAGTTTGTGAGTATGGATGGATGGATGGATTGATTTTTGTTACTCTTTCACGCAAAAACTACTGAACGGATCCGAATGAAATTTGGAATAAACAATGGAGATAGCTTATACCCTCGATTAAAAGCTGTCTCGTAGCCATTTTAATATATTTTATAACAAAATTGACCAAAACGAACAACAAACGAAAATGAAAAGGTAACACTTTTGGTTTCGTCAATTTGAGGTTAAAATTCCGAACAATCATCTGTCAAACTTCAATTTTCGTTCGTAACTAAATTGCATTAGAGTAGGCTTAGAGAATTTAAACGTCAAACTAATTTCGTTTCTACGAAGTTTCAACGAAGTTTCGAATCGAATGGAACCATGGTAGGAAATGAACGAAATTTCGATCGAAATTTCGTTGTTCGTTGAATTAGAGTAGGCTTCCTGATCTGAGTATCGTCTCTCAAACTTGCTCGTAAGCCTAATAAGACTGTTGGTAGCTCTGATACCCATTGCTCCGTTTTTCCTCTACACATTAGAGCGGCCTTGAGTGAACGATGCCAGGCCTCTACTCTTCCATTGGACTGAGGGTGATAAGCAGTCGTTCTGAACTACTTGATGCCAATTCTCTTGGCTAATTCAGTGAACAGATGAGACAAAAAGTTAGTTCCTTGGTCTGTGGTCAAATTCAAAGCACATCCAAATCTCGAAATCCACCTAGAATATATGACATCAGCCACTGTTTCAGCTGTCATGTCTTTTATAGGATAGGCTTCTGGCCAACCAGTGTTTCTATCTATCATGGTCACAATGTATCGGTAACCGTTGCAGTATCATAGTGGTCCCACTATATCCATATGCAGATGTTCGAATCGCTCGCTGTGCACAAAATGGCCATGAGGTGATATGGTATGCCTGTGGATCTTAGATTTTTGGAAATTTATACATTCTTTAGTCCACTGTGAAACATGTTTATTCATTCCCTTCCAAATATAGCGATCTTGCATCATTCGTCTTGTAGTGCGCCCCGGGTGGCTAAGCTCATGTACTGCGTTGAAAGCTGATACACGAAATTCCTTAGGCAAATATGGGCGCGCGTTACTCGTTGATACTTCACAATAGAAAGGTTTAGTGCAATTAGGTACGAAAATTTGGTCGAATATTAATGTTTTCGATTGCATTAAACTTTTTAACTCTTCATCTTGGCTTTGTGCTGTTGCCAACTTCTCATAGTCGATAGGTGACGGTCCTTCTATGGCTGATATTCTCGATAAACAATCAGCAACTATGTTTTCGTCACCGGAAATGTGTCTTATTTCCGAACAAAACTGCATAATAAAATCTAAGTGTCGTATGCGTCTAGGTGTATCGTTTTTGCCAACCGTATTTTTCTGCAGCGAGTACACTATCGGTGTATGGTCTGTGTACACGACAAGCGGTCTCCCTTCTATCAAAGGTCGAAAATGTTTGATGGCAAGGTACATTGCGAGTAACTCTCTATCATATGTGCAGTATCGCTGTTGAGCATCGCTGAGCTTACTGGAGAAAAATCCTAGCGGTTTCCATATGTGTCTCCTTCTTTTTGTTGTAAAACGGCTCCGGCGCAGGTGTTGGAGCAATCCGTCATCAGGGAAATCGGCGCGGCATCAGATGGAAATGACAATGTAATTGCGCTTTGTATGCTTTGTTTACATTGTTCAAACGCTTCAATAGATTCGTCGGTCCATGGAATCAAGCTCTTATCTTTTTTCTTCGCATTATGTAAAAACGCATTTAAATTCATGTGCATGTCGGCTGCTTTAGGAAGATGACGCCTGTAGAAGTTGATCATTCCGAGAAAACGGCGTAACTCGTCCACGGTCTTAGGTCTCGGGAATTCTGATATGACTTTGACTTGCTCTGCTAATGGTTTAAGTCCTTCTTTAGTTACACGGAACCCAAGAAAGTCTAGTTCCGTTTTCCCAAAGTCGCATTTAGCCATATTGATCGTAATGCCATATTTGTCGAGACGTTCCAGTACTTCTGTTACGTGACGTTTATGCTCAGCTGACGAGGATGACGCAATAATGACGTCATCTATGTAAATAAATATATAGTTCAGGTCTCGTAGTACTTCGTCGTTCAGAAATCTTTGAAAAGTCTGAGCTGCGTTTTTCAATCCGAAGGTCATCCTTGTAAATTCATACAGTCCAAAAGGTAGTTATCGCTGTTTTAGCTATATCCTGCTCATTTATGCCAATATTGTGGTAAGCTCTCTGCATGTCGATCCTTGAGTATATAGTCTTCCCATGTAACAAGTAGGTACAGTCTTGTATGCGTGGTATCGGGTATCTGTCAGGCTTTGTTAGCGCATTAAGTTGCCGATAATCACCACAAGGTCTCAAATCACCGTTTTTCTTCGTTACTACATGAAGAGGACTTGCCCAGTTGCTCTTAGATGGTCTGCATATCCCCATCTCTTGCATGCGTTGAAATTCTGCTTTAACTTTGTTGTACTTGTCTGGTGGTAAAGGTCTCGGGCGCGCGTACACAGCTGAGCCCGAAGTTTCGATGTGGTGCACTATAGAATGACAGGGAGTAAGGACATCGGTTTCGTAACATTAGGGAACTTGGTTAAAATGTCACTATATTCACTATTATAGTCAATTGTCCGCACTGTAGGCACCTCTTGCAAACTCACAGATGCAATAGTTTGTAGACTGGTCACCGAGTCGATTAATTTTCGCTTGTTCACATCCACTAATAATTTATGATGAGCCAAAAAGTCAGCACCGAGTATGGGTTGCTTGACTTCGGCCAACACAAGTGACCAACGGTATGGTCGACGTAACCGGAAATCTAAGTTCAATGTCTTAACACCATATGTTTTTATTTCAGTTCCATTTCGGCATAAAGTTTATAGTCATCGCACTTAACACTAAATAGTCCATTTTTAGGCACAGGTAACACGGAAATGTTTGCACCGGTGTCCACTAAAAATTTAAGTCCACTATTATTGTCCAATATACATAGTCGGGGAACAGGAGTGATGCTGCATATCTCCACCTGCGATAGCACCATTTTCAGCTTTCCTGCCTCTCCGGTTTTTTCCACGCGCACGGTTCTACACATTTCTTAGTTCTATGACGGTGTCTAAAATGATAAGAACACAGCCAGTCCGGGCTATTCGGCGTGCGACGGATCGAATTACGACCGCGGGATGCAGAACGTGATCGTGATCTTGAGCGATAATCATTATAGTTTCTCTTACTTTCTTGGTCTCTTATTTGTAAGCTCAATTTAGCTATTTCAGCCAAAATGAATGCGTCGTCACTGCTGGTACTGGGTATGGCTTGCATTTCCGCCAACTGCAGAGGTCTCGTCGTCTCCATCACCTTGTCTGCAATAGCCGACAGGTGCTCCAAATCTTTAACTTCGCTCACGGCTAACACACCTCGTACTGTGGAGGGCAGGTGGCTCTCCCAAATAATTCGGAGAGTTTCGTCTGGTAATTTCTCACGAGCCAGGTTTCTCATCCGACGTAAAAGTTGTGATGGTTTCGAATCACCTAATTCCATTTCACTTATAAATTTTTGAAATTGGCGAATTTCTGACTCTTCGTACACTTTCAATAAACAATCCTTCAAGGTGTCTTATTTCTTCGTCTCTGACGGCTTGAGTAGAATGTCGCTGACCTGTTGCACGACGTCTTTTCCCAATTTGGTCACCACCATGTCGTATCTGGTCTCATCACTCAGTTTTTGTGGACCGAAGATGGCTTCGCATTGGACGAACCAAAGTCTAGGCTGATCACACGAAAATTCCGGTATCCTGGGCGACACCGAAACTACTGCTACTTCCGCTTCATCGCTGGTACTTGGAGCTGATGATGTCTTCTGACTCATAATGTATGTACCCGTCATCAGGGCAAAAATACTTTATGATCCCTAGAAGGCGATGTGTCCCAGTTTAGGTAGGAGTCACCAGTGTGCGCTCTCTCGTTACCGAGCGCTTGCTTAATATGGGTCTGTGTTGGTGTGGAGTATTGAAATGCAATTTCCAGAGACGCATGCGTTTATTAGAACGACTAAATCAATACTGCCTCATACAGTAGGCTCAATTTTTCTTGTTAAATTAATACCAAATTACATAAGTACTGACAAAATTGTTAAGAGCATCCACAAAATGTATTTACAACATCATTCTAATGTCCAGCCTTACTAACACTTATAGCATTATGTAATACCATGTGGAAATTATTGTTGACAACTGCTAATTAGACATTACATGTTTTTAATAAAGGTTTCTCAACCAAAGCAGTTAAACATAATTCACTACTATGATTTAGACTTGTCATAAGTCATTTGAATTGCTGTTTTAAAACTAACCAATAAAACAAAAATCACAGTAATTTTTACTGACTTTGATTTTGCTTTATTGTAAAATGTATCAAGTTTTTACGATAGATGTTTGTTTAAGTTGGGCCTGGCTGAACAAAAACAACTAATGAAGCCTGAAATAAGGGTTAAATAAAAATAAATAGAAGTGATAAACAAAAGTTCGTAGACTTTTTTGGCGGCAATTGAGTTGTCAACGTGAAAATTTTGTTTTTATTTCCAAAACTTGTGTTTCATCGAGTGATAATGTGTAATATTGGTGGATTATTAACCATTATGTGTTCGTTAATGTGTACAAGTGTAAGAAATTGAAATAAAGTTGTGAAAGTGACTTTTCTAGTTGCTCCAAAAAAGTCCGTGTAAAGTTTAAGTAAAGTACCACTACTTTACTAAAACACTATCCTCATCCCATCATCTCATCATCATCATCACCATCATCATTTAAACTTGATTCAACTCTCTGAGTTTGAAATATTTTATACTTGACACTGGCAAATACACTAATCGTGTGACGCCATAACAAAACAAAAAAAAAGTTCTTAGTTGTAGAAGCTCAAATTGAACAAAAAGAATAGTTTTATACTAGGGCATGTTTTGAGAACATTTTATCCACTACGTATTTTAGCACCAAATAGTAAATAAAGATATACAAAAAGTTAAGGGAATTTAATCACGTATCGGTAATTGATAGATGTTTACTTTTCCTTTTCCTAAATTCGCTTTATTACTTTCGACCTCAGCACGGTATAAAGTTAATATTTTACTAAGTTTTACAAAGTACAACTTTCTAAACTAAGTGGTAAGCAAAAATAATACGCCGGCGGGCACTAGTGATCATGTTGTGCTAAACTAGAGAGTAGTGTAAAAATATATTTACGAGGATATCCGTGCTGAGGTTAACTGTGACAATAATAACAACAATGTACTCACCATCAACTGCATCCCATCTGAGGTGCACAGCAAAAACTAGCAACATCAGCCACTTGCGGTAGTGCAGAGAGTTCATCCTCACACTGTTCAATAAAAACATTGTTATCTATATTTTTGGAATAGAAAAACACTGATTATATACACTTTGACAATTGGCCATTGAAGTGTTTTACAAACATAGTAATATGACATTTTGAGCGCCAACTTTAATAAAATCTCTAAAAAAAACGTTTATTCTATACAAAACAAAGTACTAAAGTACGTAAGTAACTCATTTTATTCATAATATTTATAAAATTATCTCAAGAAGTAAAAAATATAGAGAGTAAATCAGAGTAAATAATTCCCTGCGAAATAGCATCGCGAAACAGTTCCTTCACTCGCAGTGAGAGTGAACACAACAATGTTCTACACAGACAGTGGTCTCGAACGTCAAAGTGCGAAATCGGTAGAGTTGCCCTCCGAAATCGGTATATTTGTACCAAAAATCGGTAGTATATAATAAAACAATATAGAATCAAATTGGTTTCTTTATTTCTACATAAGGTACATTACATACATATTACAAACTATTTTATTCATTTAGTATCAACTTACACGCTTAATATTTTTACTTTTTTTGAAATATATGTATTTTTTTTAAAGTAATTTATATATAAAGATAAAGAGAGTCTTTTCTAAAAGAGGCATTTAAATTACATTTAAAAAAAAAAAGAAAACATTTATTGTGGTATAACTATAATAGTTAGACATATGCTCTTGCGAATTTTTTAGTAGACCTTAATGGTACCTACAAACCCGTAATACATTATTTTGTTCTAGTGTCAATAGTTTTTGCAGCGCACGCAAAAATAGGTTTTCGATTTCACACCTTGGGTTGCAAAATAGCAATTTTCTTACGGATCCCTATTTTTTTTGGAAATAAAACATAGCCTTCCTCGATAAATGGGCTATCTAACACTGAAATAATTTTTGAAATCGGTGTTAGAATAATAGTAGCAACATAAAGCCTTCTTTGTTTGTCTATCGGTCATTTGGAATGTATATGTCTATGGTTGTAAAACAATGGGTAGTTGCAGTCAGTTGGATAAAATAAAAAGCAGTTACAAGTTATAATACAGTTTCTTTAATTTAATAACTACAATCGGATCAGTAGTTCCTGAGATTAGCGCATTCAAACAAACAAACAAACAAACAAACTCTGCAGCCTTATAATACATATTAGTATAGATTAAACATAAATGAAAAGGCTTGCCAATTTATAAATGTTAAATCGCCAAAATCGGTAGAAAAATCGGGAGAATTTCAATGTATTCTCGGAAATCGTTGAAAAATCGTTGCATTTCGGTATTTCGGTAGAACAGAGCTCATATCGGTAGAAATACCGAAAAATCGGTAGGTTCGAGACCACTGTACACAGATGATCTATACACCTATGTACTGTTTCATTCTCAGGTCTTTTTCATTACCCTAAATTTTTGGGAAATTATTTAATAATTTATTTCATTCTAATTCCCAAAAAATTTAAAATATTACCAACAGTTAATTTTGCAGCACTCACTCTGACAGATGTATAAAATATTCGTAACCGTAAGGAAGCAAAGTTTTACTTACGCTAGTCTGTCCGCGCTCCGAGAGCCAGACGAAAATTGGCGGGAATATTTTAAGCAGTAGAACACAGAGTCGTGCGTCTCACAAAGCCTCCCTAGGGATACTGAAGTCCACTGAAGAAGTGAAGAATTAATAGGTGGCTATGCCTTTATATAGCACGGGAAAGGGTGATCCACTGACGATTAGACCGCCGCACCGCCGCGCCACCGCTGGTTGTACCTATTGTTAATTTGATGGTAAAAAGACAAGAAGACCGAAAGACATGGTGGGAATAAAATACTGTTTTAACATGTTATACATGCCTCACATTTAATTACAATGAAAATGTAAAACTCGAAATATATAGAAATTATGTTATTATACCGGTATAATTATACCAGTATGTGATTTCACGTTATAAAAATACATTGTTAGTATCGTTTTTTGTTTTCGTATACAGGAACACCTTTTATAATTATTATTAAACGTTTAGTTTTATGTACATACTATTTAGTTTAATTTGCTATTCGACTGAAAATTATATTTTGCTGTTATATAATAAGTAAGTAATTAAGTACCTACCATACTATTCTTTAGATGATGGTTTATTATTTGTGCGCGCCAGTTTAATCGGTTCATATGTATAAGGATTGTTTTTTTTACAAGGATAGGTCAAAAGCAGTCAGCGACAAAAGTAGCTGATCATACTCGAGTTTTCCAAATGCTTATTATATAATATCAGTAATGTTTGTTTTGTATTACAACTTACAAGGTAGCTTTTGACGACAACGCAACACATCCGTTCGGAGGTTTAATAAGATGATAAAGAAAATAGGAAAATTTTGTTATTGTTTAGCGACTATTGTCGTTGTCTGTATCAAGCGTCAATATGGATACCTAAACTGCCATATAACTAGTTTTAATACCTAGGCTATATGTCTTTTCCTTTCTATAATTTGTTGATGTTATCAAAAGTTAGGCAAGTATGGACGGTGCTCTTTTAGGCAATTTGAATGAAGTTATTATTTTATGGCTAGGTAGTATACATAAACACTTGGTACTTGTACTAGGTTACCTGGTCAAACTTAACTAAGTAAATAGTATGTAATATATTACTACTCGTTAATTTAATAATCGTTGCTTTACTTTGATTAACGTCATTTTTGTAGGTAGGTAACTATTGCGCACAAAAATTCTTCCAGACTTATATGAAATGTTTGTTGGTAACTTTATATCAAAAGCTATACTTTTTTAACTTACCTAGCATAATTTCTTTTTATTTATACCTACAATCTATCTACGCTGTAGCATCGTAAGTCCCAAACGGAAGAACCGATTTTGATGACTTTTTTGGCGGCAACCGAATTGTCAACGTGAAAATTTTGTTTTTATTTCCAAAACTTGTGTTTCTTCGAGTGATAATGTGTAATATTGGTGGATTATTAACCATTATGTGTTCGTTAATGTGTACGAGTGTGGGAAATTGAAATAAAGTTGTTCAAGTGACTTTTCTAGTTGCTCCAAAAAAGTCCGTGTAAAGTTTAAGTAAAGCTCCACTACTTTACTTAAACACTATCCTCATCCCATCATCTCATCATCATCATCATTATCATTTAAACTTGATTCAACTTGTTTGAAATATTGTATACTTGACACTGGCAAATACACTAATCGTGTGACGCCATAAGAAAACAAAAAAAAAACCGATTTTGATTTAGTTTTTCTTTTGTTTGAAATGTGTTTTTTTTTGTTATGGCGTCACACACGATTAGTGTATTTGCCAGTGTCAAGTATTAAAATATATTTCTCACTCAATGAGTAGAATCAAGGAAGTATGAAGATGATGATGATGATGATGAGATGATAAGACCCAGCAGTGAGCCGGGTCAAAGAGAATAGTGTTTATGTAAAGTAGTGGCACTTTACTTAAACTTTACACGGACTTTTTTGGAGCAACTAGAAAAGTCACTTTCACAACTTCATTTCAATTTCCCACACTCGTACTCATTAACGAACACATAATGGTTAGTAATTCACCAATATTTACACATTATCACTCGAAGAAACACAAACTTTGGAAATATAAACAAAATCTTCATGTTGACAGTTCAATTCCCGCCAAAAAAGTCGTTTGAAATGTGATTTTGTTCCGTTATCCGTAGTGTACTCAGCTATGAATGAGTATGGGGGTTTTTTAAGTTTTGTTTTTTTATGCCTACTTATTTGTTGTATTTATTATTAGCTGTCATATTCTTGTAATAAAACCTATCTACAGTAGGTAATGGTTTAGTTTACGTAACTAAACTAGCAGACATTTCAGCAGTCAGCCTGTGCTTGAAGTCCAGACCGAGGAAACGTTTTATTGCTACAACTTTAAAACATGATACAGTTAGCGACATAAGTAGCTGGTAATAATCAATTTTCAAATGTGTATTGGATTAGTAACGTGTTTTATTTCTTACAACTTACTTACGCCCGAAATTAATAAATCGATCCTGATCTGTTAGCCGCGGTTTTGGATCGATATGTCATGTCATAATAAGTCATTTTAGTAGTAATATGTCAAGCCCTAGTACTGAAATGACTTATTATGACATGACATATCGATCCAAAACAGCGGATAACGAATCAGGATCGATTATTAATTTCGGGCGTTGGCGTTGTAATAACATATCACCTGGCGTTTGGCTGAAGGTTAGCGTTTAAGATGATAAAGAAAATCAGAAAATTTGTAATGGTTCAGCGACTTTTGTCGTTGACCGTAGGTACTCATTTATCATCTTTGCATTATTTGCTTTCTCGATATTTATCGAATGTGATAATATAATTATCACGCCGCGAGTATTGGGGCTCTGAACCTCTGCCTAAGAAAAACAAACACATTGTCAGCTAGAAACAAATACAAAACCATCCCATAGAAAAAAAACCACTTCCAGGATTTCCTCAAATTCCCGGTGGATTTTCCAAAAAAACTTTCATACAAATCTTTTCCTGACATTTACGAAAAAAGTTTTCTAATTTGGTACGGTTGTTCTGAAGTTATGTGCGTAGGTACATACATTTCTTTAGGCGATTCATTTATAAATATCTAAGATAAACTTGCTACAGAGATTAACCTTATTATACTCGTTTCTAGGTAATTATAATAAAGCAACTGTGTTCTGGCGGCATTTTAACAGCTAAAATTGAAGGGTTGGTAAGTCTAAAGGGTCTATAAGTGGCAATTTTTTTTTCATTACATTTTTTTTTTGGCACTAAGTACAACCCTTCAATTGTAGAATTGCATCCCTGCTCCCCAGACCTGGCTCCGAGCGACTTCAATCTCTGTCCCCAATTTTAAATGGCTGTGGTCAAATTTTTTTGTCGAATAGAAATAAGTTTTGCCGCTGTCGACGGCTATTTTTGACCGGGTTAGGCAAAATTGACCTTTTAAGGAAATGGCACAAGCGTTAGTCCAAGCATAGGCCGGAATATTTACTGGACTATAGTAGGAGTAGGCAACGTTGATAAATAAATAAATTATATCACAACACACTAAAAAATTCATGTCCTCACAATTTTAGGTGACAGTTTTCGAGTGAGTTTGTATGTTTGTTACTTTTCACGCTCAAATGACTCGACGTATGCACTACTACGGATAGATTTTTGATATTACTTGTATGGAGCTTGTGTGAAATTTCTATCTCTAGTAGCAAAAACTGTGGATATCTATTATAAATAAATTATCGTATGCAACGTCTTTGAAACTATCTTGTTTCAAGGACGTTGCATACGATAATTTATTAATAACGGACTATACGGACAGCAGCAGAATAAATAAAAATAAATTTCTTTAGTAAAAAGGTAGCATGAATTTGTAAAGGCGCTGTCAATCGCACTACCCCTTGAAAATAGGCGTAAGCTCTCCACTGCAGGATCGTGCCGCCGGCGCGCCGGGCTGCCGAGGCTAGCGATACAACGGCATTAAAGTTCAGGCGGCTGCAAAAACACCTAGATACCATTTAAAACTTTAAACCTCAAAATTATAGCTGGTTAAACCACGCGTTGATGGTTAATAATTTTCAACTGACTTCAAAATAGGAGGAGGTTCTCAATTTGACTGTATTTTCATTTTTTTTCCTTGCAAAGTCGCGTGTTATTAAGTTTACGCAGAGCAATTTTTAGAAATTTAATTCTAATATACATAATTTTGAAAATTATAAAATGTAACTTTATACACTTGTCATTGCAAGTGACTGTACTAGCAAATAAGTTGCATATTTGTATTAAAATTTAATACTATGACTTTATTTTGAAAATTACAATAAGTTATATTAATTACTTGTCATTGCATGCGATTGTAGCTGTACTTACAAATAAACTGCCTATTTCGATTAAATATTAAGGTGTTTTATTTAGATTGTGTTAAATAATCTTGAATGATGAATTTACTAACAACAGCTGCAGGTTCGCTTGCAGACCGAATACAGTATGTTTCTGTCATAATAAATAAAAGATTTGATTGTATGAGGAATAAGCAAAATACCAAAATGTATAATGTAGATATTTAATTCATTAGTTAATCATTATAAACACGACTACATACATCACACCAATTTAATAAATAGGGCTGAACAGATTAGCAATCATAATAGTTAATTTGGTACAGGTATATTGTATACAGAGATAATAGTTCATACAAGCCTACCTCATATCCCATCCCAGGAATCACGCAGTGATACATCGCGGACAATTGGTGCGGATGGAACCGCAGTGGAGGGCGAGGGCGCGCATACGAGAACCTAAAGACTTAAATTACTATAAGTAACGTATAAGTAGGTACCTTATTGGAAAAAAAACTGTTATGTATGGAAAAACATACAAAATAATCATAATATACAGTCATTAAAACATGCAGGGTTCCGTCTCCGAGTGAATATTTCTCACTAACTTAAATATAAAATATTCACATAATTTTAATACAGGTACACTGTATATAACAAAAAGTTATTATTGTATTATTTTAGGTTCTTAAAAATTCTATTATAAACATTTAATATTCTTAGCGAACGTAAAAACAAGATAAGTAACAGGTTTCCCCGTAAAATGTCTTAGAACTAATCCCTACTTAATATTATAAATGCGAAAGTAACTCTGTCTGTCTGTTACGCTTTCACGCCTAAACTACTGAACCGATTGAAATAAAATTTGGTACAGATATAGTCTAGATCCCGAGAAAGGATATGGGCTACTTTTAATCGCGATAAACTGTAGCCCACGCGGGTGAAACCGCGGGGAACAGCTAGTAACATATAATATATTTACTACAGATCTAGAAACTAGAAGAATTCCATTAAAATAGGTATATACGCTACACGTATAAGGTACAAATGAAAATATCACACCTAGTATAATAAATGCGAATGTTTGGATTTTTGTTATTGAATCAAACACACTGCAGGGCAAAACAATGGGCTTAGATAAAAAAGAAACGTAACAATCCTGCTTCTTGCACATTTTAAGTTGACCGGACTTTGAAACAATAAACATTCACCATGGGAAAAAATCACGGAAGACGTTCGACGTAAGAGTCGCAGGGAGCCGATGGATGCAAATGGCTAATACCCGTTCATGGTGGCGTTCAGAGGGGGAGGCCTATGTTCGGTGGACTTCTTCCAGCTGATGATTATGATGATCATGTAAAAAAAACATTGTGAGTGTGGATAAATAAAACAAGCTACTTTTTGTGCTGATAAATCCGAAGCTGCGAAGCATAGCTAGTCTTTCTTAAACCCGTAAGAGGGAATTCTCCTGAATCCGGTTAACAACGCCCACCGCGTCATCGTATAATTTTACTAGCTGTTCCCCGCGGTTGCACCCGCGTTAACTACATTATATCGCAATAAAAAGTATCCTATGACCTAGGCTATGACCCTAGGGTTCAAATTTCTTAAATAAAAGTAACCAAGTTACTTCTTATAACATTTGCTATCTGCGAGTGAGAGTCCCTTCAAAATCGTCAAAATTGTTTGAAATTACAAATACCTAGACTTCACTCATTTCAATTTTATTAATTGTATAGGTAGATGTAGTGATGTGTATTGATTTGTATTTGAACATCCATTTTTAAAACACTTTTATTAGCTTTATTATTTTTCTCATTCTTAAGACGCGGACACGAGATTTTATGAGACCTTTGAGACAACGTATAGAATGACTACATAAGCCGAACACAAGTTTCCTGGATTATGAATGCACTAGCTGTTCCTCGCGGTTTCACCCGCGTGGGCTACAGTTTATCGCGATAAAAAGTATCCTATGTCCCTTCCCCGGGCCTCAAATTATCTCTATACCAAATTTCATTTAAATCGGTTCAGTAGTTTAGGCGCGATAGCGTATATATTCCGTATACTCCAAAATTATTCCCGCACTTCGGCGCCCCCTCAACGCGTTACCTGCTGTAGGTACCCATTACCCTATTTTAATTCTAAGTTAATTTTTCTTGGACCGCACGTTTGAATCGCGCAGTTAAAGGTCTTCCTGGTCCGCGACCGCACTTTACCTATGTCATAGATTCTCCCGGTGCCCCCCCCCCCCCCCTCACCTCACCGCGTTTCCCGCTGCGCTGCGGTGCGGCGGTTTTATTTTTCTACTACTACTTACATTTTTAAACTCGTGATATCTTTCGAACGGAATGTCCGAATTGAATGATTCAAAAAGTTATATTAAGGCATTGAAGCAGTTTTGAATAAAAAGTAATTTATTTTGATAAGGATTAATACCAAGATACAAATAAAGAGTCTTTTCTAGCGGCGGCATTAAAACTTAAATTTTTAAAATAAAAGATCACTTATTGTGGCATAACTATAATAGTTAGACATATGCTCTCGCGGACTTTTTTGTAGATCTTATTGAGACCTACAAACCCGCAATACATTATTTTGTTCTAGTGTCAATAGTTTTTGCAGCGCACGCAAAAATAGTTTTTCGTTTTCACACCTTGGGTTGCAAAATAGCAATTTTCTTACGGATACCTAATTTTTTGGAAATAAAATATAGCCTATAGCCTTCCTCGATAAATGAACTATCCAACACTGAAAGAATTTTTCAAATCGGACCAGTAGTTCCTGAGATTAGCGCGTTCAAACAAACAAACAAACAAACTCTGCAGCTTTATAATCTATACTAATATTATAAAGCTGCAGAGTTTGTTTGTTTGTTTGTTTGTTTGAACGCGCTAATAATAAAGTCCGCGAGAGCATATGTCTAACTATTATAGTTATGCCACAATAAGTGACCTTTTATTTTAAAAAAATAATTTTTAATGCCGCCGCTAGAAAAGGCTCTTTATTTGTATCTTGGTATTAATCCTTATCAAAATAAATTACTTCTTATTCAAAACTGCTTCAATGCCTTTATATAACTTTTTGAATTCTTCAATTCGGACATTCCATTCGAAAGATATCACGAGTTTAAAAATGTAAGTAGTAGTAGAAAAATAAAACCGCCGCACCGCAGCGCAGCGGGAAACGCGGTGAGGTGAGGGGGGTACCGGGAGAATCTATGAAATAGGTAAAGTGCGGTCGCGGACCAGAAAGACCTTTAACTGCGCGGTTCAAACGTGCGGTCCAAGAAAAATTAACTTAGAATTAAAATAGGATAATGGGTACCTACAGCAGGTAACGCGTTGAGGGGGCACCGAAGTGCGGCAATAATTTTGGAGTATACGGAATATATACGCTATCGCGCCTAAACTACTGAACCGATTTAAATGAAATTTGGTATAGAGATAATTTGAACCCCGGGAAAGGACATAGGATACTTTTTATCGCGATAAACTGTAGCCCACGCGGGTGAAACCGCAGGGAACAGCTAGTATTAGTATAGATTTGTCGCGTGATTTAATTAAAATCGTGTTTTGTGTAGGATCGAACAATAGAACGCTGAAATTGTTTTGCTTGCGTCGCCAGTGCTTTGTCTCGAAGCGCGAAGGGGACCGAATTATCGTCCAGACAAACCTATCAGGGATGATTCGAAGGGGCATATTTTAATTTCCGCTCAAATCAAACGAGAAACGGTGCAGAGGGTTCGAAATGCAAACGGTACTGCGCCGTGGGGTTCCAAACTCTTCTTTCATCTGACCAGCATTTAAAATATTAGGTTCTTCAACGTCAACTCATTTTTATGTATAGATATTTTAATGGTCTCTGGGATCCAATCTTTGAGATAAAATTCTTGTCTGTTTGTTTGTTTGATACATCTTTGTATTTAATACTCCGGAGTATCTACGTGTGTTCGTAATACTTAATCCCTTAACCGCTTCGATAAGGAAATAGTTTGGTGGAAAAAATAGTCTGGTGAAGATCATAGGATACATTTTTATCGCGATAAATTGATAAAGTGTAGTTAATTTTACTATCTACAGGGTAGTTTTTGGCCTTAAGTCACCTGATAGTGAAGAGGAGTTCGAAGATGGCGTCATGCTACACCTGGTTTAGGTACTGGCTTGTTGAAATGCAACATTCTCCCACCTCCTTGCATGTACATAAATGACATTTGTACTATATGTTCGTTCGAGCTCATCCTAATTATTTTGCAAAGCGCAGTGACATTATCAAAACTCAGAAAAGAGCCACATTCCAAAATCTACTCTATAACTACTTGCCACAAAGACATTTATACGAAAAATGCATATTATATGTGCATAACGATCTACAATCAATTACCGGAATAATAATATATCAAATTTTAATCTGAGCTACGAAAATTGTTAGTGTACATGCAGGTGCTTTGATACGAGTGACGAATACTTATTTTAATTTTCAATAATCTATAGGTAGGTAGGTAGTTTTATTTTTTATATTTCAAGGTTTAGTTATGTGATTTTATTTTGTTATTTATATTCTAATAATCTGTTTACATAATGTTTTTTTTTTTTTTTTTATTGATTAAATTTTTCACTACAGGCTCGAGGCCCGTACTATTGTCAATACATTTTCTTATAAAATAATTCGGTTATTCCGCGTTTAAATTTAATTAAATTATACTAAAATGAGCTAATTTAAAACTAAGAGGTTGTGCACATTGGGATATGGAAACATGAACATTATACAATTAAAACATGCAGGAAAAACATTTTAACAATTATTAGTTACGGGATTACAACTAAAACAGACCAGACCCCACAAGCAGCACCCGTTCACGAGTTGACGCATGTGCCAGCCATCGCTCTCCTCGACCATATGAGAGGGAAGAGGGCGACCCGACACACGACGCCGCTGCAAGCAAAGTCACTTTCGTGAGCATGACTGCTTTAGTTGTTTACAGTAGATGGTTGGAATAGAGAAGGAAAGGGAGAGCTAACATAATGTTTGTAATTTTATATATTTTAATAATGACATTTGCACGCCTGCTTACATTCAATACATACCTTTGACTACGTGTATTTTTAAGATCTTTTGTAAAGATATGTATTCTAGTAAATAAACGAGTTGATTTGATTTAGAAATTGCCCTGCCGCCAAGCTACGTTTTCCTTCAACGAAAGCTAAAGCCCGTTGTAGGAATCAAAGCCACGAGTGTTCACTAGCTACAGGGCCGCAAGCCGACTATCTCTGCGTTGTTATAGCTTCAAAAGCCTTACAGGGTTTTACAGATGGTGCCACGGTGCACCGGGACCTCCCAGTCCAGGTTGTCCCCACAGGCTCGAAATTTTTTATAATGTCAAAAAATGTCTTAATAAAACGTCTCTACAATGACATTGTTTGTTCTCCTGATCGGTGAGGTCCAACACTATGTTATATAACTATATCACGCAAAGCTTAGCCTTGTAAGGATACAATATATACTAGTACCTCAAATAGTCCCAGCCTTCTTAAAGTTTTCAAATAAAACAACCTTTAATATTCATATGTTTAAGATTTTCAGATCTAAGCACGTTTTTTGGCTTCTCTTAGATTTGTATATTTTATCACACCGTAGCCTTGATGGCTAGTTCTGGATACTTGCATATATACGATATACATAAAAAATCTTATCCGCTATAAAATTATATTTCATTTAATAATAATTGTAATATTATGCGAATAAATTTCGTTTTAATATTTAATTATAACTAAGTTTACATAGTTAACAAGTATATAATAATGAGCTAGTCCTATAAAGCAATGTTAGTGAATTAAGTATTATAATACAGAGTTGTTAGTAAATTATGTATTACACAATTAGTAACATGATGTCCCTATAAGGCCCAAGTGAGGGTACTCCACACAATAAGGCGAACCAAGTTAAAATTTACAAAAAAATATTTTAAAAAAATTATATGTACATACTTGAAATGCTTTGCAAAGTTTCTACTAGAAATGTACCCTATCCAACCTAAAACAGCTGACTAGTTTGACCTTTATGTTCTGAACTCTATTATTTCATAGGTCAGTGACCTATGCTTATTCATTTTGAGTGCCACAGTGAGTAATCAGCTGTTTTAGCGTTGTGCCAGGTACATTTCTGGAAGAAACTTTGCAGAGCATTACAAGTATGATTTTGTAATATATTTTTTTGTAAACTTAATTTTGTTCGCCTTGATGTGAGGAGGAGTTACACGTTATATAATTATGCATAATAAAACAGTTTTCGATGGGGTTTCAGTTCTGTGGAGTATTTTTAACAGGTATTGTTCATTATAAAAGTAGGGTTGGTAACGCTACGCTTCTTTTGTTAAAACTTTTTCATAGAATCAAAGACTTTATCAAATATTGCCATGTACGGAATCAATTAGATATCCACCATAACTCCAATTTTACCCCCTTCTCGTCATCCGTGTGCTGAAATTTCACAACGACAGTTGCGTTTTTTTAATTTTGATTAAATAAACATTTAGTTTAGTAACAAGATGGCAAAATAATATTATATCTCTCGAAGAAGCTGTCAGGGAAACATTGAAAATGTATTTATCAAAAATATACTGCATGAAACATTTTGCTACATATATTTTTAAAAGCCTTTAACCTTTTTTACATTATAATTATTGTATAATTTTATTATTATGAATCCGAGTTCAATCTAATTTAATTTATTATGTAAGTGTATAAATATATTTTTTAATGTTCTTAGTACAATAATTGTGCCTTGAATTGAAGAGTAGAGCTTAAAAAATATAATGTCAAGTAGTGGTAGTGTAGTGTGTAGTGTTTGTGTGTGTAGTGTTTGTGTGTGTGTGTGTGTGTATAATTATATATGTGTGTATAATGTAATTTGCCTATCGTACAGTCATCGAATAAATTCGTTTTGTAAAATATTTAATATTAATAATCTCCTTATTCATATAATTTTCTTCACACAATGGGAGATTTGCTAAAAGATGAACAGACGTAGTTCTAACCTAACCTAACCCCCCCTGTAAATGGCGGCAGCGACACATGGATATCTTTTTTTCGCATTCGTTCAATGAAAATAGCAAAGTCATCGGAGTCCATACAGCCGAACACGGATCGGCGGTGGACATTTTAGAAATAAATTATATTAGTCGGTCAGCTACATCATTTGCCAACTAACTGTCACTTCGCTGAGTGAAACCATACATTTAACATATCTGCACGATAAATATCATCAAAAACAAGCGTGGCAGATTAAATAAATTAAATCATAGAACTTGCTTCCTCCGTGTGTCGCTGAAGCCATGTATCAGAATTTAATATTGAAAAAAACTTGGAATAACTTCCATTGCATTAATTAATTTCAACATTAAATATAAAGTAACAATTTACTATGTAATATTATTATGTCGTATAAAATATATTATAAACGCTTACGTGTACATTGTTTACAATACATTCGCAATCGTTTACCACCAGTGGTTTTAAAAAACCACGAGACGATGGTAATCGTTAAAAATGCTAATCCTAAATCCTATTTTGTAGATTAATACACGCAGATCGATATGTAAATTATAAATACAAACACAAAAATGCATTCAGTGTACATGTACAGAATCCACTGTACACATTAAAGTTGCACAAAAACGACCTGAATAAACGACATATTTTTGGTTATTCACTTAGCATCTTGCAGCTGCCTCGTAATGACTTCACAAGGGGCATGCCAAAGGTTTTTAGATACCCTTTACTCATTATATTGACTCTGGCAAGTTATATACTTATGCCCGAAATTAGTAATCGATCCTGATATGTTATCCGCGGTTTTGGATCGATATGTCATGTCTAACGGCCGGTTACAATAACCGAGATCTATCCACGGTTTCACATAAATTTGACATTACTTCTATGGAGCTTATGTCAAATTTCCATCTGCAGTAGGGCAAATCGTGGATAAATCGGTTATTAATAACGGCCGTAAAACAAAACGTCCGATACAAGTTTGTTTCCTCCTGTGTTTGTAGACGTGGAATTCCACACACCAGAAGGTGACAAAACTTTTGGCATATATTTAAGAACAGTGCCACAAAAAACTTGCTCGTAGTCAGAGTAATTTTCCGACTGGTTTAGACGCGTAGAGAAGTGTATACTTGAGCAGAGTGAATACTTTAAAATTACTGATAACAAATAATACATAACATCGAGTATTGCCATGTCGGAGGCCTTTGGGCGGACTGATAATTTGACACTAGAGTTGGCCACTACCAAACACGAAAAAAGAAAAAAACGAGTATCTAGTTCCTTATGGCACGACCCTGGTACTGTCAGCGACAAAAGTAGCTCGTACTTGATTTGCGAAACGCGTATTAGATCAGTAATGTTTGTTTTTTTTCTTACAACTTACAGAGTAGCGTTTGACTATAAAACAACGGACCTGATTTTACGTGATGGTTTGGTTTGTTGTTTAAGATTATAAAGCAAATCGAAAAATGTGTTACTGTTTCGCAACTTTTGTCGTTGACTGTACACACAAGGTTGTGTGGACAACCTAGGTGCTATGCTTGAAGGACATGTGTACAAGCAGAGACGAGAGGTCGAGTTCCTCCGAGTAGCCGTTGGTAAGTATGACGCTTCGGTATCCGGTGCGTAGACACTTGACGGGGTAGGTGGCCTGGCCGAGGAAGTTGGGGTCTCCGAACACGTCCTCGTCTTGCACCAGGAAGCGGATGAGGGCCAGCGCCGGGTTGGCCACCTCGAACTCCACCCGGTCGCCCCACAGCGGGTTGATGCCGTTGTCTGCTGGAACGAGCGCAGGACTGTTTATCTTCTTTTAAAACACGGGCTATATTAATTTTTAACCCACGAATTTTTACCACCTTTTTAGGTGGGGGGTTATGAGATTGACGTCGATGTCTGTCTGTCTCTGTGTGATATCGCGCGTGTTTGTGTGTCTGCGTGTGTGTGTGTCTGTGGCATCGTAGCTATCAAACGGATGGACCGATTTCGAAGCGGTATTTTTCATTTGAAAGCTAGTTTCGTTGCAGTAGTTCATGGCAATGCTTGATGAATATCGGTCTAAAAAGAAATGGGTTTTTTAAATTTTAATTTAATAGCCATGTTACTTTGAACTGAATACATTTTCATTGCCAATTGCAAGCCCCAAAAATTAAGTGAAGAAATATAATAGCGATGCACATATAATTATGTTTGAAGTTTCCTAGGTTTTTTTTAGAACTATTTACAGGTTAGCGTTTGACCACCAGAAGCCTCCTGATGTTTAGTGGCGGTGGTCGAAGATGGCACCACGCTACACCTGGACTGGGAACTGGCTCTCAAGCGAGACTGCCGGAACACACCGATAGGTGCTTGGCGACAGATTCATTATTTTAATGGTGGTAGCAGGATAGGCGAGCACTAGAAAATGCCCTACTACCAAGCTATGGTTTCTTCACGATTTCCTTCACCGAAAGCTTACGCTCATTGTAGGATTCGAAACTACCTACGGGTCGTAAGCCGACGTCACTACCACTGAGTCTTCATCGCTTATGAATAGTGGTGGCTGTCATTTCGAAGCCCTTTTTTACTTCTTACAAGTCATCTGATGTCAAGTGACGATGGTGACGCCACGCTACACCTGGATTGGGAACTGGCTCTCAAGTGGGGCTTCCGGAACACACCGATAGGTGCTCAACGACAGCCTTATATAGGCGAGCACTTGAAATAGCCCTAAGATTTCATCAGGAAGTTTTCATTCACCGAAACCTCAAGCTCATTGCAGAATTCGAACCCACAACTCCCGCGGTCCGAAGCGATACTTACTAGCTGTTTTAGTGACGAGTTTGACGCCGCTGTCATACTCGGCGCCGATGACTTCCACCTCGACGAAGGGGCTGACGGTGCCGCGGCCAGACCTGCACAGGTGGCGCGCGCCGATGATCCTTAGCACCACGGACATAGGGCGTACTTTGCTCTCGACAGTGCGTTTCTCGCTCGGGTTGTATCCATCGTCGAACATGAAGTCTGGCTTCAGTACGTAGCCGCAGTTGCCGTTCTCCTTGAACTTGCCCACGTTGACCTGCATGGCCTTGTCTGGGGTTTGGTAGTTGAGGGCTACCATTTGAGAGCCGACATTCCAGAACGGGATGGGGTTGTAGTTGGAGGAGTCGATCCGCTGCCCCTTGGGGTAGATCCGGCTCAGCTGCACGGCGTGGTACTTGAGGAAGAACGCGTTCTCTTGCTGGCACATTAGGCGTTCGCCCTTCGTCTCGGGGAATGATGACATTTCGTTGTAGACGAATCTGTAAGTTACGGTGAGAGATTAGTTTTTGTAGGTAAATAAATTTTGAAAGACTGCTGTTTCGCTTCTTTCTGTGACACATTTTTAGACAGGCTTCTTTACTTTTTTACTGTACTGCATTACTATTTTTAAAAGTTTACTGTAGCGCTTGATCATAATTCACCTGATGTTAAGTAATAATGACACCACCTGAATTGAGAACTGGCTCGCAAGGTAGTCTGCCGGAACACACCGACAGGTGCTTGGCGACGGATTCATAACTTGAGGTTCTGAACTTTAATTACTTTTTAGATAACAAATAAGCTATGGGATTGCAGTGACATTTCAATTCAATCAGTTAGTAACAAGAATAAGATTGTAATTGTACATGCGCCCAAAATGACCTGCCTTTCTTGCCTGCTCTTTTGGTGGAGAAGTTGGAACAGACGTAGCTAGTTTTAAGTTTGACGTTTTAAAGTGATGAATAACTATTGACTATTGAAGGCTTCGAAATGTGATCGCGCACTCACCCCTTAGTCTTGAGCCGTTCCTGGTTGAACGCGACCGAGCGGCAGTAGACTATCAGGTCGGACATCTCCTTGGCGATGCGCCAGGTCCTCTCCATGCGGCGGTGGTGGAGCGAGCGTTCCCCCGCGGAGTGCGCCGCCCCCCTGATAGCTGTCACCCACTCGATGGCCACCTCGCGCGTGGGCGCCGCCACGTCGAAGGGCGCGCAAGCGTTGAGCCCCTGCACCCGCACTAGCCACCGCGGCGAACCTCCCTCGTCCCCAACCAACAAATCAACTACCGCGCCTAGCACGTCAATCTCGCCTTTCTGTAATGAGCCCAAAGCTGCAGAGTCGCTCTCCAGCCCCTGCGACAACATTCAGCGGGTTACTAACTAAGTCTCCGAGTTCACAATCGTTTGTTGCACGAATGCAGCCTACAAGGCGATGTTATAATATAATAATGCAGATCTCCGTATTCTACCCCGATTGGGTGTGCAACATCACAATTTGGTAATATGTCAGCGTTATACTTAAAATTAATAGTTGTATAAAATTCAATTTAAATATCATTAACAAAAACATAATTACATATTTATTGAGTTAATTTATTATATGATTATAATATGTAGATATATTAAAATAAAATAAAACAATTAGTATTTCATGATTAATAGAACTCATTAATAGAGTAGTAAGCCTTATCGAGCAGAAAGTCCTTCAGTCGTGTTGCAGCAACCAACTGTATGCGGTGTCTGTTAGTGCCAGCGGAGACTTACCTCCGCAGTTATATCATGCAAGATTACAAGGGTCCAGCTGCTTGTTCCGTTTTCTAATAGATGCGCCCATGCACCCAACTCTTTTGTTTTAGGCATGCAGAAACCGTTTTTGGTATTGATTTTTACAATGATTAGAGTCCGTGAATTTCGTTTTTGTAACTGTTGTTTTCAAATCGACTAGTAGCACTTCTCCTACGGATGCTCATATTCGTTCGATTAAAGTGGACCTGCACAGCACATGCATATGCATATGTGAGACTGTCACATGAATTTTAGTGTAATTTTATTTAATTTTCTGACTAGCATAATTTTATTACACTTTTGATTTAATAGTATTTCAACGGGTCAGATGTAGCACAATTTTAATTTAATTTTTTACATTGAATAGCAGTGAAAAGGTTCTGTGAAATAGATAGTTAAAAGGTTCACTTCTAACAATTTCACAATCTTTACCTATACGTACACTCGTGGATGGACATAAATTAAGAGGAACGCATGGAATATCAAATTAAATTAGCAACTACAACAAAAGGGGTAGTTAACGAGATATGTGTGCCTAGTTAATATGCACCACATTTTAATTAGCCGAGAATGAAGAGAGAGACTGAGAGATTTAAAGTCGCTCAGCGGGCTATGGAAAGGGCTATGCTCGGAGTTTCTCTTAAGGATCGAATCAGGAATGAAGTGATCCGACAAAGAACGAAGGTAACCGACATAGCCTATAGGATCAGCAAGCTGAAGTGGCAATGGGCTGGACATATTAGCCGAAGAACCGATAATCGTTGGGGCAAACGTGTTCTTGAGTGGAGACCGCGGCTCGGCAAACGTAGTGTAGGACGCCCTCCGGCTAGGTGGAGCGACGACATACGCAAAATGGCTGGCAGCGGTTGGATGAGAGAAGCCGAAGATCGGGCTCCATGGCGTACTTTGGGAGAGGCCTATGTCCAGCAGTGGACTGAAACAGGCTGATTATGATGATGATGATGATGATGATGAAGAGAGAGACACACACACACTAACACACTACACACACACACACTACACACACACACACTACCGGTGCCTGTGGAGCACTGAAAACGAATTCAACGGACTATTTCAACGTGCACTCACTTAGTAAAAGCGTCATATGGACATGCATAACGTTAAGGGGGTACTCACAGTGATATTCTGCGTCGGGGGGATCTCCTCGACGTAGTTGGCCGGGAACCAGTGGTGGCGCTTGCCGCCGTAGTCGCCGCGCCACCACCCCTGGTCCGGCTTGTCCACGTTGCTGATGATCGCTTGCTTGCAGAACGACAGCTCGTCCTCTTGCTGCGCTCGGTAGTCGTACAGAGCCTTCACTGTCACCTGCCAACAAGTTCGCTCACAGTTCACTAAAAGTTTTGGTGGATGTTCAGAATAATACATGATCTGCTAATATTATAAACGTGAAAGTTTGTGAATATGGATGGATGGATGGATGTTTGTTGCTCTTTCACGTAAAACCTACTGAACGAATCTGAATGAAATTTGGAATGAAAATAGCTTATACCCTTTTTTTTTATTTGTTTTTTTCCTTCGCCTTTTTGGTGGGGCGGGTGGGGGTCACTGTATCAGTCTACCTACCCACCCCGGGGGGGGGGCGTCCAGCTTGAAGCGACACCCCCCCGATACAACAACCCTGCTGGTGGGGCGGGAGGAGGCGTTTTTCCGCCTCTGATACTTCTACCGCCCAAAACAACTAGCAAATAGCTTATACCCTGGATTAACACATAGGCTACTTATTATCATGCATGCATGTTACATGCAGTTACGGCCATTCCCAATAACCGATCTATCCACGGTTTGCTCTACTAGAGATAAAAGTTTGACATCTATGGAGCTTATGTCAAATTTCTATCTCGAGCAGAGCAAACCGTGGATAGATCGGTTATTGGGAACGGCCGTTAGTTGTATGTTACCTTTGACGTAAACGATGTCGGATCCATGTATCCCGGAGTTTCGTAGACGGAGTTATCATCAGGTTCCTGGACAATAATAAGGATATAATTATTAAAATATAGCACATGAATTACCTAAAATCAAGCCAAATCAATAGTTTTTTTTTTATTTAATAGGTAGGCAGGTAATTTTTTTTGGCGCGATTTCATTGACTATTTTATCCTTATTACTAATTAATTGAATTGGAGCAAGTTCACTACAATCCCAAGCTTTTTTGTCATCTAAATAGTCCGATATTTTATAATAAGCTATACTACTAAAATTTCTCTTGGTTAATTGTGCACGTTGAGAGAGTGCTAAGACGTATGAAAGCGATGGCTGGCACATGCGTCAACTCGTGAACGGGTGCTGCTTGTGGGGTCTGGTCTACTTTGGTTGTGATCCCGCAACTCATTAATGTTCATGTTGCCATATCCCAATGTGTACAACCAGCCAAGAGAACTTATTAGTAAAGCTAATTAAAAAATAACGGACTATTTAGATGACAAACAAGCTTGGGATTGTGGTGAACTTACTCCAGTTTTATAAATTAGTAATAAGAATAAAATTGTCAATGTGATCGCGCCGCATAAATTACCTGCCGGGCGTAGCTAGTTTTATGTTTGACGTTATAAAGTGATCACAATATCGTATCCTATTGATTATGATGGAAAAATTGTATTATACGAAGATACCAGATAAAAAAATATTTTAAAATAAATCAAACACAGTACACTAAAAATTTGGTAAGCCTCCAGAAGACGGTAAGGTGCCAAAAACGCTGGCAGCATTGCCTCGTTGAATAAATTGACATTGACTTCGCCTGGTGTGCTCACCGCGATAATCCGCTTCACAACATCCTGGGTGATAGGGAGGGTCAGTTTGATCTTCTTGTAGAGAGGATGCTCCTCGTAGTAGGAGACCAGCTCGACGAGGCTCTCGAACCTGACGTTGCCGATAACGTACAGGCGCCCCTCCTGCTTGATGCGGCAGTGCTTGATCTCCGTCTCGGTCCTGGAATGTAGGAAAACAAGATTACTGTTTGCGACTTTTCCCATCGCTAAATTACGTTATACGAATTTCATCGCCCCTCTCCGTCCTTCTCACAGCTGGTCACAAGTGCAAGTTCAAATTTATATGTTTAATAGTATACCTGGAGACATAATATGATTACTTTAAAACATCAAACATTTGTAGCCCATTTGTATTGAATGACTTGCCTGAAACTGATGGCGAACGAGCCGATTTCCTTCTCGCTAGGCCTCACGAGGTAGGTGCCGCCGGCGTGGGACTTCCGCAGCCACTCCTCGGCATGCGCCCGGGAACAGTTCGGGTGGTACCACTCCTTGCTCTCGTGCTTGTTCGGCAGGGGCACCGGAACCGTCAGAGTCACCAGGAACTCCTGCATGCCATACGTATCAATGTTTTAAGGCTCTACTCAGTGGCGTAGCTACGCAAACAAAGACCCAAAACAAACTAGGACTTCCAATTAAACTATTTAAAATCGTTCGACGGATGAAGTCGATAATTTTGGCATCATAACTCGATTAGTCTTGGAGGCCAGTAGCCTGTGCATTAGTAGCCAGTGGCGTAGCTACCGGAGGGTAAAATGTATATTGAATTTTTACAGTTATTGCGATGTTTATCGAATGTGATAGTATATCACGCCGCGAGAATTGTTCCCCTGAATCGTCGTAAAGTCCGAGGGGCCGTGGGACACTTCCCCGTCTAGCCCTCCGGTAGCTACGCCACTGGCTACTGATGCACAGGTTACTGGCCTCCAAGACTAATCGAGTTATGATGCCCAAATTATCGACTTCATCCGTAAGTAGAAAATCGAGGGTTACTCTGCCTCGGCGACGTCGCCCGTCTTCAGGTACCCACTGCGTGATGACCTTACCCAGCTATGCGGGTGCATGGTTAATTAATGCTCAATTATTTATTGCAGTCGCAGCAGTCAAAATTAGCGAACATAAGGACCCATTTATCAGGTAGTTTATTACGTCTTGAAGGATTGCAATCTGTAGCACAGCGGAAACACTTGTGGGGGAAGCTCATTCCACATTTTGCAAGTATGCGGGAGAAAGGAGCGCATAAATCGCGAGGTGTGGGATTTCCAAGACTCGATAATGTGTGGATGAGCCTTGTTCCGATGACGAGGTGATCGGTGGTAGAACCGGAAAACGAAAATTCTTCCGTTAGTTCGTGTATTTATATATATAATTTTTTTATGTTCTGTTTACGTAAATTTATGTGTTATTTTTTTCCGCTGTTGTCGTTTTTTTGCTACAATAAAAAATATTGTCTATTGTCTATTTAATAGATAACTATTTATTTGCGCCGCCAAATCATCATTTACAGTTTATCACAATAAAAAGTAGCTTACGTCCTGTACCAAATATAATTTAAATCGATTCAGTAGTTTAGGCGTGAAAGCGTAACAGACAGACAGACAGAGTTACTTTCTAATATGAAGTAGAGATTGGCAGTTGATATAGAATCTGCATCCCAGCCGTAGCAAGGCAACAGTGAGAGAGTGTAGCAAGTTAATCTCACCTGACTCCGCAGCGGGTTCTGTTTGTAATGCATGATAAGACTGTACAGGCTATCGAAGCACACTGTCTCAATAAGGTAGTACTTGGTAAGCCCCCGGTCCTGCTTGAGCTTGATCCGGCAGTGGCTGGGCTTGCCCTGCCGCCAGAACGACAGGCAGTAGTCCCCGACGAAGGTCACGCTCTCACGCACCAGGAAGGTCCCGTCGCCGAGGTGGGCGTGCGTCCTGAGCAGCTCCTCCGCCTCCTGCCGGTTGGAGGTCAGCTTCCCGTGGAACCAGCACTCTCCGAAGTGCAGCTCGTCCAGAGGCACGCTGGCAGCCCCCCCTTCCGCCTCACCGTCGCTGTCCGCGTCTGCCTCCAGCGGTGTATTGTAATGTTCCGTGTAGTACAGCTTATCTTCGGTGAGCACAAAAGCGTGAGGGTACCAATTTTTGTCGACAGGGTCCTCCAGCATCAGGATGCCGTTCTTGATGGAGTGCCTCAGGTCTAGGTCGCGGCCTTCCTCTTGGCGCACGGTGAGGAAGTTCTCCTCGGCGCCGTCCGGAAGCTTCTTGTGCTTCAAGATGATCTTCCACCGCAAGTCGTGCGGCGACGGCAGAGCTGTCTCGTTCTTCTCGAGCTGCTGCGTGACCAGCATGTCTCCGAACACGTCTTGGAACGCGGTCGCCATCCGCCGCTGCTGCTGCAGCGAGCAGTTGTCCTCTACGGACAGGATGACGGGGTAGTCGGATGTTACAAAGGCGTTTTCTTTGATGTTCCGCAAGACATCCATGAATCGGATTTTCGTGGTTAGAGTGTGCCCGTGGTAGATGAACGGGGTGCCATCCGGGCCGTCCCAGCAGTCTAGCTCCACGCACCGGCAGCCGGAGCGCAGGCTCCTGGTGTACGCTTCCAGAGAAGACTCGCTGGAGAGCTGATCACCTGTCAAATAGCTGAAAACCACAAAAATGTATGTTACGTACATACATTTTTACAACATCAAAATGAAATTTCTAGACTGAAATTTTCTTTTTATACATAGCTACCTATTCAGGGTAAACATGTATCACAGACTAGTTGCGCCCCGCGATTTCACTCGCGTCTTGCCGTTGTTCCGCCAGAACCTTTTTGCAGGATAAAAATTAGCCTATATGTAACTCCAGGGTATAAGCTATCTCCATTCCAAATGTCACTCAAATCCTTTCAGTAGTATTTGCGTGAAGGAGCATTAAACATACATACTCACAAACTTTCGCGTTTATAACAACTAGTAAGATTAGCATTCTAATGTGAACAGAGCTCACTTTCCCGTTAATTGTCTTTGAACCCACGAAAGAGTCTCTGGGAAGTGTTTGTTGGATTGTTTATCCTCACGTGTAGTAGATGTCACTTACGTGTTGTGCGACGACGAGATCCAGTAGTGGGACAGCGGCTTGGTCATGTCGTGCGTCACCTCCTCGTGCCTCTCGTCCCAGATGGTGTTCTGCTTCGAGAACAGCATCTCTATGAACTGTTGGAGAAGAAGAATAAAGCTTTTGAGAGAGCCCCCCGCATTTCTAAATACATCACCGAAAGCTCAAGCTCATTGTAGGATTCGAACCCACAACCTACGGATCGCAAGCCGTATAGGTATGCTCATTTCACCTTTTGCTTCATAAGAGTACTAGCAAACCCGGCGAACTCCGTTTCACCACCAGATGGCTTCGTTTTATGTAACATTTCGTTTTGGTGATTAAAAGAAGAAGAATTTTTTTTTTGTTTTATATTTGAAAAGGAAAATTTTTATTTCATTTCACAACAGTAATGAATTCATTTCTACTTAAAATATTGGTTTGTAGTACATGCTATGTATAAGAGATGGCGCTGTATGTGAAAAAAGATTTTCCCGCTTTTCTGTTAAATTTTTCCTGAATTTTCTTTGCTATATATAAACCTCACGGAGCCCAAGATCTTTCCAACGAATGCAAAACCGTGGAAATCGGTTCGTGCATTCTGGAGTTACAGCGTCAGGAAGGAAAACCCGACTTATTTTTATATAATAGATTGATTTTAAAACGAATTCGGGATGTTATCGAACGACGGACTTGCTAAAACGAGTTAAACAATGAAATTATGGGGCGAAATTACAATTTTTTTCAATATATTAAGCTAGGTGCAGTGTTTTTTAGGGTTCTGTACCTCAAAAGCAAAAACGGAACCCTTGTACGATCACTTTGTTGTCCGTCTGTCTGCCTGTCAAAACCCTTTTTCTCAAGGACGCGTTGTGGTATGAAGTTAAAATTTATGTCAAATAGTCGGTCTCTTTCAGCTGTGAAAATATCAAAAGTCAACGAGATCAAAAGATATGAGCGTTTTTGTTATATTCTATGTATTATATTTTACGTTAATAAACTGACGTCTTACTGTTTCTACAGGATGTTATAAGAATATTTAACCGACTGCGAGGACGTAACGTTGAGATTGGGCAAATTAAAAAACGCAACTGAAAGTTAATATAAAGTATGCTATTCCAACATACTCCAACCATCAACCAGGTATCAACTTAGCCTTTCGAAAATAGATTGGACTTGGTGACGAGGGTCTGATGACGCAGCCAGAAGGTGGGCAGGGGATCTCTGCAGTAATTGATAGTTAACCCCTTGAGTTTCGGTTCATATGATTCCTTTTGATGAGTCCGATAGATTGGACTTGGTAACAAAAGAATAAAAAGTAAAAAAATTAAAATACATATATATAAAAATTAAAAAAAAAAAACATTTTAAAAACTTACTGAAACATATAAAATAATTTAATTGACTTGACTTAGTTACGATGTAATAGTTAATTCAAAAAGTGTGGAGCGCTTCTTTTACTGGGTAAATACGTAAATGCGTTTTCAAAGTGTTTTTTATTTTTTACTTTTTTTAAACTATTTTTTTTCCTCTCAATAATCCAACACGTTTACAGCCCAAATAGGAGTTTTGAAGAATCTCGCGTGAGATTAGGGGAGGGAGTTGAGGAAAATCTTACGATATCTCACCAAGGGTTGAAGGGGGGTCGAGAACTTCTCAAAAATGCCTAAGTAGTAAACAAAAAATGAGATAGATGACCTCTGCGATGGTGAAGTAGGGCTCGGTGATGTCCCGCTGCGGCTCTCGCAGGTAGTCGCGCATGAACTGCGAGGTGCACACCTCGTCGTCGCCGAGCCGGTCGTGCTGCTCCACGCGCAGGAAGCCCTGGAACTCGCGCAGCGTGATCGTGCTCCCGTTGCTGCAGTACAGCGGGAACTTGTCGAATATCTCGTACACACTCTAAGGGCGAAACGGACGGCTAACAGGTACACGTTGTTTCTGTTCTCCTGGTACCCGCGTCGCTACTTTCATCTTAGGCTTGAGGGCTACATGAATAGTTTTATATTTATTTGGTCGTACGTTTTCCTATAAATAAATATCGGGGACAATTGCACACACAAATTGGCCTAGCCCCAAATTAAGCTCGAAACTTGTGTTATGGGTACGAGACAGCGATATACATACTTATATAGAGAAATAAATACTTATATAGATAGAAATAGTCTAGTCAAGTCTGTCTACACGGAGAAAAGAGACCTTCCGAAACAGCGTTTTCCTTCTGAGTCAAAAGGGAAGGACTTGTGATTCAGAAGGAAAACTAACGTAAAATAAGGAAGGAATCGGTTTTGGAAGGTAAGACGCAGAAGGAAAGTCAGAATTTCTCAGTGTAGTCAATAGTCCGGTCAATAGTACTACCGAAAGGAAAATATTAATCGTGTCCCGGCGACTGTACCACGGAAAGTAAAAATTAACGCTGGTCCGGTCGACTGTACTACCGAAAAATTTTTTAACCATGGCTCAGTCAACAGGACTATCGCGACTGTACCACGGGCAAGAAGTGTTCCTATCGTACCTATTTACGATGATGGTTCAGTGGTAGTGACGTCGACTTGCGATCCGTAGGACGTGGGTTCAAATCCTACAATGAGCATGAGCTTTCAGTGAAGGAAAACATCGTGATGAAACCATAGCTTGGTGGTAGGGTATTTTCTAGTACTCGCCAGGCTAACTACCACCCTCATGTTAAGAATCTGTCACCAAGCACCTATCGGTGTGTTCCGGCATTCTCACTTGAGAGCCAGTTCTCAATCCAGGTGTAACGTGATGCCACCTTAGAACACATCGTCACTTAACATCAGGTGACTTGTGGTCAAACGCTACCATGTAATTAGTAAACAAAATCTTCTTCTATTTAATCGGCCATCCTTTTGACCTCTTGTTACGACAAGACGAATATAATAATATGAAAACCATCTTAGAAGAAAAAGTAAAAAGGGAAGAGAGGCAGAGGCAGCCCGAGAAGAGCATACATAGACCAAGTCAACTACGGATTTGTGTGAAATTTGGAATCGATATAGCTTATACTCTGGATTAAAACACTGGCTACTTTTTATCCGAGAAAAAGGCTCGTGCGGGATAACGGAATGACGCGGGTAAAATCGCGGGGCGCAGCTAGAAATAAAAATATGGTTACAGTAAATGTAAACGTGTAACAACTAAAGACCAGCGACTCAGGAGTGAATCTTCTAGGTAATTAAATATGTATTAAAGATTAGTCATTTTTTTATTACAGCTAACGACTTTTGATAAAACAAAGGGTCTTTTTATAGCTGATACTGTGGTAACTTCCTCAACATTGAATTACAAGAAACATGATCAAACTAGTTAATAATAATAATAATGCCCGCACAATCACATACATAGGCTCTGTCCCCTAACTAGGTCCCCCTGTATCTAGGGTATCAGAAACTACGAGGATCGGGGATCCACAACACCCAGACACAGAACAAATACTTGCGCTTTTTTTTTTAAACGCACAAATATTTGTCCTGTAGCGGGAATCGAACCCGCGACCTCACGCTTCACAGTCGGCCATCCGCCCATTGCGCCACATCGGTCGTCAGTTCAGTTCAGTGGTTCTTAAGCTTTTAGTGATAAGGAACCATTGATAAACTCTCTGTCTTGCCACGGACCACCAACTGTTTGGAGGTAACGTGCTCTCTGCCGACTCTTTCGCCCGAAATTAATAATCGAGCCTGATCCGTTATCCGCGGTTTTGGATCGATATGTCATGTCATAATGTGTCATTTAGTACTAGGGCTTGACAGATTACTACTAAAATGACATTAGTTTGCGACGTGCCGCACGACGTTGTGTCGCTGTCTCTGATTCAATATTTTTAGCACGACTTCGCGGACCACTTCCGGTGCTACCAGGGACCACCAGTGGTCCACGGACCACCGGTTAAGAACCACTGAACTAGTTCATCTTATGCTAGGTAGACTTACAGATCGCTTTGAGCGACAAAACTTCCTTTGTGACAGTTACGATTACGTTTTATTGATGTAGTTTTCAATTTATCTGTATTGTGGTGTACCAATAAAGAGTATATCTACCTATCTATCCGTTTAAACTCTAAACCAAGCAGCACGCATTAAGTTTGCTTCAAAATTGCCACGGAACTACCTGATGGAATGCTATCTAAATTACATAACTACTTACATTTTCATTGAATATCAGCTTCTGATACAACACGGCG
This sequence comes from Opisthograptis luteolata, assembly GCA_931315375.2. Taxonomy (NCBI): domain Eukaryota; kingdom Metazoa; phylum Arthropoda; class Insecta; order Lepidoptera; family Geometridae; genus Opisthograptis; species Opisthograptis luteolata. The sequence continues at coordinate 16,181,807 of OV928033.1, forward strand.
AAATCATCGAACGTGATGAATCCGCGCTTGCCAGTGTCTACCTCCTGGAACAAGTCCTTCAGCTTGCTGGTAGAGATCTTGCAATTCATTTTAGGCATGAACCCCTTCACTTCCTTCATTGATATTCTGTAAAACAAATAATTGTGATTATGATTTTGTGATATAATAAAAGTACATAAAATAATACATATAATTAGTGTTTAGTCCCAAATAGATGGGGCCAGGGCAAGAAGAAGTCACCGCCCCACTACTCAGAGCTGAGAGTCACACAACAAGGAGAGAGCCGTGCTTGGAGTTTCTTTGCGTGATAAAATTTGCAAAAGAACCAAGGTCACCGACACAGCTCTCAACACATGCAAGTTGAAGTGGCAATGGGTAGGCCACATTGCTTGACAAACCAATAACCGATGGGGAAGAAAGGTTCTCGAGTGGCGACCACGAACCGGAAGACGCTCTGTAGGTAGCCCCCTAATAGGTGGACCGACCACATTGTAGGAGTCGGTCTGGTTTTGTAAACTAACGTATTCATATTACGAAAATATAAATAGGTCAAAAGTCGTCAAAATGCAGATAGGTCACTCTGGTTCTAGCGGCCTCATATATTCCACTCCGAGCAAAGATATGTGTCCGCTTAGCATATTCAGATCCGCTTAACATATCCGGGAGTGAAGGAACTGTATATTGCATGAATGTATCCGAGATAGATAACTCCGGCTTCCAAACAAATCCACGGAGTATCTGTGAACATATATCCGCGGAACGATTATCTACTATATAAAACTACTATATAAAAATAAGTCGGGTTTTCCTTCCTGACGCTATAACTCCAGAACGCACGAACCGATTTCCACGGTTTTGCATTCGTTGGAAAGATCTCGGGTTCCGTGAGGTTTATAGCATAGAAAATTCAGGAAAAATTTCAACAGAAAAGCGGGAAAATCTTACATAAAACGAAGCCATCTGGTGGCGAAACGGAGTTCGCCGGGTTTGCTAGTGTAATATGAAAAGATATTAATTGGTTGAAAAAAACTAACAAATTGACTTTTATTAAGCACTAAATTTAATTGCCTTTTGTTAGTTGGTTAATTCACTTTGTCTCAATCACTCATTACAGGCGACCTCTTCAAGCTTCCATTCCGGAGTTGGATATGGAATCTCGGTCTCAGATATGGGATATGTTAATTTTTTTGAAAGGGAATGAAGGACACATATCCACGTTCGGATATACATCCGAAGATATAGTTGTGCCCGGAGTTATCCATTGCTTCACTCAAGTATTGATCAATACTTGAGCGTAGAATATCAGCCTTAGACTTGTTAAAAGTTTAGTTTTAGATAAAGCACATCAGAATGGACTGCATTATGTCTACAGCCTCAATACATTCCTTATCTTGACAGCTTGTTACGACAAGCTTTCCTACATGAATGATTAATCAATGTCACTCTCTGCAACATTTACAATACTAGCTGTTCCCCGCGGTTTCACCCGCGTGGGCTACAGCTTTATGCATGCAAAGTCTCTTAAAATTGACAAAGTTTCATACAAACTTTTATCCCCTTGGGGGGTAGAATTAATCAAAATCCTTTCTTAGCGGATGCCTACGTCATAACATCTAGCTGGATGCCAAATTTCAGCCCGATATACAAAATCATGTTCATTGTGTACTCTGTTGCTGCATGAAAGGAAGGGCAAAACAACATATACACATTTATATACAAATACAAATTATTTATTTATAACACCTATGTTACAAGTCAATTGCAAATAATTCACATTAAAAGTAAATTCACAATACTAATAATTATCATAATTTATAATATCTACGAGTATGCTACCTCTGGTAAATTGAAAAATTCATTTAAATGGTACAAAATGTTTTCCGCTAACCATTTACGCAAGCGCGATATGAAAGCCCCGGTGGAGAGTGCACCACTATATGTGGATTACTAAGCATATTACATACTGGGGTCCATAGCATAGCTAATTTAATTAAAGAAAAATAGGCTGTAATTGTGACAGATGGACAGACAAGACACAAAGAGTGATCCTGCAGAAGTATAGTTTTTACAGGGTATGAATGTGTGAAACCTAAAATTGATCATTGTGGCGTTCTTTTCGATCCATTGAAAAACTTGCTTCACTTGACCTCGTTTTTTTAACCACACAAACAAAGGTTTCCCAATTCGACAGTATACATAATTTTTTTTTCATGTGTGTTCGGGGATAACTTTGTAGTTTATGATCCGATTCTGATGATTCCTTTTTTATTGGTAATTCCGAAGTTGGTGCCATATAAATTTAGAAACAGAATTCCTACCCTAAGGGTAGTAAACAGGAAGTTAGTTATAGCAACAAAAAATTGTAAAACAAAAACTTTTTTACAAAAATGTTAAACACCCGAAAAAACTGAAAAGCAAAATATTTTTTATGTATCTTTACACAACTAAGTTCTTAAACTAAGTATACCTCAGTAATTATGAGTCAGCGCCAAACAATCAATAAAGAAAATCACAACGGCACAACCACTTGCAGTGATGTGTGCCGTTGTTTGGCGCCATCTCAAAATGACTTTGGTTTACTAACATTAGTTTAGGATCTTAATTACTAGAAATAAATATAAAAAAGGTTTATCCTTTTTTGCTTTCAGTTTTTCGGCAGTTAATTTGTTTTTGTTAAAAAGTATTGTGTATATGTGATCCCTACATTATTCAACTTGCAAATGAAAGTTGAAATTGAATCTATTGATTACTATTAACCCGTCCAGTGCTATCAGGATCATCAAATAACACACCGGTCACATATTTAAAACACATAATTTTGAATTAAGTTACTCCATAGATCCTTTCACTTTACAATATAACTACATGAGTGAACTTGCTCCAATTCAATCAATTAGTGATAAGAATAAAATTGTCAATGTGATCGCGCCAAAAAAATTACCTGCCGGGCGTTTCTTGCCTGTTCTTTTGCCAGCGTAAGGAGGTTGGAACAGGCGTAGCTAGTTTTAAGTTGACGTTTTAAAGTGATCACAATGTATCCTATTAAATAAAAAAGTTTTGAATTGAATTGAATTGAGTATATTATTTCTCAGGTTTTCCACAATAAAATTTCAATGTATAGAAATGGCAGAGTTTTACAATGGAAGGATCTAGTGGGAAAATAAAATCTCAGTAAATCCATAATGGGTCTAATGAATGGATCTTATGAGATTGAACCAAATGAAACAGATGGAGAGTCCCTCCTTCAAGACCTCTAGATAACATTCTAATGTAAATAACATATATAAAATTGGTAAACATACTTTTCGTGCGAGTTCTCAATAGCGTAGAACTCTTTCCGGAGCCACCTCTCAATCTGCAGCGGGTACGAAGCATTAATGGCTTCATTGTTGAGGAACCGCAGCCCCTTCACCCAGGCCTCGCACTCCTTTTCTGTATGCACTGCAACACGCACAAAAACATCTTTATTTAGAACTATTGTTTACACTTCCAGCAACAAGTCTCTAGTTCAATGGAACTACGAAAACAAATGAATCGTTTGTGTTAAAATTAGAAGTGTTTACAAATGTTCACTGAATAAAGTCACCTGTGAGAGACAACGTGCGTAGTTTGAACTCTGTTCCATAAAATACGGTGAAGCATTTGGAGCATTCCAGGCGCTTGGAATCGTCGGGCCACCGCTCGAAGTCTTTGTAAGACTTGCCGACGCGGACTTCTTTGATGTTCTTAATGTCCACAGCTCCCTCGTAGGCCTGCCGCAGCGCCAGGGCGGTGCGCGACCATATCACCTGGTGAGTCTCGCGGCGCACCGATACCGTGAGCCATTCAGGCCGCTTGCGTGGGTAGAACCTCTGCGCCGCGGACCCGCGCTCTATGTACGATATGAGCTGGTCAGCCTCAAGTATCAACCTGTTGTGTACTCCGGTGAAGCAAACAATATTCATTGTACTTTCTTCGCTCCCGCAGCTTGTGAAGAGACTCGAACAACACACCGCATGGAATAAACTTCTCCAGGTAGTTAAATAATTTTACTTTCAGTGATTATAATTTATTCACTTCAATCGATTCAGTTACGTCTGCGTAAGCGTATACATTCACTGAGTAGTGACTGGTAGTGAGCGAATAGGTAGGTAAAGTTTCTCATACACTTACTCTACTCTTGCTTGACACACTACGCTGCGCTATTTTGCTTCTTTGACATTTCCACGAATAAAAGATGTTGCCAGATCCCCGTCTTACAACTCCTACAAGTTAGCCAACAAAGGAGAAGTTACACATATAATTATGTATGTACTTCTAAAGTTCGTATGACCATATTTATTTGGATATCATAAAAATTCGTGAAGGCTCTTCCAGTAGAATTTGACGTGAAACGTCTTAGCAGCGTAGATTAGATCTTAAAATCATAATAATAATTCCAGTCTATAAGATAGTGTTTTGTGTTCCTCTTCCTTGATTCTTCTTCATTGTGGTATGGCAACTCTACAAATGCCAGTATCAACATTCAACAGGTGTTTGACAGGTGTCAACTCTCTCTACAGCCACAGCACAATTCCACAGAGTCACATCAGTCACAGAGCTGAAGAAGTCTGCATCGAAAATGTATGGCTTTTGTATTAGAGCGCGTTCCATTTGAACATTAATGACAATATTTTAAGTTTTTGTACTAAACAATCCTGATAATTAAAAAACATATTTATTATTATGTGAGTTTTCCTAGCAAAATTAAAGTTTCTATATTGTCTGATATTAATAAACGCCTTCTAAAAACGATCAAAATCCTCAAAATGGGCTGAAAAATATGCACTGACAGTGACAGCTCTATGTACTATTGCGTTTGCGCTTATGCGCTATTCGGAGCACACCGGTTTGTCAGTTTGTGTTTCACCAAGGAAAGAAATTACTCCATGCTGTATGCTCTATGCTTAGAAATATCAGATCGATCGATTCTGCGCCCGGCATTCGCTCCGCGTCCGCCCCATTTTCTTCTCGAGCAATTGACCTCGTCTCGAGTGTGTTCGCCCGAAGGTGAGTTTCCCGGTAAATATTTAATGTTGCGGGCTTGATTCATTCATTCATGTGTAGACTGTAGATTCATTTGTTTAGCTTATTCAGATTTGATGAGTAAGTTTTGTCGTTTTGTGAAAATAGAGTGCATGCCCGCCGGAAGATTTTATCAAATAGGTGTTTATTTATATGTAGAACAGATGAATCGACCATTAAGCGAGTGGAGAGGTCGCCGCACTTCGAATCAATCAATATGGCTAATTGGCTACCCTCCATCAGGGTATTCGGAATGAATTCATCACATATGTTGTAATTTATGATTAAGTGTTTCATATTGCATTTGCACTAAACCTATTGCAGGCACTAAGGAAATACCAATATTTTCTCGGATTGGGACAAAACAGTTGCAGAGATTTTATGAATAAAAACAACAAGTTTCATATTATTTAGGTAAGTTAATACTCCGGTAACAAAACAAGTTTTCTGATGAAAGGGTCTGGCATGTCACTTCACTCGAACATTTCACGAGAGCCCCCCGAGAGCTTGTTTTCATGCATTCGTCAATTTAGTTTAATAAATTCAAGTTGCTTGTAAAGTATTTTTAAAACACTTTTTTTACCAACCCTCAATATTTGTATATCTTGTAATTATGTGTGTGAAATGTGTAATTCCATTGTTTTAGATATAAAGTAAAGAGTCCAGATACCACATACACAAAGAGAGACTAGATCTGTAATTTGCAGGAAGGAACAATGGCTGGAAGAGGTATGACATTTTTAATTTTACTAAATTATTCTTAAAATATATTAATATGTTATGTACAGTATTCCTGTTCAGACGTTGTTATTCTTTTAAATGTCGGGTAGGTCACAAGCTGAGATTCCAACGAACGCGAGCGGCGAATTACCGGAGAAACCAAGGGTAGTTGTTGATGACCTTCAGTGCACCTCGGACTTCAAGAGCGAACGGTTCTCAGCCGTGTATTTTTGGTACTTTAAGACAATTAAGTGTGCTGTTGTGCGACATTAGACATTTCACCTGCACCCGGGTGTCCAGGACCATCGAAGGGACGGTTCCGGCCGGCTATATTGCATTCCCCTCTGTCACATTTTCAATAATTAATTGTTTTGTGTAATCATAACTTAATGTAAGATAAACAACAAAAATAATATTTAATGATTTGTATACTTGAGTATAGTTGTATACCCTACAAGAGTGGGTAGGTTGACTTGTGATTATTTTCTCTTCTCATGTTTTTTATTTGATGTTACCGCACGAGGCAATGTATCAAGGTGACCGGAGTTCGAAATAATTAAACAGAAATAGACTCCCCAGTATAACTAAAAATGTGACATATTAAAAATAACTGCTATGAGTACAAAACAATCGTAAAAAACAATTATTGCTCATATGTATTTACATAAATGACAAAAAAGACTATGAAACCTATATGGTGCATTCATAGACGTATTTCACTTCAACTTGCTACCTTAATTTTCTGTTTTATTTATTTTGTAATAGGCGAGCAGCTTGAGTGTGATGCGTCTATATCATGCTGTGTTAAATTGTAGCAATGTTCAAAAGTGCAGAGAATCCACTTGTCCAGTTTGATTTGAAAGGAATTCAGGTTTTATAAGTACATAATATACTTTCAGGAAGGTATCGCAACAAACAAAGCAACAAAATCCAGGACAATGATGATGCTCAGGCTGTATCTCTGGCCGGGGACAGCGAGATACTCTCTATCTTCCTCCAGGCAGCGAGGGTGCTCACTGAGCGCCAGGACAGGCACGAGAGGCTGGTGAAGTTATCCCGGGACATTACTATAGAGAGCAAGAGGATCATTTTCCTACTGCACTCTGCTGTTACGTAAGTATACTATAGAGACAATCAACAAAGTAACGCACATGAAAGGGTTGCTGGGATGACATATCATCTGTGAACTATGGATGTTTCCATACATTATTTTACCTAACTTTTTTTTCTGTTAGAGGTGGATTGAAACTAAGTGCACCTAAACTTAACCTCCTAAATTAACTACTAGCCTTAATATTGATGGAAACAATATGACTTTTTGATGCTAAATTTGCCTCAAGATCGGAGATAAAGTATATTTAAAAATTATTCACAATGCTCCTGTTAATTTATCATAACACCAGGCCACTCAACTCAACGAGTACAACAACTTATCTCAGTTGTTTGGTTTGCATAAATGTTTAAATGTATAATTCATTGTTACAGGCCTGAGAAGTCCAAGGATGATATCATTCAAGAAGCTAAAGAACGCTTTGCAAAACTAATAAACGGTCCGATCAAAACTATTGCATTGGAGTTGCAAAATGCTCCGGCACACTTCCACAATCGAGCAATTACGGCGGGCTTACAAGAGTTTGTAGAGGCGAGGACGTTTTTCTCTTTGATGGAGACTAAAACGGTCATCACCCGAAATGATATACTCAAGGAATTCACTTTTAACATAAAGCTACAAGACGGCACTGAGCAAATAATTACTGCGCCCCTGCCACGGCACGACTACATGCTGGGCTTAGCCGACTTAACCGGCGAACTGATGAGGAAGGCCATTAACAGTCTGACCTGCGGCGATATGGCAGATACTTACCTTGCTTGCAATGTGCTGCGGACCCTGTATGCTGGGTTTTTGGGTAAGTTTCTTTCAGAAATGATTCCCTTTCATAATAATAATGGTCATCAATAAATAAGGTACTATGAAATGACTTTTAACACTAAAGTAAACGCACAGCTAAGTCAGAACAAACTAAACTTTATTACATGTAGGTACCCACATTACAAATATATTACATAAATCTTAAAGGTAGGTATTCTCTAAAACTAAATATACCACATATCTTCACATCTACTTAAGTCGGTATCCCTATGATCTCAGGCCACAATCTAGCATCTGGTACTGGCAACTCCTCTGGTGGTGCCTCATCCAACTCCATATCGGGACAGTCCCATGATAGCCTTCTATCCTCAGGGCCTGTTCTTTCATGGCAGACGGCTCGCGCCAAGATTTGGTCTGCATGTCGACGATGCAGTTCTCCACCTTCCGTCCTCACCCTATATGTCCTAGGCCCTTCTATTGCTTCTACAGTGCCCTTCTGCCACTTCTTGCCAGCTCCATACATATGGACCAAAACTGGCTGACCAACTTTGAACCGCCTATGTGGTGGGTTTTGGGCCTCTGCTTCTAGCTGCACCTCTGCCCGTGTTGGCAAATTTTCTGGATGCAATCTTGATATGGCAGTTCTATATCTTCGCCCGTTAAGCATCTCAGCTGGAGTTTTATTGGTGGCACTGTTAGGCACTGTCCTTAGGTTAAAAAGAACTTTTGCCATTTTCTCACTCCACGGCATTGGGGAACATTCTAATTTCTTTAGCTTATTTTTAAATGTTTGGATGGCCCGATACTGGGCTATTAGACATATCACAATCATGGTTTTTTATTATTTTTATAGACGTAAATCAATAAATACTTGGTGAGAATCAGTGTATGGCACGGCACCACACAATCTTCCTACCTACTAGCTGCGGTTTCACCCGATTCTTTCCGTTATCCCGCGGGAGCCTTTTTCCGGGATAAAAAGTAGCCTTTGTGTTAATCCAGGGTATAAGCTATCTCTATTCCAAATTTCACTTAAATCCGTTCAATAGTTTTTGTGTGAAAGAGCAACATACATTCATACCCACAAACTTTCACGTTTATAATATTGTTGGGATAGGATGTTCCGTTTGAGATTGGCTGATATTAACGTTTCATGTTATTTCAGGATTGTTTGGTGCTGGCAAGGCAATCTCTGGCAAGCTGAGCACCACCCACGCCAATGTGCTGAAGGTGGAGTACGCCGTGTACTCCCGCGAGGTGCGTGGCAGTGAGAAAGTGCTCAAGCTGCGCCTGCCGCCCCAGAAGCTGCCTGCCATCGCGGACAAGTCGAAAAAAGATGACGATGATCAGGGTTATTGCCGGGACTAATATGTCTTGTGCTTGGGACATAATTTTTTCTTCAAGATGGTTTTTTGCGCAGGCTGGTATTAAACCTATTATTATTCTGTTGGCTCCTAATTATGCAGTTTTTTGTTAGTCTAAAGACAAGTAAGAAATTTTCAGATATTTGTTAGGAATTATCAAATTTCAGAATGGTTTTCAATTTCTCTCCATGTTAAATTCATCTTCGGCGCCAGAACAACGTTTTCTGGTTGCGTTTCCTAAATTATTGCATGGCCTTGTCGATACATGCGCAAAAAACTATGTATACTTTTTGGTTTCCTATATTTATCGTAATCTATGTCTATACCAAATTGAATCGGTTACTTCTAACACATCGCACATCGAATGTTTCAGGAGATATTAAATACAGCTTATTAATGAAGTGATTATAAATTGTTCAGTTTATTTGGAAATTATAGGGCCTACAAAGTATATGGTATCCACTTCAATAATGGGGTGGTATATAAATGGAACCACTAAACAGTAGTGGATGCGCGTCTTGGTACACACCCGCTCAGAGAGAAGTGATGGTTCTTATATAGAAGTCACCGATTCAAACTGAGTTGTTAGTTACCAAGTCAGGTAATGGTGTGGCGAAGTATGATGATCTAATCATAGGTGAAGAAAAATGAGCTTGAGCTTTCGGTGAAGGAAAACATCGTGATGAAACCATAGCTTGGTGGTAGGGTATTTTCTAGTACTCGCCTGGCTAGCTACCACCCTCTTGTTAAGAATCTGTCGCCAAGCACCTATCGGTGTGTTCCGGCAGCCTCACTTGAGAGCCAGTTCCCAGTCCAGGTGTAGCGTGGCGCCATCTTCGACCACATCGTCACTTAACATCAGGTGACTTGTGGTCAAACGCTACCCTGTAATTTGTAAATGAATGATATAGAAGTCACTAATTCAAACTGAGTTGTTAGTTACCAAGTCAGGTAATGGTGTGGCGAAGTATGATGATCTAATCATAGGTGAAGAGTTACTGCTCAAAGAGGGGTCATTTGAACAATTGGACCGCGACGCGATTTAAAGTAACAATCTTACCTTGATTAACCTAATTAAGTATTATTATATCTCCCTTTCTGATATATTCGATTAGTAATAAGGATTAGTTCTAGTTGTAGCAGTTTTGTAATAGTTTTCAATAGGTAGGCTGCACCAACCTCTGTGGACCTTTGTAGGGTTACTCTTAGAGTGACAATCCTTTTTGATATACTTAGTATGAAGCTATTTCCATCTAAATATGTGTCTATATAGCTGATTGTAAAATAATGTAGGTACCCTGTATTTGGTTTCTTATAGATATTGTTGAAAATTAAACATGGCTGGTACATGATTTGTTTTTCGGATAATGAGAAAATTTAAAGCACTCTCAACTCTCGTCTACCCGAAACTTCAGATGTAGCTGGCAACGTGTTTAGGTCCAGCTGCAACCTTCAAATGCCAAATAAGTGAGTGAAAAAATAAGACAACATATCGATCGTCACGATACGCTCAAAATAAAAGAATTATTATAAATACATATTTTGATTGGAAAAGAAATAACTATAATGTGGGTGAACTATTATTCAAGAAAGATGGCAGCATACGGAACCATGTGAAGGGCACAGGCAAATAACAGGGAATGTCTTAATGAATGAATTTTGAGAAAAAACAATTTGAAAGTTCTAAAGTATATTATTTTTATTGAACAATGCATGCAATGACTTTTGCTTAGAACTAACTAAATGCTTCATAAGTACATAGCCTTTATAAAAATGTTAAATCCTATCCAAACTTCTTATAAAAACAAAAAAACAAGGAAAGTTCAAAAAGTTTAAATTCTAATGATAAGAATTCAAAATATATTAGACAAAGATATGATTCTGTAGAAAAATATTAAAATTTGTGACATTCCCTGTTATTTGCCTGTGCCCTTCATATTAGCGACTCAGTTCACTAGAGATCTTAGGATAGAGGATAGTGTCACTATTGATACTAACTGTCTTGTCCAGGCGAACTTAGTATTCATTTGTGACTATTTTCTAACATAAATTATTTAGTTTAGTAACTGCTGGAGAAAGGCGTTATCATAATAGTAACAATCATGATGGAGCCAGTATTTTGTATCCTAATCCTTGTTTGTTTTTATATTAAGTTTTATTATAAGTACACCAACAAGAAAATTCTGTTCCTATTTCCAAAACTTATGTTTTTTCGAGTGACAATGGTGTCGATTCGGTTTTGCATTTTCTAAAACTAAACTAAATTTGACAGGTCTAATAGTAATGCCATCCTTTTTTTACTTCAGTGGTTAGAAAAAGACAGCAATACCATTAGACCTGTCAAATTTAGTTTAGTTTAGGAGAATGTAAAACCGAATCGACACCAATGTATGATATTGGTGGATTATTAACCAATAAGTGTTCGTTAATGTGTACGAGTGTGGGAAATTGAAATAGAGTTGTGAAAGTGACTTTTCTAGTTGCTCCAAAAAAGTCCGTGCAAAGTTTAAGTAAAGCGCGACTACTTTACTGAAAAACACTATAATGATGATTGGATGAGGATCCCATCATCATAATCGTCATCATTCAAACTTGATTCAACTCTCTGAGTTTGAAATATTTTATACATGACACTGGCAAATACACTAATCGTGTGACGCCATAACAAAGCAACAACAAAAAAGTACACCTATGCAAGTGACCATTTTGGCGTTAGAGGAATCGACATCGATCGAGAATAGATTAGAATACAATATAATTATTTAGTAATATGAGTAAGCTTATACATTTGCTATGATTAAACGCTTTCACACCGTCTGTCACCGATATCAGCACCGAAGAGACAATGCAGGGAGAGAGCCTGCGTCACCGACTTTGTATCGGTCGATACAGCTGCTGTGGTTCTGTCTTGTGTCCGATTTTATCGTCTAACGTGAAAGCGTCCTTTGAGGCCAAAAAGTGTTTATTGTCTTATGTCTAGAAATTTATATACTTTCATAATATGTAGTACTACATTTACGTAACTATTGTGGAAAAATAACTTTTATCATTCCTGTTCTTTCGTCTCCAATTACAAACTTAAATAAACACATGTATACGTATTTTGTTTGTTTATTTATTGGCGTCCCTTTCATATTGGCATAGCTTTACTGAGTTTGATGAATTTAGCTAAAAATAGATCAGTCTGGAATTATTCCTGATCAGGCTAAGGTCCATCCCGGGCTGTAGCGCCTCAGATGGTGATGATAGCAGGCAGATAGGTAATATTTATTACGCCGTTTTTGATGAAATTTTTCTCTCACAAGAGATTAAAGATAAGATTGGTAATGCCGATTTATACCGATTTTGTAGATAGGTAATACGCAGATTTTGATGAAATGTTGCACTCACATAGGTAGACAAGATAGGTAATCTATTACGGCGATTTTGATTAAATTTTGTTGATAGGTAAAATATTACGTCGATTTTGATGAATGTTGCACTCGCATAGATAGATATACTATATAATGTTATGTAATCTATTACGCCGATTTTGATGAAACTTTGTCGATAGGCAATTATAATATACGAGTATTACGACGATTTTGAAGTAGTTTTTAGTAGGTACTAGCTGTGCACCGCGGTTTCACCCGCGTCTTCCCGTTATTCCGCAGGAACCTTTTTCCGGGATAAAAAGTAGCCTATGGGTTAATACAGGGTATAAACTATCTCCATTCCAAATTTCATTCAGATACGTTCAGTAGTTTTTGTGTGAAAGAGTAACAAACATCCATCCATCCATACAAACTTTCACGTTTATAATATTAGTAGGACTGCATTTTCTAGAAAAAGTAGAATGTTACCTAGTCTACCTGCTACATACCTACATACACTAAAGAAACAGAGTGATTTAAATAAAACGACCATATTTTCGGAGTTTTTATAATATTAGTAGGACTGCATTTTCTAGAAAAAGTAGAATGTTACCTAGTCTACCTGCTACATACCTACATACACTAAAGAAACAGAGTGATTTAAATAAAACGACCATATTTTCGGAGTTTTTTTTATTTTTTTGTTACAAGAAGATTAAAACACGTGTATAGTTACTTACTACAATATAAAGTAGAAGAGCGTCCATTATTACTTAGATCGGAATTACAGTCGACAAATTTAAAATAGAAATAAGTAAATATAACAATAAAGTTAGGTACAACACTTGTATTAGGGAATACCAAATTATATTAAATAAAAAATACAATGTCTTGATAAGTCAATTGGTTAAACGTATGTTCATATGCTCAGGCGCATAGATATACAGTACCTACATGAAGCTACGAGATACATAAATCTCTTTTTGTTGTGAATCAGTTTCACGGTTGGAAGCTACACGCTACATACACCCTCACAAATCGGGGTTGAACACCACCAGTTTTGCGGTGAAGGTGTGCCAGACACCTAAATTAATTGGAAGAAATCAACCCTCGGAACCAGGTATGTTCAAAATTAATCAAATTAAACATTCAAGATTTCGAGCACAATGGTAAAAAAAAAAACAAGAAAAAATAAACTGCAAGTTCATTTTAAACAATACGGGCTGGCCGACCGCGCGCCTTCATACAACGTCTCGATGCGAACAGCATACCATTCTATTTGAATCCTGCTATTTCTACGGTTGGTGTCTTTCTAACCGGATGTGACCAGCGCATTTACTATTACCGAACCGTCCCGCTGTCGCTTAACAAGGGAACACGCATTTCTTGCTTACTTTAATGCCATGAACGGTTGAAAGTTTGCATGAGCTGAGAGCCAACTCCGGAACACTCGGGCAGCCCGAAATCCTCCAACATGGCTTCACGGCGGATGTACACAGGCCCGAGCCGTAGTGTTCTTTCCGAAACACGGCAGCGCTCAAATGAAAACTAGTAAGGGATCCAAGTCAAGGTTCCATCCTGAGGGATCTAAGTCAAGGTCCCATCCTGAGTGTTACTAAGGGATCCAAGTCAAGGTCCCATCCTGAATGTTACTAAGGGATCCAAGTCAAGGCCCCATCCTGAGAGTTACTTAGGGATCCAAGTCAAGGCCCCATCCTGAGAGTGGCTAAGCGAATTATGCCACGAGCGCTACATTATAAACCATAATTTAATACAAAATATTGTATTAGCTATATCGCCACACACTATTAGGCCCGGTCCGGTGCGAGTTTTGATATTACAAATAGGCAACCAGAAAATTTTCAGAAAGTGGTATTAGGGCTCTAAAAAGCCGTAAAAATTAATAATCATTATAATTATTATGTACAATTGTACACAAAATAATGTTCTAAATATAGGTATTATTTTCAAAATGTCGCACAAACGTTCCATATTCATTGTCATCAGATAAAAAATATTAGAATTTATTATTATTTTTTATTTATTGATTTAAATTTATAAATCAGTGTTAATTTTCAAAAAATACGCTTGATTGATCATTTTATCATTTAAAAGATTAATTTAAACTATATTTTACTTTTTTTTGTGTTTACTGTCCTGTTGCATAGGGTAAGACTGAAATACGCTGTGTGCCCGCCCTAGAGATGAGACGAGGCGAGTATCGCGGTGCTTCAGCCAGCTCATATTGTTTAATCTCCTGTAATTATGGACAGCTATAAACCTGCTAGGGCATAGAGGGAGGAGCGGGCTTACATGCGATAAGAACGCGGCATATTGGTACTAAGTTGGCTGAGCAGGCGTGATATGGTGTTCGTACGTCAAGACATTGATGCGCGATTCGATGTTCTTACATGAACGCACTACTGACAGTACAGAGAACGAGGTAGTACAATCTTGTCAGTTCCTCAATTCGTAGTGGCTCCAAATGACGTGCCCTACGTTACATGCATTGAAAACACCTTGTAGAATCGGTTTGGGTACGCCTTAACTGCAATACTGCAGAAGCACGGTGTGGGATTCAAGTCCTAGCACACCTACTGCTGCCAACTGTTCCAAAGAGACAAAGAGCGAGGGGTACTCCAAATTGCGCTTAAAACTCATGCCAGTGCACTTTGATACGTTTTGGAGATCTTTGAGCATGCTTACGCGGCTAATAGCGCTATAAGCAGAAGTCGAAATCTACTCTTGATGCTATAAACAGCCTTTTACGCTTTGAAAGCTCCCGAAACACGCTCCTTCCTCGGCCACCAGCAGGCTACACAGTCCGACAAACTAATTTAGCCGAAGCCGAAACATTGATCGTACCGTTTCTTATTTGTAATTTCCAAAGAGTTGTCGGTCTGTGTTCAATGGACGGCGCTTACGCGTCTATCACTCAACCCCGCGTGTTTTTTACATAGTTTTTTTTTTGGAATGTGGTGTTAAATGCGGGGGTTGCGCGATGAAGATACCTAGTACTAGCTTACAACTAACAATAACCTATGATTAAACAACTATAGTGCCCGTGTGAAGTGACCGCCGCGATGTTGGTGCAGCGGTCACCATACGTCGGACCCCATTTACCACACGTTTGCGTTTCAGTACACGATAAGGCAGCGCCAGCGCGTCGGCGATACAACGGCAAGTGTCAGCTTATCGATTTAGAAATGGAAGCGCGAGCGCAGACACGGTACATCAAGTCAGTACGACGACACTGGCGCGCGGCTAGATCGTATTTGATCAGTGAAACGGTAACCAACGGTAAGCAGCAACGTGTGACATGGGGCCCAACGTAGCGCACCAGACACTCGCTTCAACGAACAACGTGACGGCGAGCGCCTGTCCACGCACGGTGCCTCAACAGTGGTGCGCTCACTATTCAGCTGGTGTTATAACTAGGCCACTACAACTGCCCAAGATATTACTAACGACTTCTATTACGGATAAATAGCAAACGGAGTCTGGTAAACGTCACGTAAACCCTGCGCAAATAAGAACAGACTCGTTGAAAGCGTGAATAATTGAAGCTGTCACTTAACTAGATTATATCGTAGGCCGATCGGGTTCGTTACATGATCACTGCGCGGCGGCCAGTGTGCATACAGTCATCCAGCAGGCCGGCGGAGAACACTCGCCCACACCGGGGCTGGAGCAGCCAGGGTGGCAACCAACTATAGCAATCGAATCGAATTCTTTCAACAAAAATATCTAAGCAAGAAGAAACATTGATTTTGAAAATGTTTTGTACGTTCAAATGTAATTTTGCGCATTGGTTAGAAAATGTTACTTTGAAATTTATATTGTGTGGGGCCCTTCTCTTGTGCCCCGGTTGCCATCCCCTAAATCCAGCCCTGGTCACTAAACAATGATAATATTATAATGTAATTATGAACTATGCCTTTCACTGATGGAACAATCGCGTTCAAGACGCTCTCGACAAACGCAAACCATAGCGACGCAGCGCTTCAAACTATACCTGTCACTTCATTCCTCTATAATAATTATAATAATCAATAAATAGACACACAGAACGTGATATAATATAAAAGACAACTACTTTGCGACGTATCCACGAGCGCGGGCGACGAGCGGCTCGCAGCTAGTTTGCGAGGTAATCACACAAACGGTTTTTGCACGGTTATTGCGAAGCTCCCAGCACGTTTTCTCAGGTAGTTCCAATTAACCCCCCAAGCCGCTCCGTTGGTGGGGCAAATTGGAATGCTTGAAATTTTGAAGTCCACTTTGCTCCATTCTTAGATTTCGGTGGGGCAAATCACACCGGTATAAAACTTCGGTTCTCACTAGGGCTGGCAATGCAGGACTTACCAAATAGGTAGTGTTAGTAAATAAAAGTATTTTTTTTATTGATTTCTAACTCACAGCATTTATAACGTAAATGTACCAGGATACCATGAGTTAGGAAGAGTTCAATATTTGTGACTATAGCTGTGAAAACGAAACGCATACACATTGGATATCCGATTAAAAATGAAACAATTAATTTATTTTACTTTTATATATAAACACTATCTACCTGGCCAATTCAGAGTCAACCGAAGTTTTATACTAGTGTAATTTACCCCACCGAAATCAAAAAGTGTGGGGCAAAGTGGACTTCAAAATTTCAAGCATTCCACTTTGCCCCACAAGGGCGGCTTGGTGGAGCAAACTGGAACTATCTGGCTACCCAGCTCGCTTGTGGATACGTTTGGAGATACTTATTAAAACTAAACACTTTTCTAATACTAATGTAAGGTGGTCGAGGCGCACGAGTCCGCTGCCTCCTACCACGACCCTAGTCCTACTCGCGCTTACGTTTTGAGGACTTTTTGCCTTTTTTCTTACGCCGAGCGGGTGGCGAGTCGAGGTAGTCGCGAGAGCTTGCGGTACTGGATGGAGACGGGGATCGGCTGGGTGGGCAGAACGACGACGTCTCGGACCGTCTGTATAGCCACCACGGCAGCGCAACATTTCGGGGCGGCGACGGGGGACGGTCGGGTGGCCACGTTGGCAAGGCTATACGGAGGGATGGTAGCCACGATGGCCCAGCCTCACAGGGTTGCGGCGGCGCAGCACGCAATGGTGGCCACGATGGCCCAGCCTCACAGGGTTGCGGCAGCGCAGCACGCAATGGTGGCCACGATGGCCCAGCCTCACAGGGTTGCGGCGGCGCAGCACGCAATGGTGGCCACGATGGCCCAGCCTCACAGGGTTGCGGCGGCGCAGCACGCAATGGTGGCCACGATGGCCCAGCTTCACAGGGTTGCGGCGGCGCAGCACGAAATGGTGGCCACGATGGCCCAGCCTCACGTGGTTGCGGCGATGCATCACGCAATGGTATCCACGATGGCCCAGCTTCACAGGGTTCCGGCGGCGCATCACGCACTTGTATCCACGATGGCCCAGCCTCACGTGGTTGCGGCGATGCATCACGCAATGGTATCCACGATGGCCCAGCTTCACAGGGTTCCGGCGGCGCATCACGCACTTGTATCCACGATGGCCCAGCCTCACGTGGTTGCGGCGGCGCATCACGCAATGGTATCCACGATGGCCCAGCCTCACATGGTTGCGGCGGCGCATCACGCAATGGTATCCACGATGGCCCAGCCTCACGTGGTTGCGGCGGCGCATCACGCAACGGTATCCACGATGGCCCAGCCTCACATGGTTGCGGCGGCGCAATATACTCTGGCGAACACGATGGCCTCGCAGCTAGGGGTTGCGGCGGCGCAGCACGCAATGATATCCACGATGGTCTCGCGGTACGGGGTTGCTGCGGCGCAATTTGTACTGGTTGCAATGATGGTCTCGCGGCACGGGGTTGCGGCGGCACAATTCGTGCAGGTGGCCACAATGGTCTCACGGCACGGGGTTGCGACGGCGCAATTTGCACTGGTTGCAACGATGGTCTCACGGCACGGGGTTGCGGCGGCACAATTCGTGCGGGTGGCCACAATGGTCTCGCACCTCGGGGTTGCGGCGGCGTAATTTGTACTGGGTGCAACGATGGTCTCGCGGCACGGGGTTGCGACGGCGCAATTTGCAGTGGTTGCCACGATGGTCTCGCGGCACGGGGTTGCGACGGCGCAGCACGGAAGGCCAGCGTTGCAGTACGAAAAGGTGGCCTTGAAGGGCGAAAAGGTGGCCTTGAAGGGCGATAACCCGGCATCACAGCATCTGATCGCGACCTATAATGACGGGGAGGCGACACTGCGCGGGACGGTCTCATCGCAGCAAGGGGTGGCGTTGCACGGGGGCGGCCGGATGTCATATGAGCACGGATGTATGCTGGCGGCTCATAACAGGGGGGCGGCGACGCAGCAAGAGGGGGCGGCGTCGCTGCACGGAGGGGAGGTGTCTCAGGACGAGAGGATGTCATAAGAGCACGGATGTATGCTGGCGGCTCATAACGGTGGGGCAGCGACGCAGCAAGGGGGGGCGGCGTCACTGCACGGAGGGGAGGTGTCTCAGGCCGAGAGGATGACATTAGAGCACGCATGTACGCTGAATAGGGGGGCAGCGGTGCTACAAGGAGGGGCGGTGTCACGTTACGGAGGGGAGGTGTCTCAGGCCGAGAGGATGACATTAGAGCACGGATGTACGCTGAATAGGGGGGCAGCGGTGCTACAAGGAGGGGCGGTGTCACGTTACGGAGGGGAGGTGTCTCAGGGAGAGAGGATGTCATTAGAGCACGGATGTACGCTGAATAGCGGGGCAGCGGTGCAAAAAGGGGGGGCGGTGTCACGTCACGGAGGGGAGGTGTCTCAGGGCGAGAGAATGTCATTAGAGCACGGACATATGCTGGCGGCTCATAACTGCGGGGAGTCACAGTAAAATAGAGCGTGGGACAAGACTGTGTACAGAAGGAGTTCCTTCTGAAGAATGGACGCCGAATAGGGCTGCCGGGGAACGAATGGGCAGAGGGTAGGGCGTCGCGGCGGACGGGATCACCGCCAGCCGCCGAGTCTCCGCCGGCGGCGCAACATCCGGGTATGTCCTGCCTCTCTGCTGTCTGCTCTGTGTCCGCGATGGACGACGGCAGGCTGACGGCAGGCACTTCATGGAACGGCTCGCTCTCTGACAGCGAGAGTAAGGAGCAAGAATTAACAGACGCTCTCGAAATCATCTCATTCGAACTGGCGGGAGGTCCGGAGCTTGCGCCCTCCTGCATGGCCCCGGAATCTCCCGGGCTCTCATCACTATCCGGAGGGATTAAGTCTTCATTAGGAACAGGCTCGGGGGGAGAGTTGTCGCGAGCAACATTAGCGTTCACGATGCAGTCACACCAGTTGAATGCTCTCAGCTGTTCGCAGGCGGTGCAGAACACCAGGGCCGGGGGCGCGTGGCACACGCTGCACGGGGCCCCGAGCCCAAGCGGTATCAGGTTTCTTTCCAAAAAACCCGGGTTTCGCAAAAGTTCCGCCACAGGGAATGGAATATTTTCTAGCAATCCATTGTCCGGTGGCTGGTGGGATTCGATGAATATGAGTTGATGCTCATTGGGTGGCGGCGGTGTCGGCTGCATCCAGAATAAAGGTCTGGGAAACGTTGGCGGGTCGATGTCGTGAAGGTTCGGTAACGATCGGCAGCGGGGTGTGCCGTAACTGTCCTCACTACCGTTTAGATCGTCATACATGTTGGAGCACGAATTACATTGTCGCATAACCACGTTGAGTCGCCGGAGGTCGTCACTGTCGTCAAGCAAATCACGGTTCTGGTCACTGTTTCCGAGCTCGGAAATTTGAGGATTGGACACCGCGGCACTGGGCGCCCTCTCCGGTCTGTTTTCACGCAAGTCCGTCCGGAGGTCGGGGCACGAGTGCCTGCGGTACAGGCGGACGTCGGGTCCTAAGCTTTCCGACTGCAGCGGGTCGGTGCCGCTGACGCTGGTGTCGTCGTCCGCGGCGACGGGCGACGCGGCCACTTCCGCGGCGGCGAGCGGCGCGGCCACTTCCGCGGCGGCGAGCGGCGCGGCCACTTCCGCGGCGGCGAGCGGCGCGGCCACTTCCGCGGCGGCGAGCGGCGCGGCCACTTCCGCGGCGGCGAGCGGCGCGGCCACTTCCGCGGCGGCGGTCGGCACGGCAACCTCCGCGGCGGCGGGCGGCGCGGGCGCCTCCGCACCGGCAGGCGGAGGCGGAGTCGCCGCGCTGACGGACATCTCCTCCTCAGTGTCCGAGAGACTACAATCGTTGCCGCACTCGTTCATCACTTCAGGTTCGCTAGTAATGTACAGGGTTGGCTCAGTGTATTCTGGCCCTATATAGTTGCAATCAACATAAATGTCACTATTTAAATGCACGTAAAAGTCCAATATGGCTAAGTCGTTTGCAACAAACTCAGGACAGCCGTGGCGGCTAGCAGCGCCGCGGCTGGCGCCCCTTCAGGCGGCGGCCGCTAGTTGTTAGATGCGCGACGCGAGGTTCATGATCTCCGCAAACGCAGACTCCAAGCAGTGCTTCAGCTCGGCGTACGTCACAACCAGGATGCTCTCCTCGTCCCGCGACGTCAGGTCCACCTGTCAACAGACGCATCGGTTGACGAGGATGCTCCACGGCTTAAAATAAATATGGAGGGTTTAAGCGTTCGTCACGTAGTCAATATTCTCTTTTTTACCTATATATTCGAGTTATTATATATGTTTATTATTATATATCAATGAAGACAGACAAATATTAGCCAAATTATCATTTATTTAACTGTCTGCAAAAAATATTTTAAACTGAAAAATGCGTCTGATTGATGCTGACCTGCTCCTCCGTCCCGCCATCCAGGTGGTTCAACATATATGTGAGATGCGCCATGTCGACGAAGGGCAGGCCATCTGCGGACACGCTGTGGAACAGCCGGTCCCTGAAGAGCTTCAGCAGGTACCGGTTCCCGGTCTCACTCCACGCTCCATCCAAGTTGAGCCTGAGCAACGCGAAAGAAGGGAGATAAACTTTATGTCTTTATGAGTAGTTAGTACAGTCAACGACAAAAGTAACCGCGGGAAGTACCTATACATATATAAAACAAAATAAAGCTTTAACAAAACGAAAAACCGACTTCATTGTTTTCTCACAGATTTTTTTTTCTAGTACTCGCCTGGCTAGCTACCACCCTCTCGTTAAGAATCTGTCGCCAAACACCTATTGGTGTGTTCCGGCAGCCTCACTTGAGAGCCAGTTCCCAGTCCACGTGACGCCATCTTCGACCGCATCGTCACTTAACATCAGGCGACTTGTGGTCAAACGCTACCCTGTAAAAAGTAAAGAAAAAAAGATGCCATCGTCAGAACTGGACTAAATTGAAATGGGACCGCACGGGAATCAGCTTCATCAAAATCGGTTCACCCAGCCGACAGTTTTGAGGTAACAAACGTAAAAGGCTCCAATTCGATCAATTTTAGTAGTGTGAATAAAATTTTAAGCGTGATCGCGCGCGAAAAATTACCCGCCGGGCGTTTATTGCCGGCGTAAGGAGGTTGAAACAGGCGTAGTTGGTCCCTTGCTGGATACCCAGCCCCCCCACATATGGACGATGCGGAACAGTACCCCGGGGTTTTAGTGCGGTATGGCGCACTAGTACAGCGCGAGTCCCACACTCCCTCCGAGCCCCTCCCCTTCTGGGGGGGGCATTGCACCGGAGGGGTTAGTGCGTAACAGCATTTCCCCGGGTAAAAAAAAAAAAAAGGCGTAGTTGGTCTAAAGTTTGACGTTTTAAAGTGATCGTATTATGTGTCTTATTAAATAAAAAAATTTTTAATGAGTTTAAAAAAATAAAGGCAGTCGAATTGAGAAGCTTCTCCTTTTTTGAAATCAGTAAATAATATAACGTCATACTCGGGCCTCTCGTTGATGGCGCCCAGTTTTATTAAGATTCGTAGTAATCTTCCGTTGTCTATTTCCCGTGAAAGCAGGTCTTCGAAGACGTCCGCGCGGCGCTGCAGAGCCTCCACCTACCGGAGAACATTACATGTTAGCACTACCGCTTAGGGGGGGGGGAGGGAGAGGGCCACTTAGGGGAAGGGGGAGGTTTTCGTCACGTAGTCAATATCCTCTCCGCTCGGGCTATATTCAAGTTATTAGATAATTATTAATGTTAATTTTGTTATTATGTCATGGCATATACTACGGGTAGTCGAGGGGGGAACGGGTGTAAAATAATGTGATAAATGGGTCAAGTAGTATGGGTACGTTCCCTTACTGGGAGTAACATTCAAGAGAGATAATCTTGCAGTGTCTTTATCCAAATTACTACTTTTCTTGCGATTACCTAATAATAATACAATAGGGACGTGACCAAACGCTACCCTGCAAGATGTAAACGCCAGGCTACACGTGATCAAACGCTACCAGGCAACATGTAAACAAAAGGCTACACGTGATCAAACGCTACCAGGCAACATGTAAACAAAAGGCTACACGTGATCAAACGCTACCAGGCAACATGTAAACACCAGGCTACACGTGATCAAACGCTACCCGGCAACATGTAAACACCAGGCTACACGTGATCAAACGCTACCAGGCAACATGTAAACACCAGGCTACACGTGATCAAACGGGGTGTCACCTTCGTTGTTTTGATGATAACATAAAATCATACCTGTGTGTAATATCGTGCTCCAATCATGGGCATGAGGTCTGTCAGTGAGCGCCGGTTGTTGTTCGACAGCAGATACCTAAACATACAAAAGTGATACATATACGGCGGTTTTAATAACCTATCTATCCACGATTTGCCCTACTGGAGATATAAATTTGACATAAGCTCCATAGAAGTAATGTCAAATTTATGTCAATCCGTGGATAGATCGGTTATTGAAACCTGCCGATAGTATATGTAAAAAAGTCAGTTCTAAAAAGTAAGGCAAACTACTGAACGGTTTTTGAGTCAGTTTTTCAAGAACAGTAATAACGTATGTCTCAACCTTTAAACGGATGTATAGCTATCTCATTTTTGTGACGTATTTAAGGCCCTTGTCTGTGTAGCCTCACCTCGCAGGTGACAGAGGCACGAAACTCAAGCGCTCGACGTCATTGCGCAAAAGTCATAGTCATCCCAGTCCAGGTGTAGCGTGGCGCCATCTTCGACCACATCGTAAGTGACGACAGGTGACTTGTGGTCAAACGCTACCCAGTAAATAGTAAAAAAAACAGGTATCACAGGGGGCTACAGGGACGAAGGGTGCGCGTGCGTAGCGCCGGTTGGCTAGCCGTCGTGTTCCGTCCCCCGCCCCTTCTTCTGAACTTAGCGTGTTAAGGTGTGAAGGGCGCATGGCAATTAGATTGGCAATTTAAAGTTGTGCATGCGTGTGATGCGCTTTCTGCATCAATACCTCATACTTTAAATTGCGAACTACATGCGCCTAAGGTCTCACTACCCGTTACCAGCGGCTTCGTTCGCATTTGCCACTCGGCGATATTTTCTAGTAGATAATTCCAACGTCATAAAGTGATGATGTATACATCAGTTTTCAAGTTGAGACTTGCACTACAAATCCGGATCTAAATTAGTTTATTTTTTTATGATTCAATAACAATCAAAACGTTCAATAAAGTCTTTCAATAACCAAATTGAGACTTGTAGTGATCGAAATTACGCACTTCAATTATTGTAAGGGAAGTATAATTGTTGGTATTCGTTGCTTATGTAACATTTGAAAGCAATTAGCACTATGGAAAGCGGCGATCGGTGATTTTGCGTGATGCATTTTCTTTTTGGCATGTCGTTAGAGCTAAGTAAAAGAAGCGTGCATGATACGTATATTTAACGGTTCATTTTCATTGGTCCATAGGGCCCGCATGCCACATTTTTGATACGCATACCATAGGACCGCTTGCATGCTGGGAGACGTTTTCATAAGTCGGTAGGGTAGGACCCACAAGCGGGATGCTTAAGGCCTTGCGCCGTACATATAGCAGTTGCTATAAGAGTGTGGCCCTCCCCGCATGCTTTAAACGGACGGAAAAATTTAATTGATAACACCCGCAGACCGTATATACCAATGAAAATGAGGCCTAAGAGCGAACGTTACACATTTTAATATTAAACTCTACAAAGCTATTTTTAAAAGCATATCTCGTAAAGTATCCAGTGATCTTACAGCAGAACGTTTTTAAAGTCCGATGAATATGTCCTAGTGACGAGGTCCATAGAAGCTGCCAGGTTGTCGCAATGCACATTCCGACACGCCAGAGACAGGATCAGACGTCCCAGGGCGGTCAGATCGTCCTGCTGGGCCTAGGGTAGAAATCAGTCATGGGCGGGATAAGTACATTATATTTATACAACTACAATGACAAAAGTAGGTCCCTATGATAGTTAAGTCCGCATGAGTTAGCTAGAGAAACGACTCTGGTGTCGAAGTTTTCAGGCCACCCGAAGGCCCCCTTCACTATCAAACAATATTACAGCATAATATGATACCTTTAATTTAAACTATAATCTGAATCTCGGAAACGGTACCAACGATTTTCATGAAATTTAGTATGCAGAGGGTCCCGGGGGCGATAAACCGATCTAGCTAGGTTTCATTTTAAGGAAACGTCGTTTAATCCGTGTTTTCAGGCAATGAGACACCGAGCGAAGCTATATTAACTGAACAAATTACAAATTAGTAGAATCGCCTCCTTTGGAGAGCAGCGATCTTTTCCAAGCAACTATAATAAGGCTAGATTTAACATATCTTGCTACTTTTAAGACGGTTAGAACACTTAACAATTTATATCAAATCAAAAACAAAATAACTAGGTAACGTAGACAGGACAACAATTTTATGAAATCGTAATCCACAAAGTGTTACGCAGATTTCTCAATAGCACATTCTCTGGATGTCATTTGAAGTGCACAACAAACGTACAGATCTAAAATAACAGCAGCATACCAAGAATTGCATGATTTCTCGATGCACAATCAAAAGAAAATATTCCGCAGCACCGACCTTCGATCCGTCGATTGGCATCTCGCGATATTCAAACCCTACCATATTATTGTAATATAAAATACAATATATTTATGAATGAGATTTAGTATTTTGCAATTTATTCATTTTCGTTAAAATGTATCGAATGATCCAGCCAATACAGCATCGGTAGTGAACTTAAAATTTAACTAAGTCTACTACGAGGATGAATGCAGTGTAGGTATTGACTGTGACACAATTTGGGTTATTCGTTACAAATATGCAGTTATTACCGTTGTAGGCGCGTGGAAGACGAAATAAGCGCAGTTCTGCCACCAGAAAAACACTAGATGCACGCAATAAAATGTAGGGACACTTCACAATAGTTTTTTGATGCTTACAGTTGTTATAGGAACACTCGGAGAGGGACCGCGCAGTGACAGCCGTTTATCAAGGTCAAGGGCGAGCCGGTGACTGTTATTGAAGATCACGCGTAGAAAATGGCGACCAAGCGGTGGGGAATATCGAAAGGGGAAGGGCTATGGGGAGCGAGAAGGGGTGCACAATTAGCTAACAAACAACCCTTTTCTCGTTAAATAGCTGCGCCCCGCGGTTTCACCCGCGTGGACTACAGTTTATCGCAATAAAACGTCTTTTTCCATTTTTTTCTTTTATAAGAACCTTCTCCTTGCAACAACAAACACAAAAAAAAGTATTAATGAAATCGGTCCAACCGTTCACGCGTGATGCCGTGACGAAGGGAAATGGGGATTCATTTTTATACATAAGAAGATACAAATGACGCTATGAATAAATAATTGTGGACTAGTGACGGTTAGTTACGAACTTACGACCCGAGTTTGACCTTCCGGTGAGATTTTATGCCACTTTTTTAATAGATTCTTATGTGGCCTTTTTCGGGTCTTTGCCCGGACCTTGATATCGCTGTTCCATTAAAGTATCTGCCGGGAACTCCGAGACGGTAGAAATCGATTCAAGAAAATAAAACTTCAAAACTTTAGAATACATAGTGCGTCATACACCAATTTATATTGATCAGTCTGTATTAGAACTGCGCGTATTTTGGACTGTGTTCCACATAATTTGTTCTGTTTTCACTTCCGCGGTCAGTACTATTGGAGCTTTACGTAATGACACCATTGTATTACGTGTGAAAACGAAACTATTACCTGGTGCAAGTCGCTTGTGTTCACCATGGCTGCGTCCGCCGAGCCGCCCCATGTGATCCTCGCTCGTGGTCCGTTCATCACCACTTTGGTGAGATCTAAACACCTGCAACCGACTGCACGGTCAACACTGCTCTGAACCGATACAGTCGACGACGACGTCACAGAACGTGCCAGCGGAAGCTGCTATGCTATTTTCTGTCCAATATCGTCCGGTTTCAATAACCTATCTATCCACGATAGAAAGGAGGATATACAGGAGATAGAAATTTGACATTACTTCTATGGAGCTCATGTCAAATTTATATCTTCAGTAAGGCAACGCGTTCATAGATAATTTATTGAAACCGGGCGTAAGTGTTCCGCCTCGGCTTCGCTCGGCTAGGCAATGGTCTCAAGTTTGCCGTCATTTAACATCAAGGGACTCGTGGTCAAACGTTAACATTGTTTCCAATATAAGAAAATGACCATGTTTATCTCTGTGGGCTACATTATTTATGCAAAATTCAACTAAATCAGTCTAGCCGTCAGGGTGTGAAAAAGAAACCAATGAACAGATCTTTGATGTTTATTTTAATAGATCTATTCAAGAAGTGGGAATAGGTATAGGGATAGGTTATAGAGTAGATCTTATCAACTAAGTGTTTAACTTTTTTTTTTTTAAACCTGTTACATTGTAATGTTATTAATATTCTAGGGCTCGGTTCCAGCTAGACTCTTTCTACTTGTCAGACTTGTACAAACTGATTTAGTTTGATTTCAAGGATAAAGTTGTATGATTTTCAATAAATATAACTACCCAAACTTACGTGGTCTCTGAAAAAATTTATCAAAATTTTTAATGATGTTATTTCTTATCTCATAGTAAGTTGCAACTTGTAGCACTGTTATACCACTTGTGGCGGAAGCTCATTCCACAACTTTCAAGTAAGCGGGAGAAAGAAGCGCGTTAAATAGAGTGCTGTGGGATTTCCAGGGCTCGATAGTGTGTGGATGCGCTTTATTCCGGCGAACGGTGATAGGGAAGGCGTCAATGGGGACAAAGGGAAATAAATTTTAACTCCTTCATTTCTTCTGCTTCCCAGCTGTCGAGTGGTGGTGCACATACCTGCAGGCCAGGCCCGAGTTGTGTAGCGAGCGCAGCCCAGCAGAGAGCTGCACCAGGAGGCTCCACAGCACCGCTTCGGGCAGCAAAGCGCCGCACGCGACAGCGCGCAGCATTGCGTTTTTCTATACAAATAGGTAAGTAAAACTTATTTTAGACAACAGAAAAGCTCGGGATTGTAGGGAACTTTAATTTTTTTTTGGCGAGATAAAATCGCACAAACTTGCTGGCTCAGCCGCCGCCTTTAAAGCATGGGAGAGGATCGTTTAATTTTTAAGGTTGAAGCGCTAGATTTAGAGCTGTCAAATGTGACAGAAGATCCGGTGAGAAGGTTTGGAAGACATGTGAGATCTCGTTTATGTAAATTCCCATTCGCATAAAATCGTCTTCCCATCCAGTCCCTTTCGCATAAATTCTTTTTAGCATAAAACCTCACCCACACAAAGTCCTTTTAGCATAAAGTCTCTTTCGCACAAGTCTATTGCGCATGAAATCTTTGTCGTATAAAACGGTCTTCCCACGAAGTCCCTTTTGCAAAAAGTCCGTTTCGCATAAAATCTCATTTGCATAAAGTCCCTTTTGCCTTAAGTTTCTTTCTCCACTTCGCATAAATCCTCAAATGTTTAAAGTCCTTTTCAAAATGAATCAATTACGCATAAAACCTCTTTTGCATAAAGTCCATTCGTATAAAATCTCTTTCACACAGTTTCTTTCGCACAAAACCTCTTTGGCAAAAAACCGTCTTCCCATCGCCTTCGCTTTCCATCGAAGATTCGCTTAAAGTTCGCTTCGCATATAATGTCATACGCATTAACACTAGAGCGCACGCGCGGGGTCATATGTACCCCAGTGTTTTGTTTTTACTTATAAATTTGCGTGTTGAATTTCTTTGGCCTTGAGGCGCCTAGCTAAGCCTCACTTATATTTTTGTACTACTTACAAGGTAGCGTTTGACCACAAGTCACCTGATGTTATTATAAGTGACAATGTGGTCGAAAGGGGCATCACGCTACACCTGGACTGGGAACCGGCTCTCAAGAACACATCGATGGATGCTTGGCAACAGATTCTTAACATGAGGGTGGTAGTT
The DNA here is from genome assembly GCA_931315375.2 of Opisthograptis luteolata. Taxonomy (NCBI): domain Eukaryota; kingdom Metazoa; phylum Arthropoda; class Insecta; order Lepidoptera; family Geometridae; genus Opisthograptis; species Opisthograptis luteolata. Next base: position 16,210,467 of record OV928033.1, read on the forward strand.
AGCCAGGCGAGTACTAGAAAATACCCTACCAACAAGCAATGGTTTTATCACGATGTTTTCCTTCACCGAAAGCTCATTGTAGGATTCGAACCCACGTCCTACGGATCGCAAGCAGACGTCACTACCACTGTGCCATAATCGCTATAAACGCTATAAGCTTATAAACTACTCTACGCCTTTATTAGTCCACCAGCACTTGCGCAGCGCGCTTTGGGGCTGTCCATTAATCACGTGGAGTTCGAAAGGGGGCGGGGGGGTGGACTCGGCAAAAATTACGAAATATCACAAGGGGGAGTGGGGTATTGTAAGATATCACGTGTATTTATTTTTTCGCAACCTTTCTGTCTAAACGATCGATGTCCGATGTGGCGCAATGGGCGGATAGCCGACTGTGAAACGTGAGGTCGCGGCTACAGAACAAACATTTGTACATTGAAAAAATAAAGCGCAAGTATTTGTTCTGTGTCTGGGTGTTGTGGATCCCCGATCCTTGTAGTTTCTGATACTCTAGATACAGGGAAACCTAGTTAGGGGTCAGAGCCTGCCTATGTATGTGATTATGCGGGCATTATTATTAAAAAAAAAACATTTTTATCATGGTCTTTAATTTTCTATAATAATATAAGATTATACTTTATACACACCTGTATTTAAAAATAAAATTATTAAAATTTTAAGATTCTTTGTAGGTACTAAAAATACACGTGATTTTTGGTGGGGGATAGTCCTTAACCTCACGACGTATCATCAAGGGGAAGGAAGGGGTTAAAAAAAATGTTAAAAAAACTTCACGTGATTAATGGACAGCCCCTTTTGAAGTTTTTGTGTTACACATAATACTACGCGAGCGTTGTGGTTAAAAAATCCTACACCTACCCTGTGTTACAGATGGATGATTAAAATTGAAGTTCCTTTTTAGAACATAATAATTGTTTCATTAATAAAATACAATCGGAGTAAATTAACTGACTGCATAATAATATACTGATTAAATACGGGGACACATATCCCCCACGCGTGCTCTCACGTAACACATCGCCAACTAACAACGAAAACCAATTAAATCACGAAAAGTTAAAACGGAGATGTCGCGTCCAGTTCTAAATACATAAAATCTTATCTTCAATGTTTATTACTAGCATTTTCACATTCTAAGTATCGAAAATATTAATATTAAATAAATAGCACAATATTTTTTTTTGACGATTAGATTGTATTGGTAAAATAAAATGGAATTCGTCAGGTAAAATCAACGAAACTGTTGTAATAGCTTTTATTTGATCATTTTAATCTAGTTTGGAAATTTAAATCTCAGTAAATGGTTGTTACTGAGGGAAAAGTATGAGCTCGAAGAAAAACAAATTATATCAGATTAACTGACAATCATTGGAGACAAATATGTCGGCAATCAAATGAAATCTGCTTAATGTATTGTATTTGAAAACAAACCTTGAAAATGCTTGAAATTTTTAGTTATCTTATTGTCAGCAGCGAAACTATAAGACTTAGCGATTAATGGATTATCGCAGACGAAAGAACACAAAATTTTAAGTATTTTGGCATTCATAAGTCATTTTCGTCAAAATTTCGATTTAACTGGTTTTCGTTATTATGCGCGTTATAGAGGACCGTGCGCTCTAGTGTTAAGTCCCTTTCGCATAAAACTACCTCATTTATAACCTCTTCCGCATTAAGTCTCTAGCAGATAAAACCTCTTTCGCATAAATCCTTTTTCGCATAAAGCCCGTTTTACAAATGTCCTTATTTTGCATGCGCGTTCGTACGGACCCCTGGGTGCGCGAATCCAACTCACTTTGCCGGTTTTCCAGCAAAAGGAATCTGGGGTTTATCCGAACAAAGCAAGTAGCTCTTGGTACGATCAACGACAAAAGTGGCCGAACAATAATACATTTTCAGATTTTCTGTATCATCTTAAACACCAAAAACAAACATTACGCATTTGGAAACTCGAAATATTAATGTTTCCATATCCCAATGTGCACAACCAACTCAAGAGAAATTCTAGAAGTATAGCTTATTATGAAATATCGGATATTACTATACTATTTACATTATGACAAAAAAGCTTGGGATTGTGGTAAACTTGCTCCAATTCAATCAATTAGCAACAAGAATAAAATTGTCAATGTGATCGCGCCAAAAAAATTACCTGCCGGGCGTTTCTTGCCTGTTTTTTTGCCGGCGTAAGGAGGTTGGAACAGGCGTAGCTAGTTTTAAGTTTGACGTTTTAAAGTGATCACAATGTATCCTATTGAATAAAGTACTATTGACTTTGACTTTGAACATGATGAGCTACTTTTGTCGTTCACTGTACTGTGAGGTGTAGTTTGTTGTTCCCCGATCCACGTAGTGTCTCGTTCCCTAGACACAGGAAATCCTAGTTAAGTGTAAGGCCGCACCACGGTTTTCTGCAGCGAGCGGTTGCTACCGCAGAACCGCCTAAAATCAGTACCAGCGAAAAAAAAACCGTCAGTGCGTTCGCCGCGATTAACCGTAGTGCGTCCTTTAGCTAAGGGACATACAGATATCAGTATGAGCGTAAATCATTTTTTTTATTTACCTGATGTGTATACGGACGCGGTGCGTCTGGGTCTGAGGAGAACGGATCTACGTAGGGGCTACTGTCCGCCGCGGAGTTGCCGGCGCCCCCCGATAGGAATTTCTCAATTAGGGTTATGCTCCCTGGGTGGTACGCGTACATTAGAACCATCGCTGTGGAAAAACGATTTACTTTGAACACTTATAGTGGAAGCGTTTGACCATAAGTCACCTGAAGTTAAATGACGATGTGGTCGAAGGTGGCATCACGCTACTCCTGGACTGGGAATTGGATATCAAGTGGGGCTGCTGGATCACAACGATAGGAGCTTGGCGCCAGATTTTAAACATTAGGGTGGTAGCTAGCCTACCACAAAGCTATGGTTTTATTACGATGTTTTCCTTCACCGGACGCTCAAGCTCAGTAGGATTCGAACCCACGTCGTATTTATTATATATCACATAGATTTACATATTTAGGTTTTCCTACAACGTTCCAATTTTACAATAAAAATAATGTTGTTATAAAAGTCAAATCGGATTACAATAATATAAAAAAATCTAATTTCAGAATAAGTATTAATAATAAACACTAGTTTAGAAAAATATCACGTCTTTAAAAGCTAGCTTTACGAGAGGTCCCTTATTGGGTTGTCTGAATATCTGTAGTAGCGACACGAAGTAAACATGTAGTACAAAATGCAAGGCAATTACAGTGGTCGCCGAACGCTTGCGTCGTGAAATACTCGTGAAGCTTCACGACGTTGGAATGGTCCAAGGCCTTCCACATCTCTAGGCGCTTGGTGGGGATGCTGGGGTACGAGTGGAGGCGACGCATCGCGAAATGTTCCCCTGTTTCGCGATGCGACACCCGAAAAGAAGTCGCCTGTGAATGTGGTGAGTTGCCTTCCAAAGGGATGAGTGCCGTATACAACTCTACGAATTCCGGGATGTCTGTAAGGAACAAACTCAGTTTATACAAGAGCTTATTATTTTATTACTATCATGATGCTAACTGATTTCATTTTTATAAATTGTTGAAGTATTTTATAAGGAAAAACTGTAGGTGAACACGCGGAACGCAGCTAGTCATGGGATGTGTTACATTATAATTTTTTAACTATATTTTTCACGTTATGTCGCCAACCGTTAGATCGGGGTAAAAGGGGAGATGTGGGACGGATGGGGAGAAGTTGGGCGGGTAGGGATGGAGGAAAGGGGAGTTGGGGGTAAGGGTTAGAGGGGGGGGGGGTTGTAGTGGATGGGTGGGGAAGAATTATATTACATAATATAATTTGTTAGTATATTTTTTTGAATGAAGGGGGTACCACTTCAAAGCTTTAAATGCACTAGAAACCAATGGGACGTCATTCCGTCTCGTGAAGTTATTGTTCCGGTTCGTAAATATTATTTTTATTAACATCAATAAACTAGTCAATGACTAGTTCAAAATTCAAATGGTGGAAGGCATAACTCGTTTCTTGAGACGACAAAATAAAAAAGATTTAGTTATTTGTTTCAAATAATTTTGGCGTTATTATAAAAAATACTATATGTATATAAGATTTATTATTGTAATCTTATTGGAGCCTATCTTGACTAGACCTGGACTATATGAAACCCCCCCTGCCACCTACTTCTCCTCACCTTCTCCACCCCACCCTTTCCACACTACCTCACCCCTAATATTAACCCCTCCCCCCACTTCGCACCCCTCCCATACCACAACTTCCCGCCCTCCCATACCACAAATTCCCTCCCTCCCATACCAAAAATTCCCTCCCCTCCCATACCACCACCTTCCCCCTCCCATACCACCACTGCCCTCCACTCCTCCCCCCTTGGAGAGAGGTGGAATAAGAGGGGGGCGGGGTAGAATGGGACGACTGAGGTGGGATGAGTGGAGTGAGCTGAAAGGGTAGGGGCGGAGTTCTGGGTGGCAAATCATGGAATGGGCTCTTTACCTGAAAAGTTAATTTTACGGGAGTAGTCGATAAGTGGTCTCTAGGATGTACTTTGTTGGGCGCAACCATAGCAATATTCTTTTTCCTGTGCTAGAGCCAATACAAAGTGATGTTGCAAGCCTCACAATTAAAAAAGCAGCTCACTTTTCGATCAACCCTTTGTCTAATGTAGGAGTTAGGATCTTCAAAATAAAAGCGATATATGTTTCCCTAGACGTGCTTTTATGGACTTTTTCAATTAATTTCAACAAAAAGTTAAAGGATTCGTTAGACAATAAAATTATGGATTACAATGACTGCGGAAACCTTATTATAGAAGTTCTTTTGTTTGAAGACTGACAATTTTCCGTACCTAGAGTATAAAGGCCTCATAAAAATTATTTCTCTGACACGACCGCAATATGTGTTTAAATAAAAGCTCTTATATAATAAAAGAGGAACAAATTCAAGACAGCGTAGATGAGACAAAAATTCACACTGTGTCTCCGATGCCGGCGTTACCTAGAAATAGTTTCATCTGCAAGCTGCTCTGCCTAGTGCCCTAGGTCAAGAAGGCGTAGATGAGACGAAAAATGTCTCTGATGCTGGCGTTACCTAGAAATAGTTTCATCTGCAAGCTGCTCTGCCTATTGCCCTAGGTCAAGAACGCGTAGATGAGACGAAAAATGTCTCCGAAGCTGGCGTTATGTAGAAATAGTTTCATCTGCAAGCTGCTCTCCCTAGTGCCCTAGGTCAAGAAGGCGTAGATGTGACGAAAAATTCACACTCTTTGTCTCCGATGCTGCCGATATATAGATTTTTTTAAGGGCAAGTCTTAAGTTTAATTCTTACCTGTGAGTTGTCACCCAGCGCGCTGCCGGCGTTTTCTAGGCCTTTTTTTATGTGCAAGTATTAAGTTTAATTCTCACCTGTTAACTGCTTTTCAGCGCGCTGCTTCCGACGATGATCTAATATGCGGCAGGTGCCCTCACATTTGCATTTACACATGGTGGTCAATTGAGTCTTCCACACTTAGTTTAAACTATTGCGCAAAGAAGCCACGGCGCGGCAGCAGTGCGATCGCGCCTACCGCTGCTGATATCGCAAAGAAAATCTAATTGAACTCCAATTAACGAATTTTTTTAATTTTTTATTAAAAAATGAATTTATTCCTGAACCAGGACAGTACTAGAACCAGAGAGGTACCAAGAACTTCAGAACCGTCTGAACTGCGCGACAGGACGAACTCGAGTGAAGGGGCGTCGTGCATTATTCAGTATTTATAGCAAAATTTAAGCGCAGGGTAAGTACATGCGCATCAAGCACTTTTGGCTCTATCGATCACTTGCCCGGGCTGCTGGGAGCAGGGTTGCCTGCCGGCCAGATTATTTCTCCGAATTATTTCTGATTCGAGAAAGATCCATCTTCATATTAAAAATATATTGATGTGATTTAGGGCCTATATTTTATAAATATCATTTTTAATCATTCTAAGTGTAACTAAATCGTGCTCCTAGGGGCAGGTACTGCTATTGAACATCCGAAATCAGAATGCACCATCATCATCATTAGACACGCCCTCAGTAACAGAGTGGTCCCCAATTGGAACAAGCTACCAGAAGTAGATTTCGTCTGCCACTTCCACAACATCATTTAGAAACAAACTCGATGACTGGCTACAGACAAAATTTATGAGAAACTTGTTGCTTAGAAGGCAACAAGTTGGAGATAAAACTTGTTGCTCAAAAGGAGCAACGTTCGGGGTGTAATAAATTTTATCGCTACAGACAACAAGTGGCTCATTTATCTTTTCCCAGCTGGGGATGTTGCCAAACAAACAGATCCACGATGTTAAATTGAAATAAAAATGGTTTTACAAATCTATTTTACAAGTAATCTTGTGGACACATGTGTTACAATGAGGAGTTCTCACGATAACTCTCTGTCTCCATCATCAGATCAGCTCCAACTCCCAACTTCTACATTTAATTGTTATCAATAGTATTTGTGTCCCACACCACACTGGGGAGGGCCGATTGCTTCTTCGGCGCTTTCAGTCTTCAATGGTTAAACTTAATGTAAAATAAAAAACAACTTTAAAAGAACCTAGCTGCCGTTCCGACGAAGATTTCACCTACAGTTTCCCCTTTGTGAAAAGCAGTTCACTCTAAAAAATTTAAGGAGACGGATCTATATGCAATTACTACGAGTAAAACTGTACATTGTCATGACACAAATAAAACACAATTATCTTAAGTATTTTCTTTTATTAATCTAAGGGAACAATTGATACTGGCCTGGGTACTGACGCACGTCCACGCGCAGCTGCGCGTCATTGTTCCGCTGGTAAATCTCCTGCCTGATAGTCTCCGGCTGGTAAAACGACGCTGCCAGACCTTTGTAACACAAGGAACGTGTTAACTGATACACCATCAAGGGTGATGGAAGCCTAAAGCCACCCAGCAAGTGGTACACTCAGAGGTAAGACAAAATACGATTCTTAGCGCCAATCGCGCCGTCTACGTGCCATTCCAACCTTTAACCTCTAACGGCCAGTTTCAAAAACATATCTATCCACGGTTTTTTGACGTAAGCCACGTCAATATTCTTTACCAATGGATAGATAGGTTATTGAAACGGGCCGTAAATGAACCGCTAGCCGTTGGCTTTAGACTTATACATTTTATTCAGAATCCAGAGTCCAGAGGTCATGCAGCAAGAACAGCTCGTATAGTCAATCGGTACCTTATGGACCATACAAGGAAAGCCACCCACGCACTTGCGGAAAGCATCACCTCTAGAATATGATATGATAGTGCTAATAGATTTCTTAGAAGAGAAGTCTAACTTCTTAAACTAACATTGTCATAAGTAAAGAAGCTCCAAATCAAACTAGATATATAGAGATTGAAAGCTAGTACGCAGATAGTTAGATATAGTGTAGTTATAATGACAATCATGCTTGTTATCAGGCCACAGAAAACGTATTTGCTGGACACTAAGGGCATTTAAAAGTGCAGTACTTTCCCTACCATACGGTTTGAATTTTAAATCGGAACGACAAAAAAATTAAACTACCGTCCTAACCCAAACCAGTAACGTCTTACTTTAACTCCCCGTAGTGTCTCAACTAATTCGTTTTCTGTGCCCACATCAAAAATACGATGTTATACGCGGCCATAACCATCTTTGTGTTAGTGCGGATTTTATTATTATTCCCTCCCCCGTATTACAAAACAATAATTTGCAATCGCATTATTTTGAGTCTGAGGCGTGCACGTTCGTTTGCTTTTTGAGAACGATGGCGTATAATTCGCGATTTGATATTGAGAACAAAGAAGCGGCAACTACGACCTGCATAAACATAACTAGGTATGTGCCGGCGGCTGCGTAAATCAATAAGTAAACGCAGGCGCGATTCATTGCTCTCCCCCGGGCCAATTACTCAGAATCCGTCAAATGCGTCGATCTGCCGCATGCAGAACATGAGGCGGGCGGCGAGGGAAACACGGCACGCCCGGGGATCGAGACACGAGCGGCGGCGGCGGGCGATTACCAAGTGTCGTGGGCACTCCCTACTGATACTTTTTCTTGGATCTTTTGTTAACTAAACATGTTTTTAGTTGGACGATTCGCGTTGTAAAACTTTTGCTGCCTAGGAGTATTGATTGTAAAACGAATTCGGGATGTTTTATTATTAAAGCTTATTATAAAAAGATCGCACCCCAAAAATTACCTGCCGGGCGTTTCTTGTCTGGTCTTTTGCCAGCGAAAGGAGTTTAGAACAGGCGTAGCTAGTGTTAAGATTGACATTTTAAAGTGATCATTATTATGTATCCTAATAAATAAATAATTTTTGATTTTGATTTTGCACTCTGCACATTGCCGTTCCGAGTTATAAAGATAAATCCTCCATCTCATATTTGACTTAAATCCTTTTTTACGCAGAATCGTGTTTTTTTGACGTGTTTTTTTATAATTATCGTGTTTTTTATAAATAATATGAATAAATAACTCAGTTCAAAAATTATAAATCGCTACAATCGCTGTATGTGACCGAGCGTTCATCCGCTGCCGTTTATGGCGCAACCCGTTTGCTATTGCGAACGGTCAGTTCCCGCCGTTGCTAACGCCCCGCCCGCCGTAGCAACGGCGTGGGCCGCCGCCGCGCTGCACTCCTCCCGCCCGCCCTTGCACCACCCCGGCGGCTGTCTCGCTCCAGCCTCCCGCCGCACCCCGCCCGTGACCCGAGCCAGCGCCCCTCGCTTGTAACTAGGGTTGCCTCGACGTCTTTTTACACGAATATTATTTTCGTTTATTCGTTTAGCTACAGTACTTTTAGAGTTTAGAACACATTTTAGTCTGCATAACTCGGCTGTCAATCAATGTTAGGCTCTTTTTGATTTTGGTGGGCGGACCGCAATCTTCGGATTCAGGCATCGTAGACAGTAGGTGTCCGAGCGTCATTTATGGTGTTTTTATTTAAATAACAATTTATAGGTTAATGTTCATATTTCCATATCCCAATGTGCACAACCAACCAAGAGTAATTAGTATGAAAAAGTGTTTTAATAAAATTATCAATGTGATCGCGCCGTAAAAATTACATGCCGGGCGTTTCTTGCCTGTTCTTTTCCCGGCGTATGGAGGTTTGAACAGGCGTAGCTAGTTGTCGTTATAAAGTGATCACAATGTATCCTATTGAATAAATATTTTTTAGTATTTTGACTTTTGATAGGTTTTTTTTTAAATCTTTACTTATTATTTTTTATAGGTTTCAGATTGATAACTGATCTGCCGAGCGTTTCTAGTCTGTTTTTTGCCTACGTGCGGAGGTTAGAACAGGCGTTGCTAGTTTTAAGTTTTACGTATGTCTGTTGGTTTGCTCTTTCTTTACGCAAATACGAAGAAGGAAAGGACTGACGTGTTTTATGCCATTTAGTTTATTGGTTAGAAAGTGACATACGCTAATTTTTATCCCGAAAAAATGCAAGATATTTTGGAAGCTTCTATGCGGGTATATAATTTTCGAAACAAACTATAAAATCTAATCCCATTACAGTATACGATCATAGAAATTGAGATATTAGAGCACGTCGACAAACGAATAAGAGGCAGTTCTAGTCAATCTGTGGCACGGCAAGAGGCATAAGATCAAAAAACACATATGAAAGGCGCCCGTAGCAACTGTCTCGACTATTAATTATATTATTCATCTTGTCCTGGTGACATCTGTTTGGGCTCGGCACGGTATGTATTTATCTCTCCGCTTTCATCGTCCGTCATCGCTCCATTCACCCTTCTTCCATTCATCTCGACCCTCACAAAATCATTCATTTTTCCTTTGAGAAGGTCAAAGGATCCCCGTCAACATTAATATTAATCACTTTCTTGTTGATATGACCTTCATTCGTCCTTATAACATCTCCATACCAAGCCAAACGATTGTCTTTCAGCTTTTCTGTCACTGGTGCCACTTTCATATCTCTGAATCTCAAGCAGCAGCGATTTGGGAACTAAGAGGAAAATTATTTTTCATGGATCCCATGGTAGTCAAAAGACGTAAAAATTTATAATCCCATGGGAGTGAAGCGACAAACATATTACATACATAGAAATTCCGTAGGATTATAAACATGGGAGTCAAGTGGCAGGAGGGTACTTTCTCCACTGTCGTCACTCCACACATCCATCTCAACATTATCATCTCCGCTACATGCGATTTCTTCTGATCCGTTTCATTCACAGCCCAGCATTCCGATCCATACATGGTATTGTGACGGATTTGTAAATTTGACCCTTTAACTTGAAGGGCATCCGTGGATCACACAATCTATCAAAATCAAAAAAGATCCGCCTGAATACGTACTTACTGTAAACAGTTGTAAGTTATTTGCGTATGACGATATCTCGCGACCCTCGCCAGACCGTCTGCGGCGCTCCCCTAACAAGGGCTCAGCTCACCCTCCGGTTTGTGCAAGCTTCTGACATCGGATACCCTTGATAAAATTTTGCACGAGCGCAGTTTGATTTAAATCGTGATTTGTTTCGTTATCCTTAAGGAAGCTGATTCTAGTACGTAAATGAGCGGCCTAAATATATCTTGCCGGTGTAAGGAGGTTGGAAAGTGATCACATTTTGTATTCTACTAAATGAATTTCAGTTTGAGTTTTATACATGTTTTTTTTTAAATTGGAGTTTGAGTAAACTATACCTACTCCAGTAGTTTATCTATTCTAGTAGTACTCGAGTAGACAAGCTATATTTTGTCACTCAAGAAGATAACCTATTTGTTAATGAAGATAACACAAATCATTTTTAGTAAAATGGTCATACTTTTAATGAGGACGCCATTTACGTTTTCTGTACTTTAGGTTTTTTTTCCAATGGTCTATTCTCCGTGGCATATCGAAGGCGGAAAATTATTGTTTAAAATATCAAATTGAGAAATATGATGTTTGCGGTTTCCATGCCTCTTTACAAAATTTTTGAACTATTTAAGTTCAGCCGCCGTTTCAAACACTTTTTCCGTAGCGTAAAACATTATCTTCATCGACGACAACCTAACGAAAGATTGCAATACAGGCTCGTGGGCAGCTGAGAAAACTCTAGGAACTATACTTAAATCCCGATCCTGACCTACGGTACGGCCATCCCATTTTCCCAGCATCACGTATGGACCGGCATAATAATATTTCAATTGCGCACGGTTACCTGTCTCCCCTCGCATCTACGCATCCCCCGTTGACCTATATCACGAATATCGGCAAACGTTGAACCCATCTCCGACGGATCAATACTTGGCTATGCAACCAAACATAACTATACTATAAAACATCGCTTACACGCTACTGAAATTAACGCAAAATAAATCAAGAAGCTTAAATCTACAGAAAACTAAGCGATGCAAACCATAATTTATACATCTCGGTTCTGAAAGCATATCAGCTCGGCGCCGAGGATATCTTCACGACTTTTGGTCAATTGAAATATCTATAAACTATTATATTATGTTCAATTTCAAAGATACTAAGTGCCAAAAATGCGAGGGTTCGCGTTTGTCCGCCCTCGGCTTGAAGACACCCTGGTGAGCGCAGAGTCGAGAAGCACAAAAGCGCGGCAATCAAAGTCTTTGTGAAATAAAATGGAAGTGAGACAGAACTCACTTTCTGTAAAGTCCGGCGTCGGATTAGCATCGAACTCTTGTGTCGGAATATCAGAGCGAGGCGAGTACATCGGACTGAACCTCGGCGAGGGCCCGTAACGGGGTGACATGTGGTAGCCAGAGCAACGAAAGTCGCAAGGGTAAGGCGGCCCTGGGGTGTAGATGGGGACCAGGTTCGGGAGCGGCATCCCCGGCCATGACGCCACTTGACGGTAAAAATACAAATGTTAGTAACAGTGGCACGTTAGCAGTCGTCGCTACGTGTACGCGGGAGGCGCGGAACCGCTCCAGCCAGCCGGTTAATAATTCTCCTAAAGTAGCTCTATATTCCATTAAAATTAAAACTTATAATTTCCAGTTTCAAAAACACAACGGAACGATGCTTAATATATATATACATCACACGAAATTGCCATGACAAATTGCAGCCCCAATAACTATTATGACGACCATTTATTTTGAAATGATTTTACTAATTGTTTTGATTAGCTTTAGCGTTGAAAGTCGTAACGGCCGTGGTATGCTATAAGATTCACGATCCACGACAGCTTCCGCGAAAGGTAGCAATTTGGTGAAGTTGGCGCCGTAATAGCTGAAGAGCTGCGACAAGCGTGGGTGCGGGCACGTGCAGGGTAGAACCACTAGCACCCGACCTTTCCCACCGTTTCCATGGAGTTTTATAACCGAAACACTCTTAGTTATTTACAATTGGAACGGTTGCAGCTCTATATATGAACGGGTCAATATAATCGACTGGCAATCGACCAGCGTGAGAAGTGGAGCACTTGGTGCACACCCTTTCTGAACGTCTCAAGCTCGAATCACGTCGCAGAGTGAAGGGCATGGAATAATATTCGCTCTCGAAATTTGTACGCATCTAACATCTAATAAGATATTGAAAAATCAGTTCTCTAAATATTTGGACAAATCAGGAAATAGTTCTGTAGTACATTGGCAGTTATGAAATGATGTGGAGCCGCCAAACAACAAGAATTTTAACAGCTTCACTTAAGGTGTAAAAGGGCCAAACCTGCACATCGTCATTTCTCGCACGTAATAATATTCTAAAATAACACCAATCGCTTTAGAAATTTTGAGAAAACTTTGCTAATGAAGATAACGCTAGTACTTCGGCCGACACAAATGCTCTTCCATCCACCAGCCCGTTGAGAGTATATAAGGGTGGTAGAGCAGTTGTTCCGCGACGGTACTATCGGCGACAAAACGCCGAACTTGCCCAATTAATTGCTGGGCGCATTGATATATAAAGATATGGACTTAGGATCTAATGCAAAAGTGACAAGAGAAGAGGCTGAGTGACGACTGAGTTAACCTATTCGGGCATTCGTGTACAGAGGTTTTTAACAAATGTTTTTATCAGCATACTGGCCATTACATTTACATTAAAAAATGAATACCATAAAGACGCCTCAGTTCTAAAATTTTCGGCGTGCATTTGATTAGTTTTTTACTATTCATTAAACATTTTATAAAACGATATCTACGTTTTCAAGCAAGACTTCTTTAACTATTATAACTAATCCGCCATCTTGGATATGCTGCCATGTTGGATTTGGAATGAAGTTACAAAGTTAACCATGCATTGTCATCCAAATTGAACTTGTATACAAAATTTCAGCTGAATTAGTCGAAGATATCTGATTCAAGATTTTACCCGAACAAACATACATACATACATTGCAAGTCAAATAAAAGCTTGATAAAAAAAATGTCTAGGGACCGAAATAACTCCATTGTCTTTATTAGTCTTATTTGTGTAGCTATTACACGTTTTCATCGCACAATACGGCATTGTGTCTTTATGACCGGCAGCCAACATCTAGAGGCTGGCGTGTGTTGTACCTCTTGTCCTCATTTTAGGTAACATACGAGTACACTTTAAATGAAGAACTCCAAGTCCATATCTTTGTACGTCACTGGCTGGGCGTGGTCGAGTGCACAGTGAATCCGTCGCAATTAGCTAATCAGCTCCGCTCCACAGTATTAGTACCCACGACTTCCAAAGCTAAAGAGTTATTGTTAAGTTAGTCGAGTTAACTTTAGTAGAAGCATCAACATGTTAGGCTAGGTTCAACGTAGGGCGTCCATTTAAGTCCAATCGTAATGTAATAGAAAATGCACCTGAGCATTAGGTGTTTAACTTAACTTATTAAGTTTAGTAAGTCTGACGGCTGACATTCATTTAGGCTCTTAATCTATACTAATATTATAAAGCTGCAGAGTTTGTTTGTTTGTTTGTTTGTTTGTTTGAACGCGCTAATCTCAGGAACTACTGGCCCGATTTGAAAAATTCTTTCAGTGTTGGATAGTCCATTTATCGAGGAAGGCTATAGGCTATATTTTATTTCCAAAAAAATTAGGGATCCGTAAGAAAATTGCTATTTTGCAACCCAAGGTGTGAAATCGAAAACCTATTTTTGCGTGCGCTGCAAAAACTATTGACACTAGAACAAAATAATGTATTACGGGTTTGTAGGTCTCATTTAGATCTACAAAAAAGTCCGCGAGAGCATATGTCTAACTATTATAGTTATGCCACAATAAGTGATCTTTTATTTTAAAAAAATTATTTTTAATGCCGCCGCTAGAAAAGGCTCTTTTTTTGTATCTTGGTATTAATCCTTATCAAAATAAATTACTTCTTATTCAAAACTGCTTCAATGCCTTTATATAACTTTTTGAATCATTCAATTCGGACATTCCATTCGAAAGATATCACGAGTTTAAAAATGTAAGTAGTAGTAGAAAAATAAAACCGCCGCACCGCAGCGCAGCGGGAAACGCGATGAGGTGAGGGGGGGGGGCACCGGGAGAATCTATGAAATAGGTAAAGTACGGTCGCGGACCAGGAAGACCTTTAACTGCGCGGTTCAAACGTGCGGTCCAAGAAAAATTATCTTAGAATTAAAATAGAATAATGGGTACCTTCAGCAGGTAACGCGTTGAGGGGGCACCGAAGTGCGGGAATAATTTTGGAGTATACGGAATATATACGCTATCGCGCCTAAACTACTAAACCGATTTAAATGAAATTTGGTACAGAGATATTTTGAGCCCCGGGGAAGGGACATAGGATACTTTTTATCGCGATAAACTGTAGCCCACGCGGGTGAAACCGCGAGGAACAGCTAGTTAATAATAACGGTAGGAATAGCATCGATAAATCCGAGTTCTTATTATTTCGAATGATCTCAAGATTTCTCTAGACTAAGTTAATCAACACTCGCAGTTTAAAATCATACCAATATTTCCTTTCCTACAGGCTAGTCCAATTAATAACCTAATATGGTCCAATTAATTATTTTATCCAATATTATTTTTGGTATGATTTGGATTTTTTTTTGTCTATGTAACCACTTGGGCAAAGTATTTAGGTTAGCAGTGTATACAGGTATTACTTAGGCAAAAAGAAAACCGGTAAGTATTGAAGTTTTCCAGAACTTTCCAGGTATTCTATTTCTAACAAAAATGCCCACACGTAGCTCTGCCCACACATCTAGGTAACCAGAACACCCAGATACGGAATAAATACTTGCGCTTTTTTCAATGCACATATTAATTTATATATTTATTCAAAAACACTCATAGTCCAGTTAACGCCTTTTACAAGTGTATGCCACGCACGAGTCCTTAACACTTGTTAAACTCGACAACAACAACTAACCAACCATAAATATGTTTGTACATTGGAAATTTCCGTACATTGGAAATTCTCTTTACATTGTAAATTTCCGTTCTGAAATGGGTTTGCTGTTTCCCGGTCAGGAGCGGAGTTAGCGTTCTCGCTCGGATGTGTTGTTAATGTAACAGTAACTGTGTTACGGATAAATTGAATATGCTGTACAGGAAAGCGGTGCTGTCACCTAGCGGCTGCAACCGTGCTCGAAAGCCATGAATCGAGTTCAAATGTCAAAATAAAGCGCAAGTCCATTCCCATCCAGCTTACGTAAACGCGCACCTGTACGCAAGTTCGTAGATTTTTGCTTCAGTTTCCGAAATAAGCGGTGCTGTGACATCAGTCGTAACAAAGCGTCGAATGATATCCGTACAAAATGAATTCAGAAGAAACAACCGTTTTGTTTTTATAGAAATAGAAATAGAAATAGAAACTTTATTTGCCAAAAATGTGAGTGAAACAGTTAGTAACAACTATATACAACTATATAATTGACTAATGCTACTACATATATAACTTCTCTAATGACACATTCAGAAAATGTTAACTATGTATAATAACGTATAACTGCAATAAATGAGTATTAAACACTTTAAACTATTTTGCATGACGACTGTAGTACCTGCGTCCATCATTTTGCGCAGTTTAGTTCCAATACAAATCATCGACAGGTTTTAAAGTGGTGCCCCAGATGGTGCGAGATGCTAGAACTATACGAGGACTCCACAGCCCTACGAAGCCCGAAGCTTTACGATGTGAAAGTTTTGAAACTAACATCTTTAGGAATCTGTCTAGTTTGTACCGCATTGGACGCCATGTTACAAACGCTATGACGTGACGGCACCTCTTTATAGGAAATTGAAACATAACCCAATAGAACAAACCTCGAGGCACGAAGCAGTACAGTCAGCTGCATAAGCAGCTAATCCTGGTTATCAGACCAGCGATGTTTGGACTTCAAGAAGTTTAAGAAAATTGGGAAATTGTCTGAATGTAATAATTTGAACTTAATGGACGCCCGCGCCTGTGTACCCGTACGTTTTCATTAGAATACCTTTCCATGTGTGAACATTGTACCAAAAGCAAAATGTAACCAGTTAGTAACACTTACCTGTCCTGTTCATGGGCCCCATGTGGGGCGGAGGGCCGGCGAACATCTGCGCGGCGTAGGGCGAAGCACCCGGCGGCGGCCCCACGGCGCCGGGCAGGCACGCCTCGGAACCTGGCGGATATCCTTCATATTACAAAACGCAACGTCTGTCTGTCCTTCTATCAAACGATCAACCAAGCAATGACATCTAATAGCTTATTGCACACCAAGCTATAATAGTAAATGTATCAATACATAAAATTACAGAAAGAAAGTTGCGTAAAAACTATTGCAAGTACAACGAATGTTCTTATTGGTTACAGCTACTTCTACCACACAACATTTTGATGTAAAAAAAAGTTTACCTAAGTATAAGTAACATTCTAATACATACTAATTCCAACACTAACATCTACATAATGTACAAACAAACATTTTTTTTATTAGAAGCCCTTAATAAGATGGCGTGATGGCCTCGTCGTCCTTCAAGAGAGGTGGTCTGTTGTGAGGATCGGACGGTATAGAATACAAATAAAGATAATAATGTGTAAATCGTTGTCTGTTTGTTTGTCCTTTCACACCTGGACTGATTATTTTACAATTTCAAACGTAGACTTCAGACTTCGATACTCTGGAAAAACACATCTTGCCGCAGAAAAACTTGAATCTGTTAAAAAGCTTTGCATTGGGTGAGTCGCTAGTAACTAATGTGATTGATAAAATCTTAAGCAGATCTAGCTGTCAAGTCAGCTATAGTTCTAATCAACAATCCTCCTTTTACATCAATGTGAAAAGAGCTCTTAAGGGTCGGCAACGCCCCGGCAACTGAAATATTTTTATACAGCTACATAAAAGCATAAACATGTCATTAATTTTAAAACCCTTGTCGTCTGCTTCACAAATCAATACGTTTTACTCAATTTATTCACTCAAAGGTCAAAATATTTCTCCCCCTCTGAATAAAGCTCCGACCCCTAAGTTTACCTTTACAAAAAAGAGATTAGGTGCCGCACCCCCACGGGGGCGTGGCGAACCCCCGATTCTAAAAAATCTGTTTGAAGAGTAGAGATGCTGCGAATAGGTCCCCGGCGAACAATCGGTTAACGATTATTCGCAATAATCGAGTTATTTTCTATTACCCTAGTACCCATAACACAAGTTTCGAATTTGATTTGGGGCTAAATCAATTTGTGTGCAATGGGTCCCCCGATATTTATTTATTTGCCAAAATGTATCGTCATCAGAAATGAATTGAAATGATACATAGGAAGGTATAATACAAGTACCTACATCATGTATTAAAAACTTGTTATCAAAAAATAAAACAGAAAGGCGAAAATAAAGTCACATTAGATGATAATTTATTTCTTTTTTTATGAGTTTTTATCAATATTATTGTTTAAATTTGTTTACAATTCGAGCCTTTATTAATCTTTTAAGTGAATGTCCTCTCTTAATCATTATATTGTAAAATAACATATATCTTATCTACGCTAATCGACGAATAATTAAAAATGTCATATGCTATCGAATACCTAACAGCGACCAACCGCGGCAACTCTACTCGAGAGGGTGGCAGGTCCACCCCGCAACAGGGGGTTAGAAATCCCTTTTGTTATTATTTTGTGCTGCTAAGCAACGAGGGTTGGAAATATCGTTTGTTGTCGTATTGTGTGTGTGTGTATGTAAACTGCGCGTGTGGGGAGGCAGACGTGCCCGATGCAATGGCGGCGACCACCCCTGTCTGCGGTCGTGTTTTCATCTACCTATACTCGATCGTAGGATTTCAAAATAAGTTGTGCTACGTTTCATCCGCTGCGTTATTGATGTTTTAAATAACGGTTTTTTTTTTCGTAGTTATATTTCAAAACATAGCTTCCATTTTAATGATTTCGTGCAGTTAAGCCTAAAAAGAACATAAATCGGAACTTAGATTACTTGCGGAGGGCGGAGGGCCCGCAAACATCTGTGAGGCGTAGGACGAAGCAATCGGTGGCGGACCCATGGCGCTGGTGAGGCTCGCCTCTGAACCTGACGGAAATCCTTAGCGTTACGAGAAGCATTTCTGTCTGTCCTTCCATCAAACAACAAAGCTTACATTTCAACCCCTTTCGCATAGTGACCCCTATTAAAAATGAGAAGTATCCCACACGCCTTTCATCCTCTACTATTTGTAATGCTCATGAGACAGCGGCAGCTGCACCCAGTGTTTTGTTTCCCTATATAAACTATGCCTTTTTGTCTCATCGCGCTGTGACGTCAGAATGTTGATGTATCTTTATCAAGGGAAGACATAATGGACCCGCGAAGTAAAAATTTAGAAATTGTTAAGTTTACCTCTGTTTGTCCGCTGCGTTATTTTGATGTGTTTAAATTAGTTATTATTTCAAAAATGCAAGCACACTACTGGACACAGTGGACACAGGCCTCTACGCCACTAAGCACGGTCTTTGCAAACTGCTATCAGCCACTTTGCATATATCGTCGCTACACCTGGCCGCGGTCATTGGTTCTACAGTAGATAAAACCAGCCCACTGTCACATGAACTTGTAATTATTTTTAAATTAATCATTTTCCCGGTATGCTACATCCACCACCAACCCGCACTATAGGCCAATGTGGTAGATTTATGAGAGATTGGCAGAAGGCCTGTGTTCCAGCATTTGGAACATACTAGACTGGTGATGATGAGAATGGATCTATTTTTGGAGTATCGTAAACAATGCTATCCATGTCACGGTATCCATTTACGAAATTTATAAAAGCGAGAAAAATCGAATATATAGAAAATGTAAGTTGAGATTACTTGCGGAGGGCGGAGGGCCCGCAAACATGTGAGTGGCGTAGGACGACGCACCCGGCGGCCTCATGGCGCCCGACACCTCCGAACCTGATGGAAATCCTTAACATTACAAACGCAACGTCTGTCTGTCCTTCTACCAATCAATCAATGAAATAATATTGCGTATGAAATAGATAAAGTGCCGAACAAAAATACCTTTATAAAATAAAATATGAATATAATACACCTTAGAGCGATTTCTAGCAGCTGACATGAAGAATCCTGGCGCGTTTTGATTTATCGGTTACAGCCAGAAAAAAAACTTTAAAACGCGGTTTTATTTAACACGACAATCTTTATTTTATTTCTTTCAAGTTGTATCCTGCAGTTGTAACCGCAATTTTCCCGATTTTTTATGAATTAATTATTAATTATTAAAATTAAGATGACATATTTATTCACAAACTTGATTGGTATTATCAAACTATTTATTCAAATCTTTGTTTTTTTTTTAAATGTAAGCGTTTACTAGTCTTATTTAATGGTATGTGATTACGGCGTAGATTATGGAGCATGCCTGCCTAAAAGATACCTATTTATTCATGACTTGAAGGCACGTAAATTATAAATATCAGGAAAAAGAAACGCTGACAGTGTGTTCCACTCCTTCGCCATAGTATTTTATAAATGCCGAAGCTAATGTCTCAGTAAAAAAACTTGGGAGTTTTTTAAAATCTAATTCTTATGCTTCTTGCGAAAAAAGAAAATGTTAGTCGCCGTACACAATTGATTCTTAGAACGTAGCTCTTACGGGAGTAATGTATTTACATATTTAACCAGCAAAGAATTGAATCCGAACTGAAGGGCAATGTTTCAAGTGAAAATACAGGGCATAAAGAGATTTTTACGCGGTGAAGCTACAAACATTGGTTGGTCCCATTTTAGGAGCCCCGTACTTCTGTGTTAGGTTTTTGTAATGTGCGAATCGATACCGCCCGAAACAGAGATTCCTATTACGTGAGCATGAGTTTTAAAACAACCAAAATAAAAATCGGAACTTCGATTACTTGCGGAGGGCGGAGGGCCCGCGAACATATGTGAGGCGTAGGACGAAGCAATCGGCGGCGGGCCCATGGCGCTGGTGTAGCTCGCCTCCGAACCTGACGGAAATCCTTAGCGTTACGAAAACTCCCAGAACAATAATTTCTACTATGGAACTATGAGCGTAAAAACAACAAAAATAAAGATCGGAATTGAGATTACTTGCGGAGGGCGGAGGGCCCGCAAACATCTGTGGATCGTAGGACGAGGCATTCGGCGGCGGACCCATGGTGCTGGTGTAGCTCGCCTCCGAACCTGACGGAAATCCTTAGCATTACGAAAACACCCAGAACAATAATTTCTACTATGGAACTATGAGCGTAAAAACAACAAAAATAAAAATCGGAATTCAGATTACTTGCGGAGGGCGGAGGGCCCGCAAACATCTGTGGGTCGTAGGACGAGGCAATCGGCGGTGGACCCATGGCGTTGTTGTAGCTCGCCTCCGAACCTGACGGAAATCCTTAGCGTTACGAAAACTCCCGAAATAGGAAACCTGCTACGGGCGTAGGATTAAAGCAAAAACAAGGATAAAAATCGGAGCTTAGATTACTTGCGGAGGGCGGAGGGCCCACAAACATATGTGAGGCGTAGGACGAAGCAATCCGCGGCGGACCCATGGCGCTGGTGTAGCTCGCCTCCGAACCTGACGGAAATCCTTAGCGTTACGAAAACACCCAGAACAAACATTTCTACTATGGAACTATGAGCGTAAAATCAACAAAAATAAAAATCGGAACTCAGATTACTTGCGGAGGGCGGAGGGCCCGCAAACATCTGTGGGTCGTAGGACGAGGCATTCGGCGGCGGACCCATGGCGTTGTTGTAGCTCGCCTCCGAACCTGACGGAAATCCTTAGCGTTACGAAAACACCCAGAACAATTCTACTATGGAACTATGAGCGTAAAATCAACAAAGATAAAAATCGGAACTCTGATTACTTGCGGAGGGCGGAGGGCCCGCAAACATCTGTGGGTCGTAGGACGAGGCAATCGGCGGCGGGCCCATGGCGCTGGTGAGGGTCGCCTCCGAACCTGACGGAAATCCTTAGCATTAAGAAACGCAACGTCTGTCTGTCCTTCTATCAAACAGACAGCAACCATTTATTTTTTGCCAAATGTAAGTTGGAGTAACTGTAACTTCTTCGTGTTAAAGGCTTTTTGATATTTTCGGTGCATAATATTCAGTTCAGGAGATGTGACATGTCTTGGACGGCGGCACCGATAAAACATATAAGATATTATGCGTCCGTGAGACGTGCAGACCAGCGGTGGCGTTCATCGTTCAGCAAACTTTTTTCGTCTAATAAAACTACTAATTACTAGTAGCAGAGAATGATGCAAGATTGTAGAAATGAAAATAAGTTAAGTTCATTTCAATTTCCCTGATGCGTTTCTAAATGTGTTAAACTTTTCTCTAAGAAATTACGCGGCAAAACTACACACAGGTACGTTCTAGTTCTACAGTTCCGTACAACAAAGCCTAGGATGTTTGAGCTGCTGCGACACAGCACAGGGGATCTTACTGCAGGAATAGTACGCAAAAAAAAAGAAACGAAACCAAATATGATACATAAAAATCTGTTCTTAGATTACTTGCGGAGGGCGGAGGGCCCGCAAACATCTGTGAGGCGTAGGTCGAAGCAATCGGCGGCGGGCCCATGGCGCTGGTGAGGCTCGCCTCCGAACCTGGCGGAAACCCTTAGCATTAAACGAAAAGGAACGTCTGTTTCACTAAATATAACTCAAATACGCCTTTTTACCGAAGAAATGGCAAATAGCACCACATGAATGTAGAAGGTACAAAAGGCGGTCTTCTCATTTATCGATGCACGCTCATGTAATAAAACCGTCATAAAAACAAAAGTGAAAAAAAACGAAATTTGTATACTGCGTAAAGAAGTTTCACTTCCAACGCGTGGCGTTTTTAGATATATTTCACACCAACTGCCTTTTACACAAATTGTGTACCGCATTCCCCCAGTGTTCTTATCGTTCCGAAGGAGCTCTGCTTCTTACCAGCATGAATATTAAGCTATATTGCTAAACAACAAAAGGTTTGAACATACTACCTAGAGTAGGTCATCGCGAAGCACCTCGTCCGAAGAGATCAACTTTATGCTAAAACCTGCCAAATATAGTAGAAGTACCATTCAATCCCGCGGTGATTCAGAAGACATCAATATTGACACCCAATTGGTGGGCTCGAGAGGTGGAGGCGTGGCGGGTGCTGTGTGCCGTGTTAATATCAATAATGTGTTATCTTTGAAAGTAACCTCGATCCCGCGGCTGATTGTTTGTGTCGTTACAACATAATGAGGTTTTTAGAAGCTATAAAGAAGTTATCTTTTTTACGAAGATGGTTTGAGTAGTGTATGAAAGTAAGGTGGTAGCTGGACACATTTCAAATGCGAATGACGGGAAGGATGGCCGACCATAGTACATTGCGGCGGTGGCTCCTATACTCCTATGGGGTCTTAAAATATGTGAATGATATATTTATTTCAGTATACTTATTTCGAGGACGAGGTGCAGCAAGTATAGTTGTTTGAATCGATTTCTCTGCTGCTTTATTGTAATGTTTTGAATTAGGACTTTACTGTTATTGTTTATTTATATTAAAACCATACATACAACTATCATTTTTTGTGTTCCAGTTAATGTGGTATGCCGATGGTGAAGTTCATGCCAACCGCACTTCAGGAACTCTTATTACTGAGGGGCATGGAATTAAAATAATTAAAAAAACTGGAACTGAAATTACTTGCGGAGGGCGGAGGAGCCGCAAACATCTGGTTGGCGTAGGAGGAAGCTCCCGGTGGCCCTATGGCGCTGGTGAGATGCGCCTCCGCACCTGTCGGGAAACCTTCACATTACGACACGCAACGTCTGTCTGTTCTTACTTTAATCAATCGAATCTATCTTAGCGGTGTATTTGGCAGCTTCACTATATTATTATATCCAGTTTCACATCCAAGCGCAGCGTGGCTCCGTTATCACATTCAACTTAGCACACTTATATCAAAATGTCCTATTATACTACAAATAAAATAGTTATCGTTTTAGCAATAAATGTAAGCTTACTATTTATTGTACAGTAAATAAATAAATCGATGTGTGGATACAGAAAGTCCCGGTTTGAGCACTCTCAGCTATCTGGGCGAGATTTCTACATCACGATAAAATAACCTTTCATTAAAGATAACTAATAATTCTTTTCTAGCCTTTCTATCGGCGAACTCTTCAATTAAGACACTAAAGTCCGTGTCCATGTTTTCAGCAATATCATTATCAATTGACAAAGTTGCCACGTTCGTCAATCTTGATTGAGATATTGTAAATCGCAGATAAGTTTTTACCCGCTTAAGCTTCGAAAAACGCGTTTCCCTACTAGCAACCGTTACATGTATAATAAATAATCAATATTCACAATGCAACCCCTACATTTCGGCCGCGGCACCCCTTCATGTGTTCGCCCTGGGCGGTCGCCCATACGCACCCTTCCCAAGCGCCGCCGCCACTACAAAAGTTTAGTATATATACCACACTAGTATTATATATACCCTTAGAGATTTTTTTGAAGCGAGGATGGCTTAGTAGTCGTGAAATCAGTTTCCGACATTAGGTCGTGTGATCGAATCGCACAATGAGTATAACTTTTCGGTGAAGGAAAACATCATGATGAGACCAGTTTGGTGGTAGGACGTACAATGTTATCGGGTCATCTAGTAAATAAACAATTAGGAGTAGGTTAAAATTGACTACTAAGATTTAGTTACATTGTTTGTTAGTTATAGGTCTACCAGGCTCTGAAGCAAAAAAAAGTATAATAAATAGAGATTTTCATATGGCAACGAAAAAAATGTCACCTGTCAACTGAAATTTCGAGGAATTGTTTTTGGTTTGGCTTCAAATTAGTAGGAATGACACGTCTTGATACTTTGGTTTATTGCATTTTTCGTGTGAACTGAAGAAGCTTTCTCTCGAATAGGGATCGATGAATGGCGAAAATCTTGTGAACATGTAATAAAAATTGAAAATCAGTTCATAGAACAAGATCGATTGAGATGCAGGAGGAAAGGTTTATCTTAAATACTGCGTCTTCCTCGTCTTCCTCTTCCGTTGAAGACTTTTTAATGGATGTTTAGTATTTGGAACCATTTTTAAGTTCTGATAGCCTTTAATTAATTAATGAACTCATGGACAGAGTAATTGGAGTTTTCATCTAAATTTCGAACCCCACATTCGCCACAGTAAGATTTTCAAAAATTATCCTTGATCATTGGATACATTTTTATATTTGCATGTATCACACACAGAATCGGCGACTATAAGGAAATAAAAGTATCAAAAAGTTTTACTCCAATTTCCCCCAGTATTGCTAGCGTCAATTTCTTTTTTCCCTTTTTGCCATCAGATCCTGGTAGACCTATAATTACAATTACAAGTGAAGCTGCTAAAAGCCCAAGTTTCATCAGAATCAATTATGGCGACAGCACTTAAGGCGGAGAAGCAAAACGTGAAGAGGGCCACATGAGCGGGAATAGTAATTGACATACATTAGGTCTATTAGGTCAAGTGACTGCGCTGCACCGCCGCGCAATATATCACAGATTGGCAATCACAACTACAATTGGAAAATAGCAGGCATCCTCTGGCTGGACAACGGATAGCCAATTTAGCAATAAACCGCTGACCATTCATTATTCAATCGAGTTCATGCAAAATTGTCATCCGCTTCTTGAATAGAGCCAATTTTAACTGACAAGAATGTCGTTGATATGAGAATGTAGATGCTTCTTGAATAGAGCCAATTTTAACTGACAAGAATGTCGTTGATATGAGTATGTAGATGTGAGAACTCCAGCACCTCTAGAATTTTCCATCGTGCAAAACGGTGAATGGAATTGTAGAAATTCTTCACAAAGTGACTAGAATGGTTCGGTTTGCTCCTACATTGTTATACCCTATTTGGATCCATATGTCCGCTGATTTAAACCACTAAGAAATCTGCAGAATCTCTTTAATATACTAGCCACCCGCCCCGGCTTCGCACGGGTGCAATGTACATTTGTAGATACTAATCCCGAATCCATCCGTCCGAATCCCGAATCCCAGCAGTGGGAACGTAACACGATCTGCCGAAACAGTAGTAGTGCTTGCTTAGTCATTCTTAACTATAAGCAACATGCTTTGCAGTCACTACTTTGATGGGTGGGCCTCTAGTGGTATATTCACCTCTGAGCGCTTCCTTGCTTCGGAGGGCACGTTAAGCCATTGGTCCTGGGTATTGTTTTAGGATAGCAGTTATAACTTAAGCTATGCCAAAGGCCTTAGAGCGGTATGAAAACCGATTCTGGGCCCAGCCATTAATCTTTCCGTCAACAAGTACTGGACTCGCATGGTAGATATTAATATATTGCCCATACTCTCTCTGAGAGAAGGACTGCATCCCAGTGTCAACATGCGTACGCGCATTTTCTGCTTCCTAACCCCTTTTTTTACATCTTACAGCATTTAACTAGTCACCTGATGCAAAGAGACGATGTGGTCGAAGGCGGTGACTGGCACCACGCTGCACTTGGACTGGGAACTGACTCTCAAGTGAGCCTGCCAGAACACACCGATAGTTGCTTGGGGACAGACTCTTAACTTGATGGTACCTACTAGCTAACAGACGAGCACTACAAAGCTGAAGCTCATTGGAGAATTCGAACATATGACCAAGAGAACTTTAGTACACAGGTAATGTAACTTACTTTTTTGTAACTTACAAGAAAAATTGAAAATTGAGTGTCATCAGAACATTTCATCATTAAATTAAATGAATTAAAAATTAAATTAAACATCATTCACTTGTACCATCAAATTTTTAGTAAGAACTGCTGCTAGTGTTAAAAAAGATCACTTACCCATAGTCGCTGATGAGTTGAGGCCTGAAGCGTTCAGGCTGTCAGTATTCGTGGAATAGAAGTATGTAGTGCCACCCACGTTCTCCTACGTAAATGAAAAACGAGCTGGTTTCAAAAAAAACTAATAAAAATGACTTCTTAACTTCGTTCTTTTGCCAGTGAAAGAAGTTGGTGTAGCTAAAAAAAAAAATACAAAGTGTAGAAAATCAAGTGGACGAAGAAATCCTGGCTAGCTAGAAGACAGAATGATTTGTACCGACAGAGAAATGATCTACCCTTCTTGTCACTTATGCCATCTATACTAATATAAATAAAGACAAAAGATTTGATTGTTTGTTTGTTCCAGATAAATTTAAAAACTATTGAAATGATCTTGATCAGTTTGAACCCTGGGGAGGCCATAGGATACTTTTTATTGCGATTAACTGCAGCTCATGCGGGTGAAACCTCAGGGAACAGCTAGCTAAAAACATTGTGTCACACTCACAGTGTTTGTTATCGAACTCTTCTGAAACAGCTTCACCGATTTTTATGAAATATTTAGTATACATTTTTTATACCCTTAGGTGATAAAGTGTAGTCCATGTTGGTATTACCGCAGGGAACAGTACTAGACCTATACAATAAATCTCTAAATGTTAATGCATAATTACCTGGTGTACTTGTGAGGTAGTGGGCATGGGCAGGTGTGATGCCATGGCAGCAGCTGCCGAGGCGTTCTCTGTCGGGTCCGGCATTATGCTGGGCTGGTAGTAACCCATTGGTACAAACTCGTTGATTGTCACCTAAAATAACAAATAACATGTGAGCTAGCAGACAACCAGTGTTTACCATGACGTGGTAAAGGATACAAGTATATCATTTTAAGTTACTATCTATAAAAACAGCTCACCTTGTTGTTAGATTGGGAAGATGACTCCAGGCTGAGATTGGACATAGCTTGTGTGAGGGGCCGCGTCGGCGTCGTCGTGGACCGGTTCTGAAAATTCAATTCACACTGTCATCATTGAGTCAGAAAACACCAGGACTCATTCTCATCAAAAGGTTACAAGCTCACCATGTATGTTGCCAATTTGGACTCCTGTGGGAGCCCCTCGGGTGCTCCGGTCGTCTCCGGCGGCGAGTATTGGTTGTACAGGTCCGGGTCCACGGGCGGCGTGTCGCTTCTCCCTACGATCGTCATATAAATGTTATAAAAAGAACCTATGTACACAATGTAAACAATATCAACTTTTACACAGTTGTAAGGCTCACCCGGATTCAAGTTGCCATCCCATGGTCGGCGTTGGCCGTCCATTTTGCTTGATTCACTTCACTTCATTAGTCTGTAAATGCTATTTTGTCGAAATCTGGACATAGCGGCTTCCTTTTTGAGGCTACCGCGGGCCGCGCGGCCGCAGCCGCAAACGAATGTGCCTTATCCTATCAGGTCATATTTTGGCTTTTGTTCTCCAATAAAATAATTGCCGACAAAACTGCGATTGTAAAGAAATAAAAAAGGGGACAAATTATGAACTGAGAATGCAGTGGTCAACGAAATGTTCGATGATCACATTGATGAAAAGTGGATGGGACAAACATAGGTAGAGATTGATTACATTCTTCTTGATGGAACACGAAGAAAAATCAGAATCAGTGGCTAACGGCTATGAAAATCACTGCACAGACTGACTGACTGATGATCAATGATTTGATGACTGAAGAACGCCACTCGCCACTCAGTGAGTGAACGCGGCGACAGGCAACATGACGTGACTGACAGGACTTCTAGAGATGGGGCAAAAGAGATTCGGCGCCTGTCTCTGGTTGTTTCGGGATTCGGGATACAATTTTGACAACTCAGTATTCGCTTTTGATTAATTTTAAGGTACTAATATGTGAGTACAGTACATCTATGTCACAGTCTACGTAGATTTATAAACTGACGTTTGCTATAAAAAATCACGAAAAAAAAAAGCGGAGGTTTTTCTTTCTCATTTTTACAATTTTACATTGACAGTAAAACGTATCATAGATCTTCGTAAGTTTTTAGCATTGACCTATAATGTAATGGACTAGAAATACCTACAAAAAAAAGGTGTATACCTACAACTCATTTAGTCGCATAAAATGGCTGCCAATGCTAGGGCTGTAGCAATCAAGGAATATAATATGTGATACTACAACGAATATCGATACTAGATAGGAGTTTTTCTTGATCGGAAACAAAAGATAGTTGGGAAAACGCATGCCCTCCATTCGTAAAGTCGTAGGTTCGAATCCCGGGTTAGGCTCCAAATCCAAAATTAGTTTGTCAATCAGGTTTGAGTCGGGAGGGTAATAATAGTAAGAAAATCTGCTTACGTATTACTTGAAGGGTGGAGTAAAATTAAATAAAAACTATTTTGTTAACTTTGTTTATTTGTGTGATAATAGGCTTACAAAAGCGGTTATTATATGATTTATGACTATGATTTATTTATTTATTTATAAAAACAAATAGTAGCTTACGGTTAAAATACCAACACGCTAACTATTTTAAATATGGCTTATATACATCATAACAACTATATACCTATTAATAATAATAATAATGATATATTTATTTATTACTCCTCATAATTAGATAATTAAACAAGTAGGTACAAGCAAGATTGACAAGATGATATCTAACTGTATGAGGAGCTGGTGCCTGAAATAGGTTTTGAAAAACCTGTCCTACAGGTATTCATTTATTATATATAAGGTCTTAATTATGAAACTTTCTTCAAAGTGAAGTGATCAGACGTACCAATCTTTACCTAAAATTTGGAAGATAGGTAGATTGTAATCTAGAATAACACATAGGATAGTTTTCATCATTGTCATCACTTTTCATCATCATATTCAACCTGGGTGAAACCGCGGGACACAGCTAGCTATTTTTTTATACTCAAGTAAAATAACAAATTGGCTGACGTCTCATTTTAGGAACACATTAAACCCTGTCTCTGGGTGCTCTGAATTACGGGCCAGACCTAGGAAGGTCACTAGGATCGATAAGGACACGTAAAATAAAATGATTTATGTTAACATAGCACCGATAATTATACCGATATCGTTTCAGTGAAGGAACTAGTGCGGACAATAATACGGCTACGGTACAACACTATTCCACTGTACATATTATTGTAAACAAAAACGAATGAAATAATTCATAATAAAGGTCTGTTATGCGGCAATGAACCAAAATATCAATACTTTAGCCATAAATTCATGATCGCGTAGCCATTTTTTCATCGAACGTGCATGATTATTTGAACTATTGCATGAAAACCGGCTAATAACCTGTGAAAAGACAATTGAGGTTGATTTTTGTTCTTTCTTGCAGCACACTTCACAATACAACACATAGGCATGTTGAATTTCAGTTTTCCAACATTCACATGTAGTTTTAATGGTAAACTCGTCGTAATTTTCTCGCAAATCGCATTAAAACAAAAAGTAAACAATCATTTGACAGCTAAACTACCACGAAATTCGTCGCATAAAATGGCTGAAATGGCACTTACCTACAATTGTCCCTACGTCACCAAAAAATGTTGTCAGAAAGAGCATACAACTAAATACTGTTGTCTCTTTTAACACATACGATTATCATATTGGAAAGAATGAGACAAAACAATATTTCACATTCTGTATCGTATTTCACTCATATTTGTATATGTAAATGTATGTATAGAATAACGCGGCATCTCCATGTTTTTTTTATCTCAATGGTTTTTAGCTATTAGGCCATATCTATTTACAGAGTGGCCCGATTTTGATGATTCATTTTTTATTCGATAGAGTATACTAAAGTTTGTCATATATATATATTATCAAAACATTAAAATATTTCCATTGCAGATGTGATCATTGATTGTTTGAAAAAATTTGGGAATGGTTATTTTTTTGTGATACAACTACATGAACTTAATTTTAAAATTCTTTTAGGTACGTGTTTTGATGTTAAAAGAAAAGAACTAATCACACGCCAGTCTCCGATCATAAAAACACACGTAAATATTGTTTACAAGTATTTGTTTTTTATATCGTATTGTGCAAAAATAATAATAGAACATTTTAACATAAAATTAAACCGACGAAACATTTATCTGAAGAACGAAAAATAAAATGGGCATATTTTGGCGTAAATAATTAATCTCATAGACAAAGAGTCGTCAACGTCATGTCAGATGTCACCAAACAAGCTACTACTTCTAAAGTTTTGCACCGACTCAAAATTCTTGTTATTATAATAAATCCATGGCAAAGTGAAATCGCTGTCGAAATGCTATCAATTTACAGCAATTTCTCAAGTTTGTAAATCAAGTGTTATATCTAGTGTTATGATAAGTCGTACTTTTTAATCTGTGATTCACTGTTGTCCATGTTTTGTAGTGATGTGCAGATGCTGATAGATACATAAATATTGCGATAGACATGACTATGTGTATTTTATTCGTCAGTGAGGCTATAAAATGAACGACTTTTCATTTAAATTATCATTGTTAGAGAGAGAGAGAGAGAGAGAGAGAGAGACTTTATTTGAAAAAACTGTTCACAATAACAACAGAAAGAAGCACAAACAAAAAAACAGTAAACTCATACATAAACTATTAAAACCAAACTGACTATTAACTATTTTTTTTTAATTAATATTATTTGTTATTAATGTATATTGCTCAAAATTTCTGCTCGCGCTGCCGGTACATCAGATTTCAATGCTTTTTAAAAACATCGATAGTTTTGATGACATCCCTTCAGTTTTAAGCCATAGACAAGAGGTAGAGAAGAGAAGAGATAACGTAGTGATTAGTGATTATTATTTTAGCTTTGACTTTGAAGTTTGATTTGATTGAGTCATTTGATTTTGAATGTGTTGGATTTGTGCTGTTGTTTGAGTAGGTAACGTCGATTTCTATGCATTTGATTCGCAGTGCGTATTTACAATGAGACTTTTTGGATAGTGTATTCTTGTCGTTAACACATTTGTGTAACAATCATATAATAAATATTCAGTGAAAATATAATTCCTTTACGCAGCTCGGTGACTGATAAGCAGACGAAGAGGTATAATTGTACACAAGGCAGTGCACGTCATTGTTTTCTACTTCGCGTTACTTATACATTGTTAACAGGTAAATACTTTTCATTCTGAATTCTAACTCTGTAATTAGGCGTGCCTGTAAATCCAGGGGTTACAATGACTCTCCGCTATTTATGACTTGCAGAATGGACTCTTCATACCAAGGAGGCGTGCCCTACCAAGAGAGCGGAAGTAGCTTCCAAGAGCAGAGCCAGAACATTGCCAGCAACATCAAAAAAATATCACAGAATGGTATGGAAGCCTCTGTTTAGAGCTTAGCTGCTAATAAGGATTACTTATTTTTCGTGTGATTTATTAAAAACTAGCTGTCCCCCGCGGCGTTAATTACATTTTATCACAGGGAAACAAATCATGTGTCCTTCCTCAGGGTTGAAACTATCATCGTGACAAATTTGATTAAGATCAGTTCAGTGGTTTAGGCGTGAAAAGGTAACAAAGAAACAAACAGACAGACCTTCACATTCAATCGATTTTTTATCATGATATTTCAGCTGTTTTTATACCTACTTATTCTGCTATTCAGGGTGGAAACAAATCCAACAAATTAAAGATCATAAATATCAGTCTTGGCAAACAAACACCAACTCTAAAACGGGAGTTGTTACTTTGTTTAAAATGTTCAGATGATCAGATTTAATGAGTTTTTTGATTAGGGACTACCTTAGATTTTACTAACCACACTGTTATCCTACAATATCTAAAATATTATAAACATGAAAGTTTGTGAGTATGGATGGATGGATGTTTGTTACTTTTTCACGCAAAAACTACTGAACGGATCAGAATGAAATTTGGAATGGATATAGCTTTTGCCCTGGATTAACACATAGGCTACTTTCTATCTCAAGGTTCCTGCGGGATAACGGGAAGACGCGGGTGAAACTGCAGGGTGCAACTAGTTTATATATAATGAAACAAGTGAAATTACAAATTTTGAATAAGTCTGCCCTTATTAGACAGACAGACAAATGAAATGTGCGCATTGAAATAAAATACTTTTCTATGGTATATAGCATTATGTACACATAACTTTGTACGTGTTAACAAGGACATGTCGGTTTTAGAACCATGGCACGTAAATAAAACATTCATCGTCATCAGTCGGAAGAAGTCCACTGTGACTTGTCCAAGGCATTTGATTGTGTTCACCACGAGACACTGATCAGGAAGCTCCGGCACTATGGTATTCGAGGTGTTCCTCTGGACCTTGTAACCTCATACCTTAGTGATAGGATTCAGAGAGTTGACGTGAACGGGAAGCGATCCTCGGGGTCAGTAGTCACAATGGGAGTTCCGCAGGGTTCAATACTCGGACCTTTTCTGTTTTTAGTTTACATCAATGATTTGCCCAGCCTTGTTAGTGACAATCACGAAATAGTATTGTTTGCTGATGATACGTCGCTTTTATTTAAGTTAAAGCGTCAACATAACATTTCTGACGACGTGAACAATGCTCTCTCCAAAGTTACAGACTGGTTTGATGCGAACAATTTGATGTTAAATGGAAAAAAGACAAAATGCTTGAGATTTGTGCTGCCCAATGTCAAAGAAGTACCAACAAATGTAAAAATTAAGGACGAAGAATTGGACCTTGTCAAGACTACAGTATTCTTAGGCATAACTTTAGATCACAAATTGCAATGGGGTCCACATATTGTCAGTCTATCGAGCAGACTTAGCTCTGCAGCATATGCTGTAAAGAAGATCCGTCACCTTACTGACGTTGATACAGCCAGACTAGTCTATTTCAGCTATTTTCACAGCATTATGTCCTATGGAATATTGCTGTGGGGAAACGCTGCTGATATTAACACCATATTTGTATTGCAGAAGAGAGCTGTTCGTGCGATTTATAACATGGGCCCCAGAGAATCTTTAAGAATTAAGTTTAAAGAAACCAAAATAATGACAGTTATTTGTCAATATATTTATGAAAATGTAATGTACATACGGAAAAATTTAAATAGCTTCAAAAAGAGAAGTGATTATCACAATTTTAATACTAGAAACAAAGATAAAATTGCTGTACCCACCACTAGGCTCCATAAAGTTAGCAACTCGTTCAAAGGTCAATGTGTACGCTTTTTCAACAAAATCCCAAGTGAAATTCAAGACTTGTCTATAACAAAATTTCAAATTCGTATAAAGAGAAATCTCATTAGTAAAGCTTATTATAAAATATCGGACTATCTAGATGACAAACAAGCTTGGGATTGTAGTTAATCTATCTATCTTTCTTTCTATCTATCTATTCTCCCTATTTCCCCTATTCTAACCATTTTCGGTAAACAGCCAAAACAGTCATGCTCACGAAAGTGACTTTGCTTGCAGCGGCGTCATGTGTCGGGTCGCCCTCTTCCCTCTCATATGGTCGAGGAGAGCGATGGCTGGCACATGCGTCAACTCGTGAACGGGTGCTGCTTGTGGGGTCTGGTCTGCTTTGGTTGTGATCCCGCAACTCGTTAATATTCATGTTCCCATATCCCAATGTGTACAACCAAACAAGAGAAATCTTCTTATTAGTAAAGCTAAATAAAAAATATCGGACTATTAGATGACAAAAAAAAAAGCTTGGGATTTTAGTGAACTTGCTCCAATTCAATCAATTAGTAATAAGAATAAAATTGTCAATGTGATCGCGCCAAAAAAATTACCTGCCGGGCGTTTCTTGCCTGTTCTTTTGCCGGCGTAAGGAGGTTGGAACAGGCGTAGCTAGTTTTAAGTTGACGTTTTAAAGTGATCACAATGTATCCTATTGAATAAACATTTTTGACTATTGACTATTGACTATTGTTGAACATGGGCATCCCTCCTTGAACGCCACCATGAACGGCTGTTAGCCATTTGCATTCATCGGCTCCCAACATTCCTTTGTAGAAAAAACATGCAGTACCACGCGTTTTCACCTGCATAGACTGCAGTTTGTCTCAATAAGAAGTATCTTACCCTAATTGATGATGTGAAAAACTATAGATTTGGGTACCAGGGATTAGTAGATCTTAGTTACTCCTTTAAATACCAGTATGCAAGTGACATTATGTGATGCAACAAATTGAGCATCTTTTTCTTTTAGCTTCATTATCAGCCTTTTACGTTCCCACTGCTGGGACTGTTGCCTTCTCTCAGCGAGACAGTATGCGCCGTAATCTACCACAATGGCCCAGTGCGGGTTGGTGGATGTCGCATGCCCTTGAATGTTGCAGATCTTGGACATGCCGGTTTCCTCACGATGTTTTCCTTCACCGTTTTGAGCGATGGCAAATCCGCACATAACTTATTAAGTCATAAGTGCGGGGCCGAGAGGATTCGAACTCGGTGTCGGCACCTTGTAAGTTGCACGCGTTACCCTTCGACCACCATCGCTCTCTTAGCTTATTAGTATGCATTTGATCACAGTCCCACCTGATGGTAACTGATGATGAGGTCAATAATGGGGCAGCCTTACTTAGTGAGTACCTGGTCATATTAAATTATTGGTTGCGCTCCGCGGTTTCACTCGCGTCTTCCCGTTTACCTTGCAAGAACCATTCCCGAGATGAAAAGTATGCCTATGTGTTAATCCAGGGTCTCCATTCCAAAATTCATCAAAATCGGTTTAGTAGTTACGGTGATACATGGTAACAAACATTAACACACAAACATTTTTTTCTAAATTTTACTTAACGGGAAACGGATGTTGATAAAGTACTCTTTAGCCATTTGCTTCTCTCTGACCATATGACAAACTATGATAGTATCAGAAATAAATACGTCTGTAACGAAAAAATCTAAATGAAATTAAAGTTACAATTATGCAAATTATCTTTTATAAGAACACATATTGAAGTTCAAGGTTGTGACAAGACAAACATGCTATATTAGAATAACCAGATTGTTTTTATGTTTGCAAGGTCTGGGTTGTTGCTATGATTAAACTAAGCACTAGCTCTTGCCAGTGGACTTTTCCACTGAACGATTGGCGTCCATAGCAATTCTAGCCTGACTTTTATTGTTATTAGTATAGACTGGATTTTAAGCTAACTTAAAATGGTCGAGACATGCAATAAAATCATTCAAAAGTGGCCAAACCTGCAACATCAAGTTTAAGTAAATACTGCGACATAATTTCTTTTGTTTTTAAAATATGGCTTACTTTAATGTTATCCAGTTAATAAGTATTTTGTACTTCACATTTTTCTTTCATGATTAACGCTAACATTGAAGAATACAGTATGGTTTTCAAATGTGCTATGTGCCTTCAATCACATGAAATTAAACCAAACGCAAAGTTTGTTAGTGTATGTTTCTTCTTAACACTGATATGGCTCAATGGATCTGAATGAAATTTGGAGTGGAGATAGCCTATTATATCCTGGTTTGACAAATATAAGCCACTTCTAATTCTGCGGGTAAAGGAAAACCTTGGTGCGCAGTTAATATTTTTATAATTATGAAAACAATTGTTCTACACCCACAGAGGTCACGGGCGGTAATTGAATTAACGATCTAAATGTCCTTATACTCTATGCAGCACAATTAAGAAAATGTACCTATTTATTACAATGTATGCAAAATTCAAATTCAAAATTCAAATTCAAATTCAAAATTCAAATCATTTTTATTCAATAGGATACATTGTGATCACTTTAAAACGTCAAACTTAAAACTAGCTACGCCTGTTCCAACCTCCTTACGCCGGCAAAAGAACAGGCAAGAAACGCCCGGCAGGTAATTTTTTTGGCGCGATCACATTGACAATTTTATTCTTATTACTAATTGATTGAATTGGAGCAAGTTCACTAAAATCCCAAGCTTTTTTTTTTGTCATCTAATGGTCCGATATTTTTTAATTAGCTTTACTAATAAATGCACATTTTGGTATCATTCTATGTGATAGACACTGGTATTTTTTAACCAAAAAAATCACCGCCTAAATCTATAACATATATAATTATACTATAGCGTATTGACACATATGTTTATATTATGTTATACCGATGATGGCTCAGTGGTAGTGACGTCGGCTTGCGATCCGTAGGACGTGGGTTCGAATCCTACAATGCGCTTGAGCTTTCGGTGAAGGAAAACATCGTGATGAAACCATAACTTGGTGGTAGGGCAATTTCTAGTGCTCGCCTGGCTAGCTACCACCCTCAAGTTAAGAATCTGTCGCCAAGCACCTACCGGTGTGTTCCTGCAGCCTCACTTGAGAGTCAGTTCCCAGTCCAGGTGTACCGTGGCGCTTCTTCAACCACATCGTCACTTAACATCAGGTGACTTGTGGTCAAACGCAACATTACAAATGTAAGAAATAAATAAAAAAACATCAACAATAACTAATAAATAGCTAACGGTTGATAACGGATTTACATTAAAATTACAAATGGCCAAACAGTTGCATTTAGGTGAAATATGCAAATGCATATTATGAACAGTAAGTTCATTCAAGTCATTGTTTTAAGGCCCATGTCTCACTAGCATCACCACACAGGCGACTAAGGAGCCTCTTTGGGAATACAAAAACGTTGAAAAATATTATTACCTACATAATGTTGATTAACATATATATTATTATATATACATATTATGTAGTAATTTTTCGGTTCCACTTGCATAGTATGTCTTCAACTCCAAGTTTCACCTTGAACTAGTAATTTCTGCATCATTGATTTCGGTTTATTGACCTCCAAATAACAGATACCAGTTTTTTTGTAAAAATATGAAAATAACAGGTTCTTAAAAAACAAAAATATTTCTAAACTACATACTTATGTTACAAATTTACCTAGTATAATGTATTAGTCATGGGCATGCATAATTGTCAACTTGTTTTTCACTTCATTGTCTGAGACGTAATACAAGAATAACAGTCATGGTGGTTACTGGAACACTAGGGGCTGGCACTAAGGGGTTGGTAAGTGTGGCCCGTGAATGTTGTAGTACTTGGACATGCCAGTTTCCTGACAATGTTTTCCTTCACTGTTTTAAGCAATGGCAAACCGACAGACTATCTAACCTGAACTCAAACAAAAGCTTTAATTCATGTGCATTCACATCTCCCATTGATGTATCTGCATAAAACAGACGGGGAAAATTCAACACCGTAATGGTTAGCTCAATTCAACTAAGTTTAGTAAAGCAGTGAAAAATAGGTTAAAAATTCGTTTTACCAATTAGAAGCTTTGTAGTTGTTATTCTTCTCCAAGTTGCTTTGAATGTGTTCCAGTGTCTTCGATGTCGAAGATGGTGAACCAGCTGCAGACACCTCAGGACTCGCAGGAGCTACGGATTCAACTGTGAGTTTTTACTTCTGCTATGTTATTAACTGTGATGTAAACAATTGCCTGATGCAGTGCGCAGGGGAAAATAACCCTCTGTTATTCTTAGTTGGCCTCTGACAAGGAACTGATGTCGGGGTCACTTTGGTACATTTTACCTCCCAATAAGGGAATCTTTATTCCTCCACTGTCAGTGTAGAATCTGAACCATTCACCATACTACCCGTTCTGATTGTAGACATGAAATTGAAAGTTTTACAATACATTCAAAAGATAGTCGTATAAAGAGTGCACTGACTGAAAAGAAATATAGCTGCCCGCTGTAATCACGTGACGCATAGATAAAGTATGTTTTTATGCAGTAGATTGGCAATCAGGCAGACAACCCACCTGATGGACAGCGGTTACCGTCGCCTATGGACATTTGCAACAACAGCGCAGTTGCCGATAGGTTGCCGACCCTTAAGAACTCTTTTCACACCCATTTTAAAGGACTGCAATTTGTAGCACTGCGGAAAGACTTGCGGGGGGAGCTCGTTCCACATTTTCCATGTGTGCTGGAGAATGGAGCGCGTAAGTTGTGAGGTGTGGACCTTGTTGAACCTTGTTCCAGCCGCCAGATTCAGAACTACACCCAGAAACTGGCGAAGGACACGTCTTCGATGCTGATGGTGCTGATGAAGCACCACACCGACCAGCCGGAGCAGAAGCTGGCGCGGGACCGCCTCAGCGACGAGTACATGGGGACCCTGAACAGCTTCCAGGCGAGTACCTACGCGCTGCTACAGATTGCGCTAATTTATACACACAGTACAGAGTATCAAAGAATTTATTGCATTCCATAATGTACAATAGTTAGACATAATAGGGTAAGTCTAGTCCAGCGATTTAAAGTTGGCCAGCGAGCTATGGAAAGGGCTATGCTTGGGGCTCCTCTGAGGGATCGAATCAGAAATGAGGTGATCCGTTAGAGAACTAAAGTCATCGACATAGCTCACAGAATTAGCAAGCTGAAGTGGTAGTTGGCTGGTCATATAAGCCGCAGAACCGTACGTGTTCTTGAGTGGAGACCGTGACTTGGCAAACGTAGTGTAGGACGCCCTGCGACAAGGTGGAGCGACGACTTGCGCCGAGTGGCTGGCAGTAGTTGGATGAGAAGAGCCGAAGACCGGGCGTACCTTGGGAGTGGCCTATGTCCAGCAGTGGACTGATACGGGCTGATGATGATGATGAATAGGGTAAATCAAGATCATTATGGACCATGTTGGGCACAACAATATAACTTATAAACTAGAGGAGTGGAGGACTGCCATTAATCAATGACATATCTTTATATAACTATGACAGTACAACTTTTTCAAACTATAAAATTATTCGTAAACGTTAAAGTTTACTACCGCTTACTTGTCAAGGGGGCAACTCGTGCTGAATAAATGCAAACGCGTAACTCGAAATTTCGATTATTTTCAATTTTTCGGCTCGTTTTTGAATTTTTCCTAAAATGCCCCAGTAAAAAGGTAAGTAAGGTTTAAAAAAAAACAGAACGGCCGTGCCATTTTAGAGCCATATTAAATAATATAATATGGAAGAAGATTATGTGCGAAAAACAAACCAACAAACCACCTCGTATATAACTTAAATTATTTCAGTATCAAAGCGATATTTATTTAAACAAAATAACATCGTAAATTAGACTCTGTTTTTCCTCTGATGGCTATCGGTAGATAAAAACACGATAAAAATTGAAACGGTACACCAATTAATTATTTAAACCCGTTCCATTCACATAATAACCAAACTTTACATTATTTAATCAATTTATCGGGGTTAGTAATCGCAAACCGTCATTACATCTAACTTTTTAATTAATATTTCGTTGTTCCTAAATGTAGGTATACAGATGCCGAAATTGCCTATTCGTTCCAATTTACAAACCATCCAATGTAAATGTAACGTTCAATCATCATCATCATCATCATAATCAGCCCGTTTCAGTCCACTGCTGGACATAGGCCTCTCCCAAAGTACGCCATGGAGCCCGATCTTCGGCTTCTCTCATCCAACCGCTGCCAGCCATTTTGCGTATGTCGTCGCTCCACCTAGCCGGAGGGCGTCCTACACTACGTTTGCCGTTTACGTTTCGTGTATATCATCAACGTTCAATACCTAACGATATTTACGTTATGTTTCACATGGAAACGTTTTATTTTTCATACCTACTAGCTTTGCTATAATTATAGTTGTAATATGTCGAAAGAAGGATAAAGCCGAGCGTAATTCGAACAAGTCTAAACACCACGACTACAACACATTCAGAGTTATTGGAATATGAATAAAATATTTTGTTATTCTTGTTATATTGTGACGTTTCCTTTTCCTTTATTCGTCATAGCAGTAGGTATCTTGTAATTTACTGATTTTACTAATGATGTCAAAAGTAGCCTATTCACGGGGCAATTTATTGTTTGAAATGAAATGAATTAACACGCCGGAAATCGTGTGAATTGTAGTCAAAAGCTACCCAGTAACTCATAAACTAGTTTTTTTTTTGTTTCTGATGTACACTATTGTGTACTATTTATTGTATTGTGTTGTGCGATATTTCGCAAAATTTGAGATCAAACACAAATAACAAACGCTTAGGTACGATATTGCGGAACGTTGTAAAAATAGGTTTTTACATACCACAGCCTCAGTTACTGATTTTCAGCACTGTTGTTACAATCTGCTGTGGGTCGCAAGTTAAGACACAACACGCCTGTCGCCTACTGACGTTGCAATTTGTGGGCTGACAGCAGATTGTTACAACAAATTGTAGTGAGATAGCGTCGTGAGTAGGGCACTCTAGCTAGACCATCCCGACCAGATTCACATTTTCCTGAACACTATATTCTTGTGGCGCCATCTCCTACCAGAGGTTGGCTACAATATCTATTATAAGTCCGTGTGAATGTAATAATGTGATGTTTCGAGTATTCTCTCTAAAGCGATCTAGTTTAAACAGACATAAAGTTACCCTGTGGATTAAGATTTATTTAATGCAACCATACTTGACAACGGTGGTATGTATAAAGCTAATAAATTTAGCACAATTAGAAGTGAGGATGACGTTTATAGTAAGCAATTATTTGTAAACAAATTGTAAAATGTATTTAAAATAATCAGGTCTTATAGGGAAAGTAGGTACCAGTTCGAAAAAGAACTATAGAGTATTTAGACAGAATCGTCACTCCATTATCATCATCATCACCCGGAAGAAGTCCACTGCTTAACATAGGCCTCCCACTGTGATCACCACGAATAACTAATATATAAAAAGGAATACAATGTGATCACATAAAACGTTAAACTTAAAACTAGCTACGCCTGTTCCAACCTCCTTACGCTGGCAGAAGAACAGCAGGTATCAATCAATTATATCTCAGAAATCAGAATATTTATTTGTGATTCACACGTGATTAAACTTCAATACATTTTATTTCTAATGTATTGTAATGTAATCATTTATGTTGCTCAAAACGGTGAAGGAAAACATCGTGAGGAAACCGGCATGTCCAAGAACTGTAACATTTTCAAGGGCATGTGACATCTACCAACCCGCACTGGGCCAGCGTGGTAGATTATAGCCCATACTCTCTCTCTGAGAGAAGGCCAGAGTCCCAGCAGTGGGAACGTGGAAGGCTGATAATGACATTTTATTTATACATCATAAGTAACATAAATAGGAACATAATCGTACCGTGATCAGCTTTTTGCATACAAATGAAGTTGATAAGCAATTTTAGTAAATAAGTGTTGACCCGGCAGATTCATCGGTGAGTAGTAACAGTTGTCCTTGTGGTCGTTACAGGCGACGCAGAAGCTCGCCGCGCAGAAGACGAAAGAAGATGTCAAGAAGGTGAAGAACGCGCAGCCCATCAGCATCGCGGACCCGTTCGGCTCCAGCAGGCGTGAGTCCTCTTGTCACTTTCACTTCATCGTCACTTATCACTTAGTATGGTCGAGGAGAGCGATGGCTGGCACATGCGTCAACTCGTGAACGGGTGCTGCTTGTAGGGTCTGGTCTGCTTTGGTTGTGATCCCGCAACTCGTTAATATTCATGTTCCCAAATCCCAATGTGTACAACAAAACAAGAGACATCTTATTAGTAAAGCTAATTAAAAAATATTAGATAACAAAAAAAAGCTTGGGATTTTAGTGAGCTTGCTCCAATTCAATCAATTAGTAATAAGAATAGAATTGTCAATGTGATCGCGCCAAAAAAATTGCCTGCTGGGCGTTTCTTGCCTGTTCTTTTGCCGGCGTAAGGAGGTTGGAACAGGCGTAGCTAGTTTTAAGCTTGACGTTTTAAAGTGATCGTGAGTGGTGTGCGTGGGTATTTATGCATTAGGATACAATATGATCACTTCAAAATGAGAGAACACTTGTTGTGTCCTGGCAGATGACAAGGAGCTGGTGGACATGGATCGGCCGGCGCTGGCGCAGGAGCAGATGGTAGCCGCGGAGCAGGCGGACCGCTCCCTGCAGGAGCTGGAGCAGCGCGAGCAGGACTACCGGCAGCTGGAGGTACGTCCCGCGGGAGAAGCAGTATTCCTGTATTTTTGTTGCCGCTATCTATAACAACAAATACTAAAAAAAAACAATAAAATAATTTAACGTGATTGTTTTGCCGTTTCTATAGATAACGGTACGGAACTGTCTCTAGGGTTTGTCATGATTTGTGTCTATCTATTCGGATCTACTCTTTTTGTATGACCTGTCCACCTCCACTGAAGAATTTCGTAACTCGTTAACTAATACTCATGTTTCCATATCCCAATGTGCACTACCAACCAAGAGGAATGTTATTAGTAAAGCTTATTATGAAATATCGAACTATTTCCATGAGAATTTAAATGTTAACAAAAAGCTTGGGATTTTAGTGAACTTGCTCCAATTCAATTATTTAGTAATAAGAATAAAATTGACAATGTGATCGCGCCAGAAAAATTACTTGCCGGCCGTTTCTTGCCTGTTCTTTTGCCGGCGTAAGGTGGTTGGAACATGCGTAGCTAGTTTTAAGTTTGGCGTTTTAAAGTGATCACAATGTATCCTATTGAATTAAAACATTTGAATTATGAAATATGAAGCTTTAATGTTTAATTAATGCTTTAATGTGAGCGATGGTGGCCGAACGGTTTGGCGTGCGACTTACAAGACGCCGACACAGAATTCGAATCCTCTCAGTATGTGCGGATTTGCCATCGCTCAAAACGGTGAAGGAAAACATCGTG
This sequence comes from Opisthograptis luteolata, assembly GCA_931315375.2. NCBI lineage: Eukaryota > Metazoa > Arthropoda > Insecta > Lepidoptera > Geometridae > Opisthograptis > Opisthograptis luteolata. Next base: position 16,253,357 of record OV928033.1, read on the forward strand.
AGGAAACCGGCGTGTGCAAGAACTGCAACATTTTCAAGGGCATGCGACATCTACCAACCCGCACCGGGCCAGCGTGTTAGATTACAGCCCATACTCTCTCGCTGAGAGAAGGCCAGAGTCCCAGCAGTGGGAACGTGAAAGGCTGAAAGGTGATAATGATGATGATGATAACCAACTAACTAACTGACTGAGATGGCGCAACGACCCAAAGTGAGTCTTGGCCTCCGATAACAAAAGACGCCACTTCGGTCTGTCCTGCGCCACCTCCTGCCAGTCCTCCACCTGGAGTGAGCGCAAATCCTTCGTGACTTCGTCTTTGCAGCGATATCTGGGACGGCCGACAGGGCGACGGCCACTCGGCCGTCCACTGTATGCTCGTTTGACCGCACGATCCTCCCCCATTCTTTCAACGTGGCCGAGCCAGCGAAGTTTGTGCGCTTTCACCTCGCCGATGACATTCGGCTCGGCCATCAGTTCTTCGATTTCTCGGTTCGTTCCCTTCCGCCATACTCCATCCTGAGATGATTATGATGATGAATGTTTAATTTCCAGAATGACATAATGGACGTGAACCAGATATTCAAAGAGCTGGGCACGATAATCCACGGGCAAGGCAGCATGGTGGAGTCCATCGAGTCGCACGTCGAGTACACAGCCATGGGCGTGGAGGCGGGCGCCACGCAGCTCAGGGAGGCGCACAACTACAAGGTGGGCCAACAATTACAATACTAGCTCACCCGGCACACTTCGTACTGCCTCAATCGAAAAACCAATCAACTTTATTGAATAGCAATAAAGTTCAAATTGACTCTACATTTTATTTAGAAAACGTTTGTATGGGAAAAAGGAAAGCGTTGTTTTTAGGGATTTCCCGGCAATTATTCTAATTTTTTTGACCTTTTAAACCTTCCCTGAACTCTCACAAATATTTCATGATCAAAATTATCCAAATTGATCCAGCCGTTCTCGAGTTTTAGCGAGACTAACGAACAGCAATTGATTTTTATATATAAGAAGATAGAATAGACTAGCTGCGTCCCGCGTCTTCCCGTTATCCCGCAGGAACCTTCTTCCGGGAGAAAAAGTAGCCCATGTGTTATAAGCTATCTCTGTTCCAAATTTCATTCAGATCCGTTCAGTAGATTTTGTTTTTTTTCAGTAGTAAAACAATATGGCAGTAATTTTATGTACACAAAAATGTCGCGAATCGGACCCAACTCAGCATAACGCTGGTTGTTAAACTACTGGAATACTGTACCCCGCATGGACTACAGTTCATCGCAATAAAAAGTATTCTACAAAAAGACTAGAAAAAAGCACTTTTCGTTTCACAGATCTTAACATTCAAAACTTATAAATATGCTTAATAACGGATTGAAATTATATACAAAAACAATAATCACAATCAATCAAACTACTTCACTCAATAACGCTATAACGCTATTTGCTTGGTGGTAGGGTATTTTCTAGTACTCGCCTGGCTAGCTACCACCCTCTTGTTAAGAATCTGTCGCCAAGCACCTATCGGTATGTTCCGGCAGCCTCACTTGAGAGCCAGCTCCCATAATCCAGGTGTAGCGTGGCGCCATCTTCGACCACATCGTCACTAAACATCAGGTCACTAGTGGTCAAACGCTACCCTGTAAATAGTAAAAAAAATATATAATATGTATAAATTACAATATTATAAGCATGTGTGTATTTGACTAAAATTTGTACGTTACTTTCAGAACAAGCTGAGAAAGAAGAAAGTCTACATAGCGATCGTGCTCGCCATCGTGGTGGCCATCATCCTCATCATCATTTTCCACAACTAAGGTATCTCGCTCTGTGGAAATCTGTACCTACTAAAAACGTTAAATTAGTCATCATCAGCCAGTTCTGTTCCCACTGCTGGGACGCTGGGCGTCTCTCAGAGAGAGTGTGGGCCTGCTTCACCACGCTGGCCCAGTGCGTGTTGGTAAACGTTAACTAGGGACTCATCCTGGCAGGTAATCGCACCGGTATACAAATTTATTTTTCACCTCACAAGCTCGGCTCTTTTTGTCATTCGAAATCTGAGTGCAAAAGCGCATTTTGCGCGCTAGCGTGGAAAGTATTTTTGAAACTTTCTATTTAATAATTTTCCATACCGCCAGTCCACTTAAAATGCAACAATACTTATTTCATGTCAGAGTGGCAACCTGTTTTTGGAATAATCGCACTGGCCAGCATGACTATTGCATGAAAAAACAAACAAACCTATTTTATCTGTTTTTCTAGCATTTTCCTCGCTGTAGTGAGGTGAAAAGTTGCGTGTTTCGCTCGGCTGCAAAGTTATTCTGCGTCTCGTACCTTTGAAACCCTGGCTATGCTCAGGATTCAATATTTGAACCACTCGCTTTGCTCATGGTTCAATCTTAGAATCCTTCGCTTGCTCAGGTTTCAATACAAGTATTCGCGCCAAAATACAACTTTGCAGCCTTGCATAACAAATAACTAATAATGAGAGTTTTTTTCTTCTTTCCGGCGCTTTGGCGACATTTTTGTCCAATTACGCATACAACAAGAAAGAAAAATATTCAAATTGATCGAGCGATTCTCGAGTTTTTGCGTGACTAACGAACATCAACTGATTTTATATGTATGGAAGATAGATTTAACGTTTTTGGTTGGTATAACTGTCCGTCTTCGAGTTGTCATGACGTCACCAAATGGAATACGTACTGTCTGCCCTGTATATAATTTTTATCAGTAGGGTAAGGAAGTAACGCGGGTCACATGTAACACTAGTGCTTGATTGTAGCCATGTTTTGTACAGTCAGCGACAAAAGTCGCTGAACAATAACACAATTTTCGTTTCTCCCAATATAAACACCAACCATCGACCGAATCATCACTCATTAGGTGTGGAATGTAATAGTCAAACGCTACCTTTTAAGTTGTAAGAAAGAAACGAACATTACTGATCCTACCCGCATTTGGAAAATCGAGGATGATCAGCTACTTTTGTCGCTGACGGTACTAACCGTACAATGTGCTTGCATATTTGCGGAATATGTTAAGGCCTACACCGCTCTCCGGCCTATAAAAATTATTCTCTATTGTAAAATGTCCCATCACGGCATTCCGTTTGCTCTGTGAAAGAAACAAACCAACAAACACACTTTGGAATTTATTTTTTGTTATAAATAGGTTATCGTGAATATCATTTCTTTATTTATTCAATGTGTATTAGTAATGTTAATGAAATAAAATAGTAAAAAAACAATAGCGGTGGATGGCGTTAGCTAAACATGAACAAGCAAGTTCGTAGACAAGTAGCGATGAGGCGATTATGGCTCAGTGGTTGTGAGGTGAAGGAAAACATGGTGATGGAACCACAGCTTGGTGGTATGGCATTTTCTAGTGCTCCCCTGGCTAGCTACCACCCTCAAGTTAAGGATCTCCCGCCAACTCGCCAAGCACCTATCGATATGTTCCGGCAGTCCCAGTCCAGGTGTAGCGTGGCGCCACCTTCGACCGCATCGTCACTTAACATCAGGTGACTTGTGGTCAAATGTTACCCTGTGAGAAGTAAAATACAACTACTACTGAACCGTGTTTGGCTGTTTGACATCCGATGCCTTTATTTTTTGTTTTAAAAATATAAAAAGACATTCATGTGTCACTAGCGCCATCTATACCCATGGTTTAGGAACTACGTTTGTTCAGCTGTCAGCAGACCGTCTGTCTGTTTTATTCGACTCAAACAAGTATTTTATATTGTAAAAATATCAAAATTTAAAACTTATTGCTAAAAACTGTTATAAAAACATGTCTGTATGCAAACGATCAAACATTACATGAACCGTTTGAAGAAGACCTATCTGGCTAGATTCATTTTTCCCGAAGCTATACAAGGTGGAAAAAAATTATGGGCCCTGGAAGGGAACTACCATAAGTTAGATCATTTTACTTAAACAAACTTAACTGAAATATTTTCTAAAATTCGCTAGTCTCCCCCGGGCTTAAAATCTAAAACGAGCTCAAAATTAAGGTATTCCCCCCTCCAGGGCTCATTATTTTGTTCCATCCGTATACCTTTCCGTCGCTCAGAACTGTACTGATGGACTAGGACCGATTACTATTTATACAATGTGTTTAGACAACGGAAGAACATTAGAATTTATCATACTAGTATTAGTTTCTTAGTTATTTTCTTAAGGTCATAAACACGAGTTATATTTTTGCACTTAGAAAGTCAATGTTAGCTTTTGTGACTTGTTTTTAAGATAACTATCACATACGAAGCGCTGTGTGTTATAAAAAAATGTGCTTATATTGTAGCGTACATTACTACAGATTGACGAAAGGAAAACGAAATATCTTTAATGAACTTAATATATATAAATAAACAAATGCACCTCAAACAGTTAAAAAAACGAATCAGCTTCCACTATAGTATAATATTATTATATATATCATGTTATTATTATAGAAATATATTTACAGCCACATAATAGAAAATTTATTTATATGTTACATTGCTATTACATTGTTACATACTTAGTGCTAATACATTGTGTAATCCAATGGGGTCATTATGTAATGCGGGGTACGTACCGAACGCAAGCGAAGGCTACCGAGCGATCGGGAACAAATCTCAGTGGGCGGGTGAGCGAAGCGAGCGAAACACTGTGGATGGGTGAGCGAAGCGAGCGAAACTAGCGCAGGCCTTCGTTCGCGACCGGCCGTATTAAAAGGCATTAGAAAAGTGAGTGAGCGTACGTAGTGTGTAGCCAATGCTCATTATAAAGATGGCGTGACCAACAACATTTTGATGACAAAAAAGCTTTAGATTGAAGTGAACATGAAAGAAAAAGACTTGGAATTTTCCCTAGCGCTTGAAAGGGACCGAAGGCCGTTTGTTCCTCCCTGGGAGGTAAAGTTTGTGCCTCAAAGTCATATTCATATTCAATCGTTTATTGCATTCATATGTTAGTATACAAGAGATCTTAGAGGTTAAGATTAGCGAACATATGGACCCGAATAGGGTATAGCAATGTAGGAGAGGACCGATCCATTCTAATCATTTCGAGAAGTCGTCGATGAGGAATTCATCTAGGCTGTAGTAGCATTTGTCGATTAAAAACGTTTTTATGTTATTTAAAAATACGTGATTTTTTTCTTCGGATTTTAATTCGTCGGGTAGTTTATTAAATATTTTTATAGACATTATGTTTGGTCCGGAACTGTGTAATTTTAATTTTGACGGTGGTAATTCTAGTTTATACATAAACCTGGTTGCGACCAATACCTTACACGGCAAATTATACCCAATCGATTAAAGTTTACGGTCGACTTTTAACAGTTAGACGTTATTAGTGTAATTAATCAGTGACCGAGTCCCGAGCAGTTCCCAAGACGAGCGAGTATGTTCCACATTTTGGGTCAAAATTCCCTTGTCCCTTGAAGAGATATATCGAGTATTTTTCCTTCGCTGGCTCCAAATCTATCATCGTCATCAGCCGGAAGAAGTCCACTGCTGAACATAAGAACCCCTTTGAGCTCCACCATGAACGACTTTTAGTCATTTGTATTCATCCGCTCCCTGCGACTCTTACGATGTCGTCGGTCCACCTAGTGTACCTACAGAGCGTCTTTAAGTTCGTGGTTGCCACTCGAGGACCTTCCTTCCCCATCGGTTATCGATTCTTCATGGCCCGGTAATAGTTCAACCTTAAATGTGGTCGTGCGTGCGACCACCGGTGCCCGTCGACGACTCCCACTCGCTAGTCTTCCGTTGGTGCGTCCCCGGCGTGCCGTTTTGGTTTCGGCTACTTAATTCTAAATTAGCTCCAATTCGATAATACACATGTAGACAATTATACTATTGTTGTTTCACTGAAATCAGTGAAGTGAGCGTATATATACTCGATATTTACCTAATCGTATATTATGTATTTTCATACTATTTGTATTTTTATATAGTCAAGTGATCATTCATAATAAAATATCTGCAATAAATATACATATGCTAATTCGTAAGAGCTAACTAAATATGTATGTGTTAGAAATATTTATACGTGTTTATATATGATGTGTTGTGCAATCGCTAGATATTTTGATGTCCCTATAGTGACGGGTGAATATTATTATCATTGTATTGTTAAATGGGTAATACTTTATATAATATGAATAGTATATTATATTTTCACAATATTATTTCTCTAAAGTTTAAAAAATGCTGCACTGCATGGTCTTCCTTATGTATACATTTGTGTTGTTTTAGTAAAAAATGTAATGTCTAGCTAGAACTATAACAATATTTACCCTTACTCAAGTTAGAAAGACCAATATGCGAGCCCTTTCTTTGCTTGGCTAAACGGGTAATCTTTTATTAAGTGCTCGTTCTTGGTAGAACTAGAGCTACCATCCTCAGGAATCTATCGCCAAGTGCAAGAGTACGTGTGTGTTGCAGCCTCACTTGAGAGACAGCTCAGTCCAGGCGTAGCGTGGTGCCACATACGACCACGTCGTCACTTAACATCACGTGACTTGTGGTCAAACGATACATTGTAAAGATATTACAAATTATGTTGCGCTCGTACATCAGAATATCACGTAGCTATTCGAAGTAATACCGACTGTGGAGGAAAATACCCAAATCACTGATAAGCAATAATTAATATGTGATGCATTATTTATTATCTTTAATTGTTATTTATGTTGTGCTTATCATTCTATTAACAATAAATTCGCAATTATCAGCGTAAGTACCATTTCATTTTGTACTATTATTATTACATTAGTTAGTGTAATTATACATTATTTTGAAATACATAACTTTACTATAATATTTTTCTCTTTAAACTCTTACGCTTTATTTAAAACTTGTTGTAAAGTATAGTGACTAAACGCAATTCGACGATTATTAATTATTCTGTTCGACAGATTAATCGTTATCGTAGATTGTTAATGGTCGCGATCGACCAATCATAAACATCGTTTCTAATGCTGTACATGTCAAACTTACAAGCAATTGTAAGACATAATTTTGTATATTTTTTAGTATTAAGGTACTTACCGTGTATGTTTTTTCAAATAAGTGGTAATTTCTACTGCGAAACTATGCCCAAAATGTGCAATCACTGTGTGTTTTCAGGCTATTGTTATCATATCAACCCATCGAAATATTAACCTGTAATATTTCGCATTGTTGTAATAAGGTTGCCTCCATAAACCTCCCACACATCCCATGTAAAATACCGTGACCAAGATGTTAATGGTATTCTATATGTAAAGTAGGAAAATGAAAACTTAGGCTTTGTATAAAACTTCGACTGGTGCAAGAAAACAGGTTTTGGGCTTTGCAGCTTCAGCGCCGAATTCTCATTATCTGTCTAGGCTTGCTAATTCAAGATTTTGTATCTTCTTCCATTTGTCATATTGAACCTGAGACGCAGTGAAGCGCCAGGAGTGCTTGTCTAGTATTCTAAAACTAAACGGCTGATGCCAAGTGATATTGGATTTTGATTTAATGTAAGGACTAATGTAGTTTATACATAATTATTGGTGCAGTATTTGTGTCGCGTTATTACAAAATATATTATAGTATGGAAATATAAACTAATATAAGGATTACGAACCAATGCAATAACTATGAGTCACAAAACAAGCAGTCTTCCTATGACGTAGTGTTATTCAAAAACTGTAGTTAATATTCTACTTTGATATCAATATATCCAAAATGTATGTAAACCCAAGCGGAAGATTCAATAGTCTATACGGATATCAAACTGTTGTTAAACCTAATAAGGTAATATATTGTTAATCAACATATTTGTGATACAAATTGTCAAATGCAATGCTGCTTTTAATACATTGAACAACTTCATTGTTACTTTTATATGTCTGCAATATTATATTTTTCAATATATCTTATTGTAAATAATTGTCCATATATTATTATATTAGATGTAACCTTGCATTACGACTTGAAATATACATGAATATTAATCGGCAGTTGTGTTTGACTTCCGTGTCCTATAAGCTCGATCGAGACGATCGGTAGGTAGGCAGGTAAACCACTAATATAAATTAAAATTTAGAAATCCCCGACATCTTGAACCGATTCTCATCAAACAGCTAAAACCACTCGCCCGTAATTCACCTTTCATAAAAAAAAACTAAATTGAAATCGCTTCATCCGTTCGCGAGCTACGCTGCCACAGACATACACGTCAAACTTATAACACACCTCTTTTTGCGTCGGGGGTTAAAAAGGAAAAATCTTTTTTATTACATAGTTACCTACAGGTTACCGCATGTTACCTGATCGCCGCTCTAGTTCTTGAATGGCCAACCGACCAGTGAGCAAATTTTACAGGAGATGTTTTTTTTAGTTAGTTAATGACATTATTAGAAATTTACTAAAATCTTTCATGAATTAGAAACATGTGGCATGTCTTTATCTTCTTCTTCTATTTAAGAGCCAAGCTCTTGTCGGTGGAGTATTTTCCATGCCGTTCTGTTTTCAGCCATCCTTTTGACCTCTTGGTACGACATGACGTCAATCCTTTCTTTAACTTGATCTATATATGTTCTTCTCGGTCTACCTCTCCCTCTCTTCCCTTCTACTTTTCCTTCTAATATGGTTTTTATATATTCGTCATGCCGTACCAAGTGGCCAAACATCTTTCCTCTTCTTATCTCTACTGTTGTTAATATCTCTCTTTTTTCTCCTACTAAGTCCAATACTTCTTGGTTGGTTTTTCTTTCTTTCCAGCTGATTTTCTCCATACGTCGCCAACACCACATCTCGAATGCCTCTAATCTCTCCCTGTCCCTTTTGGTTATTGTCCACGTTTCGCAGCCGTACAGTGCAATGCTCCAAACATAAATTTTAACTAATCTCTTCCTTATATTTCTTGAAATTTTTGACTTCATGAGGTGTTTTTTATTGTTGAATGCTCTTTTTGCCATTGATATTTTTATGTCTTTATATAAATGTTAAATTAGTAATTGAAAATAATAATTATAGTACTGATTATTTTTCGCTTATTGATGGAGATTGGCCAAAATAACTCAAACAAAATTATGCAGATGGAGATTGAGCATAATGTCATGGACATAGAGCTCTATAATGAAGTGTAAGTTTAGTGCTTGTTTGTCCAAACTACCATCATATACGCTATACAGCATGTTCAATTTTTCTATAGGTACATATCTACGACAAAACTTAACTCCGAAGAATGTTAGGAGTATAGATAAACAAATAAAAATACAACTATTAATCAAAGGTTTTAAACCAAAGGTTCAAAGGTTTTAAGGTTTTTTTTGGGTTGGGTTTTTTTTACGTTTTTGTTTTTGGTAGGATGTTTTACCCATACGTTAATTTTTCATTTTTTTTTGCTAATGGCTTCCTTTAATACGTTTTATGATTTTATTTCTTTCCTTTTTTGGCTTTATTTGTAGCATTTTTTAAAATTTTGTTTTATTTGTTTTCTTGTTTCACAGTTACTGTTTCCTTTGGTTTTTTTTATATTTAATATTATTTAAATCCATCTAGTAGTTTAGAAGATATGAGGTAATAAATAAAATTACATACATACTACATACAAGATACGCGCGAAAAACATAACTCTTCCTTATAGTCAGGTAAAAAAAAACTATCAGCCTACGTACGTGACAGACACAAGAAACTTCGAACATTAAAACAAAAGAATATCAATAAAATGCATATATTATATACCTTTCGGAATCCAATTCTGTCAATGTATGTTCTTCAAATGACAATTTTGAAGAACGAAATAGATTAATATTGTTGTAGTTTTCATGTTAGCAGCATTTATTTGATAAATTTGAGAATATAAATTCTTTTTAACAAACAAAATGGCGGAATCGCGCCATTCGCATTTCGGAAAGCTTGTCCGTGATTGGTCGGTCGATGGAGATTGAGCAAACAAGAACGGAGACTGATATTTGGATGCGTTCATTTGAACTAAATATGGAGTTAGGCTAAACAAGCACTCAAAACAAATTTTATATGGGAGCTTGGATATTTTATTTTTGATAATTAGTGCATGCTACATTAAAAAAATAAAAAATAAAAATATTATATAGCGCGTAATCAAGGTCGCTATAGTTTGATATAAAAATATCTATTTTGGTAAATTTGGTCCGTTGGCCATTCAAGAACTAGGGCGGCGTGATGTCACGATGTTGTCGACGCTGCCGCCACGCCACGCCTCGACAGCGAACTAGGTCTCAGATGAGACTGCCGGAACATTTTCTGCTGAAAATACTTCGCCGAGCTTTCATAACGATGTTTCCTTTAACTGAAAGCGCGAGTTTATTGCGGGATTCGAACCCACTATTCACAAGGTCTGTCACTCAGGGATAGTATACCTACTGAGGTAGCTTTCAAAATCAGCGGAGTAGTAACGAGTCACTTTCTCACACACAAATATCTTAGATACCCAAAAAGATTAGGTATAATGTCATCCTCTAATGTTATAAACGCGAAAGTTTGTATGTATGTTGCTTTTTCACGCAAAAACTACTGAACGGATTTGAGTGAAATTTGGATTGGAGATAGCTTATACCCTGGATTAACACATAGGCTTCTTTTTATCCCGGAAAAAGATTCCTGCGGGATAACGGGAAGACGCGGGGAACTAGTTATGATATATATATCTCGCAGTACCTAACTTTGCATTTACTTTACCTACAACTCTTAACCCTCTTCCTCGATGATGAAGGTCCCACGGCTAGTACCTATACAGTACGCAAGTAGTCGCGAGTTTTGTCTATTTACAGGGAAGACGCATTGAAATAAAAACAACACGAAGATCTTTAAAAAGTTCTTTTATTTACCAATAATAATCTCACACAAATGATTATAAACAATACAAGTTGTCTAAGTGTAATCACTACACATGAACATAACGGTACAACTGGATTGAAATCCTTATATAGTGAATCGAATGTTATCATTGCACACCTACGAAGCGGTAGTTGACTGAAGAGATCCTACGTAACCTGAGAACTTCTACTGTTCAACGCTATTATCTATCAAGAGAAAATTTCCTTTAACATTGTAACCATCGATTAAATATGTATTATTATATTGAAGACCCGCGATTCGATCTAATTCTACTCGAGTTCTGCCGAGGAGCAACCCTCGTCGCTACGAGCCGAGGGCGCAGGGTGGGCCACCGCCGCGGGCCACGCTACTGTACCGAGTATATCTGTCCACATCCAAGCACGAGTACAACTACACACAATCATTGCGACATGACGATTGCTCGATAACATATTACACATACTATCTGGAATAGGTAGACTAAAGCAGTGACAGATTCACTTAAAGCTAATACAGAAATAAATTAAAACGTAAAACTAATCATAATACTGACGATCGATTTTAAAAGTAACATTAAAATTAAGCAACGAAACAATCGAAGTAATCACTCAGGGAACCGAGCCCAACACTTCGTGTGGCGGAGGCCGTGTGCGGGTCACAACTTACAGGAGTTTTACAAACTTAGCAATATATTTCCAAACCACACAATTTCGTGTCAAAAATCTATCTTGGTCTTTGCATAGCACCCAGCGTGTATCGCGCCAGCGCGGAGCCGCCGCAGCCGCGCCGCGCCGTACTGCAACGCGGCGCGGCTGCGGCGACCGCGCGGCAGTCCCTCATGTACATTTTATTACTAAGTTACAAATGTCGTAATCATGCTAACTCCGTTTTTTAAAGTCGCACAAATGAACCAGACGATGGTGTGACATTAGCCTAACCGAATGATATCAAACTCGATATTAATGTTCAATTTGAGTGGCTCTAATAAGTAAGCCATATGAATATCGATGATGTATATAAACAAGAGTGTCATTTTGCGTTACGAGTAATTAGCGCTTCGCCCACCTAGGATATGTGCACGTACAAGTCTCCTGGCGACGGTCCCGAGGCCAAGCTCGCTACAAGCGGTGCCTTCCGACCGCTTTCCAAATCAACGCAAGAAAAGTAACGAGTGAGTGTCAGTGTGCGGCGGAAATCGCGGGGTTCTACTGAAGGGTGGGTGGAGAGTAGAGAGGGGTCGGCGGCGCTTAGCAGACCACGGCTTCGGAGATGGGGTTCTCGGTGATGCGGATGACCGGCGAGTGGCGGCACGCGCGGCGCCGCTCCGCGTCCGACAGCCGGCGGAACGCGAAGATCTTAGTGGGCGACAGCGGGGCCACTGCGGACGCACAAGGCACGGGTTACAACACGACACGACCACCTGCACGTCTGTAGGTACCTTACACTCCGAGCAGCGCTGCCAGGGGATCGCACACACCAGCACTGAGATTATTTCAATGGGATTTTATTGGTCTTGTAACAATAATTGCTGCACTTAAACTACATATTTGAGAGATTTAAAGCCTATTGTTTGAAATTTAGCCCATCGTTAACAATTTATCACATGCTACACACTTTATTACAAATGTGAAAGCTGATGATATTTTTAGGTAATTTTCAGATGAGCCCAGCAGGTGATTCTGTGTAGTTTGGTAGCGATCAACCGCAACCGCAATTTGTTTCTTTTTTTTTGCAGTGTGTTATATTTTCATACAAACTACAAAAAATTTTTCATTGTTTTTTTAACATTTTCAATGACTTACCCGTGCGTAGCCGGGGCGGGCCCTTTGTATATTTACATTTCCACCAAATAGAGGCATTACTCACAGCAATAATAAGTACCTACCATACGCTGCCACAGTAATTGGTTTAACGTGCTCAAGGAAATCGTTCCGATCTATTTATAATTTTATATTTCGTGAGATTTGACGGCTAGCCTCTAGAGATTTCACTCCCGAGTTATTCCTGGTTTACTGAACGTCACGTTTTATTATTTACTGCTTGCACCAGTGGTTTATCCATGAGAGCTCATATTGTAAGTGTAAAAATATCCAACAAATATCATCCAAATTAATTTAGTCGTTTCAGCGTGATCGAGTGAAAACTTGAACATAAACAAACAAACATCCGACCTTTTTCAATAAGATACCTACTGTGGCATAATAAGTAGATACTATATTGATGGATTCTTAGAGTACCTAGAGTGCGCGAAAGAATTTAACATTTTTAGACGATTTGTATCAAAGTGGATTAAATGGATGAGCTGTTCGTACGTACGTGCGTTCTTACAGTCGCTAGGTATCTATTTCAGCAAGGTAGATTAACTTTTCTAATCTATTTAACCTCTGGCTATGACTCAGTGCCGACGTCCGTAACGTGAACGCGTTTTGCTTTAGCTCCACCTGCGTCGTAATGCGTCTATTAACGCGGTAATTAAGAAATTACGCAGAAGAGGGCAATATTATAATGCGATAATTGATATGCTGCATTTTAAGCGACGTTAGAGCTTACGCGATAACTGGCAGTTCTTCCAATACATCAAAGGGTGTTTAGTTAGTTGAATATTGCATATTTTAAATTAGATTTAGACAAGCATTTGATTCCAGTCTCATCTGATGGTAAGTGTTGACGAGGTCGGTGATGGATCATGCTTGCTTAATCCTCGCCTTCCTTGCGTTGGTATCACCAAGGGTCCAAACTATAATTCAGCAGCGATTGTTTGAGAGTCGTACAATAACAGCTAGCTACATATTGACGACCGATGTGGCGCAATGGGCGGATAGCCGACTGTGAAGCGTGAGGTCGCGGGTTCGATTCCCGCTACAGGACAAATATTTGTGCATTAAAAAAAAGCGCAAGTATTTGTTCTGTGTCTGGGTGTTGTGGATCCCCGATCTTCGTAGTTTCTGATACCCTAGATACAGGGAAACCTAGTTAGGGATCAGAGCCTATGTATGTGATTGTGCGGGCATTATTATATATGATAGGTACATTTTTCGCTCATACATAATTCAGTGCACTGCGATGCATCCTCAAAGCTGATGGAGAAGCAATCTAAACGTCAGCGCTTTGTCATCTGCAGGACGATCGCACATCGATCACTGATACCTGTCAGGTGACCGTACTATGAAATGGTTTTGTGCACTTTTTCACGGGTACATACATACATACATCCGATGGAAAAACGGAACCCTACAGCTCAGTTTTCTCTTGGTAATTTTTTTTACATCGTCCAACTTTCGAACACTTCGCAACTTAATATCAGGTGACATGTAGTGGAGCGCTACCTACAGGCTAGCGGGGAGAAGCCAATTAATGTAAATATACTAATATTTTTTTCATTCCATTTTTAATTTTATAGTGCGTCATGTGATAAATTGAATGAAAGGGCACGTTAAATGAAAAACTTTCATTTTTAAACAAATTTAAAAGTGCACAGTTTTAAACGTACCTACTAGAAAATATACCAAGTCATTATCCTAAAATTTTCGAATAACTCTCTGTTATTCAGGACTCATTACACAGGACCTATGGTTTATTGGAAAACTCCGCAGAAAATGAAACGGTGCAGATGTCCAGAACCCTTACCACGCGAGTTCAACTCGCACTTGATATTTAAATTTTACTCAGTTAACATGACACGTTATTTATTTCATACTCAATATTAACGCAAACATCTCGCTAACAATTCATACAGGCATGTTTACGCTTACCATCCGGCGAAATCTCCTGCTCGTCTTGATAAAAAAAAGAAAGACACGACAAACCTTTTATGTTTAAATCCCAATATACTTACCAAAAACATACAAAGACATATAATATTACAATACAGAAATCTATACCCAATACACGTACATACCTATACATATAAAAAGTAAAAACCAAACACCAAACACGTAAGTAAACTAGATCTAGGAAGCAATAGAAACACTTACTAGTAGTAAGTCACTACTTACTAGGCGTTCTAAGTGCGCTTACGCAGACACGGTGGAGACGGAAGCGAGCGACGCGCAGTCGCTGCCTAGTGCGCGATGGCTGAGCATTTGCAGTTTCAACACGGCTACGCAACACAAATAAAATAAACAAGACAAAATAAATAGTAAACGCGAAAAAAGCTGTCCGTTTTTTGCGGTTTTGGATTGATATAATTTGATTACTTTCAGGCAAGCAACAAGTCACAGCGTAAAGTGACAATGGAGATGCAGTACAGCCATAACTCGATGCATACTCCATTTGTAAACAAATATAAAATAAAAACTTTTTCAACACTTCATCAACAAAATAAGGGATAAAACGTGCAAAGCGGAGGAAACCGTTGATTTTCATACGTCCGTTACTAGCACTGTACCCAAGCTGACAGTCACAGTGACAATAGCAAGTTACGGGTATGTCCGTAACCTACACGTAGTAGTGCGCAAGGGCAGATCCAACAGGGATTACATGCACGGAGCTCCCCTGAACGCTTCACATAAAACAAGGGCTGAGAGATTAATAGCTATTAGCCAAAAAATCAAATTTATTTAGTAGGATGCAACATGTAATCACTTTAAAACATAACTTAAAACTAGCTACGTTCCAACCTTCCTATGCCGGCAAAAGAACCGGCAAGAAATGCTCAGCAGGTAATTTATTGGACGCAATCACATTTACAAATACAGAGACAGTTCACAACAATCCCAAGCTTGTTTGTCATCTAAATAGTCTGATATTTCATAACGAGATTTTAACGAGCTTTACTAATTAGATTTCGTTTTAAACGGATTAGTAATTTAATTATCGTCAAGTCGTGGATATAATTTGGGAATTCGTTGAAAAAACTAAGCAACTGACTTTGTGGAGCGATTTTATCTTTGTTCCTAGTATTAGAAATTGTGGCTCGGAGACAAAAGACCTTCCGAAGTACCGTTTACCTTCTGAGTCAAAGGGGAAGGATTCGTGATTTAGAAGGAAATCTAAGGTAAGAAAAGGAAGGAATCTGTCTTGGAAGGTAAGATTCAGAAGGAAATCCGAGCAGTGCTGAAGTATTTAGTTATTGTACGTGATAGGGAATTAATATCAGAAACAAAGTGCAACACTAGAGGGGATACTCCTTATTTGTCTAGCCATTGTACCCCTTCTAGATTTAAAGTTAGGATCCACCCTTGAGGCAGTGCGTGTTCTGTACGAGGCGGACAATACAAGTACCCACTAGCACAATTCACGAGTGGTCTGCCCGTACGTACCATATGATAGGTGTGCGCATTCCAGGCTCATCACAACCAGAGGAAAAGAAAAGAAGAAAACTGCTTGAGACTAGGGCCACAGTCTACACCTGACAACCGGAGAGGCGATGAGATATGTAGAAGAGAGGACAACATACTAGCTGCACCCCGAGGATTATCCGCGATAAAAGTGGCCTATGAGTTAATCCAGGATATAAGCTATCTCCATTCCAAATTTCACTCGAATTTGTCGAGTCGTTTTAGCGTGAAGAAGCAACAGACATACACACTCGCTCACTTACCAACTTTCATTAGAGTGATGCGAAAGTAACTCTATGTATATGTTTGTTACTTTTCCACGCTTAAACCGCTGAACCAATCTTGAAGAACTTTGGTAAGGAGATATTTTGGACCCAGGGGAAGGGCATAGGATACCATAGTTTTAACAAATTCTGTGCAGCCCTCGGATACCCAACATGTAATCGTATTGCCCTAAAACAGAAACAGCGTTCCCGTTTCGTGTCGTTTTCAAACATTCTCATCTCGTCTCCATTTTGGCCAACCACGAGTTGTGTAACCTTGATGGTGGATATAATTTTTTTACATGTGTGTTTTTTACATCTTACGATACAGGCGCCACGCTACAGCGAGCATTAAATATGGTTAGTTGTGGATTCATTTTAACATTGGCCTTTACTTCCATCGAGTTACACAATCCGCGAGCTAGTTGTCAGTTGTCAGCAACAATACTGGACTGCAACTAAGGCATTAACATCCAGTTAGTAACACAATACACACCAAATATAAACTTGTCACGACCGCACTTCACTGTAGCGTATTTGTGTAGCGGTATCGCTGTCTCTTCCTAACTCAGGCTTATGAAAGAGACAGCAGTGCCCGATGCACGAACACGCTAAGTGAAGTGCCGCTATTACAGAGAGTTGAAGCCTCGCTCAGAATTAGGGCGGGCCGTACCGCAATACACCATGAATCTCTGTCGACAGAGATGTAGAAACGCGTTGCGGCGCGGCCCGACTGACGCGAGCGAGCCTCGATGCAAACGTCGGAAATCTTTCCTCCGTCGTGTTTTAAACTACATAATTAATTATAAATTAACTTCAAATAAAGCATTATTAAACACTGTATTAACAAGAAACAATTGCCATCATATAAGCCGCATGCTCGTAGTTACAAAGCATGCGGAAAAGTCTGAGTTAGTTTTGAAATTATTTGCGTTGGATAGTTTGTACAGCTTATGCGGTGGCAACTAAACCACAAACTGTCGTATTATCTATCATACATAATTACATACGTAGTTGACGATAGTCAGCGTGTTGTTACTGTTAGTAGTTCTCGTCATTTTCTATCGAAAAACGTTAGTTGAAGCGATGCGAAGCGTCTACGTATCTTTTTATTAAAATTTAGAGAAATCAAGGCTTTAAGAAGAACAAAAATAAATGAAACCGTCTTACTGGCCGGGCACAATGGAAGAGCGAGTGAGGGCAAGATTTATCTCTAGGTCATAACATAATACAATCAATCGTGAACAGTTTTGATTATCAGGCTATGCGATTTTAATGGATGTTTTTTCTTTCTTTCTGGGTAGCGTTTCACCACACGATGGTCGAAAATGGCGCAACACCTGGACTGAGAACTGGCTCTCAAGTGAGACTGTTGACTCGCGCCGAGTGGCTGGCAGTAGTTGGATGAGAAGAGCCGAAGACCGGGCTCAGTGGCGTACCTTGGGAGAGGCCTATGTCCAGCAGTGGACTGATACAGGCTGATGACGATGATGAAAGTTTATATTCTATTCGCCGTACACTCGCCCGCGCTCGCATTTCCATTGTAATCGAGTAGTTAGAACTAAATTCTGACGACTCGTTGTTTGAGGTGCCTTCCTACGTTACTTGAAACGCCGAATATTGTCTAGATACGTGATACGCGACGATGTTAGTCAGCCAGCCCAAGCATGTCTCTGTTACAACAAGACATTGGGAACAATGGACCTGTGAATACACGACTTGTAGCGAGCAGCAGGCTGGAGGCAGGGTTAGGTGACTAGTTTAATATTAATAAAAGTTCCTCGTTAACAGCCTGGATGATGTTTTTCTTTAGGAAAACTGATAATTCTACTAAAGGGTTTGCAATTTTGTATTGAAAAATTTGATTAGCTCAATAGTCATTTTGTACTTATTTAACGAAACCATATCTTTACGCCACGCTACACCTGTATTGGGAACTGGGTCTTAAGCGTGGCTGCCGGAACATATATACCGATAGGTGCTTGACGACCGATTCTTAACTTGAGGTTGTAGGCGAGCATAAAAAAATGCGCTAACACCAAGCTAAGGTTGATTTCCTTCACCGAAAAAGCTCAAGCTCATTGAAGTTTCTAACCAACTTGACCATGCCTTAGCCTGCCTCCTGCTCCGTTTATTAGGTATAACTAAACTATAGTCCGTCATGTGTGCTAGCGATGCACAACGGACCGTGCCGCGCTAAACGTACGGCCTCAAAACATGTCACTAAGATAAGCAAAAGAGGCCAAACGCTTAGGCCTATTGACAGGTTACAGTATAACCTCTACCCAGTCCCGGATCTAGAGAGGGGCAAACCGGGGCACCCGCCACGGGCGGCAGTTTCCGGGGGCGCCAAAATAAGAAACTTGCTTCACAAAGCGCCTAGCACAAAGTTATTAAAGGGTACTAGTTGCCCCATTCCAATGCGTGCGTTTTTTAAAGTAATTAATCTCAAAAGCTGAAAAAAGGGGCGCCACTATGAAGTTCCTATAGATCCGGGGCTGGAGTGTAGTCCTGGGCCGAGCCGGCGCCCCGTCAGTAACGCTAGGCCTACAAGCGGCGGCGGAGCAGCTGCAGCGAGGTGGGGCGCCTCTGCTGCACGCGCTTACCGTAGCCCTCCCCCTGCAGGAACAGCCTGAACGCCTCCGACACCTTGCCCGGCTGCTCGTCCAGCACCATGCCGCAGTCGGAGATCTAAGGGCGGCGGTGCGGAAACAATTTTATTCGCTACTAGAAATACGCTCCACACTGGTGGGCAAAGAGATTCGACAATCGGAAATTGAGTATAAAAGCTATACCTACCACTTTGTTTGCAGACCTCCGAGTAGGTAGTAGGCCTACATTTTTTCAATACATTAATATGTCAACTCTAATCAAACCATTTAGCCAGCGTCAGCTGATAATGTAGCCTAGATAGTTTTATAATTTATCTCCAACCTTTATTTACAAATATGACCCCCAGCACGACCTGTCTACCATCAAAAAGTTCCATTAAAACTGTCTACTACTTAAAAAAAGTTAATTAGTACTGTCTAACACATAAACAGCTCCAAAACGACCTGTAGGTATACTACCCAAAGAGCCGCTGCGCGTTCTGAAGCTACTAATACTTAAACCAAATCCTAATTATTATATCCTGTCTACTAACACAGGAACTCAAACACGTTCTATCACCCAAAAACAAAAGCAAAACCTGTCTACTAACACATAAGCTTCAGCATGAACTCTATCACGCAAAAACACCCAGCGCGACTCGTTTACTACCCAAAATCCCCAGTACGATTGTATACTACTTTAAAAACCCTAGTATGACCTGTCTACTACTCAAAAAACCCCAGTGCGATCTTTCTACTACCAAAAAGCCCCTGTACGACTGTGTAGTATTTTAAAACACCTCTCTAACATCAATACCCCATGCACCCCAGCACGATCTATCTATTACGCAAAAAGCCTCAGCAATACGTTTACTATCCAAAAATTCGCAGTACGATTGTCTACTACTTTAAAAACCCTAGTATGACCTGCCTACTATCCAAAAAGCCCCATCACGACCTGTCTACTACCCAAATAGCCCCAGCACGACTCCCTTCTACCCAATAGGCCCAAGCCCCGTCTCCCTACCACCCAGGCGGCCCTAGCACGTACCTTCATCCAGGTGGAGTTGTTCGGGTTGAGGCGGCCGTTGAAGACGACCGTGTCATCGACGTGCGGCGAGGCGGCGCCGGTGATGTTGAGCACGGGCACGCGCAGGGTGTCGGCGCCGCGTCCGATGCACAGGTCCCCGCGGCGCACGTACGCGTCGATCAGCAGCGACAGGTTGGTCGGGTTCACGTGCCGGGTGAAGTAGCTGCGGTACATGCTCGCCAGGTCCTGGTTGCGCTCCTCCGGGTACTGGGGAACGAAATTGTACATCTAAAAAACGAATTGAGATGGCGCAACTACCCAAAGTTAGTCTTGGCCTCCGATAACAAAGGACGCCACTTCGTTCTGTGATTGAACGTCTACTGGATGTTCAAGCGCCTTGATGTGGGTTTATACTGTGCAAGTGTCGCATTGGCTAGACGTATGTTGTGTATGTTGCTTATGACTATTTCGTGATCATCATCATCACTAGCATATCGCGTTTACTTTTTGATTTTTTCACAGCTGTAAGAGACCGCGGAGCCGAGTATTTTATATAAATTTCAACGTGGTACCTCAGCGTCTTGAGAAAAAGGACGGACAAACGGACAACAAAGTGATCCTATAAGGGTTCCGTTTTTTCATTCGAAGTACGGAACCCGACCATACATATTTCCATATTCATTTCAAATCTTTCGTGCGCAAGCTCGCTTACTAATAAAGTTTGGTCACAAACGCTCTCGATGTTGTCGGTGAGATATGTAAGGTAGGCACGAGTGCATAGCAAAAATACCAATTATTTTATACACTGAGAAAAAAAGACCTTCCGAAATACCGTTTTCCTTCTGAGTCAAAAGGGACGGACTTGTGATTCAGAAGGAAAATTAAGGTAAAATAAGGAAGGAATCGGTCTTGGAAGGTAAGACTCAGAAGGAAACTCAGAATTGTTTTCTTAGTGTATGTCACATTTGACCACAATTTACATAAAAGTGGTCAAAGGTCAGGCTACGACTGACTCTCAAGTGAGGCTGCCGGAATACACCGATAGGTGCTTGGCGACTATTCTTTACTTGTAGTAGCGCGAGCATTAAAAAATGCCCTACCTACCGCCAAGCTATCGTTACATCACGATATTTTCTTTCACCAAAAGCTCAAGCTCATTGTAGGATTCGAACCCACCGCCTGCCTACAAGTTGCAAGTTGACGTCAATACCATCGCTTCGAAATGCATAAGCGTGGCATAAATTCTTTCTATTCAATGTTTTTTTTATTTTGCAACGAGACGAGCAGGGCATTTGCCTAATAGTAAGAACCACGGCAAGGCGCGTGTGTACTGGTTTTGCTGTTGCGTAGCTCGCGTTTTTAAATGCTTAAAAGCCACTTCCACCACCCGACGGACTTCATTACAATTCTCGAGCGGTGCGCCGCTGACAAACAGCAATTACGAAAAGCTTTATTCGCTACTATAAAGCTGCTTTCTGCGGGACACGCTCGCTGTTTTTCAGTTTGTTAGCTATAGAAAAATAGAGATAAAATCTGCTCAAAAAGGTCTACAAAACTAGAAATACAAAAACATGTGCATCACTTCAAAAATTCAAACTTTAATTAGATGCGCCTGTTCCAACCTCCTTGCACCGGCAAAAGAAAGGGCATACAGAGATTTCGTTGAAATTTTGTGGACTTGAAAGTTTGTTCTCACATATTTTTTCTATCCCTGTTTCCTATATTTCTATTTCTATAGGCTTCTTTGGCCTCTGTCTCAATTAATGAAAAGCGGTAACTCCTAACCGGTCAGTTTCCAACATGGTCGCCAGCACAATAATATTCATCGCCAAACTTCTACGTTAGTTTTGAATCTTGTTCACTTTCGAAATGCTTAGATCGCATCGCGTGCGATATATAAATCGGGCGATAAACAACTTGGTATTAGATTACATTTTTCGGGATGCCTTAGAGAATAGTACCATACAAAGGTATTTTTAATACTCTCAGAGGGATAAATCCAATCAATTCGCACATACTGAAATATCGTAGAGCAAGAGCTAACACGGCACAAATCGGAACCTCCCGCCGTGCTTTGGAAACTAAAACCAAACGCGTGCGCCATCAAAACGTCAACCTAACCGAATGTAAACTTTATCACCACAACATTAGAGCCGCATTTCCTGAATGGCAGCCATCGAAGCATTTCGATTGACTTGCGTTTTATTTTACCGCCTGCACATAACTCGAGATATTTCTGAGCATAAATGCGCCATAAAAATATTCGTTCACGGTGACCGGGTTACGTTGGCGTAACCTTCGAGCCGGAGCGATTGTAAACATTCGCGAAAAGATCGTAAAAAATCGATCAATCGCTCGCTATGGCTCTCACTACAGTTATATGGAAGAGTAATAGGCGTTGGCAGTAAATATGTGGCAAATCTTAGCGCACCCTTCCTTCCTGCTCGCTACAGGTCGAAGAATAGTAGGTGTGCTTAGGTTCGAGGTTGCTGTTCGTTAACTATGATGGTAATTAACTCTGCCTTTGGTGTCGATTCTGTGGTGCATTTTCAAAAACTAAACCAATTTCACAGATCTGAAGGTATTCATTTCATTTCCTGACCGCACGGGAGTAAAATAAGGACATGATACATTTCTCTCTGATCCATAACGACTGTCTAATAGCTCATTAAGTAATTACATTACCTATACAATACTAGTCGACATACATATGACACAAACTTTCTAGAACACTTCGGTCGATATCGTCGATCATACTAAACAGGTCAGTAATGACACAGTTATCCAAAACCCTATCGAAAATAAAACCTAAACGAACTGCTTCAATTACCTTTACCTCCATCCGAAGTCAAAGTACAAAGAACAATAATAATAGTAGACGATTAGACGTCCTCAAGTTCCGTTTTTAACTTTGATGGTAACAACGAGACTCACAATAAAGCCAAAAAGATATTTCATCATCAACATCATCATCATCATCATCAGCCTGTTACGTTCCCACTGCTGATACTCTGGCCTTCTCTCAGAGAGAGAGTATGTGCCTTAATCTACCACGCTGGCCCAGCGCAGGTTGGAAATGTCGCATGCCTTTGAATGTTGCGGTTCTTGGACATGCCGGTTTCCTCACGATGTTTTCCTTCAGCGTTCTGAGCGATGACAAATCCACACGTAACTTAACTCATAGGCGCTTCGCACGAGTTACCGTTCTACCACCAAAGCTCAAAGAGAAAAAAAAAGGCACGACAAAAAAAGATCCACTGAATTAAGTTTTATTCTGGTCCGTGAGGAAGTACCTCCAAGACTAGAAGATAACAGCGCAAGAAATACGCGGCCAATGTTTATTACCGCAGTCAGTTAACTAGATAATTAGCCTCGCGTGGGTACACTGAGTGGGGCTCAACTGGGTGGAGTGGTAGACAGTAGACAGTGGCCGCCGCCTCCAGCCCACAACAAGAAACTGCACTACGGATCAGTTAGCGATCTGCCAGCTTCACATCCCAGCACGTTTTTAATCAAAGCAATTACGCCGATAGTCCTCGCTGCAAGGGATCACCGGCCACTCAGGGCACTGAACAAATATAAATAATAACTCTAGCTCGCCGTACAAGAAAATGTCCTTAATTAATCAAATTATTTTCTCAAATTATTTTAATCTAATTTTGAAAAATATTGTCCGCCAAACACTAGAATGACTAAAGAGATACCAGTCGTTGGTATTTCCAGAAAATGCAAATGTAAATTGATTTGTAGAGCACTTTCAGCCCAATCTGAACCGCACTATTTCAGTATACGTTCATTATAAAATATACTATCAACCGCTATAGTCTTGTATTGTAGCGCGGTGAAGAAATTCTCCAACTATTTATTTACTGAGAGAGTAGCAAGCAGAGTGAGCTAAAAAAATTTCGCAAGAAAAGACAAAAAATCTGTAAATACAAATAACGCAAGCACACAAACGTCGCTATAACATCAAAAAGCCAAAAAGTGTTAGTTGGTTTGTCTTTCTGTCACGCAGAAACGGTTCGACGTATTTTATGCACAGTTTATGAACCGGAGACATTGGCAATTTGTTATACCGGAAAATGCACGGAATCTCAAAGCGAAAGATGAAACCGTGGGGCACTGCTAGTTGCAGTAAAGGTTCGTTTCCATCTACAGATATTATTCGTGGCAGACACGTAGCGTGGCAGACAAAACAATATTCGTTAAAACAGTACATATACGAACGTGTTTACATATAATAACAATAATAACCCAGATAACTTTTAGCATTGGTGCATTAGTAGATACACCCTTCCTTTCCTACACCATAGTTTTTGTTTGGCTTATTTAATCTATATATATAAAATAAAGTCGTGTTAGTTACACCATTTATAACTCAAGAACGGCTGAACCGATTTGGCTGAAAATTGGTGGGGAGGTAGCTTAGGACCAGGAAACGGACATAGGATACTTTTTATCCCGGAAAAGATTCCTACGAGACAACAACGGGAAGACGCGGGTGAAACCGCAGGGCGCAGCTAGTTTGAAATAATAATAAATAATAATGCCCGCACAATCACATACACAGGCTCTGACCCCTAACTAGGTTTCCCTGTATCTAGAGTATCAGAAACTACGAGGATCGGGGATCCACAACACCCAGACACAGAACAAATACTTGCGCTTTTTTTTTCAATGCACAAATTTTTGTCCTGTAGCGGGAATCGAACCCGCGACTTCACGCTTCACAGTCGGCAATCCGCCCATTACGCCACATCGGTCGTCGCGCGGTTCATGTCTGTACGTGTCTGTTCAACAGGACTATGTTTCTGTCTGTCAGTGTGAATAGAGCATCGGAACCGTGCAGACATCCTTTCTTTTGTACTTGGTTCGCAATCACTGACGTGTCTGACACGTGCAATGTCTGCAGATATAAACTGACCTTTAACGCCCGAAATTAATAAATCGATCCTGATCCGTTGTCCGCGGTTTTGGATCGATATGTCATGTCATAATATGACATTTTGGTACTAGGGCTTTGGGCGTTAATGTGTCTGTCGGTGTCTGTCACGCTCAATGGAAACGGACCTTAATGTAGCAATTTTCCGCGCCAAGGCTCCTTTATAGGCATAACTGGATGATGGAGATCTTTGAATCTTTCAAACGAGGAGGCTGACGTACGTTCCGACCGCACCATCACTTTACATCAGATGTGGTAGCTCCCACCACTGTGTGTGTATGTGGGTGTTTTAGTTACTAATAAAAAATCAAGTTGTCAAATTAATGTCAGAAAGGATTTTCAAAATAATTTTTGCGACCACCTTTATTCCGGAAAAATGAAGTGTTCCGGTGATGTGACCAAGTAGTTTAGAATAAAAATAAGTTGTGGTCATTGCAAGAAATAGTATTTCAAATATTAACATCAAGATAGTGGTTTGATGTTGACTTTGATTTCAAGTAGTTATCATTTTTATTTGTGCCCGTGAACCACGGAAACGAGTCTCATCTCATTTCTAAAAGATAAATTGCAGTTGCAAGTCACGGAAATGTTAAAATTCACAAACCAATTAAATACAAGTGCGAAAACACAGAATAACAAAAATTCGCAATGGACACAATAAGATCATAAAATACATAAACGAGCGTTTGTGACCATTACTATTAGTTTACATTAAAACCTAGTAGATAATATAATTTTAATACCTACCACCAGGGACGGATTTACCCCAAAGCCGCCATAGGGTACCATAATAAAGCCGCCCCTTTTCGTAACCCTACCCTACCTAAGTACATAAACATTGATGTGTTTATGTCCCTATGGACTAAACCAATTTTGATAACATTTTCAGGCAATCTTCAGATTAGTCGAGGGTGGTTAAGCCTCTGGTATTCTTTTCTCAAATGACATACAAATAATGACATTAATTCACAAAGAATAGCAGCACTTTTCAATTAGGCGTGCGCATGAAATATCGATATAACGATAGAAATAACGATAATATCCGTGGTATTTTAAACGCGATATTCGATATGTATTTTGGAGTACCCAACTCGTATCAATTTCGATATATTTATAACGCGTCTCTGCTTTTGTATTTCATTTTTTGCTAGAGATGCAACAGAAGTGTCTTACAAGAAGCAGACGCAGAAAATAATATCAAAAGTGTTTTGGTGGAAGCGATATAACCCAGACACTTTTTGAGCATTGTTGCTATATAGTACACCTCACCCTTCCTTCCCTACACCATAGTTTTTATTTATCGTATTTAATATAAAATGGCCTCTTACATAGCATTGGCAACGGCTCCGCGAATGCCTAACAAAGGCAAAGTCCCCAAAAATTGTAAAACCACAGAAAAATTATAATTGTATCTACTTTAATTTTTGTATGGAGAATTATATAAGCGACCTAGGTATATGTACCATACTTCCCGCATATCAAATTTAATTTCATTACGAAAATTATCGTTTAGAGTGTCGGCATGTCGATATTTATCACCGGCCCATCCCTACAGGGGCACCCCCGTCAAAATCAATAGTTATTCCAGCCTCCTTACGCCGGCAAAAGAACAGGCAAGAAACGCCCGGCAGTTAATTTTTTTGGCGCGATCACAATGACTATTTTATTCTTATTACTAATTGATTGAATTGGAGCGAGTTCACTAAAATCCCAAGCTTTTGTCATCTAAATAGTCCGATATTTTATAATGAGCATTACTAATAAGATTTCGTCGTCGGGATATGGAAACATGAATATTAACGGGTTACGGGATCACAACCAAAGCGTCCAGCCACTCACCCGTCCGAAGTGATGCCACATGAGGTAGTCGAGCACGGCGAGCGTCATCCCGCGCGCGCGCAGCGACCTGCTGTTCATCTTCTGGTAGGCCCACTCGATCCAGCCGGCCTGGCTCGACGAGCAGTTGACCAGCGCCAGCGCGTCCACCTGAGAGGGAACATCGCATGTGGTCAACGTGGAAGCACTGTGAACACAGCCGGAATTACCTTAGGCGTCGCTAAGACTGTCGCACTGGACACTAAAAAGTGCCGCCCTCTTACCGAAATTTTACATGAAATGAATACCTTTTAATATTTTTTTTTGTTTTTTTGTTTTATGCAAGCATTTGAGCCCAGTCTCAACTTTCATCTGAAGGTAAGTGATGACGAGGTGGATGATGGAGCATGCTTGCCTAGAAGATACCGATTAATTCTTGGTTATAAGGCTTTTCAAATTATAATTATCGGGAAACAAAGACGCCCCGCAAAGGGTTCCAATATTTTATTTTTTATTAAGACTAGCGGCGAACTCCGTTTCGCCACCAGATGGCTTCGTTTTAGTTAACATTTCGTTTGGTGATTAAAAGAAGAAGAAAATTATTATTATTATTTTTTTGTACCATGCAATTGATAAATTTGTCTTTGTATCTGTAATTGCAAACAATCATTTGTTGAAGAATACGGTGTAGTACATGCTATGTATCAGAGATGGCGCTGTATGTGAAAAAAGAGTTTCCCGCTTTTCTGTTGAAATTTTTCCTGAATTTTCTTTGCTATAAACCTCACGGAGCCCGAGACCTTTCCAACGAATGCAAAACCGTGGAAATCGGTTCGTGCGTTCTGTAGTTATAGCGTCAGGAAGGAAAACCCGACTCATTTTTAAAACACTTTTATTAGCTTGACTTGTAACTAACTAACTAACTAACTAACTAACTAACTAACAATGTAATCAAATCTTACAAGTCAATTTTCACCTACTTCTAATTGTCGTATCGACTTGAAACTTTGTAAGTGTATGTAATCTCGATGACAATGCAATAATTTGGTATCATCGACCTGATCTGATGATGCAGCCGGAAGGTGGGTAGGGCATCTCTGCCGTGGCTTCTAGTAAACCCCTCGTGTTTGGGCTCATATGATTTGTCTTGATGAGCCCAATAGATTGAACTTGGTGACGAGGGTCTGATGATGCAACCGGAAGGTGGGTAGGGCATCTCTGCAGTGGCTACTAGTAAACCCCTCGTGTTTGGGCTCATATGATTCGTCTTGATGAGCCCAATAGATTGAACTTGGTGACGAGGGTTTGATGATGCAACCGGAAGGTGGGTAGGGGATCTCTGCAGTGGCTACTAGTAAACCCCTCGTGTTTGGGCTCATATGGTTCGTCTTGATGAGTTCAATAGATTGAACTTGGTGACGAGGGTCTGATGATGCAACCGGAAGGTGGGTAGGGGATCTCTGCAGTGGCTACTAGTAAACCCCTCGTGTTTGGGCTCATATGATTCGTCTTGATGAGTCTAATAGATTGAACTTGGTAGCAAAAGACTAAAAAGTAAAAAAATAAAAATATATAGTTTAAAAAACTAAAAAAAACACTTTAAAAACGCACTGAAAAATATAAAATAATAAAATTGACTTGTATTACTTACGATATAATGGTTAATTCAAAAAGTGTGGAGCGCTTCTTGTACTGGGTAAATAAAAGTACACACAACGAAAAAGCGCTCCACAATTTTTGAATTAACCATTATATCGTAAGTAATACAAGTCAATTTTATTATTTTATATTTTTCAGTGCGTTTTTAAAGTGTTTTTTTTAGTTTTTTAATTATATAGTAGATTTATTTGATGAAACTAATGTTGGAAGTTTTGAACACCATTAATAATGAAAAAAAATTAGATATGATTATTTAAAGATTTTTCGAAGCATTTTAGATAACGCAAAGATTTTATTGTTATCTTCTTCCTAATTTTGCCGCCCCTGAAAACTTTCCGCCCTGGGCACCAGCTACATATAAAAAAATAATCATTCCAATCATGTTTTACTTGTATATATACCTATCAGATTGTAAGGCCGCAGGCAGAACATTCAGGTAAACTTGCAACAAGGCAAGCGGCCAACTTTAAACTTGTTAATTACTGAAAGGAAACGAGCGCAAATGATGAAAGGCGTTTAGTTCCATTTGAAAAGTAGGGTAGGGTTGTCATCTGACCGGCTAAATACTGTTTAGACCAAATTTTAAGAGCTTAAACTGGACTCCACCCGGATTTTTTGGTTGCACATTAGTGGGCGCTAGCTAGTCTATGCAAGTGACACTAAAGACGCAATACAATTTTTTATGAAACAATAGATGACCTGACAATTTTTTTTGGCATTTTTATGGTTTTTGTGCTCCGTATTATTTTTTAAACCGCTCCATCCATGCGAATGAGACAAAACGAATGAGATTCAAATCAGTGATATTATCTAACAGCAACTGATATAAAAAACGTAGAAGATTTTTGTAGGACCAGTCTTTTTGAAAGCTGTTGCTAGTCACAAAACTATGCGTTATAGTAAATGTATTTATTTCGTAATTTCGTTAATAGCCAATAAAACTCAATCAAAACCTCTGATCCGGTCCGGACTATTTTCTGAAAATAACGATTTCTTTTCTGACCACTTCCCAACGGCTATCCGACTTAAGGCCCCTGGCAACCCTACCGAGCGACTTGCACAGTGACAGTACATTAATTAGCGAGAGTACAATTTCACGGGACAGATTCTGCATTTAATACAACGAGCGCAGATGCGGATCTATTGAAAGGTCAGATACAGCCGTCCGACTTACGAAAACTTGTACAAACAGGACTTGCAAACTCCGAGGACAGTCCGACTTCCCCGGAAGTTTACAACCAGCGTATTCATGTTCTACAACATATACGACGTCGTGCACAATGTAAATAGCGGCCGGCACTACGTCGGAGATAACCGAAATAGCTCTCAGAATTTGCGAGTTGAAGTGGCAATGGGCAGGCCACATCGCTCGACGAACCGGTAACCGATGGGGAAGAAAGGTGACCACGAACCGGAAGACTTTCTGTAGGTAGGCCCCCCACTAGGTGGACTGGCGACATTGTAAGAGTCGCAGGGAGCCGATGGATGCAAATAGCTAATTGGTAAAACGCTAAACTGTAATTAGTGTCTTGTAACTGCCATCAAGATTTTAGCATGCGTTGTTTGCTTTGGTGACCAATTCATCAGTCCTTCACATGTTTGTATATTAAGGGGCAGCACACCGCTTGAAAGGAAGCCCTTCTTTCCGGAGCTTACTTACCTTGTCGGGGTGAACGAGGGCGAACTTGGCGAGGATGTGGGCCCCAGCACCCACACCGAACCCGATGCACGACTTGAGGCCGAAGTGGGCCAGCACGTAGTTCAACTGGTTGGCCAACTCGTCCATCGTCGGGTACACGTAGCTGGAACAACAACTCTGGTTAGTCACCACCCTTGTTGTGCCTAGCTTTAAAGAAACTGATCTCTACACAAGGCTTTCAAAATCGTGCTGAATTGAAAGCTTGGTGGTAGAGCGTTTTCTAGTGCTCGCTATCTGTCGTCAAGCATCTATCTTGGTGTTCCGGTTGGATCACTTGAGAGTCAGTTACCAGTAGATACTGCCGTAGCATGGTGCCGCCTTCGATCATGTTATTATGTAGTCAAAGGCTACCGTAAATGAATAATACTCAGCTACTTGCTGTAATAAAGTTCTGACGCGATTTGACGGCGCGGTCTCATCATTTCATTCGATTTGTTTGCTTGATTGTCGCAATGCCCCGGAATAAGTCAACAAGGCTGCAATTCAGCCGAAACCATCCTGCAAGGCATTACAGCAACCGCAGCAATTTTTGTTCAAATATGTAGATACGCTTAATATCGTATTCATTACATCGTAATTCGATATGCATGCAAATCCGCTGCGATTTCATTAGCGCTGTGATCGACATTCATCGATGTTTGACAGCACACATCGCACAACGGCGCTGCGAATGATATCAGCTACGGAGCGATCGCTTCATCGTTGAACAATCAGTCGAGTGAACTTATAAGCTTCTGAATTTTCAGTTCATTGAAACTGCGCTGAGTCGGATTAAAATTTTATGTCGATAAGTTTTCGAGGAGGGCGCTACTGTGTTAAAGAAAACATCAACTCCGTACAAAACATCTGTTTAAAAATACAAAAATTGTGTAATTTTGTACGAAAATCGCGACTAGTGCTGGATTATTAAGTGATTACAAGAAGGTTTAGAAGATAATGTGAAATTGGACACTTATAAGTATATAAAATCGGTAAACAGTTAAAGTGCAAGAAATCTTCAGTGTTACTATTCTATGGACTCTTTTCGTGCAAACAATCGATCGAATCTAAGCCTGACTTTTTCCCATTTGGTACGAAAGTGAAATAAATAAATTTAAGTGCGGACTAAAAAACTTACGAAAAATTATATACAAACATAACCTTAAAATAGCAACTCCAAAAATGACTTGCAAATGTAACTAAACATTCGAGTGACCTACAACGCCATCTAGTAAAAAGGGCAGTATTGCCTGCCCGAAGTATTATTCCACCATACAAATCGATAAGTGCTCTTAATAATACGAAGGCGCACCACTAGAGGCCGACACAAGTACATAAACAAAGCTCAAGCATACGAATTTCACCATCATGGAGGAGGTTTTGAATGTACTAAAACAAATACAGAAGGAATTGGATACGCAGAAAACAACAATCCGGGAAAGTGGGGAAAGGGTGACCGAACAAGTTACACAGAATATTAATATTATGTTGGAAGAAAAATTTTCTACATGGGACGAAAAGCACGAAAAATTAAAGGAATTAGTGGAAAACCAGGAGAAAAAAATCTTCTTCATGGAAAAACAGGCAAGGCAGAGAAATATAGTTTTTTTCGGTATCGAAGAATTAGAATCAAAATCAAAATCAAAATCAAAAATATGTTTATTCAATAGGATACATTGTGATCACTTTAAAACGTCAACTTAAAACTAGCTACGCCTGTTCCAACCTCCTTACGCCGGCAAAAGAACAGGCAAGAAACGCCCGGCAGGTAATTTTTTTGGCGCGATCACATTGACAATTTTATTCTTATTACTAATTGATTGAATTGGAGCAAGTTCAC
Organism: Opisthograptis luteolata; assembly: GCA_931315375.2. Lineage (NCBI taxonomy): Eukaryota > Metazoa > Arthropoda > Insecta > Lepidoptera > Geometridae > Opisthograptis > Opisthograptis luteolata. The sequence goes on from OV928033.1 coordinate 16,285,282, forward strand.
TAAAATCCCAAGCTTTTTTTTTTTGTCATCTAATAGTCCGATATTTTTTATTTAGCTTTACTAATAATAAGATTTCTCTTGTTTGGTTGTACACATTGGGATATGGGAACATGAATATTAACGAGTTGCGGGATCACAACCAAAGCAGACCAGACCCCACAAGCAGCACCCGTTCACGAGTTGACGCATGTGCCAGCCATCGCTCTCCTCGACCATATGAGAGGGAAGAGGGCGACCCGACACATGACGCCGCTGCAAGCAAAGTCACTTTCGTGAGCATGACTGTTTTGGCTGTTTACCGAAAATGGTTAGAATAGGGGAAATAGGGAGAATAGATAGATAGAAAGAAAGATAGATAGATTAACTACAATCCCAAGCTTGTTTGTCATCTAGATAGTCCGATATTTTATAATAAGCTTTACTAATGAGATTTCTCTTTATACGAATTTGAAATTTTGTTATAGACAAGTCTTGAATTTCACTTGGGATTTTGTTGAAAAAGCGTACACATTGACCTTTGAACGAGTTGCTAACTTTATGGAGCCTAGTGGTGGGTACAGCAATTTTATCTTTGTTTCTAGTATTAAAATTGTGATAATCACTTCTCTTTTTGAAGCTATTTAAATTTTTCCGTATGTACATTACATTTTCATAAATATATTGACAAATAACTGTCATTATTTTGGTTTCTTTAAACTTAATTCTTAAAGATTCTCTGGGGCCCATGTTATAAATCGCACGAACAGCTCTCTTCTGCAATACAAATATGGTGTTAATATCAGCAGCGTTTCCCCACAGCAATATTCCATAGGACATAATGCTGTGAAAATAGCTGAAATAGACTAGTCTGGCTGTATCAACGTCAGTAAGGTGACGGATCTTCTTTACAGCATATGCTGCAGAGCTAAGTCTGCTCGATAGACTGACAATATGTGGACCCCATTGCAATTTGTGATCTAAAGTTATGCCTAAGAATACTGTAGTCTTGACAAGGTCCAATTCTTCGTCCTTAATTTTTACATTTGTTGGTACTTCTTTAACATTGGGCAGCACAAATCTCAAGCATTTTGTCTTTTTTCCATTTAACATCAAATTGTTCGCATCAAACCAGTCTGTAACTTTGGAGAGAGAATCGTCGTATGAAAACCTGGAAAACAACATTATCAAATGGATAGAACGATACTTGTCTATAAAGTTAATCTACTTAGATATACAAGAAGTAAGAAGACTAGGAAAGAAAGGAGACAGACCGCGGCCAATAGTTGTGACTTTTTCAACACTAGGAATAAAAATAAAAATTCTTAAGCAAAAACAGGTACTGAAAGATACTTCATATTATATTCAAGCGGACTATCCAAAGCACGTGCTAGAAAAGAGGAAGGAGTTAAAAGAACAGCTAAAAGTGGAGAGAGAAAAGGGAAACATAGCTACAATCAAATATGACAAACTGATCATCACCGAAAGTACGAGTAAAAGAAAACTTTCTTTATCACCCGAAAACAGCACCGTACCAAAACAAAATAGAACCACTCAAGCCAATAAAAAGAATAAGCCACAGAAACAAGGCTTGACAGTCCAGAGATCAAATAGCATATCAGAAGGAGTGCTAATAAAACCTGGCACCTTAAACTTTTTTGTAAATAAAAACACAACTAAAGCAAATAACACCCAGGATATAAACGATACAGATATATAGCAATTAAGCCCCTCCTCCTCCTACATAGATTTTAACAAAAACGAAACAATCACAACCAGAAACACGAATCATCTTCCAACCCGGCTGGTCACCGTGGAAGATTATGACCACAACCCTCCAAAAGAAACTATACAGACGGATAACACGAAAAATAAACAATTAACGCAATTAAAAATCGCAACTTATAACGTCAGGACCTTATCGTCATACGAACGCTTACTGGAACTAATAGAAGCAATTCAGGAAATTAATTACGACATAATAGGTATTTCAGAAATGAGACGACTTGGTAACAGAATTGAAGAATACGAGAATTTAATACTTTGCCACATAGGGTGTATACCGGGTAAATATGGAGTAGGCTTCATTATAAATAAGTCTCTTAAAAACAACATAGAGAGCTTTATTGGATTATCAGATCGGGTGGCAACGCTAAACTTAAGCTTTCAAGGGTGTATGTTATCCATTGTACAAGTATATGCACCGACCGACGCAGCAAGCGAGGAAGAAATAGAAGAATTTTATAAGACCATAGACACAGCGATGGAAAAAACATATAAAAACATTATATTAATGGGTGACTTTAACGCGAAGGTAGGTGCTCCCAAAGAAGGCGAATACTTAACAGTGCAACAGCATGGATACGGTGCAAGAAACGACAGAGGGCAGAGACTTGTAGACTACGCAATTAAACATAATTTAACCATCATCAACACATGCTTCAAGAAAAACCATAACCGAAGATGGACCTGGCGATCCCCAAATGGAAAACACAAAAACGAGATCGACTATATTCTATCTAACCAACGAAAAATATTCCTAAATTTTGAAGTCATGAATCTAAATTATCCGTCAGATCATAGACTAATCAGAGCAACAATAAAAATGACCAAACAAAAACAAAGCAGAGTAAAATTTACAAACAAAAGAGCAATCCAGCTAACCAATAATGAAGAAGCATCAAGATATAATGAAAACCTAAGGTCAATGTTACTATATCCAACCATCAACTTACATAATACCTCGGTACAAACTTATTACGATAAAATAACGGACGCTATCAGCCAGAGCTTGAAAAAAATTAGAGAAGATGCGAGCAATACACAAAAACATCACAAAATACTATCAGATCGCACAGCTATGTTATTAAAAAGGAGAAAAGAACTACAAGAAACAAAACCTAAAACTCAATCTACGAAAAATGAACTCTCCGCTCTCTACAAAATAACAAATAAATACATAAAAAGGGATTATGCTAAATATAGACAAGATACCATAGAAAGACATTTACAACGCACAGGAAGCACAAAGAGGGCCTTTAAAGAACTCAGAACTAACAAGACTTGGGTAGAGGGGCTAAACAAACAAGACAGATCTTTGTGCAAACGAACTGACATTATTAATGCGGCTTCAGACTTCTATAGGAAATTGTACAGCGACAAGTCCCAAAAGACTAACATCTTAATAACTAGCAATGAAAGCGTTGAGGAACCAACAATTGAACCTTTCAACGGAATTGAAATCATAGAGACAATTAACAGTCTGAAATTAGAAAAGAGCCCGGGCTCCGACAACATCACAAACGAATTATTGAAAACAGCACACACAACATTAGCCGAACCATTAGCGGAATTATTTAACTTAATACTGAAAAATTCTGAAACACCCTTTCAATGGTCAGAATCAAATATCATACTTCTCTACAAAAAGGGCGACCCGAAGGATATTGGCAACTACAGACCTATAAGTTTGTTACCAAGCCTCTACAAACTCTTCTCTACCATTATAAACAAAAGAATCAGTAGTACATTGGAAGCAAAACAACCAGTAGAGCAAGCAGGCTTCAGAAAAGGATTCTCTACTGTTGACCATATCCACACACTTGAATTGATTATAGAAAAGTATCAAGAACAACAGAGACCGCTATATATAGCGTTTATAGACTATCAAAAAGCATTTGATACGGTAACACACATAAGTATATGGGAAAGCTTAAAACAGCAGGGAGTAGAAGACGTATATATAAAGGTCATCAAAAGCATATATAACAACAACAAGGGTAGAATTAAGCTAGAAACTCTTGGACCTAGTTTTCCTATAGAAAAAGGCGTAAGGCAGGGCGACCCGTTATCCCCAAAAATATTTATAGCCATCCTGGAGACTATAATCAGCAAGTTAAATTGGAGCAAGATAGGACTGTGTGTAAAGGGCGATTACCTAAGCCACTTGAGATTCGCAGATGACCTAGTGTTATTATCGGAGTCCAGCTCTCAGCTACAGCTCATGATCGAAACTTTACATCTAGCTAGTGTCAAGGTGGGTTTACAAATGAATCTCACTAAAACTATGGCAATGACGAATAAGGGGCAAAAATTAATAACAATTAATGGAGAGCCGCTTGAATATACAGATAAGTACATCTATCTAGGGAAGCAAATCAGTTTCGACAGAAAAAATAACGAACTTGAAGTCGACAGAAGAGTGCAACAGACATGGAAAAAATACTGGAGTTTAAAAGAAATCTTTAAAAGTAACCTCCCTATAACCATCAAAACGAAAGTTATGAACTCCAGTCTCCTGCCATGCTTGACGTACGGATGCCAGACGTGGAAGTTCACCTCAAAACTTAAAAATAAAATTACAACCTGTCAACGAGGACTAGAGCGCAGCATGCTTAATATAAAGAAAATATATAAAATACGCCACACAAAAATAAGGTCAATAACCAAAGCAACAAATGCCTTAAATTATGCACAAATACTCAAGTGGAAATGGGCGGGGCATGTCGCGAGGCTTAAGGATCAGAGATGGACCGTAAAAGTGACATTTTGGAAAGGCCCGCCAGGTAAAAGGAGCAGAGGAAGGCCGCTGACACGTTGGGACGAAGAGATTGTAAGGACAGCTGGCTCAAACTGGAAACAGACCGCACAGGACAGAGACAAATGGGCATCTTTGGAGGAGGCCTTCACCCAATATGGGGTTCCTACAGATATTGCTATAGCAAACTAAGTTAGGTTAGACTATATTAATTGTTACGTTATTTTAAGTATGTCATTAGTAATAAGAAACGCAGAAATGTATAAATTAGTAACTCAAAAACAATGTATATAAAGTAGGTAATTTGTAATTTGTAATTTGTAGGAAATAAAAGGCTTTTTATTTTATTTTATTATTATAAGTTTTCGACGCGTAATCATTTGAGCACACGCGCGAGGATTTGACGGGCTTGAAATGTGACAGAGAAGCTATACCTAACATCGTGAGCGTGATTTATTGCTTCTATATAGTAAACTAGCTGTTCCCCGTGGTTTCACCCGCGCGGATTATAGTTTTCCTGATAAAAAGTATCATATATTTGTACTTCTCCAGGGTTCAAACTATCTCCATACCAATTCTCTTCCCGATCAGTTCAATCGTTTTTAAGTTTCTCCGGAACAAACCAACCTGTGAAACCTTTCCTCATTATATATATTAAATTACAGACATATAGATAATGCGAATTTGAAGACGATACAATTTCCTTCGGAATCGGTGTTCAATGCAAACAGTCCGGCACATGGAGCGGTTACATAACACTGCGGCAGCAAATAAATGAATTACTCGCGCTGTGGGATAGTAAGTACGAACGGATACCTAGCACGCTACTGGCAGTCGGTACAGCGCGTCAGACTGCGCGTCGGATACCAGCCAGTGACTCTAGACAACATGGCGTGGACGTCAGCCGAGATGTATTAATGAGATCGCATCTAGAATCCGTATTCAATTCCTCTCGGGTCCCGCATATATGACTTATTAAGCTACGTGTGTATTTGCCACCGCTCAAAACGGTGAAGGAAAACATTGTGAGGAAACCGACATATTCAAGGACCATAACATTCAAGGGCATGCGATATCTACCGTCCCGCACTGATGGGGCAGCGTGGTAGATAACGGCCCTTGCTACCAGAAGGCTAGAGTCCCAGCAATGGGAACGGGGAATAGGCTGACGAAGAAGCTTATAATTGACGATACTGCTAAAGCAGGTTAGTTGTCACATTTTTTACGAATGATTCTAAATAGGTTTACGTCTTACGCTTGATGTTATTTTCCACGCCTTATCAGCTAAGAATGCATACGGTTTACGGGGCTTTTATTTTAGATATGAGTATACGCTTTAATAAAGATTGTCTGCGTTCCTCTGATATCGAACGTCGAAGAATAGTAATAAATTGAACCACTACATGGAAAAATGAAGCTAAATTCCACATAAAATTATCTTGTCTTCATCAAGGTGGATAATTAGACAGATAAGTCTTCTTGTACTCATTTAAAGTTTGCGAAACGGTGATGCGGGATTAGGAAGACGCGGTGGAGCAACTTTTACAGACTACTTAAACACTTTATACTCTGCTTTATAGATACTAAGCTCTTTCGTTGCTAACTCACGATTATGTAAGACATGCGAGTGCAGACAGTTTCCTTTACAGTAACCAGTTTAGCTAGTAACTTTAGTATCGTATTCAAATTTTCAGGCGTCCTTGAACTCGTACACCCGACCCGCAATATAGTAAAGCGAATATTGACTCGCAGTGAAACAAATGTACAAGGTAATTACGTTTATTGAATTGGCGATGGCTACATGCAACCATTGAATTAACATGGGTCCGGTGGCGATCACACTCAGGTACTATGTGCTAGCTAGCGGTGTGTCTGAGAAACGATTTTCGGTAAGTGAGTCGGCGGGGTCGCTGGGCCCAGTGCCGCGTGGCCGGCGCGGTGCCGCGCCGCCGCCGCGCCGCCGGCATGTAGTACGAGTGGGTACGGTCTATATCGAGCGGGACTGTTACATAACACTGCGGTACGAGACCCGCCGCCGATTCTGTTCCGCCTTACGAGCGCCGCCGGCTCCTTTGTATCACGGCGGGACGGAACCAAACAAACTCGAGATCAGCTGATCACCCCTCGACCCACGTATGCGTGCGATACAGCCCGCGCGTCAAACACCATGAATGAGTGCCTACATGACGCACGCGGTACTTCTTTCTCATTTTTACTACTTACAGTGTAGCGTTTGACCACAAGTCACTTTCGAAGATAGCGCCACGCTACATCTGTACTTGGAACTGGCTCTCAAATAAGACTGCCGGAACACACCGATAGGTGCTTGGCGAACTCGGAGATGGTAGCTACTAGCCAGCCGAGCACCAGAAAATGCCCTACCACCAAGCTATGGTTTCATAGCCATTTTTGCTTTCACCGAAAGCTCAAGCTCGTTGTAGGCCTCGAGCCCACATTCTACGGGTCGTAAGCCAACGTCACTGAACCATCATCGCTTCAAACTGTTCATTAATTCTTTCGCGCTAATTACGCGTCTGTCCACTTTGTCACTGGATAGGACTTTGTAGTAAGAAATTAGTGCAAAACGTCCAGCAGGGTGGCGCGCAGGGCTAGCCATAGCCTGTCCAACGCACCAGACACGACCTTGGCGACCCTCAAGCCGGTGGTCTACCAAATGAGCGTGAAGTGTAGCGGATGTATGACAGTCCAAAGACTAAACTTCAACTTGTAGTCAGGCGCTCCAGGCGAGATGTCTACGGAATCTTGCCTTCAATTAAGTGAATGAGGTATTTAATACTTATATGTCATTACTACACACAGGACACAGGAGAACCGCAAAAGATTGGCTCAAGCAGGGCCAGCCTATACGCTAACCAGGGTCGATAAACTAGTATATAGCGCTACGTCTCCGCTACACATTAATTAAATTTAAAATCGACTGACGAAAATGAAAACCGCTGCCTCCTGTGATAAGTACATTACAGTTTGGAAGGCAGGCGAGCATATATCGCTGCCGCCCAAGTTGCTACCAATAACTTAGTTACAAGATTCGCATGTGGGTGTAAAGCATTTAATTGATTCAATTCTTATTAGGGGCAAGACCAGCGACATCCCTAATCCAATAACCGTATAGTTAATCCTAGGAAGATATCTATTTACCTATAATACATATAATCTACACTGAGGAAAAATTTCTGACTTTCCTTTGAGTCATCCCAAAGCCGATTCCTTCCAAAATGTAACCCCTAAGTTAGTTAAATTTAAAGGTAAAGGGAAGGAAATTCCTTCTGTAATTTGGGAGATCTTTTTTCTCCGTGTAAATACTAAGATATAAAGAAAAAAGATTTGATTGTTTGTATGTTCTGGATAAACTTAAAAAAGATTAAACTGACCTTGATGAAATTTGGTATGGAGATAGTTTAAGCCCAGGGGAAGGACATAGCGTACTTTTTAATGATATAAACTGAGTTCCAGGCGGGTGTAACAGTGGGGCACAGTTAGTACCTATTATAGCGGAGGCAACCGTTCGGCGAAGCTACTTGTGCTTAATTAATATGTCGTTACAGGATGTACGTTGTTTAGAATGTTGACATGTCTTGTTAGAAGTGTTCCAATCGGTTGGCGTGACGGGCGGCGCGCGCTGGGACTGTGCCGGGACGTCGCGCCGCCGGCCCATTAATGCAGTTTATTCACCTTATCACCTACCCTCCCTGAGGACCCGCCGTCGCCCTCCGCGGCGGGGGACGGTACGACGACGAAATGCTGTCAATCCGGGGATTTTCTTTCCTGTCGTGGAATCCTGCCGACTCGGAGAGACTAAACACGTGTCGATATGTGCCTGTCGCCAGGGGGATTACATTGCGCCCTATGAAATATATTTGAAAATTGAACTTTGTGAGGGTTACATTTCCGATTTTATCTGGCTGGATCTGAAACTTTGATGTCCGCAGTATTGGCTGAATATTGGCGTGTAATAGAATTCTTGAGTAAAACGCTAAATTGACATTGAAACGATATTTGTTATTCTGAGCTGAATATTGTTAGAAATATACTACAGTATCATCAATGATTACAATATTTATCAAGACCTACTACTACCTACAGTAACTAAAAGTCCGTAGGTACCATTGAATGGATATATTTATATAATGTTTCATAGTCTTTAGTCACAGTATCAGAAACAAAATACATATAAATTTCCTTTGTTAGATTGACGCAAAAAATTGCAATTTGATGTTTCTGATATTTTCCTGGTTGAGGCAAGCAACTTTTCTAAAAATTCTTAATGCAGTTAGGTACATTATTTTTTTTCATAAAGCAATAACTCACCTGAGTAGGTAACATAATAAAGGTACTCACCCGCCACCGCCCGAGTTTATTTCCCTAAACTTGTAACCTGCTCCGCATTTTCGCTCTCACGAACCTCGCGAACCAGCATTTCAAAGTTTTCAGCTCAAGTCGTGTTATATGTGTCAAGGGGTATTGTACAGTTCTCGGTCATGAGATTTGTTACACAAGTGGCTTACCTCTACAACTCTATATCCACGTACCAAAATGTTCTGAACAAAAATATCTCTAAAACTGTATACGTAATGAGAGAAACATTCAAGAGCGAGTCAATTTTGTACACTTGACAAGTAGATACTTGATTTCTCCGATATTATTGACCATTATGTGTTCGTTAATGTGGAAGAAATTGCAATAAAGTTATTAAAAGTGACTTTTCTACGTGCTCCAAAAAATCCGTATAAAGTTTATGTAAAGTGCCACTACTTTACTTCAACACAAAGGGGACTATCGTGCTTAGCCCGGTTTGTATCTGGGTCACACATATCACACCATCATCATTTATATTTGATATTTGACACTGGCTTAATACACAAACTGTGAGAAACAATTAATAGAAACATGTTGTTCAGTCAGCACTACATACTGTAGAGAGGAGACCTAAGTGTATTTAAGCGATAAGGTTGACCGTTCAATGTTCCATCTATGCATCAAGAGCCACGACTCGCCCCGAAGCGTCATCCGAACAACCGCTACGGAGCTGGTTCATTAGCTGTCAATGATGGCGACAGACCGACATTAATACCGTTTTATGAGTTATCTATCACCATCGTTGTACGCGATAAAGACTACCCTACCTTGTGACACTGACGGGAATTAACGGGATGATAAAACGTAATGGTGAACGCAGCTTTAACTTTCTCGGGAGAGTTACAACTTTAACACATTGGCATTAATCTGCTATATATACCTATTTATTAAGTGAATGTTTGTTTATTTCTCCCGCATTTGATTAACTTTTGAGAAAATTTACAATTTTTTCGAATATATGATGACGCTGAACACTCAACAACAATTTTGTTCCATCAGCTTTACACTAGAGTCAGTCAAGTAGTGCCTTGTACCGCATGTTTACCGTCGTAGATCTCACCGTTACTTTTCACCAGGTGGAAATAGGAGTCAAACGCAAGCGTTCGGCAGACAACAAAGACGGTGCGTGGTCCGTCTCCCCTCGCCATAGCACCCCAAGCAGCTGCATGACAGTCGTACTTGACCCACTTCGAAATTTTTGTCGGTTAACCAACTCATGTTTTAAGGGAACCATGCCCTTTACATTGATGATCTTACAACTTTGACAGCTCATAAAAGCAATCAACAATTTTAAGATACTTTGTTCGTATTTCGCAACCCAGTAAAAGTTTACTTAAATTGGCTGTGACATCAAATATATTTTTATGTATATTACATGTCTCATCTTAGCCTCGACTGTGATCTTCAAAAGATTTACAAACAATTTAGCGAGTTAAATGTGACTTATCATCCTTCCTAAGGTAGGTGAATTAGATTTTACCATTCAATTTAGCTCGAAGGCTCTTGTAAATGTATGCGAGGTGAACGTGCTCTTTTGTTTGATCTTTCCGAAATGGCAATCGCAGTAATGCAGTCGTAGTCGTCGGAACGAGGGCGTGTTGTCGAAGTCGGTTGCCTGGCGACGGACTACTTACTGACGCCAGGTCTTCGCAAGTTGAAGCACACAAAGGGACGCCCGCATTACTTATTCTCCTAATAGCGCTATTACTGACAAATTACAATTGCGACTGACGGACGAGTAGTTGGAAATTACACTGCAATTTAAGCTTCATTAAATAATCTATAGAGCAAGCTCGGTACTTATTCCGAAGTCACAGCACGTTGACGCTCAGATTTTAAATTGAAACAAGCTATCAAAGTGAAACCCGTGCCAATAACCCTCCAGTAATTTTCGAGTGTTTTCAACTGTATATAATTTTTAATTGTATAAAGAGCCCATTATGCCTTATCACCGTACTATAAATTATAATAGAACATTATTTAAGCAATAGATTAGAGACACTAGCAGCATTTATTTTATTATAGAAAGCGATGATAGCTCAGTAGTGGTGACGATGCGCCTCGGCTTGCAAGTTGCGATTCGTAAATCATAGATTAGAATCTTGCAAAGAGCTTTAGCTTTCGGTGATGAAAACCATCGTGGTGAATCCATAGCATAGTGGTAGAGCATTTTCTAGTGCTCGCCTAGCTAAAACACTCAATTTAAGAATCTGTCAGTTCCCAATGTATGTATAATTGCATAGCATGCACTCCACCACCGCGGCGTAAACACTACCATATAAGACCTATAATAAAAGTAACTGGAAAACCATTTGTGCATCGGAAAGCTAAGTAATTACCTATAATAGATACATAGAACGTTTTTAAGCCTTCAAATTGCTTTAGATAATGCAATACGTGCAATTAAACGATATTTATAGGCATAAATATAATCTGTATAGACAACACAAGTCCCCGTGCGAAGCGACAGCTTACCTAACTAAATAGCGGGCGTGTTTGTAGAGTTACGGCCTAATTAAGTATTTTGGACACCCACACGGAGAGCGCTGGCCGCAGTTAAGAGTAATTGCGCACTAATCCCAGAGGAAATTACGCACCACTCTATTAGAAGACGAGCGGAAACAGTCCTCATCTGTCACTTCAACCGTGCACTGTCCTTATCTGCGTTCAACAAGATTACTTTCCCATTGTCCTTATTATCAATCGCGTAGCCCTTAATAATATTCCCTCGGGAAACTATTTACAATTAAAAGTTGAGAGTAGTTCAAAGCGGGCTAATCCCATCGATGCTCGTGTCGAATTAATTTTGCCGCAAGCGCCGCCATTTTATTTGAATGTGTCTTACAGCGAGCGACAAATTAATCGCGCCCACGAACGAGTGCGGGGCTAAACAAACTCGGCGGCTGAAAGAAAAAATCCAGTCATAGTCAATTAATCGTGGAAATGCCGAAGGTAATAAAAAACGACGGCTACGGGCAAGTGACAGAGGCGGGTTGAGTAAGTGAAGTTCGGGCTTGGATGATCGACTTTGTTTGAACGACTAATTGTTGGTTCTACGAGTATATGAAAAGATTAGGATATATCGTGTTTAATAGACTGAGACTACTTTAGTGTGACGGACATTGTGCATGTCTGCATGAACACAATCAGAGACAAAACCTTTAGCAATTTATAGACTTCGCGCTAGCCTACCTCGTCGCGCAATAACTCCAGAATTCTCTTATCAACGGATGGAGTTGAAAATGAGGGTAGTTATATTTTACATTTAGTAGAATGTGTGGGTAGAACGATCGCGGAGGTGATTTGTGGCGCTTCTGTAACGAGTGGGCGGGCGGCGGGCGCAGTCGGTGGCGCGATCCGATCGCGGCCGGATGTCCCACGCCGCGCTCCCGACACCTCCCACGCCTAATGACTACTCCGTCAACCAGATAATGTAGTAATAGTAACACACTCACAGCTACGAATTGCGAATCAACGACAATTTCAATCATTACAGTCTATGCTGATTTGACGAGACACATTTACGGCTGATTTAATATTAAGTCTCGATAAAATTTTGACATCAATAATTTATACTTATTTTGACTAACTATCCAGATAAAAAGAAGGCTATTCACGTCGTGTGGCAATATAGCAACAGCGTTATCCCTACTAATATTATAAACGCTTAAGTAACCGTGTCTTAAATTTTGGTACAGAGATAGTCTAGAGCCTGAGAAAGGACATATGCTGCTTTTTATCGCAATAAACTGTAGCCTACGCGGACGAAACCGCTGGGAACAGTTAGTAGTTTATAATCCCGTTTATTTTCCTTTCTCTCTTTTAATTTCAAAGGTGTATATTAATACAATATTTATTCTTCCTAAAGTCACTCCCATAATATTTAAGACGACTCTAACGACACCTCAATGTTAAAGTCCATCAAGCTATTTAGGCGTGCCACCGAGATAGACATGGTTACTTAAATACTTATACCTTACCAATAAGTAATAGGTAGAGTTAAGTCTTACATAATTAGGTACAAAACGAAAAGCATTAGCCTCTTTCTAGGGCAGTCGGGACCAGGTGGATGTAATGGCGGTAGGTAATGGGCCTCACCGGCACAGAGCACTTTTGCCGGACTGCGATTAATTGAACAAGCATGCAAGCGCATTAAAGCAGCTGCGCCTCGATCATTTCCGACATTCAACACTGGTTCAGCAGTTAAACATGCTTTAAAATTAATCCACGCTTTCAATGAACGGCAGGATTTCTGTCAGGCAATTAAAAAAAATACCAATATATAAAAAGCTCATGGAGTAAATGCAAATTGTAAAGAAAAAAAAAGTTATTCAATCTCTCATGCTTGTTTTTGTTGTTAATATTCAAAAAGCATATGAATCACTAAAGCAGTGAATGCCTTTTCAAAATACTTATCTCTATATGTATAGCGATTTCCACTACTCAAATAATAATGTAATACAAAATATCGTATTCCAGACTCCAGCGTAGGTATCGCTCCCGCTGATCCGCCGCGCCACGCGCCGTCCGCGTCTACAGAAAGTGCTACCTTAGTTTCCCCCATAAGCAAACAAATCATTTTAATAAATAGGTAAATAGGTATTATGTACATGATAATAAAAGAGGTATTAAGTAGAGTGTAGAGCCCAGGCCATACGGTGTGTGAAAACACAGCTGTTTTTGCATACATTAATTAGTATTGATCACTTCTATTTAGGTTAGGGCATGATGTTATATTTTTAATAATATGCTTTCAAATCCAAACAATACTGTACATTGTGCAAAGCAATGCTACTATTTCAAACTAAATTTCATTTTGTAGACTACGCGAATTAATTTGACATAAAACGCTTCGTTTCTGAACGAATCGACAAGTGTCTACCAAAACCAAAGTCATTTATAAAACTAGTGTTACCATTCCGCTCCAAAAGTAACGAGCTGTGAGTCCTAGGACGAGACAAGCAGGCTAAACAATAAATAAATAAAAGTCTATCGCAAGAATATCCTGTTTTTTTACAGGTTGTATCATCACTCATCAGTCAACGTGTTAAAAAATATTATTGTAATATTGTCGCGATGGCTGTGAAACTCAAACTTTTAGTTTCTGAATTGTCATCGTTTTTTCTGAAATAGCTAAAAATGTTTCCATATTCATAGCGTATTTTATTTTTTATATCAAACCAAAAAGCTCGATGAAATCGTACCATTTTGTAATATCTGTCGTACCAAATCGGAACTTCATAGTTTTCCCACTGGCAACACTTGGCGTAGCAATCGATTTATTCCGCGCGAACCGGCGAACGCGAGTCGCGACACTTCGTTGGTTTTGCTATTTGCTACTACATTTTCGTCTTATTCGAAAAGAGAACTTGAGCGTCATACCTCATATCAAGCGTTGGAATACTTGGAAGTAATTTCTCCGGCTGTGAAAGCCGAAGTTTTTGAGAAAAGGGGGTCGATTTTTAAGCAAGATTATCTCGCGTTCCAAAATGACCGGGCTTCCCGGTCCAAACGCCCTTTTGCCTCTCGAACTGGTGGACAAGTGTATCGGTTCCCGTATACACATCATCATGAAGAATGACAAGGAGATGGTCGGAACTCTGCTGGGGTTCGATGATTTCGTCAACATGCTGCTGGACGACGTTACCGAATACGAGATAACACCGGAGGGAAGAAAGGTCACGAAACTGGATCAAATATTGCTCAACGGAAACAACATCGCCATGTTGGTGCCTGGCAGTGGCATGCCAGAAACTAACTACGGCCCGCAGTGATCACTTACAATCAGTATTAATTTATTCAATAAACATCTTTTAATTTAAATTTGTGTTGTAATTTATTGCTTCCCGCATACCTAACTTAGGAAAATATTGTTTTAAATTATGACAAAAATAGGGCCTGGAACTAACTGCATAATAACAACAGAGTTCCACTTGCAAAAATAATATTATTAGATTTGTTATAGGATATTTTAGGGCGACAAGCGCAGTGCATTACACACAAGGTTTTGAACTGCTAAAGTTCAAAATTCTGAGCGGCCTGAACTGTAAAGGCAATTGTGGTGCCCAACATCAGACGAGTGACTTCCTCGTTTTATCATTATTTTACAAAAAAAGTATTACAGCGACTAAATCTCCCACAAAATTATGTTTTTCTCAAGATGAATGTAACTCTGAAAGCTAATCTATTCTAATATAAAATTCAATCTTGCTTTATTAGGTCCTTTCAGAGGGATTAGATACTTATGTACTTGTACAATGTACGGCAATAATAGGTAAGAACATGTTATTAGTGGAATATTTTGTAATGAGCAAATATTTTAACTCAGGTAACGATGAAACCACATTACTATCTATTCCTTATTTATGCAAATAAGCAGAAGGTCCACCTTATGTTAAGTGGGTATCGTTGCCTAAGGGGGTGTTGCCAATGCAATACCGACCATGAAGAACTCTCCATTAAAATAAATTTACTCTACTCTCCCTGAGAAAGTCCACTCCTGGATATAATTTTCTATACTGATAACAAAAAGGTAGAGTTTGTTGTAAGTATGTTATGTATCTGTAGGTGTGTTGTTGTGTTGTGTGTTATTGTGTGTTGTGTTGTGTGTGTCTATGTGTTACTGTGCCTACCCGTGTAAAACTTCCAGTTAATCATTAATCTTTATTTATTTACATTTATTTTATTTATTTAGGTAATCCATCAGTGTTACAATTATTAAATAGACTAAAAATTTGTTATACAATAAGGCAAAAATAGGATTACACAAATGACAATAAAATCTAAATTAAGGGTAGGTATGTTCTTAAAAAATAACTATTTTAATACAAAATTACAAGATGTGATGAGTGTGTGTGTGTGAGTGACATGCAATTAATGTTTTAAATAAATGTATGCTATTTACTAATTAGAAGGGGGAGGGGGGGGGGGGGGGGGGTGGGGGGGGGGGTGAAACCGCGGGCCGCAACTATTTAGTTATAATTTGACAATGCCAGTCAGTTTCTCAAAAACATGTTCGTTACAAAGCCATAGTTAGTACTAGGCCATCAACAAACCTCCAGGTGGTACCTACTAGAAGCTATAGTTTGAAATTTGGCACGTCGGTCTCTCTTGGCTCCTACACAGGCGCATGCCAAGAAGGCGCAGCTGTATGTATAATTAAAACCCCACTTAGCTCCAAGAAGGCGGAAGGTGGCCCGGAAAACTAGACTTTTCTTAGGACAGGTAACTTGTGGCATTTGTAACAGGGTGATTTGTCCGGATCATTACGAATTCCTTTTTTAGGGTTCCGCAATACCAAAAGGGCAAAACGGGACCCTATTACTGAGACTCCGCTGTCCCTCCGTCCGTCTGTCTTTCTGTCAACAGGCTGTATCTCATATGAACCGTGTTAGCTAAACAGTTCAAATTTTCACAGATGATGTATTTCTGTTGCCGCTGTAACAACAAATACAAAAAAAAACAGAATAAAATAAATGTTTAAGCTCCCATTTAGCCCGTTTTTATAGATAATGGCACGGAACCCTTCGTGCGAGAGTCCGACTCGCACTTGGCTAGTTTTTTATATTTTTGTACGTAATAAGAGTGGCGAAGTGGCAAACAGGCAGACGGCCCGCCTAATGGAAAGCGGTCACCGTCGCCTATGGACATTTGCAACACCAGGGGAGTTGCCGATGCGTTGCCGACCCTTAAGAACTTTTCCTACATTCTAAATATCTACACAATGTTTTTTTCTTTTTGTAAACAAAACCCTTGATGAAAACATAAGGGTTTGTCGGTGGCATCGATGCTCCTAAGCGGATGAACGGATTTTAATATTTTTAATCCTACTAATATTATAAACCTGAAAGTTTATGAGTAGGTATGGATGGATGGAAGGATGGATGGATGTTTGTTACTCTCTCACGCAAAAACTACTGAACGGATCTGAATGAAATTTGGAATCGAGATAGCTTATACCCTGGATTAACACATAGGCTACTTTTTATTCCAGAAAAAGGAAAAACGAGAAGATGCGGGTGAAACCGCGGGGCGCAACTAATTTATTTTATATTTTTATTAGAAAGGTGTCTTAATCGAGATTGTTCTAAGCTAAGATTGTCGGGGGTTCTTTATACATATTTCAATATAAGTTATCGCCATCTGTAAATTAATTAAATTATACCATTATTGTCTGTCATGCAGCCAATCAACGCACCGCCTAAATTGTGAATCCGAGAAACATACAACCTGAAATGTATATAGATTGTAAAGTGTAGGGATGGACTAAAAAGGATATTTTTAAAAGCACCCCCATCGCCTTTGTGAGTCAAACGGGGTGTTAAAGTTTGTATGAAAAAATTGTAAATCCTGAATAGAAATCAACATTAACGCGGGTAAAACCGCGGGGCAAATCACTAGTTTGTTATAAAGTTATCGAGAAACACAAACTTTATCAAGTTAAAAGAAATAGTTACCTAATATGATTTTACTTACGAATTGAATCTATTTCACGGTAGCTAATTATTTTTTTTAGTTTAAATCTATTTAAAAATTAATATAGAGCTCAAATTTTCATCAAAAAAGAAGAATTGGTGTAATAACTAAAATTTTCAACACAAAAAGTTTGTCAGGTGTGGGGTTCGAACCCACGCTCCCTCTCGGGAACCAGAGCTTAAATCTGGCGCCTTAGACCACTCGGCCAACCTGACATACTACAAAACGGCAAATCGAAGGTATAGTATCGTCCAATTCCGACTATTATTATGGCGAAAATTATAACTTTGCCTTTTTTAAACCAAAATTGACGCAACCGTAAACACATATTGTTTAATCATGACTGTGTTCTTTGTTTACATAGGAAAATGTAACAATAGAGCTAGATTATAGTCGGTCGTCACACAGAAAACATTCGCTCCACTGCTGAAAATGAAAATGGATTGACGTACTTTAATTTTTTTTCATTTTCCTACTTTGTTTAGCTTGTAGGAGACGAATTTTTTAACTACAATCTGTATGTGAGTCAAACTTGCGTATATGAACAAATTTCTCAAGCGTAAAAATTTTTGACGTGCTCTTTAATATTAAAATTTCTGTTTAAAATGACCTGAACAGTCGGAACATAGTTTTATTTAGCTAGCATTATTAAGAGGACGAAAATTACAACCGTTTTTTTACTGTAATTAAACATCTAAAAAATATATAATCTACAATGACTCCATAGCGTAGTACTGCGAGGCAATAAAGCAAAAAAAAAAATTACCTAGTAAAAAAGTGTAAATTTGCCAAAAAAGTTACGACCATTTCTGTATTATTTTAAACTAGTTGCACCTTATTAGTAGGACTAATTGAGATGGCGCAACGACCCAAAGTGAGTGTTGGCATCCGATAACAAAGGATGCCACTTCGGTCTGTCCTGCGTCACCTCCTGCCAGTCCTCCTGGAGTGAGCTTAATATTAGTAGGACAGGATAGGACTTTTTTGTTACTCCGATCGGCATGAGGTACCGCCTCTGTCGCCTGCAGCCCTACGGCTGTTGCTAGCAGGGCTTAAAACGCGAGCTCTCTTTTGTTCCAATAAATCCGTCGCAATAAAAGTACCCCCCGCAGGCCCGCGCTAGCACTAAGCACTAGAGATGTAAGTAACGAACAATAGCGTACCCGTACCCGTATTCGTACCATAACAAACAGCATTCGATACTATTGTATCATTACGTTACTCGTTATTTTTAAATACTCGTATTTAAAAAAAACAACGCATTAAGTAAATGCCCATCACCAATAGATTTTAAGGTAAAATGTATTTATTCATTTTTATTTTGTTATTTAAAATTACCGTTATGGCAGTGACGACCAGCGATGGTCAAACGCCCAGCACAACGCTGAGTTAAGGTTTTTTTAATAAAAAAAACTACCTGCCGGGCGTTTCTTGTCTGTGTTAGGAGGTTGGAACAGGCGTAGCTAGTTTCAAGTTAAAAAAAAAATACTTGAACATTAAAATAAAATACTTGAACTTTGAAATGCGTGTAACAAAATACATTAGTAGGGGGTTACCCTACTTTCGGTACTCGGTACTAGATGGCGTACCCGTCGGTACTCGATATCGAATATATTCGGTGTGCCCCAGCTCTACCAAGTACTAACCGTCCACATTCATCATACTAACGGTCAAGGCGTGGATTCTTCGAGGCATTTGTTCACCAACAATACAGGGGCGGGTCGACAAATACGAATATATATAAACCTAAGGATATAAGTATTTTAAGGGTGTGCTTCGTTTTACACCGCGCAACAATCGGCTGACACATAAAAATTGTAACAGGCCGACCGACGTCTGTACAGTCAGCGACATAAGTAGCTGATCATATTCGATTATCGAAATGTGTTTTAGATCAGTAATGAATGAATTTAGTAATCCTAATGAATTTAGAGGAAGTCTGAAAGTAGCACCCCAGTGACAGAGAAGTTGAAAGGAAATCGTTTGGCCTGGTATGGCCATGTTATGAGCAGGGATGAAAGCCATAATACCAAAAAAGTTATGAATGTTGATGAATGGAAGGGAAGAGGAAAGATGGATGGATTGTGTAAGGACCGATATGAATGAAAGGGGAGTGACTGAAGCGATGACGGCTGATAGGGGAGAGTGGAAGAAGAATACATGCTGCGCCGACCACAAATAGATGGGACCAGGGCAAGAAGAAGAAGTTTTAGATCAGTAATGTTTGGGTTTTTACGACTTACAATATAGCATTTGACCATAAATCAACACACTTGATATTAAGTGATGATGCGGTCAAAGGTTGGTACTTAGGGCGATGAAGGCAATCGGAAAATTAGTTATCAAATGTTTGGGTTATAACAGCTTGGAGGTACGTAGAGCAAATTACCAAATACTGACAATGTGCAAAGTTTTACATGGAAATATAGATGCTCCCGATCTCCACGATGAGTTGTCACGGCTGTACGCCCCCGACAACTACCGGCGCTGCCGCAGGCACAAATTGTTTTCAGTGCCGCTCTGCCGAACGGTAGCGCGTGCCCGTTCTCCTATCCCGCGAACCCTTGCTGCGCTCAATGCTCTCCTGGATGCAAATCCTAATTTAGATGTGTTTGGGGATGAATGGACGACTATTTTGTCGGAATGCTTGGATTTTTGCGAGAAGAGTGTGTAAGGTAGTTTTGTGACTGTGATTGTGATTTGTGACAGTATTATGTTGACTTTTTTATTTAATTTTATATTTTTCTTTGACATTGTATGAATTATTTTTATTTTTGTTTTGTTTTCTGGCCTTTATTTATTACTATTGTTAATTTTATTTTTCTATTATTATTGTTTTATATTTTTATTTTTGAATGTTTAAAATTATTTAGGTAACTGGCTTTCGCCGTCTAAAATATAATGTAATAGGTAAATAAATCATCCTATCCTACTAATGTTTATAAATGTGAAAGTTAGTGAGGATTGATGGAATTTACAATTATGCTTGTTCTAAGTCTGTTGGAAATCCAATAAATAATATAAATACTAAAACAAAATTTCTCGAATTGGTTTTCAAGTTGCACAGTTTCGCCCGCATGGATATTGTCAATGTATTTTTGTTACAATAAAGCATAGCCTAGAAGCCAAAGAATAATGTAGCTTTCTAATAGCAAACGAATTTCGTAAAATCGAGTTTAGTACTGTCAGAGCCAAAAGTAACTTAACACTTTCAAGTTTTCAATTGTTTACAAACATGTTTGGTGTTCAAAATGTGTGTAGGATAATTGAAGAAATGGTCATGTTCAGCAAGTTTTGTCGTGGCTGTACCTCCTACATACAAACTCGCAAACTCACCTCTTCCTTATATGTGTGTAGATTAATGTATTTCGAACTGGCCGCGTACAAATATAATTTAACTTTGCTCGACTTGGGGATAGTGTTGTTCAAAAATATGTTTGGCACAGGTTTGGCCACAAGATTCTGCACGCTGAGAATAATACGCTTTACCTGGACTGGGAACTGGCGCTCAAGTGAGGCTGCCGGAAAACACCTATAACCGATAGTTGCTTGACGACAGATGCTTGAGGGTGGTAGCTAGCCAGGCGAGTACCTACAAGAAAGTACACTACTAGCAAGCTATGGTTTCATCACGACATTTTCACGGAAAGCTCAAGCTCATTGTAGGATTCGAATCCACGTCCTCCTAGTTAGTTAGTTACTATTTCTTTGGTTTTAGTGTTGCGTTTGTACACAAACTAGATGTGATCGCGCCGAAAAAAATCACCTGGCGGGCGTTTCTTGCTTGTTCATATAGCAGTGTCTGGAGGTTGACATTGTGATCACACGTTGTACTCTACTAAATAAATATTTAGAAACTGTTTTTTTGTTTTGTAAAATGTACCATACTGTCCCCTAAGCCATATTTCAGTGCGGTTAGTGTAATTTGGACTTCTTCGCGGGAATTTCTAATTTCCGAGCAGCACTCTGCATACTAATGTAAGGTCCGTAAGTCCGTATCGATTGCGCGGAGTAAGCCCCAATATATCCCGGAGCCTATCCGGGAGCCAGTCCCGGGGATCACCCGACTTCGCTAGGGAAAATGGTAAGTCCCCAATAACTCATGTCAACTACATTATCTAGTTATTTAAAAATACCTTCATGCCAGTGACGTCATCAAAAGCGGCTTCAACGGAAGACCAGCGCTGATCAAACGAGCAGCACAACGCTGAGTTGAGGCCGGTTTGCAACAATACATTTTCTGTTTCTTTTTTTCTTATTTCTACATAATGTGTTTGTCTTGTATAATTTGATGCAAATAAATGATTCTTATTCTTATTCTTATTACATTGGCTTGTTACACTGTATTACGTTTTACCGAGTGTTCCGGGAAAACTAAAGATGAAGTGAACAATGGAAGACCAGCGCTGGTTTAAATGAACCAGCGTCACGCTATGAGTTGGAGCCGGTTTTTTATTTATTTATTTTTTTTATTGCTAATAGGTGTGCGTTTGACCGCCATCCCGCCTGTTGCCAAACGATGATGCGGTCGACGGTGTAGCACGCACACCCAGAAGGTACCTGTCTATTAATAACCCGAGGCCCGTTTCGCAGAATACCGATATTAATGCCGCCACGAGCTTGGGATTCCACTGTAAACAGGTGTATATAAACGCTGTCATCTCTCGCCATTGATCTCACAGCCACTGGACAGGAGCGGAGACGTCTATCCTTTACAAATAGCCGCCCTTTGTCGGCTGAAATAATGAAGCCAAATTTTTTGAAGCGAGGATGGCTCAACGTTGTCGTCGTCGGCTTGCAATCAGTAGGCCGTGGGTTCGGTTTCTTCACTGAGCTTCTAGGGCTCGCCTAGCTTGATTGATCATCGTCAAGTGAAGAATCTGTCGCCAAGCACCTATCGGTGGCAGCCCACTTCAGAGCCAGTTCTCAATCCAGGTGCTGCGTGGCGCCACACCTTCACTTAACATCAGATGACTAGTGGTCAATCATCATTATAATCCGCCTTTTTCAGTCCATTGTTGGACATAGGCCTCTCGCAAAGTAAGCCACCGAGCCCAATCTTGGGCTTCTCTCATCCAACCGCTGCGAGCCACTTTGAACTTTGGCCGGATGACATCCTATACTATAAGTTGCTGTTAAACGTTATAAAGAAGGGAAAATAAATAAAAAAAACCTCCAGGAAGACGGCGGCGTTACGTCTCAAAACTATGAACAGATTATTAGCAAAGAAAGACGGTATTATTCAAATGGTATTACTTGCCCGTAGAGGGCCGCGCGTGCCTTTCAAAAAAAATCAATACACCCCGCACGGGCCGACTGGGCCGCGCTCGCAAGGACACCAAATAAACGGTTAACTAGCTAAATGTAACAAAATCTTGCGTCACTAGGCAGTGGTGGACCGCCTGCCGCCCCTTCCTACCGGCACAACTTGCTACCCGCGCGGGAAGTTACTACAAGAATCGAGAAATAAGATAGCAGCAAAATAACAGAAAAAACTAAAGTAGCTTTTCTTTATTATATTCATAGCTGTTACCCGCGGTTTTACCCACGAGGGCTACAGCTTATCGCGATAAAAAGTAACTTTATCTTTTCTAGACTATCTCTGTACACAATTTCATTTAAATCGGTTCAGTAGTTTAGGCGTGGAAGCGAGACAGACAGACGAGTTACTTTCGTTTTTATATTATTAATAAGTAGGGATAGGGTCGTTGACCACAAGTCACCAGATCTTAAGTGATGATATGGTCGAAGCTATGGTGATTGGTGTTACGCTACACCCGGATTGGGAATCAAGTGAGCCTGCCGGAACACATCGATAGGTGCTTGGCGACCGATTCTTCACTTGAGGTTGGTAGCTAGTCAGGCGAAAATACTCTACCACCAAGCTATGGTTTCATCACGATGTTTTACTTCACCGAAAGCTCAAGCTCATTGTAGGATTCGAACCCACGTGTCGACGTCACTACCACACCGAAACATCATCGCTCAATCGTCATCCTAGTTGATTTACCTAGACGAATAGACCACAAGGAGTGGAGATGGACAGATCACATGACCCGAGATACACATGGGACTCACACACAGCATGACTTGCCATTGTGGTTTGATAAGTTTGTGTATATTTTGAAATCTGTTTGTGTTTTTTGTAAATTGTGTGTGTTGCAGACGGCGATGTAGGTATATAAGATATAGGCAGTAATTTATTATACATTACCCTCCCTAATGTAGCATCGGAAAGCTTTTTAGCTGTACATTTTCGAAGCTTTTTATTTTACTTCACCTGTTCCGAGTCTGCAAATTCGCAAACCAAGTTATCGTAACAAGTTCTGCGGGGGCGGTAGCGCCTCACGTGAGCAATAACGCGCTCTGTTGATGACGTTATACGGTATCTACATTGAGTTTGAATTGAATTGATTTTCTCTCTTCTTACTTACAACTTCAGGATAGCTTTAAGCCACAAGACTCTTGATGTTAAGTGACGATGCGATCGAAGGTGGCGCCACACAACACCTGGATTGTAAACTTTTGAGGCTGCCTAAACACACCGATAAAGGCTTGCCGACAGGTTCTTATCTTGAGGTTGCATACTACCACCAAGCTATGGTTTCATCACGATGTTTTCCTTTACTGAAACTACTGAAAACTCAAGCTCATTGCAAGATCCAAGCCCACCGCCTGCAGTCGACGTCTCTACCACTGAGCCAAAATCGCTTTTTCCAGGATAATGTGACAATTATTAAAGTAATTTATCTAATAACACCTACGCATCCTTTTTAAATGAAATGTATGGGTGGGTTACGTAATTTCTGCTCAAGATTCGCTGTCACACCGAAGGAGGAAAATACATAATAACATTTACCTTATACATAACTGAGGTTTTTCTTTCTATACTTTTAACTCACCTGTGTACAACAAGGTATCCTGAATTAAGTGAAGAAGAAATGTTTTTTTTTTTTTACTAATTACAGGGTAGCGTTTGACCACAAGTCACCTGATGTTAAGTGACGATGTGGTCGAAGATGGCGCCACGCTACACCTGGACTGGGAACTGGCTCTCAAGTGAAGCTGCCGGAACACACCGATAGGTGCTTGGCGACAGATTCTTAACAAGAGGGTGGTAGCTAGCCAGACGAGTACTAGAAAATACCCTACCACCAAGCTATGGTTTCATCACGATGTTTTCCTTCACCGAAAGCTCAAGCTCATTGTAGGATTCGAACCCACGTCCTACGGATCGCAAGCCGACGTCACTACCACTGAGCCATCATCGCTATAAAAATGTTCTAAGAATCGTTTTTTTTCACACGTTTTTCACTATCAAGCGGGGTTTGATGGACGACACTCGTTTGAATTTGGTAATTCTAGGTAAATTCAAGGGCAACATGAAACCGTGTACTTACACTGTAAAGTACAAAGCTCGTCATACCTAGGTAGAGCCGATACAAAATCATTAACCTGAAGTGGGGGCGAATGTCTGTCCTGCCATCGCGCGTCTAAGCCCCATTAAATATTCAACATCTAAGAATACGTCGCCACTTTCAGCATGATAAGGTTATACAGAACTTATCATAAAAACTCAGTTTGGTAACAGAGAACAGTAATTATAAACTTTATCCGTGTCATGAATAAACAAAGACTAGAGAAGATTAACTTCACTCTGCCAGAAATTAAGCCAGTTGGAACCAATTTCGGTATTAATAAACAACACAGAAAATGGTAAGAGCACAACATTATAATCCCTACTTCCCTACTAATATTATAAATGCGAAAGTAACTCTGTCTGTCTATTAATTAATTACAGCATTGCTGTTTTTTGTTCCAAATAAAAATAGAAAGAAAACGACAAAAAAAAAACACGTTTGGCAAAATGACCGGGCGCGATAACATTTTGGATTTGATACTAACTAATTGAATTGGAGCATGATACTACGGTTAGCTACCTCTCTATCGCAGAGCACCTGCCTCTGTATTATCATTTCGCCATAAATCAAGACGACGAAGTACCGCTGACAAGCTTATTATTATAATCAATTTGCGATGAAGCTTCTTACGTCTATTTTCTGTATACATCTTTGGAGTTTTCAGAATTAAATCGGCAATAAAATATTCAAACGCTTTTCCCCGTGTTTACTCGTAGGAGGTCTGACACAGATACACGCGGACTGCACAAACATGCTCGATATAAGGATGTTTGTGTATTCATTCACCGCGTTCACTTCGTTTTCATATTTCTTACAATGTCTCCATTTCATCTATTGCTCCATTTTATATAGTTAGTCTGTGTCGAGGTACACAAACATATTTCATATGCTTACCTAAGCGCGATTATGCTCTCTCTATTTCTACGAGACTATTTATCTCACACGGCGGCGGTAGGGTCAGCGTTCCATATTATGTTTTTGTTCTACTTCGCTCTATCCAAGACGTTGCTTGTCATCGTTCGCTTCCTCCGTATCTAGCTTAGAAGATACCTATTCCCTCACGACTTGAAGGCTCCCAAATTATACTTTGTAACAAAATAATTTCGCCATTTTCGCCAATACTTGTCGGGAAACAAAGGGGCTGTCAAGGTGCTCAGCTCCATCGCCTTTGATTGATATAGATTGACACTATACGTCCCTAGAAGTCTTTGGTAAAAGTGCCCATCTGCCTCGGGAGAGTGCATGTTCACTTCGACGTTTGTCCCGCCACCATTATCCACGGAACTCTATAGGATTTATTAGAAACGCATCCTTGTGTGGAGGGAGAGCAGCGCCTGCTAGGGGTCTAGTGAGGAACCGACGGCAACAGGTTGTTAATTACAAAATCCTCAGAAAGCCCTTATAATGGTAAGCAAGGATTTATCTACTTACTCATTGTTAACTAACTGTGCTCCACGGTTGCACCTCCGTGGCGATTACTTTGTTTTTCAGGATAAAATTTTGCATATATCACGCTCAAATTATCTTTATTCAAAACATCCCCAAGGTTACTCTAAATTGTACTCTGACAACTAGGCATTAAGGAAGGTATCATATATCATATCATAGGGTATCATATCTATTGAAATTGAAGTTTTTGATAATGTATTTTCTGTGTAATTGACATAAGGAACGACCCAGTAACTGATAACAAAAAACGAACTGTTAACCAGGGAATAACAATGTCTCACGGAGAGATTTCATTAAGATGTTCACAACGAATAAATGCATCTATGTAGGCTATGTAGGGAGGTAGGGGACAGACGGGACCAGACTAAATTAGGATACTCGAAGTAATCGGCTTACTTCAAGGTCCCAGCATATTTGAGGTTGAGTCCTTTGTGCGGGAGAGGCACGAGCAAAACCCTCCCCCATAGTCTTAAAGATTGACTCTCATCTCGCGGTAAGAATATCCAGTAGATAGTCAATTCAAAAAAAAAACCAACAAAACTAGAAGAATAACAACCCGAATTATTTTTAACAAGACAGGTGTCAGTAAATAAAGTTACCTTGTTAAAGTTCGTTTCCGCAATATGAAAAAGATCACATTTGTAAGAACCGCGCGCCCCGCGGAACGGACGGGGTTACTGAAGAGTAAGAGGAGGCGATTCTGTAATAGTGTATTACTGTGTTAGCGCTAGCGCGGAGAGATATGTTTTCCATATTTTTCGGTGCGAGCCACACGTACCTTTTATAAATCTTTGCAAGTTTCGCGAAGAAACAATTTTATTTCACAACCCCGACAGAGTTAGGTAACAAGACTAACAAGAGTTGTTCTAGAGGTGCTCATAACAACTCCAGTCGAGTAGCTCGTATCACTACGGCATGGAGGAGAAATTCAGATTCACGATTGCACGAAAATAGACGGTACCTATTTGTATACCATGCTTCGATGTTCCCAAATCCTCTTTCAAGGCGAAACTTAAACACAGAAGATCTCAGATTCAGGTCAAACTCTTTGGAAACAAGTAAGCGATATCCACTAAAGTGACATTGTGAAAGGTTCACACGAAGATGACGTCAGATTTCAAGATGCTCCATTGTCAATAGGTGATAGGGCGTGAGATTCAAGCATCGTCATTCGCGCTCGAGCTCGCGAGTTGCGACTCTTCGGAAAGCTTCGATACATAAGAGAGCGGCTTTTAAGTCGGCACACTCGAGGAGTGTGACGTGAGTGCACTTGACGTCTCGGGCACCATTAGTGCGCTGCTGCAAGCCGACGGGGCTGCCCCGGACTCTCGACCTATTGCGTTTCTCGCCATTCATTAAGACGGGCGCACGCCACTCGCCCGAAACGTACCGAGTTGACCCCTTTTGCCGCAACTTTTGTCCACCCATATTTCATGTTACTCATTAGTTAAATTCAGCCCGTTTAGAATTTAAACATTGTTGCTTTTCTTTCCTGCCGGGGCGGACGGAATGCGCCTCCGCCGCACTTGTCAAGGTAAAACGTGACGTACTCCCGAAATCTGTCTTATTATCTAAGAAGGGTACCGGCTGCGCACACATAGCTGCGGACTGGAACTTTGTACAAACTCGACCGCGTTACGTAACAAGAGCTTTGGCCAACGTTCGGAGCCGCTCTACATAGTTTCGAAGCCGGCCATCATTAATCATTGCAGCTGGAAGGGTGATGAATACTTCCTGAAAACTATCAGCAACATGAAATTCCTCCGTGCCGGCAGACACGCGGCTGTAAAAGAACATTGCCTCTGAAAAGGCCAGTTTTTATCGTGAAAATACAAAGGCTTCATTTTATAGCTGCTTTGTTAGTTTTATGGCGTCTGTTTTCGTGTCATTGCGAGCGGGACAAGACTACGGATGCTGTCAAACTTTCGGGATGACAGCGGTTGCTAGTGCGCGGGACATGTTCAAGCGATGACCGTCGGAAGTCTGGTACCAAGCAAAGGCAACTAGGTATCTATCGTAACTTCTTCAAGCGATTCCACTGTGACATGTGTCACTTTGTAATAGTGTTGCACCACGGTTGGCATGTTCAAATACAATATTTGAGTTGGGACAGCGAGTGATGACGGCGGGCGCGACCAGCGCGGTAGAGCCGGGGCGCTGCGCCGGCCCCGACTCCTGGCGCCGGCGGCACGTACTGCGAGCGCGGCTGGCATACGTGCCGCATCTTCTTACATGATTTATGAAACTTTGATGTTCCCAAGTCGAGGCGGCCACAGAATTCGTAATCGAAGCCGACGCTAGCGATCGCTGCCAGGCGGAAGGTACCACGCTCCTCAAATAGAGAGCTAGGGCCCAAAATTGTCCGTAATCATTCAGTTTCGAGTTGGCCAATTGACCCTTCCCAACACGCATTACACTTTAGGGCTCTCACACAAAACTGCGAATTCGCATCGCATCGCAAATATCGGCGAGCTCGTACGAACGCACCACAAGAACTTCCGATCTGATTCGCATCGCAGTTTTTTGAGCCCTTAGGTACAAACTTGGGTATTATCTCAAAAGTTTATTATTCACGAGAGTGTACCCCACGCTCGACGTTCATCACTCGCGGATAACGTATCCTGACAATCTTATTATAACTCAAACAACCCGCTCAGAGTCAATTATATATTAGTAAAACGATTTGCACATTGAGATTCCGCTCGCAGACGGTGTGTCTGCGATAATGAAATGTGACGCGGGTGCGTGTGGCGCCGCCAATCACGCGCGGGTGGCGCTCCGGTGGCTGTCGACTCGCAATAACATTAGCGCATACCATCAGCCCTATGACTTAATAAGTTATGTGCGGATTTGTCATCGCTCAAAACGGTGAAGGAAAACATCGTGAGGAAACCGGCATGCCCAAGAACTGCAACATTCAAGGGCATGCGACATCTACCAACCCGCACTGGGCCAGCGTGGTAGATTACAGCCCATATTCTATATCCGAGAGAAGGCCAGAGTCCCAGCAGTGGGAACGTGAAAGGCTGATAATGACGATGATGATGCCATCAGCACAACATAACAACGCCTCTGTAGGGACTGGGGACAGACGCAGTGCTAGATCTACCAACCGGCTCAGTAGGGCGGCAGAGTTCAGGTGCGCAAAATTTTGTACTTAAAAACATAAGGCATTTTTCGCAAAGTCTTTGACAGCAATTACAGCGTCATTTACAGCTCACTAAAGATCATGAAACTCATTTTCATTATTTCATTACTGTATTATAATGAAAATACCAACCCGCACTGGGCCCGTGTGGTGGATTATAGACCATACAATCTCTCTGAGAGAAAGCCTGTTTCCTATCAGAGCGAACGTAATAGCATAGTAAAGGAGTAGTAGTTCAGCTTCATATAAATCGGCCGTCGCCGCGCCGGTTTGAATGTGTGCGTGAGTAGCGGCACCGTGTACGCACGCACTTTTCACGCACACAATCACATAAACGAAAGGAGGCGGCCGGGGCCGCGGCCATGCACTCAGTACGGAACGCGCCGCCTATGCGCCACCGCAAGAGTAGGCAATTAACTCGTCGAGCGGCCTTAGCTAACCTACTGTTCTTTATATACTGTGGTAATAGGCTGATGTTGGATTAATATATATGCTAGAGAATAAAGGTAGTCAAACCATAACAGCCTATACTTGGAAGTATTGTAAACTACTGTTAACCCGCGTTCTTGAACCTTTTTCCGGGATAAAAAGTAGCCGATGTATTATTTCATGGTATAAGCTGTCTCCATTCACACACACACACAAACTTTCGCATTTATAATATTAGTCGGATCCGCCACTGGGCAGATAGTCCAGTCAAATTAGGATTTCACCTCGGAATGAAGGTTAATAAGCTGGAAACTTGTGTTCAACGGCATTCAATCAAGCAATCATGTCCGTCGCGCGACAGTATACAGCGTGCTCCACACAACAGTTGTTTACGTCAGGGAGAGAACATCGGCGAGATCTTGAGTTCTCATTGTTCGGAGAAAAGTCGCAAAACAACTGTCGAATATCGGCGCAGCTGTCGATTGTCATTATAGCAATCTCTGTCTGGCGGTATAACCTATCGGGCCGATGAAAAACATTTCATTTTTTAGGGATCCGCACCCAAGGGGTAAAACGGGACCCAATTATACTAAGATTTCGCTGTCCGTCCGTCTGTCTGTCCGTATGTCACCACGCTGTATCTCATGAACCGTGATAGTTAGACAGTTGAAATTTTCACAGATGATGTATTTCTGTTTCCGATATAACAACAACAGATACTAAAAAACAGAATAAAATAAATATTTAAGGAGGCCCCCATAAAACAAACGTGTTCTTTTGTGCCGTTTTTATGGATAATGGCACGGAACCCATCGTGAGCGAGTCCGACTCGCACTTAGCCAGTTTTATACATACACCAGCTCGTTTACGCCTGACGCCTTTTTCATTTCAATTTTGATAGATAGAAAAGTCATTTGAGTCGAGCTTTGATGTATCCGTTTAATTTGTATGATACTCATCAGCCTTTGCAACAAAACTCTGTATTATTTCTAAATCAAGACCGGGAACAACAACAATATTATTGATTGAGACCCATATTTTAATATACAAATCTCTGATTTCACTTCCACGCAAAGTTAAAATGGGCTTATTTTTTCTTGTTAACTAAATGATGATCTAAATGGATCTGTGATTATTGATAAGTAAGTCTTTTAGACTTATGAGTAAACATTCCAAGACCCTGTAAAATAGGCACCAACGAAGTGCCTGGCCGCATTTTCTTTGCACAAATGTAACTCAGTCAGTTAATCGTGTAATGTAAAAAGTGCCGTACCAATTTTAACATCGGGAAACACTGATTTTCGAATTGTTAATAAACTAATTCCAAATCACGCTGCGGAAAATACCCTTAGTTTTTTTAGTCTATTCCGCGAAGAAGGTCTGGGATCTAGATATATTGGATCTTTAATTCAGTTCATGAACTTTGGTATCCAGGGAGAATAGATTAACTGTCTCCAGGTACAAGATTTATTGCCACTTGCTCTACGTTTAAAGTAAGCTTCTACTGACACGTTTATTTGTAACATTTTGATTCACAATCTAAATAACAATCACTATTTATCCAAGGATATTAGAGGAAAATGCCTGATCGCGTACATAATCCTGTCGTCAGAACAAAGATTTCTTAAGGCTAAGAACTGAGAAACCGCAAATTTACTCTGAAGTCATGCTTTACTCTGAAATGATCCAAACTTTCATATCCTTTGTGTCATCCTCATCTGATGCGTCTATCAGCCTATCACAGCAGGATTTCATGCAAACGTCGTCAACCCATGGGGTCTGCCAACGGCTCTTCTTGCAAAGTAAACCCTGTGGCTTCCTAACTCAAACTTTGCCTCAAACTCTCATGAGTCCTCCCATTTACAATCCTGGCTTTCTTACATCCAATTCCGTAGGATGTGACACTAGGCACCTGGTGGCGCCACGCTGCGCGGGGGTTTGTGAACTGGCTCTCAAGTGAAACTGTCAGAACACACCGAAGAAAGCTGAAGAGACAAAGCTACTCACTCCTCAGGCAGGGTAGGCGCCCCCTCTTCCTGTCCCGGCGCGTTCACGTGGTACACGCAGAAGTTCTCCAGCAGAGCGCGCATGTCCACGTAGTTGAAGAACGTCTGGAAGCAGATGTCTGGAACAACGACAAAGATGTGGTTACATTCTGATCGAAAACCATGATAGTCCGCTGGTGAAGAGGCCCTGGACAAATAGGAAATACTTTTAGCCGAACTGAACTATCAGCATAGTTGGTGCCAGATCACTGGAGCACTCCTCGACCACTGAGATACTAGCAAGTTTTTTTATCTTTTTACAGCGTTTGTCGACAAGTCGACGATGAGGTCGAAGGTGGTGCCACGCTGCACCTGGATTGGGAACTATCTCTCAAATAGGGGGGTTCCGGAACATTCCGATAGGTGCTTGGCGACTGATAGTCATTAAAAAAAATTACGCAGTGCTTGTAGATATATTCGTTAGCGACATTATTCAATTAATTAAATCCCCGGATCTCCGTGAGCCTGCTGTTGCTCAGCGCTTTAATGCCTAACGTTCGCAAAGGATATGCACGGTGGTTAGCGCCGACCAAAACCGGTTCAATTTAAGCTCTCAAAGGGACGGTTCCTGGCGATAATCCTGTATTGAGCACGGTGGAGGCCTATCAAAGCTTACAAACAGCACAGTTCCCGAGATATATTGCATGCAGCGTGTGTTAACTCACGTTGGTTGTTTGATGATTAGTGCAGATTGCACCAAATATACTTGGACTTCGTATAGTTCCACGCAGAGCAGTGGCAAAAGCAGTGGGACGTTGGATTTACATAGTTTCTTATTTTTTGACCATAAGTCACGTGATGTTAAATGAAGGTAGCGCTACGCTATGCCTGGCTTCAAGCTCTCAACTGACTCTCAAGGGAGGCTGCCGGAAGACACTGATGGAGTTTAGAGAATAAACTTGTTCTCAAAAAGACAACTTACACGAGACAACCGTTACTCGTAATAAAAATACTATATAGATAGTTCCTTGTCACACTATCTAAGTAGTGTAAAAATTATATACCTAAATTAAATATTATGGGCTAAACATCTGACGAAAACAAAAAACGATTCGTGTGAATTTTAAGTCAAAGAAAGTACATCAATATGTCAACGACGTCAATACGTCATGTCGTACCAACAGTTCAAACGGATGGCTGAGAACAGAACGTGACAGAAAATACTCCACCGACAAGAGCTCCACTATTAAATAAGAGAGGAAGTGAGTTTTAAAATAGTGACTGAATTACGATAAAAATTATATTGAGCAAGTTGCTCTTTGAATATGAGGGCGAACTTATTTCTATAAAATTTCAGCGCCCCCAGGAGAGGTACGGAGAGGAGTGACGGTGGACGGACGAGGTCGCCGCGGGCGAGCTCACTGCAAACGTAAAGCTTGACCAAACAAACAGTCCTATTTATACAATATATAATTAAAGCGTCTGTACATGAAGCACATTTCGTGAACAGCCATACGTAAGCAAATATCTACAGCCATGTAAATAAATACAAACGATAACGCAATTAACACGAAATAATTATATACGTAATTGTGTGGTAACAGGCGTAATGGAGTTAGTAAGACAATACGTGACAATACGTAGACGACATTGGAGATGGGATGGATCATGGAATAAATAATATAATTAATGGTAACTGAACCCAATACAATGAATTTTAGGTTTTCTTAATTGCACGTTGATAACGTAACGCACCCGCGTTACGTGCTTAGTGGTCACAGCGAGTAAGGGCCCAGGTGACTTGTGGTCAAACGCAACACTGGAGGTACTAAAATTAATAAAAACAGCCGATACATATTATGTCAAGTATACGTATTCATTTACTGCGTACTGTTACCATTCATTATTCTGTGCACTGATAATGAGGTTTGAAAGGCAGGAAGGTGCCGGGTGCCTGGGACGCGAACCGCAAGGGGGCGGACTCACGGCCCGTACCCTGCGGCCAGCTCTACCGCCGGTACAAATTAAAACTAGACTTTATGCTAGCTTGCACTTCACTTCATTGCTATAGAGGCTAAAATAATTTTAATTAAACGTATTTAACAGAGCTTTCGTACAAAATATTTAGTGCCGACTCGCGCTGAACGATAACATTGCGAACACTACCTATTGTTAAATTAAATCGCATCTTTGTCACACGCATAAAGACAATACCTTTTTTGTTATCACTCAATTAAAATCCAAGAGTTGTCGATAAATTTAAGTCCTTAAAAAACAAAAATCTTTCTGATATACATGAATAATAGTGAACTTGCTCAAATTCAATCAGTAATAAGAAAAACAACAATGATATCGCGCCCAAAAATTACGATTTTTGCCTGTTCTTTTGTCGGTTTGGAACAGGTGTCGCTAGTTTTACGTTTGACACTTCAAAATGGTTACATGTACCTATCCTTGTTCTACAAAATTATTTGATATCATGTATCTGTCACAACGATTTATATACTAAATTGTTTCTCTTTATACAAAATAAGTTTGGGGCGAGGGGAGTTCTAATTTGGCCCCGAGGGCACACGGCCTTAGCTACGACACTGTTCATCTTGTCTCCATAGAAGATGGTAGGGCAAAGTTATTTTGTCGTGTGTGTTCATAACGAGGTAGAGGGATGCAGGTACTCCTCATTACAAGCTTCTTGGAACCGCGGCTCAACTGACGCGTGAGTCTCAAAGGTACCTTTTGATACTATACAGCGCACAAGGTTGCTTACTAGTAACGTTCAAAGTTGCTTTAACGCAACAACATGCTTCTGTGTACTTTTTCTCATAAGCATGTTGTTTTACGTGCTTTTTAATAGTATGCGTAAAACTATCGTTTTACGCATACTATTAAAAAGCTATTAAAAGCTGTTATCGGTCGCTAGTGCGACAACTGGCCGACGCCCCAGGCTTGCTTTTGGCTTTGAATGCTTTCCGTTGCGAGTTCGAGTCTGCAAGTGTAGTGTTGCGACTTGCGAATCTTGTGATGCGTGACTGAAAAAAGCAGAGAAAGCATGCGATAGCAACATGTGAGAGTGTGCGATAGCATTTGCCATTTGATATGTATAAACACGGTGCTTTTTGTTGCTTTACGATAGTATGTTAACCACCACTGGTGCTGACATAACAAGACAGGTTGCCTGCATACAGGTAATCAATATAAGCCAGTTCCAGATAATAGTTTCACGTCACTACACGTTAACGTACATAACGAGACAGGTTGTCTGTACCGATTCATTCGATCGTGCTTCGTCCAACTAAACAGAGTTCATTATTATGAGCAAAAAAACTCTCTCTACCTTAATCTTACGTCATTTCAATTATGACAATAAGAATTTTGATTACTGATAGGACTCATTTGCACAATCCGCCTGGGGTAGAACTTCTGCTAGCTATTCAACGGTCAAGCAGTGGTGTGCAAACTCACTCATATATCAAAAAGCACCGACAAATCTGCACTGAAAACTTGACTCTTTATATATCTTTTTTTTTTCGTCAGTACCCTTACGCGGTACCTACGTATACGAACCAGACCTAGACAGGTGGTAAATTGTATAGAGTCCCCCACTAACACGTCATAAATGCGTTTTGATGAGTACACTTGCTTGTACTTAATAGTATAGAAGTTCCCACAACTTCTTGCATTGCAATCAAAATCTACATCTATTTATTTTTAGAGATCCGTACAAACGAATAAAAGCGAATTCCTTATAGGATCAGCGTTAATTAAAAGTACACTACGCACAGCTGCGTAATATTCACGCTCGCTTCGCTCGTGCGTTGTTGCCGCTCATCTCTTTTTGTTTTTTTTTAATGTAATAGTAGTGGCCAACAAGCGGATGGCCCGCCTGATGGTAAACGGTCACCGTCGTCACCAGAGTAGTTGCTGATGCGTTGCCAACCCATAAGAACTCTTTTCACTTCTATCTAAAGGACTGCATTTAAAGACTTGCGGGGGAAACTCGTTTCACATTTTGCTAGTATGCAGAAGCAAAGAGCGCATAAATCATGAGGTGTGGGATTTCCAGGACTCGATTGTGTGTCGATGAGCTTTATTCCGATGACGAGATGTTCGGTGATAGAACCGCGAAGGAGGGATGAGATTGAATAGCTCTTTTTTCGCGTCGCTCGTCTTCGTTCTTTGCTGTGACTACGTGTAAATATACCTTGGGTTGTAACAATAAAGAGGTAAATGGTAATCTATGTAGTGACTAGTCAGGTTAATTAAAACGGCAATAATTCTATGATGGTACTAGCCCAGTATAGTTTCGGAACTTCCCTATCAGCCGATGAGTTCAGCCTCAAGTGAACCGCGCTCTTGTATTCAGACTTCGCAGCTTAACTTAAAGGAGCAAAGTTACTTCATAAATCAAGTGAATGTTCGTAAATTGAGGTGATATAAAGCGATTGAGTGCCGGTATTGCCGGTAGGTACTAATTACTTGAACTGGTTCCGCCTTCCAGACATAGGGAGTGTGGGATATCTGTATAAGCTTTGTTAACGTCCAACTTTATTAGATGAGTACTCCTCACTTCATAAATTCTGCATTCTCTCAAGGTAGTTTTAATTGAAATATTTTCGTTTATATACTCGTATATAGAACTAACTGCGCCCCGCGGTTTTACTCGCGTGGACTACACACTACACCTTATCGCGATAAAATGTTTCCTTCTGAACAGTCACACCCTAATCACAAAGGGGTAAAAAAATAGCTTATGACTTATTTTCAGACCTACCAAATACGTATACACAATTTTTTTTATAAAAATCGGTTTATTCGTTTCGTAGAAGTTCGAATACAAACACTGTGACACGAGATTTTTATATATTAGAAAGATTAGGTTTGGTGTTTGGTGCATTTGAGGTCTCCGCTCTCCTGTCAAGATCTGTCACGGGTTTATCCCTTATTTTGTTTAGGCCTGCATAGGTGCCCTCCTAATAACAACTTCACGAAATGTCTTTAGTACAGATCGGCTCGCTCCCAATTACTATACTTGCCTTATTAGGGTCACATTATGTTCGCTAAATTAGAACTGAGTACTACATTGAATATTGATCTTGAGAAATGCTGAAGCCCTACGGCAGTTTACGGCACCCGTCTCAGACTGGCAAGGCGACACATAAATTTACGGGTTTGCTACGACGACGAGCATTCAAAACTGTCACCCGGAAAATCCACCGTATAATTTATTCACACTCACTTCAACGCGGAACTCTAGCTCAGACGCTGCTAAAAGCGTTCAATTTAATCAAACAAGGCACAATATATTGACAATTCAAATTAAGTCCACAGGTGTACAGATTTGTTAGTTACAAACTACGCCGGCAACTATGTTGTGCAGGATGAGGCGGCGCCGCTAACTTTGCTACAGCGTCACCTAAGCCACAAGCACATGAAACTTGCCGTAGTCTGTTACAAACGGTATTTGCTCGGCCAGAGTGAACGCGGTGGAGGGACCGGCTACAGGAGTCTACTGTATTTTCCAGAAATCATTGTTTCCATGTGTCAATTAATGCCAATCGCGAGTTGATAGTTGATAGTTACGAGTAGACGTGATTCCAGGATTCACTAACATCAAACTCAAACATATTTATTCAGTAGGATACAACATGCGATCACATTAGAACGTCAAACTTAGCACAAGCTTAGCCTGTTCTAACCTTCTTACTCCGGCAAAAGAACAGGTTAGTAACGCCAGGCAGATAATTTTTTGGGCGCGATCATTTTAACAGTTTAATTCGAATTGGAGCAAGTTCACTACAATTTCAAGCTTTTCTTTTTCATCTAAATAGTCTGATCGTTTATAATAATCTTTACTCATAAGATTTTTTTTTGTTTTATATCGACATGAACATTGACTGCAATATCACGTTTCTTTTGGAAGCGTCTGATCGCATACAAATGTTGAAAAATGTCACGCTATTTATCGCCCAATCACATAGACACTTTACCGTGGACCATTGTCCTGCTGAGGCTCCCAACACCCCTTCGCTTGTCGCTCCCGCTACAGTCACTTGACTCGCGCCTGCCATGGCTCAGCACGGATAACTTCCGACTCAGTGTCAGCCAAACCACAGCGATATAGAGGCGGGGTAGGTGACTAATTAATACAGGAGATAGTGCTACGCTAGATTGATATAACTTTGAACCACTTAGCACTACCTAATTTAGCGAATGCTTAGTTGTTTGCTAAATCACTGCTGTACACTTCAATCCGACTACACTAATAAACATGGTGACGATCTATTAAGGGCATATATCTGACAGTAATACACTTACAAAAGCACTATGTCGTGTGTGGTTTCAGATTTACAAACACGGATTCTGTCCTGAATCAATTTAAAATGCTGGGGAGCAATGGCTCGTTTTTCAGACCACACCACACCACACAAGCGGCGCACCGTGAATACATCCTGCCTGTGGCGTCTGAAGTTGTGAGTGCTCAACTGATCGAACCTAAGGTTCTTTTTGACTGGATGACTGACCGTGGGAACACCCCGTCCGTGGCGGTGTGTCCTGGTCTGGTCTGATACTATCCATTAACGAGTCGGCAAAGATCATAACGCGATAATTAATTAGGAAACTTTTTGGAAACCAATTGCCGATCGTATCATAGCATCTCTCTCGCAAACTCCCAACTTACGATTCTTGTCTGATAGACGTGTCACTAGGGAAACGATGTCACCGAATACAAAAATTCTCAGGTACTTTTATCAAACATAAGGCGCGACCCTAAGCCGTCAGAGGAGCGTTCAGTATTCCGTGATCGTTTTAAACTCATGCAAACTCGTCACGCTTCATCCTTTACAGCCGTTCTCCGCGGAGTGCGCGGGTTGCTTACATGCTGAATATGTCGGACGTATGAATCACTGAAAAGAATGCCTTTCATAGCGTGTCGCGCGTGTCCCACACATATCATACCCCACGTTAATAAAGCCAGCTGTACGTTTATAGGTCAGATAGGTGCTTGGCGACAGATTCTCAACTCAAGGATGGTAAGCCAGGCGAGCTCTAGAAAATACCCTACCACCGAGCTACGGTCGCGCAAGTCAACACAACACAAACCTCCGTAAAAGAACAGCGCACTCCTTCCCATTTGATGTAACAAATCGGATACAACAAAGATACTCGCATCAGGGTTCATCAAATGATTTCAATTACAGATGAATAGAATCTCATTGCCGATAAGCGCAAGTCACCAACAGTTGACAAGGTTCATTGGTTCCGTAGACTGGGAGATGAACACTGGCAGTGCTCGGGCCAGTGCTAATTATTAATTAATCGCTCCGCCGACGCGTGCGATCGATGCCCAATACGTAATGATTAAAACGACAGACACTTCACGCAACAGACTCTATCTCAAATAGCAAATCAACCGAACCGACATTATCTAACACAAATTATCGTATAAAGCCGCCAAACTTTGCCCCAGAGAAAGTTGGCTCTTTTCCATACAAACTTAAACACCCCATTTGACCTTTTAAGCGGGCGGTTTTATTTTTTTACCAATTACAGGGTAGTCTTTGACCACAAGTCACCTGGTGTTAGGTGGTCGAAGGTGGTAATGGTAACTGGCTCTGAAGTGGTGACTGCCGGAACACACCGATAGGTGCTTGGCGAAAAATTCTTATTTTGAGGCTGTTAGCTAGCTAGGCGAGCACTAGAAAACGCCCTACCACGAAGCTATGGTTCCAACATGATGTGGATTTTCCAAAAATCCTTACATAAGGAGCACCTACTTAGTACCTACCCAAGAAGAACGTGCATACCAAATATCAGCTTCGCAAGTCTTGTAGTTTACAAAATTGCGTGATTTTTCATTCAGCCGTGGTAATTCCCTTTAGTAATAACAATACAAAGGAAATAGCCGTTATTGTCAGCAAGCGCTTGAGAGCACATTTTTCACCATTGCTGTTTTGTACCTTTTCTCAATTACCGTCGGGAATAAGACGAGAGATGTATAAAAAACAGCAAGCCGTTAAGTATCGCAAAAGAGTTTACGAGTTCTGGGCGGAAGGGTACCGTTAAATAACTCAAATGAATACATAGCCCTCGATGAATTCGAAACTGCTATCAGACCAAAAAGCGTTGGTGGTCGAACGGTTACATGTGCACCTCACAAGGCGACGGTACCAAGTTTATTTCTTTTTTTCTTACAACTTACGTGGTGGCGGTTGACCATAACACAACACACCTGATGTTAAGTGATGATTTAGTGGTGTTTAAGATAATAAAGAAAATTGTATAATTTGTTATTATTCAGCAGTTTTTCTCGTCGTCCGTACCTTAATTGTGTATTAGAATAGTTGTATAAAATATTATTTCTACCGCTGCAGCCTATGGATGGACTGGACTCAAAAGGGTTGTATCCAATACAACATAGTGGTCAGGGCACTGTTTCCCGCGACATTGCAGCGCGTCTGCAATGTTTGCGGAACCTCGCACTGACAACTTCCACACCATAATGCGGAAACGTTAAATTTGTCCAGCGAGTTTTCTAACTTTCCTGTGTATTTTCCAAACATTTCCTTTCAACGAACCTTGTTCTCAGAATCACACACAAAACAACAACAAAATTAAACAAACTGGTCAAGCCATTTTTCAGTTAGAGCGAACTAACTAACAGGAATTGAATTTTACATTTTAAAGAAGAAGATAGATAGAAATAGTAGTGATGGATATAGCTTCTAATTCTATTAGGAAAATCAAAAAGCGGTTTATCGCAAACTTGTAACTAAACACGTTTAAACGTGCAATTTAACTGTGCCGAGAATCAAGTCCAATCAAGATGTCTCGAGGCCATTACAATTGTAGACGGATTGTTGTAGCCGTGCCTGGGGCCGCCGCTTCCACCGAACTGAGCGCTCGCTTTGTGCTAAAAGGAAATGAAATGTGTTGTTTTAGTAGAACTAGAACTGTCAAGCGTCTACCTAGATAGCTTTAGATTTCAATTGCATCGTCCCGCAGACGATAGAGGCGGTACTTTATGCATTAAAACAACAAGAGAATAATTGTAATTGCAATCGCGTCCAAACAAAGGCCTACCGGGCGTTTATTGCCTTTT
This sequence comes from Opisthograptis luteolata, assembly GCA_931315375.2. NCBI lineage: Eukaryota > Metazoa > Arthropoda > Insecta > Lepidoptera > Geometridae > Opisthograptis > Opisthograptis luteolata. The sequence goes on from OV928033.1 coordinate 16,326,179, forward strand.
TCCCCGGTGTAAGGAGGTCGGAACTGGCGTAGCTAGATTTATGTTTGACGTTTTAAAGTGATCACATGTTGTATCCTATAGTAGGGTTCAATAACCGGCCTGTACCCCTAGTACAGGTTTTGATAGATTACAAAAACTATAAAAGTTATCCATACATATTTTTTTCATCGAATCTTACCGAGACTTGGAGGAACTGAAATCGTTAATACGGGTTATTTTAAATCGTTATAATCATATTCCAAAAATGTTATTGAGTTACTTTTTGAATTTAAGCAGATCGAGTTGCCACTTTGACAAGTCGGCGGCGGTAAACGTCGACGTTTACGAAAACTTTTATCGTTTTCAAAACTTGTACTAGGGGTACTGGTCTATCCACGATTTGCGCTGCTGGAGATGGAAATTTGACATAAGCTCCATAGAAGTAATGTATTATGTCAAACCGCGGATAGATCGGTTATTGAAACCGGCCGTAAATGAACACATTTTGAATTTCAGTATGATCCAAGAGCAATTTTTTTTACTACTCACAGGGTAGCGTTTGACCACAAGTCACCTGATGTTAAGTGACGATGTGGTCGAAGGTGGCGCCACGCTACACCAGGACTGGGAACTGTATATCAAAATGTCACTTCAGACAGATTTGGATTTAAAGAAACACCGTCTCTTTTATTTGTTGTGTAGTTACAAGCCATGCATTATTTCGATTTAAATCACTAAAACAGGGTTTTAATTAATCCCTATTATCAGCATAGTCTTTGAACCTGTGCGTCTAATTAGTAGCAAGCTTAAGGTGTAAGTCAGCGTCACAAGTACGAACGCGCATACATACTGAACATTATTTTCTATTAAAGCTCACCAGCTCGTTAATTTTCCGGAGCTCAACAACCTTTGTTAGCAATAAACCTTTACTAGTCATCTTGAACGTTCTAAGAGTCTGTGTAGACGTTTTAGCGTGTTTTTAATTTTTTATCTTCTTACTAGCTAACCTGCCGCCGGCTTCAAAGGTTTTAACAGCTTGAAGTTTTTCTTAAAACAGTTAAATACTTTAAAAGCTAGATTATTTAAAGAAGCGAACTTTTAAGGAAACTTTTTATCCCGGAAAAGGTTCCTACGGGATAACGGGAAGACGCGGGTGAAATCGCGGGGCGCAGCTAGAAAAGATAAATTTTTTGTTTATTTATCTTCTATAATATAAAAATGAATCGCAAAATATGTTGGTAAGCGCATAACTCAACAACGCCTGGACCAATTTTACCAATTCTTTTTTTTTAATGTTTGTTGAAGTCCAATAATGGTTTTTACGGCGAGAAAAATCGAATAATTGCCGGGAAAACACTAAAATTAGCCCTTTTCTTTTCCCCATACAAACGATTCGTAATAATACTTAAGTCAATTTGAACTTTAATACCATACCATAAAGTTCAAGTGTTAGTGGAGAGGTTCCGGGAAGGCAAAACAATTGAGTGACGTTAGTATTGTATAAATATTGATGTCTGTTTTCAATAAAATTAGGGATCCTTACTAAAACTCCAATAATGTGTGTATTATAATTTTTGCGTTTTTGCTAAATACCCGTGCGAAGCCGGGGCGGGCCGCTAGTTTATTTATAAAAATTATTCATTTATATAAACTAATTTACCTCTTTATAATAGTGGTTTAGATTAGTGCAGATATAGACCGAAATAACAGTAAAGAAAACGCGATTTTGTTGAGTCAATTGTAGTTTAGAAAACATCCGGTTGTCTCCCGTGTGAAGCTAGTATCCAAATAAATTTATAGGTTACTAGCTGTTCCCCGCGGTTTCACCCGCGCGGGCTACAGTTTATCGCGATAAAAAGTAGCCTATGTTTTTTCTCAGGCTTTAGACTATCTCCGTACCAAGTTTCATTTAAATCGGTTCGGTACTTTTGGGGTGAAAGCGTAACAGACAGACAGACAGAGTTACTTTCGCATTTATAATATTAGTATAGGGATTGCAAATACATTTTAGAATATATTTTTAATATTTAGTCCATTGGCTACTACTGGGCCATATCGTAATACTGCTACCAGGCTGACCTGCTTATGGGCGTTTTGCGTTTAGGACGTTTTGATGTAGGCAGGTCTTTGTCAATACGACCACTCGATACGAAAGCCTCTTACTGATTTAACTTTGAGTATTATTATAGTAATTTATAATTAATTTGCTTTCCGGTGCAACATCACGTCTCCCAAGACAAGACAAATTTAGTTGAGCGACGAACTTTGGCAAGTTGAAATACTTTTTGAGGAATTACATTGCCATGCTTTTTGTCTCCGCAGAGTTTAAATCAACTATGACACTTTTGAACAAAGTTCATTTGGCGTCGATAACTTGTTCGCTTGATAAAATCATTTTACAAGAGACCAAGACCAGGACTTCATAACTAGTGATCTGCTATCGGGGCAAATTTTCTTATACTCGATTATGAAATTAGGAACTTATACAATTTTCGTAGTAGAATCCTAGATTACTTCTACTACGACCTTAAGATTTTATTTTTATTTCTGTCTAGTTACGCCCCTCGTTTTCACCCGTGTCTTTCCGGGAAGACCGGTATTCCGCGGGAACCTTTTTCTGGGATAATAAGTAGCCTATATGTTAATCCAGGGTATTGGCTATCTACATTCTAAATTTAATCAAAATTGGTTCACAGTTACGGTGATACGTGGTAACAAACATTCACACACACACAAACTTCCACATTTATAATATTAGTAGTGTCATCATCATCATCATCATCATCAGCCCGTATCAGTCCACTGCTGGACATAGGCCTCTCCCAAGGTACGCCACTGAGCCCGGTCTTCGGCTCTTCTCATCCAACTACTGCCAGCCACTCGGCGCAAGTCGTCGCTCCACCTTGTCGCAGGACGTCCTACACTACGTTTGCCAAGTCGCGGTCTCCACTCAAGAACACGTCTACCCCATCGGTTGTCGGTTCTGCGGCTTATATGACCAGCCCACTGCCACTTCAGCTTGCTAATTCTGTGGGCTATGTCGGTGACTTTAGTAGTAGTAATATTAGGAGTGTACCGTTTGATAACAAATCACTTGTTTCAAACTCCTTACGTCGGTCGGCAAGAAACACCCGGCAGCTCAATTTTTGAGCGCAATCACATTTGCAATCTTATTCTTATTACTGGAGCAAGTTCATTACAATGCCAAGCTCTTTTTGTCATCTGATACTTTACAACGAGATTGGTTAGCAAGGTGGGTTTAAGATTACTCATTTTACGACTTCATTTAATGCTCAAAACGTACTGAAAACGTTCACGGATTGTATAAATACATGGGGGATTTTAATGTCAGTGGGGTTTATATTGTCCATTGAATAGACAATAGGACTTTTCGCTAATGGATAGGCTCGTGGGTCCGACGTAAGTAACAGTTGTATTATACGCACTATATAGGTGGAGAAGGGGAAACATTGCCGTCATTTCTATGCGCATTACGCCTACGCCATATGCGGTGCCGTGCCATTGAACGCATTCTCAAAATTGAACAAACTTATAAATATCTATATAATTTTTACTTCCTACAGGATAGCGTTTGACCAAGGCACCTGATGTTGTGCCGATGTGATTGAAGGTGGCACCACGCTACACCTGGATCGAGAACTGTCTTTCAAGTGGGGCTGCCGGAACACACCGATAGGTGCTTGGCAATACATTGAAGATGCTACCCAGGCGAGAACTTGAAAATCTCCAAGCTCATGATGCGATCATCACGCGTGAATGGATAGAAGATTCGATGATTCTTTTTTGTTGTGTTCGTTGAAGTCCAAGGAAGGTTCTTATATAAAGAAAAAGAGCTTTTTTCTATAGGCTTTTTGTAATTTATAATTTGTACCAAGAGTGTTGTTGCTGCAAATAAACATATATTCTTTCTTTCTTTCTTTCTTTCTATTGCAATAAGCTGCAGTCGGCGCGAGTGTAACCGCGGGGCGCAGCTAGTAGTTAACGGATTTAATATTGTGTGCAGTTTGTGCAAATAAAATCGTTCTCTCTCTCTCTAACGTGTGCATAGGTATAAACAAAACCCAACAGAACCACTTTAGAGCTCCTAACTTACGTACCTATCTGCGCCAATGTCAAAAGTGCGTGTTTCGTTAATCGATGAAACTGTTACCAGTGGTCACAACGCGTGATAACAAGCTAGTGAAATATTAATGAAAGCAAAATAATACAGAGACTTTATTGCGAGAGTTTTGCTGAGGCATTTTCTAGTGCTCACCTGGCTAGATAACACCCTCAAGGAAACGGTCGCCAAGCACCGATCTGTGTGTTCCAGCAGCCTCAGTTGAGAGTCAGTTCCCAATCGAAGCGTAGGGTGATGCAGCCGTCGACTACATCGTCACTTAACATCAGGTGACACTGAACACGCCCAAGTCTTAGGTCAAAAATCGTGGGTAGATTGAAAAAATGGGTATGTTCTGCAACTTTTGTCGCTAACTGTACCACTCATTATTCTTCCAAAAAGCAGTAGTATGCAAAAATTACTGCGTTCCTGTACAGAGATCGATGCAGTCTTATTATGGGCCAGGAAAAGTCAATTGCCGAAAAAGACGTCATTGCAATTTTCTGGTGTGCACCACAATCGTCGAAGCGCGAACTAATTGCTACGTACGGCCACGCTACGGGCGCACAGTCTACGTACGGCCACGCTACGGTCGCACACTCTACGTACGGCCACGCTACGGACGCACACTCTACGTACGGCCACGCTACGGACTCACACTATACGTACGGCCATGCTACGGACGCACACTCTACGTACGGCCACGCTACGGACGCACACTCTACGTACGGCCACGCTACGGACGCACACTCTACGTACGGCCACGCTACGAACGCACAGTCTATGTACGGCCACGCTACGGACGCACACTCTACGTACGTCCACGCTACGGACGCAGACTACGTACACCTAAGCTACGAAACATTTTCGTGCGTAGCATAGGGTTGAGCGATATCAATATCGGTATGTTAATATCGTTAGTTCGATATTGTCGGCAGCGATACATCGATATTTTTAACATCGATAACTTTACATGCGTACCTACTTCCGTGCTTCGGAGGGCACGTCGGTCCCGGTTGTTATCTTACGATACCAATCGTCAGATGCTTTCGGGCGGTCTGAAAACTCTGACAAGGGCTAGCTACTAGCCTATCCGCCTACCAGCATGGTGGATTACGGCCCATACTCTCTCTCTGAGAGAAGGCTACTCTCCCAACAGTGAGTTTGAGCTTACGAATAGTTTAATTTGACGTTTTGACATTTACATTGCCGCCAAAAAAATCCCATTAAAATTTTGATAGAAGTTTCACAGTTGACAATAAAATTACAAGTGGCCATAGACAATTCACATAAAATTTCCGTTTCATTTACGGACAGTTAAAATGCGTTTATCACTAAAATATACTAACGTATCATTTACGAGTCGTAATGTTACCAATGAGTTACCGAAAAAAAGTACGGCCCTTAGTCAAGTCAAAGTCATAATTATCAGCCTTTTATGTTCCCACTGCTGGCCTTCTCTCAGAGAGAGAGTATGGGCTGTAATCTACCACGCTGGCCCAGTGCGGGTTGGTAGATGTCGCATACCCTTGAATGTTGCAGTTCTTGGACACGCCGGTTTCCTCACGATGTTTTCCTTCACCGCTTTAAGCGATGGCAAATCCACACATACGAGTAACTCATTAAGTCATAGGCGCGGGGCCGAGAGGATTCGAACACGGTGTCGGCGTCTTGTAAGTCGCACGCCTAACCGTTCGGCCACCATCGCTCCTTACTCCGGCAAAAGAACAGAGAAGTAACGCCCGGCAGTACAGGTAATTTTTTTGGCGCGATCACATCGACAATTTAATCTTATCACTAATTGATTGGAGCACTGAACTGACGAATGAATTAATAAGCGACAAGAGCTTTTTATCTGTGAAAGACTGTTCCAAATTAGATCCATAGTTCTTACCTTACATATAAACTTAAAAAGTGTACCTCTTTATCAAGTTTGTCCAGTATATATTGAACAATCTGTGATGCATTAAAGTAGGTACCCACAGCTGACTGCAGTGGCTCGTTATGTAAGGTACAGCGCATCGGCGTGACGTCACTCGTTCACTGGTCGGTAACGTTACCAGTGTAACCAAGGTTACAGAATGTAAACAACGAGTTACACGGTATGGCAAAACTAAACTAATCGCTGAAAACGGAGAAACGACTTTAAGAGAGCCAAATCGTAACTTTTTTTTAAAATGTTAATTCAATTCAATGAAAAAATATTAATGACAAAGCCTACTATTCTATTGATGAATATAAAAATGAAAATGATAATTAAGAATTGTATTGACTATATATGATTTATGAAATTAGGGAATTTAATAAACGTCCTCCTCCCTTCTAATTTGTGCTGTGCCCGACGGGGCCCATACCGACTAAATGTACCATTCAAATTTATAGTTTTTTTAAGTTCTTTGTACAGTTTGGTTGCAATAAAATATGAATATATTTATTTAGTAAAACTGGCTGTAGTGGGTAACAAGCAGACGGCCCATCAGATGGTAAGCGGTCCCCGTCGCCTACGGACATTTGCAACACCAGGGGCGTTGCCCTTGAACTATTTTCACACCAATACAAAAACATATTTGAAGTATTTTATGAAAAAGCCGAATTTGACTTTCTGATAAGGTCACTGAACTCAATTACTTAAGGCAGCCTTCCCAAATATCAGCAGCGAATATGATCTCCACATGTTTCTTAAAAAGTCAATAAAAAACTAGACTTTCTAAAATCAAGAGTTTTAGCCAGTTTTATCATACTTGTCTTAGTACCTGAGTATTTAATTCATTTTATTCTAAGGAGAAATATCCTTTTTAAAACACTTTCACGTAATCAAATCTTAGAAGCCAATTTTCACCCACTTCTAATTGTCGTATCGACTTGAAACTTTGTATGTGTATGTTTATACTGAAGGTAGCGCCACTGAAGTACGGTGGCGCTCAGATAAAAAAAGCCACTAACAGTCACCCATCTAGAAAGCACGTGCAGAGATAACGAAACCTTCAATAGATAGATATAGATTAACTCTTTTTTCAATCATTTATGAAAATACAATATTTCGAGTACAAGAATATACTCAGTTATAAAATTGTACGACCCGCCCGCGGGTTCATGTGGTTGCTGATGACATAAACTCTTCAACAAGAGGCTCCACTTGATATTTTTTCTATACAAAACTAACGAGCCACCCTTTCATTAAAAAAATCCTTTCTTAGTGCACCCTTATCCCACACTATCCACTCTAGTGTCATAAGGTCGGATGTGCATTTTTACAACTTTTCAGGAGTGTCATAGGAATAATTTTATTTTATTTTACTCTTCAGGAAAAAAAACAGCCTTAATTAACAAAGTTAGAATACTTAAATTGAGTACAGTTGGCCTTTATCAGTTTTCACATATAGGTATGAAAACTTAATGCAAGAGAAATCGGTTTGTAATATTAATAATTACCTCGTGAAAGCGGAAAAAGACAAATGAAGTAAATATCTTGACTTGGCTCACGAGGTGACCGCTACGTGGGATGTTGATTCAACGATCATCATCCCGATAGTCGTTTCAGCGAACGGCCTCATAGCGAAGAGTCTCGACCAACATCTTAAGAGGCTCTCGCTGGACGGTTGGATCAAGGGTCGAATGCAGAACTCCTTGACACGGCGCGTATCATCAGGAGGTTCCTCACTCTGCTGCCCTAACTTGAGTCATGCCCCGCTACCGGTGGCACTCTAGGTTTTTCTATAGTAATTTTGTTTAATACTATTTTATAAAATTATTGTAAAAACTTATATCTAAGAAAATAAATGAATTAAAATAATTACGAAACTATTACGTATATCGTTTTAGTTATTTTTTGTAATATCTGACTGTTAACTGTACATACCTAGTCGAACAATAAGGCACATATTTTTGTGAATATTACACTTTTGGTGCCTAAAGAAGTCAATAAAAACAATTTATGAATGCTTCCACGAACTTCCATGATCTCTTCATATTCGAAATTTTGCTACTGTATATCTTTAAAACGAATAGACATAGAATTACCGTTGTCAGTGTCACTCTATGCTCCAGTGTAAAAAGTGACTAAAAGTGACTTTATTCGGATGCACACATCCGACCTTATAACACTAGCGCCGTGTATATTCCTACGCGTCTGTTGTAGGACACACCGTTCAGACTGCGCGTTAATTGTCTGTCAGTCAGTGTTACACAGTTTTGTTACACAGTTCTCCGAGATTAATCTGATAATTGGAGCTAATTACAAACATTTTTCTTTTTAATCATGATAGTAAAAAATCTAATAAAAATATATGTTAATCTACGTGGTACAGTCAGCGACAAAAGTAGCTGATCGTTTTTGATTTTCCAAATGTGTTTCAAATCAGTAATTATTATTGTTTTTTTTTGACGACCGATGTGGCGCAATGGGAGGATAGCCGACTGTGAAGCGTGAGGTCGCGGGTTCGATTCCCGCTACAGGACAAATATTTGTGCATTGAACAAAAAAAGCGCAAGTATTTGTTCTGTGTCTGGGTGTTGTGGATCCCCGATCCTCGTAGTTTCTGATACCCTAGATACAGGGAAACCTAGTTAGGGGTCAGAGCCTATGTATGTGATTGTGCGGGCATTATTATTATTATTTTACATTTTACATGGTATCATTTTGACCACAACATAACACTCCTGATTTTAGGTGATGATGAGGTCAAAAATTGGTGTCTAAGATGATGAGGATTATAGAAAAAAGTGTGATTGTTCAGGGACTTTTGTGGTTGACTGTACACAGCAGAGGCCTTTGAGAAGAAAAACATACAAAATAATCCTACTCATCATTATTATGAACGTGAAAGTTTGTGAGTATGGATGTATGGATGTTTGTTACTAGGTACACGCAAAAACTACTAAACGGTACTTAGTGAAATTTGAAGTAGATATAGCTTATAACCTGGATTAACACATGGGTGACTTTCTATCCCGGGAAAAGTTCCTGCGGGATGACGAGACGACGCGGTTCAAACCGCGGGGCACAGATAGTAATTTATATTTAAAAAAAAATGTGCCAACTGCATCCTTCATTGAAGCTACAATCATTTTTCTCCGAGTCTGTAAATAACGACTTGTTATTACCACAACATATTAAAACGTAAAATACTTAATACGTTAATTACATAGAGTAATTTTTTGAAAATATTGCCTTAATTATTTTTAGCTATCGTTTTCAACGTTTTTGTTACTCCCAGGTCGGCACGGGTGGGGCTGTGGATAGCAGGGCCTTAAGTAGAGGCTACAAATAGAGCAACGCATCTAGTCCAGCAATTACGCGTGGGAGGGCCTAACTCCATTTTTCTCGAATTAGTGACGCAATCACGTCAGTTCATAGGAGAGTAAATTGCAACGCAGCGGCCACCGGCCATGATTCGATTAGAGCGTAGCGTAGGTGGATGACGTCGGAGAATTTTTTTTCTTTATGCGAGTGGCATACAAGCAGGCGAACCGCCTAATGGTCACCGTCGCTTGTGGATATTTGTCGCAACAACTGCGCTACCTGAAGATGAAACGCGTTTTGATGGTTAAACACTCTTGACTAATTAATATGACATAAGCGGCAGACTCCGAGATACCTAGCTGCATTAAATGGGGCTAATTACAACAATTTTTCTCTGTAACAATGATTGTACAAAATCTAACAAAATAATCTACATGATAGTGGAAAAAAGCAAATTTACATGTATAAAAAATGTGGAGAGGTACTTTTTTAATGCTACGACCATTTTTCTTCTGATCTATAAACAACAAAGACTTGTTAATGCCATAGCATAGTAAGAAATACAATACCCAAAGGGCCTTATTTAGGCTATGTTTAAGAAATGCTGCCTTTAGAACATTTTTTACGCCCAACCACCAAGCTATGGTTTCATCGCGACGTTTTCCTTCACCGAAAGCTCAAGCTCACTGAACGTACGGATCGCAAACCGACCTCACTACCACTGAGCCGTCATCGCTTCAAAGTCAAGTAAGTAAAAGACCGTATAAACCTAAGAAAATATTGATACTTCCCACTTTAACATCAGATCATCCCTCCTACCCTGCGGCGATCAAGTTCCCGAGATTTAATCCGGGGATTTATATTGAAGATGGTAAACAATGGTCCTGTTCCCATTTGTAGGGTAGGGACTCGGGATGTAGACCGATGCTTGCTATAAAACGAGATCGAACTTCTCGCGTTTTTGCTGTCCGGAATATGTGCGGAAAGTAAGGTTGTTGAACCGTCGCGATCGCGGCGGGAGCTCGAGACATGTCCAAGAGATCAAAAAGATGGCTGAGGACCAAACAAGATGGAAAACGCTTTACCTAGTTGGCAGTTTGCCTGCCTCCTGAGAGATTGGAATTCAGGCAAATATTTCTCTTGATGGCATTTAGAAAGTAAAGGTTCTAAGGTAGGTACTAATTAGCAAGCTGTAATGGTAGTGGGCTGGTCTTATGAGCCGCAGTACCGACACCCGTTGGGGTCGACGTGTTCTTAAGTGGAGACCGCGGCTTGGAAAACGTAAAAGACGTCCTGTGACTGGGTGGAGCGAGGACTTGGTCCGAGTGACTGGCTAAGAAGAGCCGTAGGCCGGGCTCAGTGGCGTACCTTGAGAGAGGCCTATGTCCAGCAGTGGACTGACACGGGCTGAAACACGTATTTAAAAACCATATGATGAGTCTCGTTGGTGGTGTGTCAAAGTGAGTGTCTATATCCAAGTAGTACAAGCAAATAAATGTTATAATGAATTATTTGAGATATTAAGTAATACACTGGAAAATTGTTTGCAGTAGTTCTCCGGAAACTAGAAATGGTTTAATTCAATTAGTGATGAAACAAGCGCGAGGGAAGTCAAACATCGCACCGTGGACACACGCGGCGGGTTGTTGTGCAATAAATACATCATGTACCTAGGTGTAATCACTGATGTGACTAAGTGATTACATCTCATGTAGATTGTAAATGTAATCACTGATGTACCAAAGTGATTAGGTACATCTTCTTCAAAATCAAAACCATCATGACTGATTGGTTTTTATTATTTTATTTTAATAAATCTAAATATATAGAACTCAAAGGTGACTGACTGACATAGTGATCTATCAACGCACAGCCCAAACCACTGGACGGATCGGGCTGAAATTTGGCATGCAGGTAGATGTTATGACGTAGGCATCCGCTAAGAAAGGATTTTGATTAATTCTACCCCCAGGGGGATAAAATAGGGGATGAAAGTTTGTCAATTTTAAAGCGATCGGGCTGAGACCTTGCATGATCATTACACACAAATTGACATAGCCCCAAATTAGGTTCGAAACTTGTGTTATGGGTATTAAACAACATTATTATTATAGTGTTTGTAATTAACTGTCAGAGAAGGCCAGAGGCCCAGCAGTGGGAACGTCATAGGCTCACGATGATGATGATGATGATGAATTGTCAGGACAATGTTTGTATAATTGTTTTTTTTTTGAAAAATCGATTGTAAAATTGGAATGTTCAGGAATTTCTGCAAGTGCTTTTTTCTTAGGGAATGTTATACAAACGCAACAACCGCCTTACATTAGCCTACCCGTGCGAACCCGGGCCGGGTCACTAGTTAATTACATAATGCTTGTCTGCTTCAATAGCGCAGGATTCATAGCACTGAGTACCTTGCACGCACAAATGTTATGTTAATTCATGTATGGTCCCGATGCAGGCAACACGTCAACCGCGAACGCATGGTTCGACGCACCAGGCAGGCGAACCAGTCAAGTGATCACGATTAAACAGTATAGCGGGTGTCGCTGCGACATAACGCGCGGACGCACGCCGCTCCAACGGGACAACAGCGGTTTCAGTGTTTTTTCTGCGCATATACGGTCGTTTCGGTATACGCATACTTACGCGCTTCTAAAAACCGGACTCTCGTATTCGAGCTTATAATTTTTGTTTTTTATTGTACCTCTTACAGGGTAGGTCGAATGTACACCTGGACTGACGGACGTAAGCTGTTTCAACGTCCGCTCGTGACCGTCGTTATAATACCACGTTATACAACTATCAGTGAAGCGCCCCGCTTTAAAGCCTTAGTGACAGGGGAGGCATCTCATGCCGAACTGGGAGTTACGAAAACGTTAAAAAATGCGCTAAAAACAATCGTGGCAGTGCTATCAAAAAACAAGCTCAAAGGCCCCGTGTAATGTATTTTGTAAGGTCGTAACTCGTAACTATAAAAAAGGAAGCACCTTAATAATTTTTGTACTTTTTCTTCTCGAGGCCTTTATGCTGTGTAATCGTGTATTATGTAGAAAACGTTTTTTTTTGTTTTTTATTCTTAGTTACAACTAAATTTTGTTGTAATTAATTAGCCTTAATTTTCATCTTCATATCAGCCTCTTAAACTCACAAATTCTACATGGGAAACGCGTCCGGCCTCTCTGACGCGCCCGTCCAAGCGCCGACTGTTGGGAGGCGTCAGTTTTTAATTATTAACGTTATTACGGAACGAGACACTGCAAATGAAGGCCTTGAATATATTATGAGATCGCTTGTTCATACGTTTCATACGATAGTGGACGGGCATTGTCCCGAGAGTTGGTAGGCGGCGCGGCGCGGCGCGTGGGCGCGAGATAGCGGATATTTATGTGGGCCCGCGCGGTGGCGAGCTAATCTCGCGATGCTGCTTGCGGCCCGCGCCGCAAGCTGTTTTCAGAACAGCTGCTTTGCTGACACATACATGTTATTATATACTCAGATGCGGCAAAGTTAATGCCTTGCTAGAAATCGCTCATCATATGTGTCGCACGCGCTACCGTTCGTCCACCATCGCTCGTATTTTAATTCCTGACGGTTCATCATCATCAGCCCATTACTTTCCCACTTCTGGGACACTGATCTTGTCTCAGAGAGAGTATAGGCCGATTTCCTCACGATGTTTTCCTCCACCGTTTTGAGCGATGGTCAATCCGCACATAACGGGTGCGGGGCCGAGAGCATTCGAGCTCGGTGTCGGTGGCTTGTAAGGCACACGCGCCTACCATTGGGACACAATCGCTCTTTAGAAACCGCTTATCGAGACTAATCATGTACCTACACTTTTCTCTTGCATTGTTACGATTTTACCTAATAGTTTTCATTGAGTTTTGAATTCCCAATAAAGAAGTTGCACATAATACTGTGCAATTCAGCTGCACGCATGAGTGAGTGCTCGGATCGCGAAATGTAGTAGGTACGAAGTACGGATGGATCGCTGCTCGGATGCATCCGAATGGAATTCGTGCTAAACGCATTACGTGCTCGGATGGTTCCGAGGTTGATCCTCGCTCCAGCGACGACATTAACTGATGACGCGGTTCAGGCTCACCACAAATCGGTTCTGACACTCAGGAGCGATGGTGGTCGAACGGTACAATGCGCTGACATCGAGTTCGATTCCTCTCGGCCTGCACCTATGACTAAACAAGTTATATGCCGAGATACAGGCATGTCCGAGAACAACAAAATTAAAGGGCACGCGACATCTACCCGCACTGGGTCAGCATCGTAAACTATGGCACATACTCTCTGTGAGAGGCCCGTGTCTCTGATGATGATGCATTATCTACCATAGTTCAAAAATATGCTTTGTCATTTAACAATAATAATTAATTGATGCATTTCAACGAGTTCGCCCACTGACCACTGTCACGCAGCCATTAGGGCATTAAATGTTCTTATTACAACTTCGACACATATTCATTTTTCAGATAACAAATTTATTTCTGACATTATCGAACAATTTGTGAAGAAGAACACATTAGTGTAATTAGTATATTATAAATGAGAAAGTGACTCTGTGTGTCTGTCTCTGTGGTACAAAGATAGTCTAGAGCCTGGAAAAGGACATATGTTACTTTTTATATGATAAACTGTAGTCCACGCGGGTGCAACCGCGGGGAACAGATAATACATAATAAACATTTAAGATATACGATATTGTGTAACGTCGGAAATAGGCCCCGACTCAGCATAACTGCCTCTGTACTGACTTTCAGTCGGAACTCGTTTCACGACATCACGAAAACGTTTTTATACATACCTGTGAAAAGAAAATAATCTCTTACAATAGTATTGTGTGACATCCGAAAAGGCTAACGATATTAACGATATGTCGGATACCATTTCGAAATCTACACCTCAGATGTGGAATACGCGTGAAAATATGGGAAAGCCGCATGAAATCTTAATACAGCGGCCAATCAGCAGGGGCAGGCGGACGAAATAACCGGCTTACGTCCGAGCGGGCGCGGGACGGTTCCCACGGTGCGTGGTCCGGTCTGGTGCGGCATGTAGGAACAATCAGGCGAGCACGCACAACATGAGGCAACTACAGGAAGGGTGTCAAATTCAAAGTTCAAAATTCTTTATATAATAAGATAATACATAAAATGATCACTTTAAAACGTCAAACTTCAGACTAACTACGCCTGTTCCAACCTCCTTACGCCTGCAAAAGAACAGGCAAGAAACGTCCGGAAGGTAATTTTTTGGGCGCGATCAAATTTACAATTTTAATCTTACTACTAATTGATTAAATTGGAGCAAGTTCACTACATACGATCCCAAGCTTTTTTTGTCATATAATAGTCAAATATTTTATAATAAGCTTTACTAATAAGATTTCTCTTGGTTGGTTGTGCACATTGGGATATGGAAACATGAACATTAACGAGTTACGGGATTATTCACGGTGCGCCGTTTGGTGTGGTCTGATCCGTTAAGAATCAGACCGTGGGATTGCGGCATTACGTTCCGGGACGTTAGAACGTTGTAATCCGCCACCAAGTGGTTTGGTATGAGAGAAAGCGGGAAGTCAGGGTGTAGCGCCGTCGTCGCCACCGCCACCGGTTCACTCGCCGACCACTATTACAGTGTTCTTATCCAGAAAATAAACCGGTATTGTTATATCATTACGCCCGGAGTACCGCTTTAGCTTGGAGGTAGGGCGTTTTTACTCTAGTTAAAAATCGGTCGCCAAGCACCTATCAGTTTGTTCCGGTAGCCCCACTTGAGAATCAGTTCCCAACGGAGACGTAGCATGGCGCCACCTATGACCACATCGTCACTTAAACAGGTGACTGTTAGGTAACCGTCTCTCAAGTGAGGCTCCCGAAAAATACCGACAGGTGCGCAGCGACAATTTTTTAACTCGATGGTAGCTAAACAGGTGAGCACAGGGGTAAACTGAAAACCAGCGCTGTGTGCACATGCAAATGTAAACACAACACAAGCTGAGTTTTACCCCTTTTGCCGTTATACGAGTATTGTATAATGTGTTTTAATTTTCCTATAAAATGTATGTGTTTTTTTAATGGCAATAAATTGATTTTTATTTACTCATTTAATTATTTATTCACTAAAAAATGATTAATCTATAAGGTAAGCTATCTAATACATCATTACCTCAGCTGATGGTAAGTGATGACGAAGTCGTAGATGGAGCACGCTTGCTTACGGCCGTTTCCAATAACCGATCTATCCACGGTTTGCGATACTACAGATATAAATTTGACATTACTTCTATGGAGCTTATGTCAAATTTATATCTCCGCAGTAGGGCAAACCGTGGATTGATCGTTTATTGGGAAAGGCCTTTAGAAGATACCTATTCACTCTTGACTTGAAGGCTCTCAAATCAAACTTCC
Source organism: Opisthograptis luteolata (assembly GCA_931315375.2). Taxonomy (NCBI): domain Eukaryota; kingdom Metazoa; phylum Arthropoda; class Insecta; order Lepidoptera; family Geometridae; genus Opisthograptis; species Opisthograptis luteolata. The sequence continues at coordinate 16,341,948 of OV928033.1, forward strand.
CTATTTCTATTATAGACGTTGTATGCAGACGTTTTAATATTCATGGGATCAAAGGTTTACGATAATTTGATTAGGGCGGATTAAATATTCCCGCCCAGGCGGCCTCCGCCCCGGTTACGGGATAATTCATTAATCTAATTGACGTCACAACGTCAAAGTCATTGACAACTAGTGAATTCAAGAAGTGGGTGGTTATTTCAAGAAGTGGTCATATAATTCTAGTCAATTTTAATTGTGGTCCGAAACCGCGCGAAAGTCTCATTATGGTGTTTTCCTTCAAAGCTCAAACTCATTGTAGAATTCGAAGCCACGACATACGGGTCTCAAGCCGAAGTTACAACCACTGAGCTATCATCGAACTTCAACTGGTCCAAATCCTGTGCGGCATTGCACTTGGATCGGGAACCGGTTTCGATTTTTTTTTGGAGTGCCAACATCTTATCCTGTTTTCCTTAACATGCTACCACGGGTATTTTATTTTCCACAAAAAAAGAATCATCAAAATCGTTTCATAAACAACGAAGTTAGTTATTTTTATATTTATTATCTATATAAAAAAATGCATATACGGTCGAATTGAAAAACCTCCCCTTTTTATTATAGTCGGTTAATTAAAGATAATGAAGAATTGACCAGAAAACGAATCCATGCAGTCCGCGCAATGTCGACTGCTCCTCGTACTCCGAATAATTCAATGCAATCGTTGAAATAAAAAGCAATTGGACTTCACCATACAGGTGCGTTTCGAGCGGGCGATAAAATAAAAAAAAAACCATACATACTAAATGGAAAAGCTTTTTTTCATTCGCCAGCGATTCAATCGAGCTAGAGGTTAAGCGTTCAACTTCGAGTAGGAAATACTGCAATATTGAATCGGCTAACAGGGCTGGATTTAGGAGTGAATAAATGTATATTTTAAAAAAATGCGCTCTCGCCCCTTCCAGACAGTTTTAGCGATGATACTTGCGCTGATTTGAAGGAAAAAATCGTGATGAGACCATAGCAAATAAGTAGGTGGTAGAACATTTTCTAGTGCTGCCGGTCCCCCCCCCCCCCATAAGGGGCAGTCCTTACTCCTTACCAATGCCCGACACTGCCCTCAATACTGAAGAGCTTAGTAGATTGGCAGATTGTCCAATATCGATGTTGAAGCATGCTTACTAACTCTTTCATAGATACTACAGCAAATTTAATGCAACATCAGATTTGTTGGCAATTCAAGAATAAAATTGGTTTTAAAATATAGTTTTACTAGCTGCACCCTGCGGTCTCACACGCGTCTTCCCCTTATGCCGCAGGAACCTTTTTCCGGGATAAAAAGTAGCCTATGTGTTAATCCAGGGTATAAGCTATCTTCATTCCAAATAACATTCAGATCCGTTCAGTAGTTTTTGCGTGAAAGACATCCATACTCACAAACATACAAAAAAAAATATTTATTTATGTTCGCGGATTACTACGTCGTTTAGAAACTGATTTTGATGATTCTTTTTTTTATTGGAAAGGATATATCCCTAAGGTACCATGATAAAAAAACCAGGATCCGATGATGGCATCCCAGGGAAATTAAAGGGAAACTGAAGTCAGTTGTTTTTTGGTATAAATTATCTTTTTAAATGTACCGCCGCAGCCCTGATTTTTATCATAATCAGCCTTTTACGTTCCCACTGCTGGGATAAAGCCTTCTCTCAGAGAGAGAGAGAGAGAGGTATACGAGAGGAGATTTGCAAGTCGCCCACCTAATGGTAAGCGCCACGCATGTACATTATAGTTCAGGGCCATCCAGATACTTAAATTTTAGGTGAAAATTTTAAAAACTGTTTTTGCACGTAAATGATTTTTCAGGTGATTTGAAACCCGTATTGATGTATATTTCATGTTGTAAAGAAATACATATTCCTTGGAAGATATTAGTGGTAGGTACTAGTGGTACAAATAAGAAATTAAAACCTTTGTATGGCAATCTTTTTGAAGGCTTTAGTTTTTCAGAGAAGTGCAAATGAGTTATTTGGAAACGAGCGCTTTTCAAGTTTATGTTTTCTAGAACGCCCAAATGGGATTTTTAAAATCCAATTATATTATTGTTACATTTGCATTTATATCCACCGCTTTATTTACTTACCATCAAAAACAAATATATTACTAAAATTTTAAGTTGATTAATAGTAATATGGCGGCCATTGGCGGCTCATCAATTCTGTCCGATTAATAATGGGACTACTGAATACACAGATCTATCAACAGCTTAATGAACCTAAGTAATTAAAATCAGCACAGTCTATTAACTCATTCGATCAGAACCGAACATAAATAACTCGATTCGATATCTCAATTCTTTGATATTAAAATATGATGAATTTTGTAATATTAATTTTATTCTACTACTTATCTTATAATCAATTATTTGATATCGATGATTATTATTATTGACCGATTTATTGTTATCCTGTGACATTTTTTTTGTTTAATGGCTTTGCTAAGTGATATAATATGTAAATTAAGAATACAGATTCGAAGTGACTTTAATAAACCTTTGATCTTCAGTTTTGACGAAATGTGCTAATTAATTTCTTTACATAAGCCACCGTTATGTACCTACCATATTTCGAGCATATTTTTTCATTTTTATTTTTCAATCTCGTGTTTTAGTAACGAATTGTAAATTTTTCGCGGTACATTATACAGCTTTCTGTCTACCTTCAAAAGAAACCTAGCAGAAAAGCAAATTTAGAAAATATTATGCGCCCTGAAGCGAGCAGGACTCCTCTGCACCACTCACTGAGTGCACTCGCAATGTCGTCTTTTTCTTTAGAGTTCCGTACCCAAAGGGTAAAACGGGACCCTATTACTAAGACTCCGCTGTCCGTCCGTCAATCTGTCCGTCAGTTATCGGGCTGTATATCATCAACCGTGAACGTGATAGTTAAACAGTAGAAATTTTCACAGATGATAAACATATTTCAGTTGACGCTATAACAACAAATACACGTATAATTTTCTCTTCCCCTCAACTTCTCTGGGATGCCATCATCAGATCCTGGTTTCCTTATCATGGTACCACCCTTGGAATATCTCCTTTCCAACAAAATAGAATCATCAAAATCGGTTCATAAACGACGAAGTTATCCGCGAACAAACATAAAAAAGCATATATGCGGTCGAATTGAGAAACCTTCTCCTTTTTTGACGTCGGTTAAAAACACAGAATAAAATAAAAAATTAAGGGGGCTCCCATACAACAAACGTAATTATTTTTGCTGTCTTCATAGATATTGGTACGGAACCCTTCGTGCGCGAGTCCGACTCGCACTTGGCCGGTTTTTTAAAAGGAGCTCTTTTTTCATTTTTCAAAAGGTTTCACATTATTTTCCGCGAACAACGGTGTCACGACGTTCCTTTTATGATGCTGGCAATCTGCAAGCTCGGAGTCTTCCACTCTATCCTAACAAGTTGTCACACTAGTGGGACAATGTGGATTTAAAAACAAGGGTAAGTAAGATCAACTGCCATTTACGGCCGGTTTCAATAACCTATCTATCCGCGGTTGCCCTACTGGAGATATAAATTTGAAATTAGCTCCATCGAAGTAATACGTTACGAAAATATTTATTTATTTTTAGTTTCAAACAGTATTTTAGGACATTTAAAGTACGTTTTTGTTACTCAAACTAGACAACGATGTGCATACTTATCTAGAAAAAATAATAGTTATAGCTAAAGTGGCTTAATTCAGTTTTAAGTTATATTAATAGTAGGCATGGGTAACTCCGGACACAACTATATCTTCGGATACATATCCGAACGCGGATATGTATCCTTCATTTCCTTTCATGTAAATGAATATATCCCATATCCGAGACCGAGATCCCATATCCAACTACGGAATGGAACGCTCGAAGAGGTCGTCTGTAATGAGTGAGACAGAGTGAATTAACCATTATATCGTAACTCATAAAAGGCTATTTTTTTTGTTTATATTTATTAGTGCAAGATTTTTTTTTTTTTTTTTTACTATTTACAGGGTAGCGTTTGACCACAAGTCACCTGATGTTAAGTGACGATGTGGTCGAAGATGGCGTCACGCTACACCTGGACTGGGAACTGGCCCTCAAGTGAGGCTGCCGGAACACACCGATAGGTGCTTGGCGACAGATTCTTAACAAGAGGGTGGTAGCTAGCCAGGCGAGTACTAGAAAATACCCTACCACCAAGCTATGGTTTCATCACGATGTTTTCCTTCACCGAAAGCTCAAGCTCATTGTAGGATTCGAACCCACGTCCTACGGATCGCAAGCCGACGTCACTACCACTGAGCCATCATCGCTATAAAAGATATTAATTAATTGGTTTAAAAACCTAACAAAAAAATAAGTGAATTTGTTTGTTTTTTCATATTACATAATCGTTCCGCGGATATATGTTCACAGATACTCCGTGGATTTGTTTGGAAGCCGGAGTTATCTATCTCGGATACATTCATGCAATATACAGTTCCTTCACTCCCGGATATGTTAAGCGGATCTGGATATGTTAAGCGGACACATATCTTTGCTCGGAGTGGGATACATACATATCCAATCCGGGTACGGAGTTTGTTAGCCCATGGCTAATGAATAGATAGAGTTTAATTTTCAACTTTATTCATTATCATCATCCTTTTACGTTCCCACTAACTAGCCTTCTTTCAGAGAGAGAGAGAGAGAGAGAGCATTGGCCATAATCGACCACTCTGGCCCAGTGCGCGTTGGTAGATGTCGCATGCCTTTGAACGTTACAATTATCGGGCACGCGTTCTTGAGAAAAAGGGGTCATTTGCAGACAGAAGGACATACGGACAACAAAGCGTTCCTATAAGGGTTCCGTTTTTCCTTTTGCGGTAAGGAACCCAAAAAGGAACAAGATCTAGATCTGAAAGGGCTAAGTAGCATCACTGATTTAACTGCTATGCGGCAGAATGTCTTTAAGCCCATTATTTCACGGTTCCATGCGCGGAGCCGCGGCACGGAAATAGGCAAGGTCACGATTGTGTAACTTTGCGCGTCTTCAAGGCTTACTTCGTTTGCTCCTGAACTCCTTGTAATTGTCTTTAAACATGCACTGTACGACAGTTCGAACAAGGGATTGCTTCGAAGTAATATAATATTTACGATCGCGATGGTGGCCGAACGGTAACGCGTGCGACTTGCAAGACGCCGATACCGAGTTCGCATCCTCTCGGCCCCGCACCTATGGCTTAATAAGTTATGTGCGGATTTGCGATCGCTCGAAAACGGTGAAGCAAAACATCGTGAGGAAACCGGGCATGTCCAAGAGCTGCAATATTCAAGTGCATGCGACATCTACCAACCCGCACTAGGTCAGCGTGGTAGATTACAACTCATACTCATTCTCTGAGAGAAGGCCAGAGTCCCAGCAGAGGAATGGTGAAAGGCTGATGAAGTGGCAATGGGCAGGCCAGAGTGCTCGACGAACCGATAACCGATGAGAAAGAAAGGTTCTCGAGTGGCGACAACGAACCGGAAAACGTTCTGTAGGTAGGTCCCCCACTAGGTGGACCGCCGAAATTGTAAGAGTTACTGGGAGCCGATGGATGCAAATGGCTAAGAGCCACACCGGCCTTAAAGTTTCGAACTATTCCTCTGCTTTTGGGTTGTCTGCCCTTTGTGACACTTACCATTAGGTTTTAATGTTGATCTAGTTTAAAATTTATCTGTATTGTGGTGTATTAGGTATTAGAGAGTTAATCTATCTGTAGACCATTGTTTTTGTTTCTCAAGCTATTAATTTATAATGGATCAGAAACTAAGTACTCGTAGGTACATACTTACGGGTTTTTAATGTCGCATTTCATTTCTGTTATTTCTACTGATACGACGAGGCAGACGACGTTCGTCGAATTGACGTAAAGAAAAATATAACATAACAGATTCTAAAGAACCATTGCCAAGGTCGGCTATTCGATTCTGACGTAAAACAAACAATGGCATTGATGCCAATCGATATTTGATTTTACATTATAGTAGCATAACTTAAATTTATAGAGGGCTAAGTGGCTCGTGGAACAACTAGGTACTTGAGAGACCGTACACGCAAGCTAGAAGTACTTTGTATTAGGTAAGCAAAAGGTAAACTTGAGTTTCGCCGCACCTAAATCAATCCCTACAATTACCTAATCCTTAGGATCCAACCTAATCCACGTACTCAGCGTGAAATCCCCAGACAACGAGCGGACAGTAGCTAACTAATAACGTTGTGTCTAATCTGTAAAGTATATCACTAAACATTTTCCATCTCACGCGTTCTTCATGTTGCGTTTCAATATTTGAATTCCAAATTTGTTTTGCAGATACGACGGAATGGGATTAGGTAAAACGCGTGGCACGATACTTTAATATGTGTGGATTAGGTACGACCTAATCTTGCGAAACACCTAATCACAGGTTCTCATCCCATATGCATATTGCTTGACTCTAACGCAAGCTCGTGTAGAGTCGAGCTATTGTGGAGTTCAATGAATGGCCCAATTGCCAATTTACATGCTGAAGGTACCTAGCAGTAGTAAAGTGACTCGTAACCAGTGGCTTTATGTCGTCGAGGAGGGACAACACATGCACAGACACATTGCATGAGTAATGCCATCCCGCCAAATGGCGGAGATCGTTAAAATCTGACGCATGTAACAATAATAACTCATACATGTTTGCGAGTACTTCTGACACCCAACTACAATTTCCTGTACGACACTAACCACCCAGGATCTGAGTATTCTGAGTGGGACTGATCTGTAATGGACATGCGAAGCGCTCACCATAAGATCAAAGACTTGCTCGTATCGTTATAAAACTCGACACAGAACTGTAGTGAATTTGCTCCAATTGATTTATATGAATAAAAGTAAACAATGTGATCGTGCCTAAAAAATCACCTGCCAGGCGTTTCTTGCCTGTTCTTTTGCCGGCGTAAGGAGGTGGAACAGGCTTATCTACTTTTAATTTTGACGTTGTTAAGTGGTCACATGATGTATGGAGTGTGTAGGAGTGGCAGGAGGTGGCGCAGGACAGAGCGTAGTGGCGTCATCTGTTATCAGAGGCCAGGACTCACTTTGGCCGTTGCGCCATCTCAGTTAGATGCTTAGTTTTTGTCTTTAAACCAATAACAATGCCCTTATCCAAAGCACAATTTGTTATCCGTAGTGGGAGTCAAACCCATGTGTGAATTAAAGTCAAACCAGGTTCAAATTTTGTCTGTGTACCGCGCTTGTTAGCAGAATGGCGAAATGCATGTATCGGGTTACACACAGACAAACACTAACTGATGTCCCGCACGCCATTAGTGGCATCAACTGTCAGACCAGCTGTTGTCGTTATAGCCTGTGGTTAGGCCACACGAACATCGCAACAACCCTATCGAATTAACGCACTATCATAATTAGCGAAACTCGATCGGCTGCAAACTACTGTTTACAGAAAACTTGTTTAGGTATAAGAAGGATTTTATAAAAATAAAAAAATAAATAAAATAAAAATCGTTTATTTCAGGCAATAGACCCATAAGTACACACGAACAGTTACATAACCAAAATACAATAAAAAGAAAATATATATATAATATGTTAATATGTATGTATTTAAGTATAGCAGCAAAATATTTAAATAAAATTAAAATAAAAATAAATTCACGGCGTCTTTACACCGCACCGTCATGTACCATTACTTTTTGTTGTTGTCCATGTGCACAGAAATCCAATATTTAAATATTGGACTCTGGACATTGTCAGAGACAGCCTCGAGTATCTTGTTACCAGAGCGGCGCAGTCGGCTCCAGAATGAAGCCACCCGCGTTCTGATTACTGCGAAAAAGTCTGGAACCCCCGAGTCAGCAAACATGCTCGACGCACTGCAGTGCCTCGGCAGCTTCATAAGGACCCGGTATGCATCATTGTACTGGACCCTTATCGTGTTGATGGCTTTCCGAGTGAACTTTATCCACAACTGGCACGTATACATGCACAGGCAATACGCCTTGAAGAGAGTGGTCTTTACGTCCGCACTACAGTTGGAAAATCTGCGAGCGAGCATGTTACTTCTGACCGCGAGGGCTCTCCGCTCACGCTCAATATCAACATCGTCATGCAGCCGCTCTGTTAACAGGTGTCCTAAATACCTAAACTGCTTCACAACATTAATAGTTGTGCCGTTCAAATATACGTCAGGTACCCTGTCCGGACCTTTACCCGACCTAAACACTAACATTTCAGTTTTGGAAACATTATATTTCAATCCATGATCATCAGCATAATGTTCACAGACTGAAAGCAGCTTCCTCAGCCCCTTGATCGAGGGACTGAGGAGCACCATGTCGTCCGCGTAACTTAGGTTATTCACACACACATTTCCTAGATGACAACCGACCCTGGTACTCCTCAGTTCCCCGATCAAGCCGTTCACATACAAGTTAAAAAGGTCCGGAGAGGTGAGCCCCCCTTGACGAACGCCACATTCTAGTCTATAATTACTAGATGTTGTGTCGCCCCATTTCACATTATTAGTTTGATTTCCGTACCAATATCTCAACAGATTGACCACCTGACTAGGAACTTGTGACGCTAGTAATTTGGCCCAGAGAATCTCATAATTGACCAGGTCAAATGCACGACTCAGGTCTAAAAAGCATGCATAGATGGTAGTATCACGTGACGTGTAGTAATCAACAGTACTTTTTAGGCTAACGATTGCAGCATCTGTTGAGAGACCGGCACGGAAACCAAACTGCGCATCGTCAATCTTAATCTCCTTAAGCAGTTCAGGGTGGATAAGCCTTTCTAAAATTTTACCAATTATCGTACCTAACGATATAGGACGATAATTGGTCGAGGCACTAAGATTACCCGTCTTATTTTTAACAATAGGTACCACAGACGTTTTCATAAGGGCCCCAGGCAGATAGCTATATCTTATGCATAAGTTAAATAGGTGACATAAATGATCATTAATTTTATCGCTCGCCCAAAGTATGTGCTCAATACTGAGACCATCATAACCAGGTGACTTGCCACGTTTCATACCTCTGACGGCTTTGGCGACATCATCTCTCGTAAATTCAATTTTTTGGTCATTACATGGCCCAGCATTGAGCGCACACCGCGCGGATAACGGGGCTACTTTGAACCTCTGAGCAAATAACTCAGCTATCTCTTTAGGCTCCTGCAGGCCATCCACGGACACTGGCAGACTCTGTTTATAATTGAACTTCTTAGTTGCATTCCAAAATTTAATAAAGTGTTTATTCCTTCTGTGTAAAGCTAAAATATTCATTTTAATGCTCTCTTCATTTTTCTGACACCATCTAATTTTATTTTTAAATTCAGTACGACTATCACGCATATTATTAAACAGTAGACCGTCTGAAGGCCTGCCAGCAGCCACCCAGGACCCAAAATGAAGCCTCGCCCTTTCGTGGCTGTCTCTGACATGGTAGTTCCACCCAGTCACTTTCTTATGTCGCCTCTGCGCACCTGAACAAGAACTTACAGTTGCCGCATTCTGTAATGTATTCACTATATAATTATAGTGCTTATCAATATATACGTAATATTCATCTATATGATCACAGTTTATAGTATCGTCACAGTTACAAACATTCAAAGCAGTAAATATTTCATTGTCTAGGTGTGTATAGCAGTACTCACTATATTTATTAATTTGGTGAGTGCCCCTTTCACCCCATCTCACACTCTTCAATGAATCGCGGCTGCAGGAGATGGCCGGGCCGGCTGCAAGCCCCGCTATGTCACAGTCGATGCGCAGCGGGTAATGATCCGACCACATGACGTCATAGATAACGCTCGCACCAACGACTGTCTCCCAGGCCGCTTTAGTTGTTAGACAGTGGTCCAACCATCTCCTACTACCGTGAGCCTCACTCTGATATGTATAGGTATCAGAATGAATCCCCAATATATTATAGTCAGCACACTCCCATAATATGTCTTCACAAAATCTGGATAACTCACACCCAAAGTTCGCTTTAGGGTGCGCATTAAAATCACCAACAACATAAGCTACCTGAACGTCACACTCTTCGACAATTGCACAAACCTCGGCCAGGCAGTCAGTAAACTCCGTGATATTGTCACTGTTGTCCACGGGCATGTACACGTTCACTAGCACAAACGAGCCCGAACCCACCGACACACGGATAGCCGCTATCCTATCACTCGAACAGTCCACTTGTGACACATTGGGGAACCTAGTCTTGTTCCACATAATGGCGAGCCCACCGTAGGGCCTTCCTCTTAGTATACCTACAGACGTGTCCACAGATGACTTCGCCACACAACCAAAGTTACTGCTGATCTCGTGCACAAAGTTCAGGTCGTGCGGTAGCAGCCATGTCTCCTGCAGAGCTATTATGTCTGAGGTCAAGGTCAGGTCACGCACACCCTGTATAGATCTTTTGATAGATTTACAGTTGAAAGATGTTATAGATATTCTTGTGGTTGTACAATCCATATAGTTATTATTTAGGTTTATTTCCTCTCGCCGTGAATTCACGGAAAAGCCGAAACTTAATACCTTCTGGCCAGAAGTCATTGCTTAAAAACGTATCTAATTTTCGTCTCGATACTAAAATTTTATAGGAGCAGAATTCAGTTTCATGCCTCTGTGTTAATAATTCTATTTTTTGGCATTCCTCGCCTTTATCAGTTATGTAATCTTTTATGTCATTCTCCGTCGTCGACTTCGTCAATCGGGAAACGTAAACAGCTGACGTTAATTCAGCTATTTGTAGTTTACTTGATCCCCGTGCGGTGCCTGTACTATTGATTTTTTTACGTTTCCGATTCTCGACCACTTTAAAACTTTCGTCTGCCTTATCCACTTTTTGCAAACAGTGACGCTGCGATAAGTTTGAACTTACAACAATATCCCGGTACCTGGGTGATTGCGCAATATCGGCAGACGGTCTACGGCTATGTGCAGGAGACCTTGACTGTGACGCGCTCGGCATTATCACCGCGCTTCCGGCACCGCTAGACCCGTGCGATACCTTGCTGTTATCGCGCACCTGCGATGAACCTGTAGCTATCGATGCATAGGAATGCGAAGGAGCATTCTCAGCTCGCTCTTTGGTTTGTGTATTTTTGCTTATATTCGTTGAGTGGGAGGGCAGGACAGCTGAATTCCTGGCATGTTGCTGCAGTTCTTTTAATATAGCTTTTACATCCTCAAGCTCAGATTTAACGCTCTCAATTTCCTTAGTCGAGGAGGTGTTCTCCTCTGTTGTCACTTTATCGGCTTTAATTTTAGCCACGTCTTTCCTTAATAAGGCCATTTCTTTTAAGAAAGTCGTAACATCTATGTGGTCGAACGACACGGGAGGTAGGCGATTTAAATTTTTTGCCACAAAGATAGGTAAACAATCGGGTTCAAATTCCTTTATCAACTTGATTATATCCTGTATACTTTTAGGTTCGGCGCCTTCTTTTCTTCTCATTATCTTTTTTGACGGTGCAAGCAGCTTATACGCGATAGCTCTGGCACATTCGATGTCCTCACTAGAATACGCACTTTGACATATTTGCAAGATCGCAGTTTCCGGCAAGACATCCACTTTATTACTCACAAAGGCTAGTAATTCGTTTACCACCACTTTACAATCTTTACACTGGTGCTCACTAGTAACTTCCGTATTATTAACGCGACTCATCGCATCTTTGGGAGGCGAACGAACCATCGGCATCGTGCAGCGCACGCGACGTCAGGCGACGAACTGATATGTCCATACTAGCTGTTCCCCGCAGTTTCACCCGCGTGGGCTATAGTTTATCGCGACAAAAAGTATCCTATGTCCTTCCTCAGGGTTCAAACTATCTCTGTACCAAATTTCATTTAAATCGGTTCAGTAGTTTAGGCGTGAAAGCGTAACAGACAGACAGACAGAGTTACTTTTGCATTTATAATATAAGTAGGGATTATGATAAACCTTATCAGTAAAGCCTTTTATAAATATGATGATGACAAAAAGTTTGGGATTGTAGCGAACTTGCTCCAATTCAATCAGAATATAACTGTATATGTGGTCGCGCCCTAAAATTACCTACCGGCCGTTTCTTGCCTGGGCCCCTAGCCAAGATGCATTCTGCAATCGTTGACGCTAATAGAAAACAAAAAAAAGTATAGGTTTGACATATTTCTGACCACGTGACTTAGCGTTGAAAAATGTCAAACCTATACTTTTTTCTTGATGTCTATTAGCGTTAACGATTGTAGAATGCATCTTGGCTAGGGGCGCAGGTCTGTTGCCGGCGTAAGGAGATTGGAACTTTTGGTACAGGAGTAGGTAATTTTAAGTCTGGCGTTTAATTGTGATCACATGTATCCTACTAAACGACTCCTGTATACTTGATATTTGGCAGTTTTTTTTACGTAATAACAATATTAATATCTTTTTTTCAAATATTTGAGTCACATAAAAGAACAAGCGTCACAAATATTAAATCAACAATAACTTCAAACATTTCATACGACTTCGAGATTTGACAATGGATACTGTGCCTGTGTTGGTTCCGAACTGAAGCCCTCCGGTACAACAATAGAAAACCATACCTTTCTCAGGCACCGTTTCGACAATACACTACCCTCCCGCTAGGGAAGGCATCGAGAAACTCAACGGGCGCCTCTTGTTTCAGACGAAAAACAAAAGGCGGAGGTTTGTACGTCCACGTGTATTCACTTTTTAGAGTTGCGTACTTCAAAAGCAAAAACGGAACCCTTAGAGGATCACTTTGTTGTCCGTCTGTCTGTCAAGGCCCTTTTTCTAAAGAACGCGTTATGGTATCAACATAGTAAAGGTGTAATAGTTCAGCTTCATATAAATCGGCCGTCGCCGGTTTGAATGTGTGCGTGAGTAGCGGCACCGTGTACGCATGCACTTTTCACGCACACAATCACATAAACGAAAGGAGGCGGCCGGGGCCGCGGCCATGCACTCAGTACGGAACGCGCCGCCTATGCGTCACCGCAAGAGTAGGCAATTAACTCGTCGAGCGGCCTTAGCTAACCTACTGTTCTTTCTATACTGTGGTATCAAGTTGCAGGAACCTTTTCCCGGGATAAAATGGTAAATCTACACATAAGTTACTAAGTCATATACCGCACCTATGGCCGATTGGATTTGAACTCGGTATCGGCGGATTGTAAGGCGCACGCGTTACCGGTCGACCTGCATCGATCATACTCCACATAGTTTGTCTTTTATTAATTTGTATGCTAAAAGCACTGTATGTTTCTACTTAAGTTATTTAAGACCTATACGTTAATTTAGACCTGTCATTTATCACCTGTGAATCACAAATAAGCAATTTCATTCGAAGGTCTGCTCTACAGTACAGCATTGTATATCGACGCCAGCTGACGTCGTCCGCCATACTGTTAGAGGCTTAGAAACAGTTATTGAACTCCGGCAAGTTGTTAACCTATACCAACACATAGATTGGAAAGGTGTTTATTCACTGCCAATGAAATTAGCGCTGTACCAACAGGAATTAAATTTAGTAGTTTGCTTAACCCTTTGTATATCGCGAGTCCTATAGTAAACAGAAGATAAACAATATGTCTGGGTTTCACGGTCCACAATAGATGAAACGAAACTGCGAACTCCAATCAGTATATCCACCAAATGAAAATCAAGGGGAGGCTTTGTTAATTATTATATATATAGTCTACTGACTAATATACTTTTTAATAAAAGTCTTAAGGCGCTGACTACAAAATCAAGCTTACAATTCGGGTTGTATAAAACATTACTCTGTAAGTATATATACGATTGTAAAAAACTAAATAATGCATTAGAAGTACATATGTATTGATAAGGTAGAGTTTACAGTAATCACAAACATGGGACGGCCGAGTGGCCGTCGCCCGGTCGGCCGTCCCAGGTAACGCTGGAAAGACGAGGTCACGAAGGATTTGCGCTCACTCCAGGTGGAGGACTGGCAGGAGGTGACAGACTGAAGTTGCGCCATCTCAGTTATTACGAAAGAAATGTAGGCTTCTACTTAGGTAAGTCTACAAAAAGTCCACGACATTAAACATCTAGGGGATCGAAAAATCGCCAAAATCATTTGAACGCCTCCAAAAATGCATTGTCTTTCTCCGGTTACCGGGATAAATGGGGTTGGCATTGCAATTACGTGGCGAGGCTATCAGTTAATATTACATTCACGTTGTCAAAGCGCCCACTGCCGCGCGAGACTGATGGTAGCTCGTATCCGAAACGTAGCTAATTAGTAATGAATATGGAAAATGACAAAGTATCTCGTTAACTCACATAATTACGTTGAACAAAAAATCATTAACGCTTCGCGGGACCAAATTGACAACGTGTTTTGATCGAATACTGTTGTCATACACCTATATACATTCCTGAAATCGAAGGTCGGAGTAATGTATGTTCAATTAGTATCAGCTTACGCTGGCTAAACGATTTGATTAGAGTCAATATAATGTATGAAAGAAATGTAGGCTTCCAGTAGGTCTACAAAAAAGACCACGAGATTATGAAAGGCATTTTCTAGTGCCTGTTGGCTAGCTCCCACCCTCGAGTTAAGAATCTGTCACCAAACACCTATCAGTATGTTCCGGCAGTCCCACTTGAAAGCCAGTTCCTAATCCAGGTAGCGTAGCGTGACGCCACCTTCGACCACATCGCCACTTAACACCAGGTGACTTGTAGTCAAACGCTACCCTGTAAGTAGTAAAAAAAAGAGCGCTACTTAGATTTCTCGGCTGTATTAGACGTCTACGACGACGTCGTCTACGGCGGAGGTTTATTGGCGGTCTGACAATTCCGACAACAGAGTTGGTTGTGGCCAACTCACACGAAAGAAGAACGGTTTTGAGAGAACTTCCGGCTTTCAAAAGTAAACATTCCGATAACATTCACCATCCCTTCGACCACATCATCACTTAACATCAGGTGTGATGCTGTTGTGGTCAAACGCTACCGTGTAGTTGTGAAGACAACTCAAACGTTACTCATCTAAATCACAATGGGAAAATCGAGTAGCTGAGTCGCTGACTGTACAAGAGGAGAACAAAACGCTCTCATGAACAATGTACGTTAACAAGCTATACGCGAAACAATGTCAAATTGAAACATGCGTCGGAATATCAGTTTCTAGATGGGAAATAGAATATAGGTAGCGTCAGAATGGAGACCGAATGGCGCAAATGAACATTAATGCCATACCACGCCATACATGTACGCCGTGGATTCGCTCGCGTGATACCGGAATGGCATGTAGTCCATGCAGTGTGCCCCGGCATGGACTGTGCATACCAAACTTCATTTCAGTCCATTCAGCCATTGCAGCGTGATTTAGTGACAAACATTCCGTCATACCTTTCGCATTCCCAACACGTGAATGTGTAACGTTCTGTTATTGTTTGTGCTGCTCATTCACGGCAAATCGCCTAGGTCTTTGTTCAAATTCTGTTTATATTATCCGATTTTTAATTCGATTCAGTAAAGTAGCAACTAACAACGCTATTATGTCATTTCGTAAGAAATTATTCTATAACACAACAACAACTGTTTGTGAGCTGATATCCCGCAGACTAATTGAGAATATGACTGTACATTTTTTTAACTTTGCTGATAGAAAATTATAAAAATCACGCGGGGAGTTAAATATAATAAGTTGGGTAGCAAAATTATACGAATTACTTAATTGTAGATATTATAAACACCGCCGAACAATATCCACCATCATAATGAACTGATTAGGCGCCTATTCATTTAAAAAAATCCGTTCATTATTGTATCATTAATTTCACATAACTATATCTTTCAACAAAAAAAAAATGACAGTCAGAGGGATGTAGTTTTTTCATTGAAAAGAGAAAAGCGTGGAACTTCATGCTACGCAATCGAAGCAGCGAGGCCGCGGGGCATCACGCCAGTTTACAATACAAGTTATCTCTACAATACTAGCTGCGACCCGCGGTTTCACTCGCGTGATCTACACTCTCAGAGATAACTAAACCTTGACGCGATAAAAAGTATCCTAGTATGTCCTTCTCCATGCAGGGTTTGATCTATCTTCATTCCTACTATGATGTATTGATGAATTATAAGTATATGAACTGGATTGTGTTGTAGTATGGATTGGTAGTGACGTCGGTTTGCAACGCTTAGGTCGTGGGTTCGAATCCTAACGAACTTCGAATGGCGCCCGTTTTCTAGCCGATTTCAGATTCATTGTTTAGGTACGTACCTCTACCTCTGCTTCACCTTAAACTATCTTCATACCAAATTTCATCATGGTCGGTTTACTTTATCTCTAATTTTAGGCGTGAAAGGGTAATAAACAGAAAAACCCCCGTCGGGGTCCCCCGAGGAGGGCAATCCACACCGTTATATAATAGTACCGTTTTATTCTAGCATTAAAAGTACTTCACCAAAAAACCGATCTATGCAAACTCATATTGTGGGTTGTGGATCAGTGGATCGTATTCAATTATGACTCAAAGAGAAGCACGCCGCACAGCGCCCGCGGCTGTCAATACTGAAAGTAGTGACAGTAACAAGTTGACAACGGTATTGGATAGTTCGCAAACGGCGCGGCGGGATGGAACCACTGAACTAAATAAACGATTTAAGGGGATATCCCTGGTCAAAACGCAAAAAGCCGTTGGATGATTATAGAAAAATCCTTTTACCTATTTGTTAAAAAAAATATGTTGAAGATCGTTATTTAAACGTAGTTTATGAAAATTTAAAAAAATCGATCATTTATCATATTTTTATCTGTCTGTCTGTTTGTTTCGGCTTATCTCTGAAACGGCTGCATCGATTTTGACGCGACTTTCACTCGCTGATAGATTTTTTTATTTTAGAAATTTGAACCCTGGGGAGGGTTATAGGATACTTTTTATCGCGATAAACCGTAGTTCACGCGGGTGCAACCGCGGGGAAAAGCTAGTTTCTATCTATGAATACTTTCAATACTTACGCATTTTTTATAACATTTATGATAGTGCAAATAAGGAACTTAAATTGCCGCCCCAGATAAATCTAGCACTGGGTAATCTGGATATATCGTAGATAAACGCACCTGAGTGATGAGAGCACAGAATGTGATGGCATGCGCATGCATAATAAATGATTATAATTTGTTCCGGATTCACATAGTTCTAAATGAAAATCACATAACACTATAATACACTTTTTTAACATCATCAATGTAAAAGTTTATGAGTGTGCGGATGAGTGTGCATATTTGTTAATTTTCACGCTTTAACAACAAAGTGGGTTTAATTAAAATTCGGAATGAGGATAGCACATATCATAACACATAGGCTACTTTTTATCCCCGGAAAATGTTCCCGCTGGGCGTAGCCTAGTACATATAACTTGAATTCCGAACTCAATGAGCTGTTCTGACGATGGTCAGCAATTTCTACTACACTGGGTTCCCAAACCCAACCCTTCGCGGGATCCAAAAACTTACGTAACGAATGCCTCGCTTCGCCAGACGCACGAGGGAGCATGTAATGTATTAATTCTAGAATAAAACCTTTCATTTCACGCCTCCTTATTTATTATATCAGCTAACGTGTGAGCCGAAAACAAGAACTATGTTATACTCGTAACAGTGCATACAATAAGATCAAATTGTGTGATGAGTACGAATTTTTGTTCCTGAGTCTTGGATATTTCTATCTATATAAGTATTTTAAGTAAGTCCGTCTTTATTGTCTTCAGAAACAAAACGTACAGATAGCAATAATATAACGCCCACACGCACACATCCGTAGCTCTGACCCTTATTTAGGATTTCTTGTGTCAAGGGTATTAGAAACTACGCGGATCGGGACCCACGACACTGAGACACTGAATAAATCATTTTAAAAATAACTTATATTGCTACTATGAAGTCTTACTACAGTCTTGCCTATTAATTTATCATAGAGTAATAAGTGAATGGATTCTTCAGGGTCCGCAACGCATTAGCACGACCCTAGTGTTGCAAACTTGTCCATAGGCGACGGTGGCCGTTAACTATCAGACTGACATACATACAAAAATTCATAATATTAGTACATATATAAGATAGATAGCATTTCGGTTTTTGAGTTTTTGGTGATTTTTTTTTTTGGTGTTTTCTATTTATTTTGTGGAGATTTCAAAAAAGGAGGTTTTTCAATTCCACCATATATAGTTTTATGTTCGCGAATAACTTCGTTGTTTATGACCGATTTTGATGATTATTATTTTTTGTTGGAAAGGAGATATCTCAAGGGTAGTACCATAACCAAGGAAACCATGATCCGATGATGGCATCCCAGAGAAATCGAGAGGAACCTGACGTCGGTTTTTCTTAAAAATTATTCTTGCTGTTTGTTTATTGATTTGAAGGCTCCCAAATTGTGCTTATATGGAAACAAAGACGCTGGCGAGGTGGTTCACTTCTCCGCCGTTCTCAATGCCATCTTTAAAAGTAGCTGGGTACTCACAGTTGAGCCCGAGGTCGTGGTAGGTGAGGATGGGCGGCTTGGCGCGGTCGCCCTGCACGGCGACGAGGATATCGCCGCGGTCGGTGCGCACGCGCGCCTCGATGCACCCGCCCTCGCTGAAGCGGCGGGCGCACGGGAACTGCAGGTGGATGTTCTTCAGCTCGACGTCGTCCATCCTGTACACAACACTAATATTAAATACATCACGAATCAGCTACTCTTGTCGCTGACTGTACGTGGAAGGCAATTAGAATTGTCTTGTGTCATGACAGAGTCTGGAATAGAGGTGTCCGTCCTCTAAGGACATTATAAGGGGGTTACGTTCGTATAGCATTCCGCGCGGGCGAGGGCGCGACGGGTCTGGCAGTCAAATCGTAATAAATTTTAAAAACATTTTCCAATATCGGACAAGTGCCCGTCGAGTACCGAGTGCTCGAGCAGATAGGTACAGCCGTCCGCGCTTGCAGCTCTGCTACTAAGTAATTGGAAGTGAGGGTCTGCATTTACGATAATAAATAGTCCATCACCAACGCTTTTCCTCTATTAAGTTATGAATAAAAATGTTTCGCGGTTTGACTTTCACTTCACAAAATCCCTATTTAATTATTTTATTTATTAAAACTACTATCTCCTTACCTAGTTTTATCAAAATCGGTCAAGCCGTTAAGGAGGAGAAGAATTTACAAACGCACGCACACTGGAATTTTATTAAATTATTTTATTTTATTTTATTAATTTATTTTATCATAATTAAATGCAGACTTGGATCTACTAACGCCCGAAATCGCGGCTTTGGATCGATATGTCAATCAATAGGTCAAGCTTTACCCCTAAAATGACATAACATGACATAATATCAATCCAAAACCGCGAAAACTAGATCAGGATCGATTATTATTTTCGGGCGTAATTCTATTACGAGCGTAAACCTAATCACATAAGTCTCAACATATATATTCTAATATATTATATTTATTATTTCTGCGTGTACTCGAATTATAATTTTACTGCAATGTCAAAGCATAACACGTGGGGTTTTTTGAGAGTTAATTACAAAAGTGCACGTAGAGTGCAATTAGCGGTCGGCAGTAATGACAGCTGTTCCAACTGTAAAGCCGCGGTTGCATTGGCTATATAAGCACCAAGGTTTTTTATTTTACTCAGTGAGGATATCTTAGTTTAGGTGTCAGTTTTATGTATGTGATTGACACCTGCGATATAGATTAATACTTCTGCAGGTGTTATTTATCAGTTCGTATTTGTAACACACCTGTTATATTTCCAATAAAATCTCTGTAATTTGTCTGAAGACATTGCCCTTCAATCCGAAACACTAATAATAATATCAGAGGCAATACACACCCATGAATGTATCCCAAGTGAAATCAAAGACTTATCGATAGCTAAATAACAACACATTGGTCCTTTGGAGCCGAGCTTGGACCAAGTTGAGTTCCATGTGTGGCTGCAACTTCATACTGACTACTGTACCACAGCAAATGCATAAAACAACTGGGTCATTATTGTCCAACCTAACTAATAGGTATGGTAGCACGTAGATGCAGATATTATGTACGCACTAGACAACCACTGAAAGGGAATAGGGCACCAACGTGTTGAGGGGTTACAATATGTAACGCTCTTTTATCCATCCATCTTGTAATATCACAAAAGCGAAAGTAACTCGTTCTGATTGTTACCTTTTCACGCCTAAATCGTTGAACAGATCTTGATAAAATTTGGTATGAAGACAGTTTGACCTATGTGGCAGAAAGTACTTTTTATCACGATACACTGCTACGCTCACTACGCTGGCGAAACCGCGTGACACAGTTAGTAACATTATGCAGAAAATTTGTTTGTTTGGATGTAGGGGTGATCTTCTAAACTACTGATCCTATTCCGAAAATTCCTTTACTAATAGGAAGGTGCATTATTCCTGCTAATATAGACCAATCACGAACCTTGCAAAAAAAAGTTGCAGAAAAATGAGACTCGTGGCTGCTTTTTTCTGTGCAGAGTCAGAGTGGCTTACACATTTTCGCTCGAAAAATTATAAGAGAGACCAAGCTTGTCCCCTCTTGTCCCACTGTTACCTCAGCACTACCAATTAGGGATGTGATCTGATTACTCGTCACCGTCTGGACGAACACCGCGATTTCGTTAAAACGCAGGTTTAATTGGATCAAGGGAAGTTATAGCGAGTTTGTTAAGATTCTTAACAAGTTTCTCGGATTAATAAACGACGTTTGTGAAGATAACTCGTTTAATGAAAACAAAGCTTTCGGTTGGACTTGGAATGGGCAAAGCGAGAACTCTGTTTTAAATTAAGGCCTACTGCCCACGGAGACGTAGCTTTATAGACGCTTCGAAATATGCCATGTAGCTTGTGTAGCCTGGCGTATTAAATGTTTGGAAACGTACATTTTTATTGGAGCTTCACTCCACCCGACAGGTCTTGGCCCTCTTGGACCGGCGTCGTCAGGACAGCGGATGAATGCGAAAACGACCCCATGGCTCAGACACATGGCGCATTGACGAAACAAAGTCTGGTTTTAGTCCCTTATAACCAGGACGCTGTCCCCCTCAGCTGAATGGTATCCATTAGGATTTCCACACATTAAAATAGGGTAAAAGCATTCCAAATTTCATAATATTAGGTTAAAAGGATAACAGGCAGCGCCATGAGCGCGATTTTGTCACGCCATGCCTCCGTGGGCAGTAAGCCTAAATGCATTTATATGTCAGTCAATGAAATCTATGTACCTTTTTTAACAAGACTATACATTACAAAAAGAACAAAAAACCCAACTACGCGGCAAAATAAAGTACTCTATGTCACTCACACAATAAAGACGAATCTAATGACACCTCATATGTTAAAATCCGTCAAGTTATTTAGGCTACAGGCCGTGCCAAAGAAATATTCATACAAACATACATACACTCGAAAAACATAACCCTCCTTCTTTCGAAGTCGGGTAAAAATAAACATGAACAGGAGTCCGTTCGTGGATACACAGTTTTGACAACAACCATAAAAACGTTCTTAATAGTCCAAACATTTAAGGACCTGCGACATTTTATAGCGATGATGGCTCAGTGGTAGTGACGTCGGCTTGCGATCCGTAGGACGTGGGTTCGAATCCTACAACGAGCTTGAGCTTTCGGTGAAGGAAAACATCGTGATGAAACCATAGCTTGGTGGTAGGGTATTTTCGAGTACTCGCCTGGCTAGCTACCACCCTCTTGTTAAGAATCTGTCGCCAAGCACCTATCGGTGTGTTCCGGCAGCCTCACTTGAGAGCCAGTTCCCAGTCCAGGTGTAGCGTGGCGCCATCGACCACATCGTCACTTAACATCAGGTGACGTGAGGTCAAACGCAACCCTGTAAGAATTAAAAAAAAAAATTTACCAAACCGCACTGGGCCAGCGTGGTAGATTACGTTACGACCCATACTCTCTCTCTGAGACAAGGCCAGTGTCCCAGCAGTGGGAACTTAATAGACTGATGATGATGTTGAAGTCCAAACAAGGTTTTTAGGGAAAACCCAATTGAAAACGTTACCCCGAAAATTCGGGAAAGTGTGAAAGTGCTTTTTCCATGGGATTTTTGTAAGAAAACGTCAACCACTTGTGTTTGACTACGGGTGCGAAGCCGGCGCGGGTCGCTAAAGATTAAAATAAACTATTGGACATAGAACTATCGTAGTTAAGTTGGGTCAACACTGAATTCGGGTAAACACAAACCGCAGCTGGCATTGGGATTGGGTGATGTCGGATTAGACACCGCCAATACTTGACAACTTATATAAGCCTTAGACATACAACCAGGGCTGACTTGAGCCGTGCAGGGGCCCTAGAGAGCACTCACAGCTATAGGGCCCTTGAAGAAATAATAAAGTGAGTAGATCGGTGCGCTCTTACATTACTCTAAGACCTATTTTTAGAGTCTAATTGTGTCTAATGTTCGCTAAACAAAGAACAATGGCCATTTTTCATACTGCGCTGGACCTGACAGCAATATGTTTTGTATAAAAATTTATAGGTTTGTGAGATTAACGTTAGGTGCAGGAAAAGAAAAAATAAGAAAAACCAAATTAGTAGAATATGTATCGTAGCGTAGCAAAAGCAAACGAAGGTTCGGGTTAGGATTGTCCGATCTGAGTCGCTCTCCCAAAAACATCGATTTTTTTCGACAGTTCCCCTGAAATATCTATAGTTTAATCTTAATAAGCAAAAAATTACAAATTTTTTTCATATATAGCTCGTTTTTTTGCAACCTCAGGTCCGTTTTGGCCATTGTTCTTTAACAGTTAACACTAACATATATATGACTTAAATGATTGAATGGAACCAACACCAATACATATATATTTACACACACAGAAAATAACATCTTTCCCTATACGAATATATCAACCGAACAGTCCAATTTTGTGTAAAAAGGACAATTCGCCACACTGGCTCGACTGTAGGGCATGCACCACTGTGAATTATATCTACTGCCACAGGCCAGTCAAGTTTATTAGCGCTGTTCACGACAGACCCCCCTTTAAACTGATCCCCCCTCCCTCAGTGTTCCCAGCGTGTTCTAACACACGACTCACGTGTTAAGCAACAGTTTATAGCGATGATGGCTCAGTGGTAGTGACGTCGGCTTGCGATCCGTAGGACGTGGGTTCGAATCCTACAATGAGCTTGAGCTTTCGGTGAAGGAAAACATCGTGATGAAACCATAGCTTGGTGGTAGGGTATTTTCTAGTACTCGTCTGGCTAGCTACCACCCTCTTGTTAAGAATCTGTCGCCAAGCACTTATCGGTGTGTTCCGGCAGCCTCACTTGAGAGCCAGTTCCCTGTCCAGATGTAGCGTGGCGCCATCTTCGACCACATCGTCACTGAACATCAGGTGACTTGTGGTCAAACGCTACCCTGTAAATAGTAAAAAAAAAAAAGTTTATCAACTTTTAAATAACTCAGAGTTTACTAAGACGCCGCGCAAACGCGGCCACTAAAGCGATACAAGTAACCGGCAACTAGTAGCTACAACAGCCGCTGATGCAGGCAGTTATATTTCCGTTCCTCACACTCACCGCCAGTCAAAGAGTTTGGTGGAAGGAACTAGAAACTAAAAGTCTCCAGTGCAAGACACAAGCAATAATGTTCTTACACATTCGTTGCTTGTGACGTATACAGGACACCAGACCGATAACATCAGTCTAGGGACATAGAAACAACTAGCAGCAAACAGTTACTGTTTTTGGTAGCGTTTGACCACAAACCACAAATCACCTGATGTAAAGTAATTAACGACGTGATCGAAAATGGTGCCACGCTACAGCAGAATTGGGAACTCAAGTAGGGCCTCCAGAACACATCAATAGGCGCCTATCTACATTCTCAACCTGAGAGTGGTAGCTAGGCAAGCTAGGTGAGAAGTAGAACATGCCCATCGCACCAAGCACCAATTACACCACGATGTATCCATTCACTAAAAGCTCAAGCTCATTGTAGGATTCGATCTCACGGGTTGCAAGCTGACGTCATAAACGCAGAGCCAACCGGCGACTGCGTGCTGTTGACACCCGACATGACAACAGCGGTTTCCTGATGTTAAGATCGGGTACCTTGGTGCGCTTTTCTACAGACCAGACAGCACAACAGACGACGCATGCCTGTGGCATGTTGTGCGTGCTCGTCAGATCGTCCCTAAGGCTCATTTTCCATTAAATCAAGCCGCTCCAGACCAGAAGACGGACCGTTGGAAGGGAGTGTCCGTCATTGTCCGTACCTGTGCATCCTGCTCTTTAGTATCCGGTATCGGAAACAAAAAGTGTTTACGTCTACGCGGTCTCTAACAAACAACAGACACTATAAACGCAAGTTAGCAACGCCAAAGACGGATGAACGCACTTCGGCTCTTACTTCCGAAGCCAGTTCATATATTATTTAAGCTGTGCGTCGGTTTGAGACCGTCGAAGAAGTAACGGTAATACATGAGCGTAATATTCCCTTAGGGCCCTTCGAAAGACCTTCGCAAACAAGTGGAAGTGTTAGAGCGAGCCGATGAAAGGCTAAATATTAATAATGCGGACGTTTAATGTTATTTCCATGTCGATTCTGCCGTTCATAAGAATGTAGCGAGCTAAATGGATACACTTAGGGGATGAAACTGTAAGCGGCAGTGACGATGTCTTTGCAAGGTGGCGCAGAGAGCTCTGGTCTTGAAACTCTTGCCTCACAAAACGCCAAAGATAGGCATACGATATTTTAAGTAATAAATGCCTCATTCGACTCCTCGCTTACCTCGATCAACGAATCAGCCTGGCCGTCCAAAGAGTTAATGCCGCCAGTCTCTTGGGCACACTACCTGCAGGGAGTGACTTAAGTCCAGGTTTAGCGTAGTTATATATAACTTAGTGGTGTGTTGTATCTTTGTTCTTGTAACAAATGTATGTTTAAAGATTAGATGCCGTGATCTCATCGAAAAAAATAAATTGACAAACACCCGCGGCGCTGACGGCTCCACGACGTTAAGTTTGCTACTAAATTGTATTTTCACATCATTTAGCCGATAATTGGAGTAAAGCGGGCAAGCTGAGTGGAGTAATGGAGGTCGCCGGCTCGTGAATAGGGCATCACAGCGAGTCAACAAGTCGAGGGCTCGGCGGGCCGATAGCCCTCGCGATCTCTGCGCCAAGTTTACTCACGCCCCATCATCAACTTTAATGGGAACCGCAACTTTTTCACGTCATATTTATTGGATTTTTACTTTCACACACTTATATTATAAATGCGAATGTGTGGCGAGGGTCCAGAGCGTTTAGTCAAAAGTAATAAAAATGATAAACAAATACTTCATGCAACAATAAATAATTAATTTTCTTTATTGTATTTATGTATAGCTTTTTAGTCTGGACTCTGGAGTACTAAATTCATATTGAAGCGATGGTGGCTCCGTGTTAGTGACGTTGGCTTGCGATTTTGGGTTCTAATCATGCAATGAGTTTGGGCATTCGGTAAAGGGAAACATCGTGATGAATCCATAGCTGATGATAGGGCAATTTCAATAGCTAGCCTGAATAGCTTCTACATTAAAGCTAAGTTTAAGTATTGAGTACATAAGTTCTAATAAACGTAGTGATGAGGGATCAAAACAGTCAGAACAAGCATGCATCGTTACAAAATGAACTAATTTAAGACCAATTTGCATAATATATGCAAGATGTTTCAGATAAATATCTCAATCAACTAAAATTACCAAGTATAAAACGCTATCTACGTCCCCTGCAATTTGGCACGAGCACAAATTTCTCGGAACAGTCAGCGAGAGAAGTTGGTCACGCTTAATTTACTAAATAATTATGCATACAAGATATAAATATTGTATATAAATATTGGGTATAAATATTGTTCACAAGTGCGGATACAGGACCACAGAGCTTTATTTCAATACTAGCGATCCTGGCTTCACGGGGTAGGCAGACATTTTGACATCCCGAAGTTTCCTATAATAGCCACATTACATCAACCCGAATCGGTGCGCAAGCTGATAAAGCAGCGAGTTATCTCATTTTTCTCCTGCTAGTTTTGCAAACATCCGTGGTTTCTTACTGAAAACTCCCCTTTTAACAGAATTAAATATAGCCAAAGACACGCACGGATAATAAAGCTTTTTATTAGTGAAAGAATTTTCGGTATCGGATCACTAGTTTAGGAGATTATCCCTACATCCAATTAACGGACGATGGTGATGTTTTGATGAATAATTTAAATCTTTATTTTCATGTATTCTGGCCAATACATGTTTTAATTGACTGATTTAAGTAGCATTAGATTGATTTATTTTAGGCATGTCCACTGTCCAGACAGTTTTGTCTCTGAATTTGTAGTTGGTACGAGCGCCGCTACGTACTTGGCCGGTGTCATCGCCGAGAGTTCGTCGCTGGTGCAAACTGCAAACATTTGCCCACGAGCTGCATTACCTACTGAATTCAAATTTCACCTAAGCCTTTGTTACCTCAAAACAAAGCCGTTAAAAACTTGCGAAAGCTTTAAAAGTTCTACCCGCGAGGTGCAAGCGTCGGCCTTGTAAGCTCCACTGATCTCGAACAATAAATAACTTGTAAAATCTTGAATGCGATAAAAAACTTTGGGTTGATTTTAAAAAGCGCAATGTAAGAAGTTTGCTCGGCGAACTTCGAAGCAGGTTGCCTCAGTCTCTACATGTTGACGAGACCAATTGTTTGATTGAAAAGATTTGGTAATATGTACTTATTTACTGGTATACTCCGAATTAAAGATGAGCGTCTGAGCGACTATGAACGAAATAAGAACCGGTCATTCGGATAATCTGCGACTACTGATTTATCTTCGAGTTGAATATTAGTAAGCAAACAGTGCCGACTGGCCGAGTCAGGCCCAGTTGGTAGTCGGCAGTAGGCAAGGTTCTATTAGTTATCTACTAATTTCAGTCAGTCATTCGAATGATTTAAGAAGCCGAATAATTCGAATGGAATCATTCCTAGTCGTGCACCGCTACTTTGATAATGAACCTAATATGTATTATGTACCTATAGTATTATTGCCCAGAGGTTGTACCATTAGGCCAAATAAATCATGGCTATTGGTAAAAATCCAGTAAAGCTATGCCATAAGGTTGGAAATTAATTGACGGATATAGAAAACCCAATATTATCTATGGTGCGGTAGTCGGACACCGCTGAGGTTATAGCTAATGGACCCCCCCCCCCCCCCCGAGCTAGGATGATGAAACCGATGAAAACGATCTGTCCCTTCAATGTACCTAAAGAATTCAACGTATCTAGATAATGATAGAAAAAGCCCCTGAACTTGGTGTCAATAGTAACTTAGTCCATAATTCGACCACATGATCATCATCGCTTAACATAATTAAGGAGTAAAATACTATATAAGCCCAACATTATTTAGAGATTTAAAGACATTACAGGTTCTCTCTAGTAAAAAATTCTAAGAGAACCAATACCCATTCAAGCAATCTCGACAAGTTGCAATCAAGCGCTTAGCAATCAAAAAGCCCGAAACTCTCGAGTTGATGTGAAGTTTTACAAAGCGAATGCAAAGGGCGGCATCCACTCCGTGGTTTGTTTCCGCTCCGAGCAAGCGGCTTCCGTAATCATGAGGTTCGAGTCCCGTACGTCCGTAGAGTTGTTTCCTCCATTCAGAGAGAAATACTCCTTGGAAATGGGAACTCCGGACATCCGCTGCGCAGCGACTCAATCTCGATTCTCAATCGCGACGCTAGTTACTCGGGATTGGACGGCCTCGTCCTTAGGCCACATATTTTATACTAGACAAGCTTAATTTGCTCCATTGGGGATGAGCCGCCGTATCTATATCGGAAAATGCGAGCGTCATCGCGTATATATCCCATACGCTTGCTCCCAATCCGGCCCAGTGAGTCACCATTATCATAAAATGGGTATCGCAAAACTGTAGGTTTTGAATGAACATTACGTTTTGTAAACACAATTTCTACTGAATTCGCCGAATTACTGCACAGAGCACCAAGGTTCGTTTTATAAATACGTATTTGTGTTATATTATACTGTGATTGTAAATTCGAGGCTTATCCCCAGCTCGCAGCATCACCGCACAGATTATATTAATGAGGTATCGAAATGGGAAATGTGAGCATAATTATAAATTTATAAAGTGAGTGTTAAATGATATGATATCTGCAGTGTAGGCTGTACTCCCTCAATATACAACAGAGGCTACAGAGTACCTTAGCAGGGCGCCAGAGCGGACCCGAGCCTTTTGTTCGATATACATCACTGAGCGCCCAAAGAACTAAAGAATGATAGAACGTAGACAGAACATAATTATAATATAACTAAAAAGTAAGTTAAGTAGGCAGGCACGCAAATCGAATGTCTCTTTGCAAATAAACAGCATAGATATGCAGACAACCGCAGTAGGAAACAAAAATCACCCTCTGTAAAAACGAAAAGCAAAACTGGAATAAAGCTAGAAACTTTTCGTGAGAGTATCGATGGAATTCCATCAACATAAAGATCGAAATTTATCGATTGGAACGAATCGTGAAGCGCCAGGTGCTGAGAGAGACAGGGCGACACAAACACGACTAGGGAAGCCAGCACACGTGAAAAGAGATACGCAACAACTCAATTTAGGCTTTCAAAACACGAGTGTGAGTGAGCATCAACGGAATAGTCCATAACTTCACTTCTGCAGAGCGCGAATAACTCAGGTACGCCGGGTGGGCACAGCGCGAGCCGATGGAGATTACGCTTGATGAATGAATGCGCGTTTCTATTCCGCGTCGCCTGTTCTGGGGCCGAATCCAAAGGTAAAAGTAAAACGTTGAGTAATAAGGTCGAGCGGGGTCCGCTGGCGAGCGCCTGGATGCGGCCCGCGGGCGCGGCATCGACCGCGCTGACGCGGCGCCAGAGCGAGCCGCCAGCCAAGTGCCGCCACCGTACCACCTTCGCGCTTTTACACTAATTACTTTCCTATTAATTTGGGGGTATTGTGCCGCAAAATATGGTAGCGGACGGTCTTTGTTATATTTCATTCAGTCCGTTTACTTTGTAAAAAAAGCATAAGCTTCTTCCGTAAGGAATAATTGATAGAAGAGTTTTAACGATACTCTGAATTTAAATTGAGTGAAGTGAGTTCTTGTGAAAGTGGGTGACTACGAGACTACGAGGCCGCGCATCGAAACGATATGGGTCAACGACATACGAGTAGTACTCAGGTCAGGAAGGCAGAAGACCAAATGTTAAGGAAATTATCGGGAAACAATCTCAAGGGAAGGTACTGAACGGCAAAAACACAGAAGCTGTTCTGTGGTAACACAGAGAATGAGTTATAGGCCTGCGTTCGAACAAAATCTCGGAAAGGAAATGGATCAAGCTTGCTTACATCACTCGTGAAGTGAAGTCCTTAAAGTCTTCCAAGTTCAAGGATCAAAGATTTATTTCTTTAATTAATTTCAATTTCAGCAAGCAAGCAAAGCCTTCAAGCATAGCCCTGACCCCTAACTAGAACTTCCTGTACCTGGGGAGTGGGGAATCAGAAACTATGTGGATAAGCATCCAAAACCGAGGCGCCAAACAGTTACTTGCGATTATTTTCAAGGCACAAAAACATTTGTTCCGTGGCGGGAATGCCACGCTTCGCAGTCAGCTGTTTGCCCATTGCGCAAGATCATCAAATTATTACACGGGCAGTTGGGTTCCACTAAAAATAATATGAACCTGTTGTCATGCTCCAGAATAACAGTTTGAAATCTGCGTGTGGTTTGCCGTTTTTAGGCTGATTGGTGTTTACAAGTAAGCTCTAAGCCCATAGTAAAATACCACAAGTGAGCCATGAATTTGTGTACGCACAGCAAGCAGACATAGCGGTTTTAAAATGTGTGTTTGATGAGCGACTTCAATTGCGCGGTGCGTGACCCAAATACATCGGCCCATTTCCGAAGCCACTATACAAACATGGCGAGGCGAACGAGTAGGAGAGCCCAGCGCTACACTTTAGTTGTCGATCGAGAGGAATTGCACGGTTCCTCATTAAAATTCAGCGTAGGTCATTATCGGCGCCATCAAGCGCAGATAAAACGAGTGTCCGCCGCCGAGATGCGAGATCGGATCACGTCCGGGACGAGGGCGAGGTGGGAACGGTTCCAACCACATATGCCTACAGCTTCACGTTATTGAAAATTGACAAAAAAAGCCAACAGAATAGAAGAACCGATAACCGTTGGGATAGACGAGTTCTTAAGTGGAGACTGCGATTTGGTAAACGTAGTGTAGGAAACCCTAAGTGGAACGACGCCTAGTGGCTGGCAGTGGTTAGATGAGAAGAGCCGAAGGCTCAGTGGCCGACCTTGGGAAAGGCATATGTCCAGCAAGGGACTGACACCGGCTGATCATGATGATGATGAGAGACAGCAGAGCTACAATTGACTCGCAGAATAAAATTCATAATTGAAAAGCCCCTGAACAAAGACGAAAGAAGCCCAAAGGGGACATTTTATTAAAAAAATTTTGAAAATTTGAAAATTTATTTATTTCCGACATCGCACAATACACGAACAAAGACAAACAGTAACAATTACACATGAACAAGTACGACATTGCGCGATGTCAGAAATAGGTCCCGGCTCAGCATACAACTGAGGCTATATACCAGCCTCAGTTACTGATTTTCAGCCGGAACCCACTTCATGACATCACGGACAATTTTTATTAACAAGAAATACATAATAGAAGAGAAAACAAAAACAACAATAAAAATACAATTGAAAAGAAAAAATAATAATAATTATGTAAAACAAAATATAAAAAACACAGATAACAAATAAAAGACACAAAAGGCAACAACAAAACTGACATTATCATGTGACGTGACAGCCGCAGTCACATAAGACATTATTATCTGTGGCTGCCACGTCCACACCATATGACCTGATATTAAGTAGACTTATAAACTGCCCACACTCTACAACAGCAGCGTGTCTGTTTATATTGCCACGTCATAGCACGACAGAGATTTCTGGGTAACAAATTCATTCAGCCTCACTGCAACTTTTGACCGCACATAATGTGCAATTTTAAACGTTTTCTAAAAGTATTACACTTCTAACCATATAATATTAATATCTGTGCCCCGCGATTTTACCATACGCTTACCACGATAAAAAGTATCTTATTTTCTTCCCCGGGGTTCAGGCGTGATAAGATACCAAACAGACAGAAGGACAGGAGTTGATTTCGCATTCATAACATTAAATTATGAATGATATATACGAAAGTTTGTGAGTGAATGCGTGTGCGTGTTACTTCTTCACAATGGGCTGAACGGATTTACGAAACGTATTATTCCGGAAAAGGGTTTCTGTGGAATAGCGGGAAAAGCGCCGGTAAAAAATATTGTTTTCCATTCAGTCGATTCGGAGAAATTACTCTTTAGACAGACAAGAGAGCGAATCCTATAAGGGCTTCGTTTTTCAGAAGATTTCTTAATATAAAATAAGTAAAATAATATATAAAGCCGTTGGCGACAGATGAAAGGCGCAAGTTTATTGAGGCTACGCGACGACATCATCTCACGGTGTTCCACACTCTACAATCTCACCGGAAATTATGTTCCTTTTGCCTCCTCCGATTGACATTGACACCCTGGCAAACTTAATGAATGGTTGACTTCTAGAAGTTTCTAAACAAACATCACATTCCTCTGGAGTTTCTATTTCACGAATTTGACGAGGACTTTTGACTGTAGCCACCAATCGTAATATTTGAGTAGGTATATAGGTATACTTATAATGAGGTTTCCCAAATATACTCACGAAACGTGATGTAGCCTTGAATTCGGTTGATGTAGATATAGAATAGGAGCGATGGTGACCGAAGGGTAATAATACGTTCGCCTTACATGGAAACGATACAGAGTTCGAATCTCATCTCCGCATCTATGTGTGACCGCTTAAACATAAAAGCCAAATATTTCATGTCATGGACTTTTTTGTAAACCTACTGGAAGCCTATATTTCTTTCATATATTACATGAACTTTAATGTAACTATCTAGCCAACGTAAGCTGATAAACCAGCCATGCAAGTTGTCGATTTTTCTCGCACCTGAATAAAACAGTATAAGACACTACGGGACAATATAATAAGCTACCTATTAGTGAACGTATTTCCGGAATCGGATCAGTAGTTTAGAAGATTACATCCAAACAAATAAACAAACAAATTTAACCTCATTGTACGAGTAATATTGGTATAGAAAACAACAAACCGAAGGGAAGAAAGCGAGACCTTTGAGGGGGGCGCGCTACCCAAAAGTTGTTGACAAAGACGAGCACCCACCGAAGTTCCTTGTCGCACTCAACAAACAAGCGTAGGTGTAACAATGTCTGCGTGATTCGGGAAATATATTTATAACGGGAGTGACATGTGGAGACATACGAACGCCCTAATGTCATTCCTTTTGTGACACGTTACGCGCGAGAGTTCTTCTATCCACGAGAGACCTCTTCGTCGATATACCTGCACGTACTGACTCCGACTAAGTATCTGATCATACTCGATTTTCAAAAGAGTATTCGATCAATGATGTTTGTTTTTTTAACATAACACACCTGATGTTAAGTGAGGATTGGGTCGAAGATTGATGTTTATGACAAAGAAAATCGAAAACTGTTTTATTGTACAGCTACTTTTGTCGTTGACCATACAGACTCACACACTACCACTGAGCGAACGTCGCGTCGCTAGTTAACGGATATATATATGAACAAATAGAGTATGTAGAATTAATAGCGACGACAACGCACATAATGTTATGAGGAAGACCACTCAATTGCAGACACGAAAGGCTATTGAGCCATCATCGCTATACAATTCTAGATGCTTCTTCCTCGGTACCTTGAAATTGGCAGGATCAATTAATTGGAAAATTAACGACTGGGCTCCGGCTATAACGATTACTACTTCACTTTTCATTGCTCCCAATTTTGGGAAGCGCAATTATTTCGATCAAAGTTCATTAGAAAGCGGATGAAATTGACTTTTACTTTGCACAAACTACATAACCAAACTATATTACGGTCCTGTTATCAACAGCATCACCCCGCAGACTAGAGGGGATCTCGCATGTCGATCAGAGTAACAAAAACCTTAAAATAATCGAGGTAGTATTTCCAAAAAACAGCCCAAAGGCCCTTCAAGTATTGTATTTCTTAATAATTATGTTGGTGGCACTAACAAGTTTTTGTTAGCTTAGATACAGAACAGGCCAGAAACGCCCGGCAGGTCATATTTTGGGTGCAAACCTGATTGAATAAGTGCAAGCTCACTGAAACCCAAACATGTATTTTCTTCCCTGCGCCATCGAATTGTTTGTCAAACTATTTAATTTAAGATAGCCTAGGGTTGGCTACGGTGCTAATGTCTATCAAAAGTTAGGGCAACGCAAGGACTCGAAAGAAAAAAACGTAAGTACTAAAGAAATAATAACAATAAGAACAAATAAACCTATAAACGAAGAAATTACCTCTTCATAATATTAATAGAGAAAAGTTGAGTCCACACCACACAACGAATACCTTGCGAACGCGCAGCTTCGGTGAACTATTGATAGGGTCTTGTGTTAAAAACTATTTGATCGGAACTTTAAGAATTTTTCATTAAAAGTTAAGTTGAATGGGGGAGTCCTCCAGCTACTCGTATATACACTCCGCAAGCCGCCACCCGCATCGGTTCAACGGGATATTCGAAATATTTCCGCTTTTGCCGTTAATAAAACTTATTTTTATTCAATACTCGAGTTTATTTATTGGATATGACGTCACAGTAAGGAATGTATTGGTCCTCGTGCTCATACCCGTAGGAAAACCCTGTAGGGGCATTAAGAAACGGTCGTCATTAAATTTTGTTATATACGAGAATAAACATCCATCGAAAATCGGAACCAAACGAAACGATAGTTTGTGCAGAATTTCGTAACTGCTGCGAGATGGCCCAGTCAGACTCGCAATAGGGGAAATAAGTTCTATTTTGTTTTGTAACAGCGACTTTTGAAGTCTGTCGATTTTAAAGTTGAAGTCTGCCTTTGGTTACCTTGAGAATGAATGAATATTGAGGCAAAGCATCAATATCAAATTTCAAAATATCTTTATTTAGTACTTTGCAACACACTTCTATCTCCGCACACCGCACCGACCGGCCAGAATTGCTTGGCAGGTTATTTTTAGGGCACTATATATGCTTATAATTTTTTTTCTTATTTCTTTATCTGATTCAATTGATGCAAATTCCACAATCCCAAGTTTTTTTTGTCCTCTATATAGTCTGATTATTTTTTACTAACTTTTTAAATAACATTTCGTTTTATATGGATTTAAATTAGATATCGACAAGTATTCAATTTCACATGGGAATTTGTTGAAAAGGCGTACTATCCTTGAAGGGGTTACTAATGGAGCCTAGTAGTGGGTACAGCGATTTTATCTTTGATCCTAGTTTTGAAATTTTGATCAGCACTTTTCTTTATGATTCTTTTATTATTATTGCGTATGTATTGTACATGTAGACATCTTTATAAATTCAAAAAATGTCATGACCGCTTCCCATCTGCAAAATAATATTTTCCTGCATCCTATAGGTGCACAGAATATTGTTCGTAAACTAAAAAGTTATCACATTGGCTCAGTTTTGAATTCGTTACGTGAAATGGGGCTGGTGTTAAACGACAAGACAAAAGTGGGTCCAGTACGAGGTGAACTCGCGCGGAGAGGGTCTCGTACCATTTTCCGTGAGAACTTTGAGAACCCGAATCGTCGTTTAGGATTAAATAAAAACCATGAAGGCCCAATATTCCTTTTTTTAGTAGTTTTAAAGATAACAAATAGGCTTAATATTTTGTATATTTTATGCAATATCTTGTTAAATGCAATTTAAAAATTAAAAAATGACTTTCGGGCGTAAAGCCATCCTAGCAGGGTACCATTTTATCGTCAGACGAAAGGAACACTAAAAATGACCGGCGCCAATCGTACGAGTTCCCATAGTAGGTGCGGTTATACATGCAAACGCTAACTGGATGCAACAAGGCTTCCGTTTACAATGTACGCTCGAACGGAAACACGATCGGCGATCTAATGAGATTACCGAGCCGCATGACGATCTGCCAGAAGGGACGCGCGCCGCTGCCCATTAGCGGGCCGAGAGTAGGTACACCACCTAGCCTGACCAATAACCTGAAAAAAACTAAAACTAACTACTCAAATAAAGTGCCACTACTTTACTTAAACATTATCATCTTTGACCCGGCTTGCTGCTGGGTCTCATCATCATCATGATCATTAATACTTGATTCTACTCTCTGAGTTTGAAATGTTGAATTATTTAATACTTGACACTGGCAAATGAACTAATCGAGTGACGCCAACACAGAAAAAAAAACTAGTCAACTGTCAGAAGGGACTTTTGGCGGCAATTAAACTGTCATCATTAACATAGTAGGATATTAGGGAATTTCGGGAGCGCGCACGTAATGAAAACACCGAGTCGGCAACACAACTGATTTTATTAGGTCTACCCACAAAACGTTTTACAAATATCCCACACGCCCCCCCTTACAAAAAGAAAACAAAAAATACTTTCAACAAAATACAAGGAAAAAGGAAAAAAAAATAGAAATAAAAAAAAAACTTAGTAACTAAGGATAAAGTAAAAAAAATAGGATATACAAAATAAACTTATACCTAATTCATATTTAATTTTGATTTTTCTTTTTCAAAACACATGTACGTATGGGTCTCGCTGGTCGAGACTTTTGAACAGGAGTCGGATTTTCGTCTTTATCAGGATGGTAAGTGCAGTCGGAAGGATCCTCGTTGGATACAGATGACGTCGATTTTGGAGTGACGGGCTCCTCGTCTAATGCGTCCTCAAAAACCTCGGGCTTATTTAATACGTTGTCATGATCGTTACCTATACCTATAGAGTGACGTAATTTGGTTAACGATTTGCGGACGGGTAACAGCTGATCAATGTGCCTTTTCCATTCTTTACCGTCCGCACCTGTGACCCGATATGTGAGCGGGGCGTCCCGCGCCGTGACCACGGCCGGCGCCCACTTGTCGGTGCGCGGGCGGTAGTCGCGCGCCAGCACGTGGTCCCCGGGCGCTCGGCTGCGCTCGGCGCCGGGGCGCAGGCGCGCGGCGCGGTCGCCGGCGGCCTCGCAGCGCTGCTGGTGCGCCGCGCTCGGCCGCACCACGTCCAGCCGCGTGCGCACTCGCCGCCCGAGCATCGCCGCGGCCGGGGCTACCCCGGTGGTGGCGTGCTCGCAGTTGCGGTACTGGAGTAGAAATTTATATACCGCCGTTTCGATGTCGACTCCGTCCTGTGCGGCCTTTTTCATCGCGCGCTTAACGGACTTGACCGCGTTTTCAGCCGCGCCGTTCCCTGCCGGTCTATACGGGCTCGTGATAGTATGAGTTATAAAATTTTTAGACAGAAACTCTGCGAAACTCGCGGAACCGAACGGTGGGCCGCCGTCACTGACGATCTGAGATGGTAGCCCGAACCTAGCGAACAGTTCGCGTAGCTTCAGTATAGTCGCGCTAGCAGTCGTTCCATTCATCTTTTGCACTTCTATCCATTTACTATGAGCATCTACGGATACTAAATAGTGCCTACCCTGAAACTCAGCAAAATCGATATGAACGCGTTGCCAGGGGCGCGCGGGGAACGGCCACGGGTGCAACAGCGAGCGCGGTGGCGCGTCGCGTTGTTGTTGACACGATGTACACTCCCTACCTATACGTTCTATCTCCGTGTCTAGATTAGGCCAATAAACGTAACTTCTCGCGGTACTTTTCATCTTAACGATACCTAAGTGGCCCTCGTGTAATTCGCTCAATATTTGCTTTCGAAGCGATTCCGGGATTACTACACGATGATTGTACAAAATACAACCGCTATCAATATTTAACTGGTCTTTTCGAAAAAAGTAAGGTTTCTCCGCGTCATCAGTAATTTTATTTGGCCAGCCGTTGTTAATATAAGTGACTATTTTGCTCAAAACACCGTCTTTCTGCGTCCATGATGCTACCTCCTTGGCACTTACTGGAAACGACTCTTCCACATAATGTACGTACGACACCGACTCCCGCTCATCACAACGTCTCTCATACGGCAGCGGCAGGCGAGACAGTGCGTCTACATTCCCATTATCTTTTGATTTGACGAACTCGATATCAAAGTCGTAAGATGCCAACCTTGTGGCATATCTTTGCAGTCTACTCGCGGCAGTTTGTGGTAACCCAAATTTAGGGCCAAAAATAAACGTCAACGGTTTATGATCCGTTTTAATAATAAAGTGTCGCCCGTACAAATATTGATGATGCTTCGTAACTCCAGCGATAA
This sequence comes from Opisthograptis luteolata, assembly GCA_931315375.2. Taxonomy (NCBI): domain Eukaryota; kingdom Metazoa; phylum Arthropoda; class Insecta; order Lepidoptera; family Geometridae; genus Opisthograptis; species Opisthograptis luteolata. Next base: position 16,379,416 of record OV928033.1, read on the forward strand.
TTGCAAGCGCTTCTTTGTCGAGCTGACTGTACGCTCGCTCGGCTGCCGTGAGAGATCGCGACGCGAAACAAATGGGCCGTTCGTCGCCGTTTTCCATTCGGTGCGATAGCACACTGCCGATGCCGTACGAGCTACTGTCCACGGCTAACACCAGCGGTAGTTCAGGGTTATAATGTACCAACACTTTACTACTTAAAATTGCTCTTTTAACATCATTGAACGCCTCTGTGCATTCCGATGACCAGACCCAAGCAACCTGCTTGCGCAATAGTTGGTGTAGCGGGTGCAACAAAGTGCTGAGCCGCGGTATAAACTTCGCATAATAATTGACTAGCCCCAAAAAAGACCGAAGTTGCGTGACGTCACTAGGTGCCGGTGCATCAACTATTGCTGACACCTTGCTCTGGTCCGGATGCAAGCCATGTTTATCAATAATGAACCCGACATATGTGATGCTATCTTGCATAAAGGAACATTTTTCCAACTTGACCCTCAAACCGACCTCACGCAAGCGATTAAATACGGCTTTTAAGTTAGCTACATGTTCTGTGTGTGTTTTCCCGGTCACGGCAAGGTCATCGATATACACCACTACGGGGAGGCCCTTCAGCGTCTCCTCCATAAATTTTTGAAATTTTTCGGGCACGCAAGATAGCCCAAATGGCGTTCGCTTATACACGAATGTACCTACATGAGTAGTGATCGCGGTACATGCCTGCGAGCCTTCCTCTAACAATAATTGCGCGTAAGCATGCGTGAGGTCAATTTTCGAGTATTTTTCGCCCCCACTCAGGGCAGCGAACAACTCTTCAATTCGAGGCATGGGGTACGGCTCGCGAATCAACTTAGGGTTGACTGTAACCTTGTAGTCGCCGCATATGCGAATATCACCTGACTTTTTGATAACCGGCACTATTGGTGTTCCGTAGTCTGAATATTCTACCTTCTCAATGGTACCCTCTGCCTCGAGCCGCTCTAACTCTAATTCAACTGGTTTACGTAACGCTAACGGTATCGGTCGGGCTTTAACAAACACAGGTGTCTGATCCCTCAATCGCAGTGAGAGTTTTTTAGTGCAAGTGCCCAAGCCCGGGGCAAACACAGTGGGAAATTCGCGTTTTAACTCGTCCATTAGATTACAATTAGTCGATAAATTATACAACATTTCATTTATCTGAATGTTATCAATTTTTAAATGACGTAACCAAGACCGACCCATCAATGGTGGACCGCCGTTTTTAATAATAAACAATTTTAAATTTCTTGCTGCGTGTGCCCTCATCCTTACATCTACGATTATATAACCGAGCGCTTCAATCAATGTGCCCGTATAAGAACGTAAACAAACATTGTTTTCTACAATAGGAACTCCTTGAAACATCTGTTTATAAAAATCTAAGCTAATAGCTGCCAACTTACTTCCAGTGTCCAGTTCAAATGTGATCACCTGTCCATTCACGACCGCCTGAACGTGATACGGCTTGTCATCAGCATTTTTTACCTTAAGATTAAACATATCACACTCGGAACCGCTATCACTTTCCAAATAATTTTGACCTCTAAACTGACCCGTACGCGATCGCTCTCCGCCTTGATTCGTATTCGCACTCCGCTTGCACATAACTTTGAGATGGCCTTTTTGCCCACACGCGTCACACGAGTAATTCTTGAAGCGACACACGTGTGCCTGATGCCCCCTGCCGCACCGCCAGCACTGCTGCGCGCGCGCCGCCCCGGACGGGCCGGCCGGCGCCGCGCCGGCAGCTGGCTGCGCGCGCGGCCTCGCACTCGCCGCCACCCGGTGGAGCGGCTCCGCGCCTGCCGCGGTGGTGCCGCCGGAACTACTCGTCTGTGCATGTCGCTCTGCTGCCTCCAGTGCAAACGCCAGTTCGATTGCCCTCTTATATGTTAATGCCGGTTCAGCGAACAGTCGCGATCGCATTTCGTCGTTCGTTAATCCCGACACAAATTGATCTCGTAGGTTCTCCTCTAAACTACTCCGAAAATTGCATGTACTGGCCAAATGTTTTAGCACTTGTAAATAATCACTCAAACTTTCACCGCCATTTTGACGTCTAAGTCGGAACATATGCCGTTCTGCAATTTCGGAACGTTTTGGTTCGAGATGGTCGCCGACTACCTTTACTAAATCTTTGAAGGTTTTATCCTCAGGGTTTTGTGGTGCGCACAAGTCACACATCAAGTCATATGTGGCCTCTCCGACTAAAGTAACTAAAGTAGCAACTTGTAATTCCGCTTTGATTCCATTTAATGTCATGAACTGTTCCACGCGTCGTATGTATGCACACCATTTTTTACTAGAAAGGTCGAACTGTTCTATTTTTCCGATTGGCATTTTGTTATTTGACACTCTAATCACTAAATTCACTTGTTTTTACGTATTTTACTCGTCGCCAGTAGGATATTAGGGAATTTCGGGAGCGCGCACGTAATGAAAACACCGAGTCGGCAACACAACTGATTTTATTAGGTCTACCCACAAAACGTTTTACAAATATCCCACAAACATTTTGTGATTATATTTCCCAAACTTGTAGTTCTTCGGGTAATAAATGTGTGATATTCATGGATTATCAACCATTATGTGTTCGTTAATGTGTACGAGTGTGGGAAATTGAAATAAAGTTGTCAAAGTGACTTTTCTAGTTGCTCCAAAAAAGTCCGTGTAAAGTTTAAGTAAAGCGCCACTACTTTACTTAAACACTATCCTCATCCCATCATCTCATCATCATCATTGAAACTTGATTCAACTCTCTGAGTTTGAAATATTTTATACTTGACACTGGCGAAAATACACTAACCGAGTGACGCAACAAAAAAAATTAAGGACTGATTTGAGTCTGTAATTACACATATGTCTCTCAATCGGTACTAAATTATTAATCCACACTTGAGCGTCATCCTATAATACCAGCCAGTGTACTTGGACGAAGCTGCTGGCAATTGTTCGTAATAGCATAATACTGTTCGTGACTTAGTAATCACGTAAACTGTACATTATGTGATTGTATGCTAAGTAGTGGCCTTAGACTTAAACATTGCAGTGTAGGTAAGTATACCAGCAGAACACTAGTGAGGCAAAACGTGGCAGGACATGTTTACCCAATCACTTCTCCAAGAAAACCAATTTTCTTATGCGCTTAAAATGTGAATTTCAAAATATAAAATATTCCCTCGCGTTGCCTAAGTACTTTTACCGTTTAGAGCGGTGGGAAATCCGCACATAACATATTAAGTCATAGGTGCTGCGCCAAGATGGGATTCGAACTCGGTATTAGTGCCTTGTAAGGCGTACATGTTACTCGGCCATCACCGCCCAACTATATAGTACGCTCCTATGTCGACTTGACTTCTTGATTTATGGCCTCTGGGACTTATTGTCACAATCTGCCAGTGTCAGATTCATGGTAGTTTCAAATGTTTAATTTTGGAGATTGGAGATTGTGCTATAGACTAAAATATGATCGGTGTTTCTGAAGGAGAACCAACCAGAATTATTTAGTCCAGTATGATTTTTTGTATGACGAGCTAAGTTAGGTGACGTAAGTTCCAAGCGCTTGATACTTGAGATGCGCTCAGCTGCCATTGGCGCACCGTTTCAAAGCCACCTACCCTCACCGCAGCCGTCCAGCGCTTCATCATAGCTAACAAGACTTATATAGCTTCTAAACTTTAACAATTCAGAAGCGACGCTGGGCGTGCACATTCAGGTCAGCACAATTTGGCCCATTGTGCGGATATATTCAAGGCGACTGGTGAGCACCATCGATCATATTGCCGAACTGTATTGCGCTCGATCGGGCTTTCGGAACATATTCGGTTCAGTGTTAATCAATGGAACATTTCGTGTACTTGAAAAAGTATTCGTGCGGGGTACACCAACTTGCTTATTGAACAGCCCGCGCTGGCGTGGGAAACCGGGGCACGGGTCAAGGAACCCATATTTCGCAGACGTTAGGCACAGCCGCTCCGCAAAGTCTGCTTACTGTGTTTCCACATTTTATTCTAGACTCGATTCGCTCTGAGACAGGGCAAATAAAAACCTCAAATAGAACTAGCGACCCGATGGATTCTCCCGAGGGAAAGAAGTTATTTTTTCAAACAAACTGTCCAACCAAATTTGACCTTTTTAAGAAATTAACTTTCAAAATTCTGTTCTCAGCGAGCACTTAGCTTCGTAGATATTCTAGTTCTTTTGTCATCAAAATAGTTTGATATTTTATAACAGGCTTAAGCTAATGGGATTTTGTTTTATATGGACTTGAAATTAACTCTTGGATTTCACTTGGAATGTTGTTTATTCTTCTTTATGTTTTCGATTTTCTTTTATTAAAACTTCCTTTACGAACCGATAACAGCCGAACTCTGAAATATAATTACTTTCGTGAAACCTTGCGCCCATTCAATGAATGGCTCACGTTAATAGCTCGGCTTATCCGCCAACATGTATCCTACTAAGCTTATTATTCAAGGCCCGGGTCTCAGTAGCATCACCCGCAGCCGACTAAGGTTCAAGACAATATGCCAAAAATATCTCAAGGCCCTCTGAGCATTGTAATTTTTTTAATTAACTGATCGCCATAACAAGTTTCTGCAATTGATAGAATAGGAGAAGAACGACTGAAACTAGGGGAAGAACGGGCGGGCGTTTCTGCCTGTTCTATTGCCATCGTGAGGAGGTTGGAACAGGCGCACAATAACTGTACCATAATGGGACTTATCATAGAATATACTGTTTGGTTCACTATAGCACACTCTGTGCACGCATTAACTCACATAGTGACCACGGGACCAAATTTTAATAGACCTTTTATCTTTCCATATTTACATTTGAAGCAAACATACGTACATATGGGTATTAGACGTCTGTGACGATTTAAACAGCATCATTTAGTGCAGACAGTATTCATTTTAACATTTGAAGCGTTAACAGAGACAGGTATAGACTCAATATATTCATCAGCCTATTACGTTCCCACTGCTGGGACTCTGGTTTGCTTTCAGAGAGAGAGTATGGGCCGTAATCTACTACGCTACGCTGGCCCAGTGAGGATTGGTAGATGTCGCATGCCATTGGACATATTATGCCGGTTTCCTCGCGATGTTTTCCTACACGGTTTTGATTTATGCTAAATCCACAGTCTGCACATAACAAAGGAGCGTTGACAGCAGAATTTGCATAGTTTAATGAGTCGCTGCCCACCAGAGGTGGCGAATGGGAATGTTTGAAAAAGTTATGTAACTGTCCAGTAGGAGACTAGCAGGTGGTGGACATCGGGAATATACCAACAATAATTAATTAATGAAGTTTTGTATCTTGTTATGATATACCTACGGAGCCGAGACGTGGACACTCTCGGTACGACTAGTTCATAAAAAAGTTTCTCAGCTGGCTATGGAAAAGACTATTTTCGTTGTTTCTCTTAAAGATCGATAGCGATGAAGGCTCAGTGGTAGTGACGTCGGCTTGCGATCCGTAGAACGTGGGTTCGAATCCTACAATGAGCTTGAGCTTTCGGTGAGGGAAAACATCGTGATGAAACCATAGCTTGGTGGTAGGGTATTTTCTAGTACTCGCCTGGCTAGCTACCACCCTCTTGTTAAGAATCTGTCGCCAAGCACCTATCGGTGTGTTCCGGCAGCCTCACTTGAGAGCCAGTTCCCAGTCCAGGTGTAGCGTGGCGCCATCTTCGACCACATCGTCACTAAACATCAGGTGATTTGTGGTCAAACGCTACCATGTGAATATTAAAAAAAAGATCGAATCAGAAATGAAGTGTTCCGATAGAGGACCACCGACATAAGGCCGGTTTCAATCAATAACCGATATATCCATGGTTTGCTCTATTAGAGATATAAATTGGACATTACTAAATGGAGCTTATGTCAAATTACTAACTCCAGTATGGCAAACCGTGGATAGATAGGTTATTAAAACCGACCCGATAGTCTATAGGATTTCAAGCTGAAGTGGCAATGGGCAGGACATATTAGTCTAAGAACTGTTGTAGCAAACGTGTTCTTGAGTGGGGAGACCGTGACTCGAAAATCGTGAACAACCTCTGGCTAGGTGGAGTGACGACATACCCCAAGTGGCTGGCAGAGGTTGGATGAGAGGAGCCGAAGATCGGTCTCAGTAGCGTACTTTGAAAGAGGGGCAAGTCCATCACGGGACTGAAACCGACTGATAATGATGAATGTTTTTAAAGACGTCTTGTTACATACAAAAGGGCATATACGGTTACAGTTTAAAATATATACATCTAATCTTTCTCCCTTTCTGTAAGTTACAGACAACCTCCGTCTACACATTTCTCTGCCAACTCTTTAAAGTTAAACCTAGTAATAAGGTGTGGGTCAAACCGACCACTACTTACCCGAGAAGGGCGGTTTCCTCCATGGTAGGCATGGTGCTGGGCTCCGGTTTCGGGATAACTCTGAAAACGTGCAGGGTGTTGTAGCAACTCCATGAGGTGCCGTGTCATGGTACGGTGGACCGGAGACTGTTCATTAGAGCTTGGGCTTCCTGTAGCGTCATGCACGCGAGTTTCTACGCACTTGGTCGTCAAATTAGCTGAGTGAGGAGATGACTAGGTTACTCACCTCAGCGTCACGCTAGCTTAAAAGTTCAGTGTCACCCAGAATGTCGAACTTCAACACCACAAAATCCTGTGCGGTAATACACTGTTTTCTTCACCCTGATATGTATCTGATGTCTCTTTATGCCCTCGATTTAAGATTATAGGAACAAAGAACATTTACAACAATATTTTAAGAATATACTCTCTCCAATTGGACTCTCAAAGGGTCTTTTGGAAGTAATTTAACACTCAATCAAGCATTCTGCCTGTAGTGTTCGAGCACTCAGAAGATCATCTTGATAGAATACATATTTACTTAATGTAGTGCTTCAATTTAGTGTAAGTGGCCAATTTAGGATCACCCACACCAATATACGTGTATGCTTGCGGCTTCGATATACTGATTTCAATATCTACCGACGAAGACTTTATACCCGTAAACACTTTAAGTCGTAATGAATTTATGGTTCTATCTCTTCATTGAATTTTCCAGTAACAAAATCTACTAGTAGGAACAGCTTCTGGTAGTTAAGTCACTCGTGCGATGATACGGTCTGCAGTTAGCTGCAGCTCTAATGAACAGGCTCTGATGGTTCTAGTTTCTTGGAGTGCAGTGGAAAACGAAGGAAGTCGAGGAGTTCCGTACCTGTCTGGGTTACATACGTTCGTTTTTGTTAAATTTACTCCTGTACCTAGTCTCCTGCGAGGTCACGCTTGCCTAGAAGATACCTATTCACTCTTGACTTGAATGCTCCCAAATTATGCTCAACGGGAAACAAAGACGCTGGCAGCGAGTTCCGCTCCTATATCGTCCGCATTATAAATGTAGAAGTGGAGCGCTTTGCATAGATTAGGGGAATGTCAACTATGTCGTGTTGCCGTACTACGTCTTGACTTGTACTCTTGTATCGATTACATGTCGATTGGATGTTTTTTATTCGTTTCGAATGACAACTCGAGGAGTAATGGAACGGAGTTAGATCTGTCCGTCTCCGAATTGTCTGATGGACTGTTAGGGATCGCCTAGTCTTACATTTTTTTCTTACTTTGTTTGGTGTAGATTGCACAATTGCTTTTTTTTAATGATTTTTTGTTGTCTCATCCAATATTCCAACGGTGACAGTCAGACTTGTCGCCATTTCTGGGTATCAGATTAGTAATTTTGTAAGAACCAATATCTTTACGATATTAATTACGCTGACAAGCATTCCAGCAAATAAGATTAGTAAGCATATTTTTCTTGCAAATATGCAATGCCTGGACTGTTTTGGAAATGAATCTTAACCTACTTAATATTATACATGCGAAAGTTTGTGTGCGTGAACGTTTTTTATCACGTATCACCGTAACTACTAAACCGATTTTGATGAAATTTGGAAAGGAGATAGCTTAAACACTAGATTAACATAAGGGTACTTTTTATCCCAGAAAAAGGTTCCTGCGGGGACGCGGGTGAAACCGCGGGGCGCAACTAATTAAAACGGTCGTTGGGAATACTCTTACTGGACTGTGTAGATAATGAATCTTTAATTTCCTTAATCTAGTATCTAATAATAAAAATGAATTACTCGGGTTCGTTTTGATTTCTAACCGAGATGTTCAGAGAACGATAACCCTTTACGCCTGTAAACCGATGCGTAAGAAATCTTTAAAATTGTATGGTATTTTTCGTAACATATTAATATTAACGAAGCCTACGAAGCTAGCGCTCTCGGGTTCGAATCCCGGTAAGTGCAAACATATGTGTGATAAGCACGAATATTTGTTCCCGAGTCTTGGATATTTCTATTTAAATAAGTATTAATTTCTCTTTATAAGTATATCGTTGTCTAGTACCCATAACTCAAGTTTCGAGCTTAATTTGGGGCTAGGTCAATTTGTGTGCAATCGGTCCTCCCATATTTATTTTTTATTTATTTATTTTATGAAATAGGTACTTAAATCCTTTTTTTTAACCTGTAGGAGTATTTTATAGTTATTTTAAAGTTTCTAATTGCTATTAGGATGTTGGCGAAATGCCTAGCGACACAGCGTTGTATTATGGTGGAGTTTACAGGTTTGTTATGGAGAATGCTTGTTGCAGGCGTGTGATTGCAATCAATAAGGCAGCCAAATATGGTACCACTGTAAATGACTTAGTATTATAGTGCGTTGTCTATGCATCCCCTAGCGTTACAACTTGGGTGTGTTGAAGTCAAGAATGAATAGATATTATTCCAACGGTGGCGTGCGACACTTTCGACCGCAACAGACCTTTATCAATTTTAGGGTTAAAAGGTAAATTTCTTTCAAAAAAATGTACATATTATTATCTTGTTCTGTAGGTTTAATTATAATAAGTAATTGAAAGTATTTTATTGTTTTATTTTTGAACGATTTTATCTTCCTTTTTTTTTTTGTTTGAAAAAAAATATTTATTGAACATTTGTATTTTTTTAGGAAATATATTTGTTAAGTTCATTTTTTATCCCTGATTAAGGACTAAAAAAAGTAATACTAAAATGTAGGTCTATAAAATTTTCCTTCCTTTGTTTTCCATATTATTGACGAAGTTATTAATTTTAACATAAAAGTGTAAATAAATCAATGTTATTTTATTTCAAACAGTAAAAATAAATAAAATTATACTAACAAAGTATGAGTATTAGTAATCATAATTTTTAAGTGTATAAGTACATATATGTATAAGAATTAGAAAAAGACACTGATTTTTAAAATAATATAATAAACTAAATAGAAATAACACTTGATAACTAAACTTGTAAACTACGATAATATTTTATGATCTACTATGAATTACCTACATACTGCTATTTTCCAAATAATAAATAGGAATTACCTAAAAAGCATAACTACTAACTGCAAGTATAGCCTAAATATTATAATGATGATAAATATTGTACACAATTAATATACATTTTTTTCTGCTAATCGAGATAATGAAATGGATCAACTTTCAAGCCGGCATAGGATAAAATGGACCACTGAAGATGATATTCTATTACTTCTACTAGACAATGTATCTTGTACGTAGAGCTGACCACACAAGTGACCCTGCTACTCACTCGTTCAACAGAGGTTCAAGCCTCTTCCTCGAAACGCCCCCGAGACGGAGCACCCTTTCAAACTTCCCCTTTTTATTCAACACCGTTGTCTTTCGGTACACCTCACCCAGTGACATGTACAAACCATCGTTCATCCCTCGCTTCATCACTACAAACTCAAAAAAACAAAATAAATAACACACCTAACTATAAAATAAGCAATAAAACACAAATCTAATAAAAACCAACGGAAACTTAAACACTTTCATTTTCAATGCTTTGCCTAACTTTCTGAACAAACTTTTGAGAGTTGAAATATTTAAAGTGTTTGCAACAAAACTATTTTAAAGTTTCGTGAGGAGTTAATTTGAGCTAACGTGGTGGAGTTGTGTTCATAAGTTTAATAAGAAGTAATAAATGCGCGATGCTCACCTGATATGTGAAATGATGTCGTGAAGTCGCGAGCGGTAACGGAGGTACGTGGGCGCGGGCGGGCGGCCTCTAGCACGAATCTCGCGGAATGCCGGCTCCTCGGTCGGGACGAGCGGAGCCGGAGCGCACACGAGTCGCGCCAGTCGCAGTGAACACTGCGCATGCGTAGCCGAATACCACGATTATTTTAACCCTAAATCTCAACCCGGGAACTCCTTCACTGATTCAAACACTGTTTTTATTCGTCGCATTTATCGTATCGCTTTGCAACTTTAAACGTGAAGTGATGATGGTAAAATAGTTTTAAAACTAATATTACTAGAGCAAAACTAAACATACATACCCACTTCAAACGTACTCAGAAGTTTTTCGAGCTTCCAAGACCGTCTTAAGATCATATCGGCAATACAAAATTACAAATACACAATAAAGCTGCTCATGGTAACCGTAAACTTTTTGTTTATATTATTTATTAAATTGTGCTTGTGGCGTGACTACAAGGAGTTAATCAATGTAGTAAATCTCTGCTCTGATCTCTTTAGAAATAATACAAGGTTACAAACTTAGGTAAATCTTTGTAAAACATAATAAACTTTATTAAATCAAAATAGTATAAAAACAAAAAGAAAAGAAGTTTGAATTGAAATTGACATTGACATCACATGACATTTTTTTTTTCTTATTGGTCTCACACTATTAGTGTATTTGCCAGTGTCAAGTTATTAATATTTTAAACTCAAGTAGAATCTAGTGATGATGTTATGATGATGGGAGAATGATGTTGAAGTAGTGGGACTTTACTTAAACTTTACACGGTCTTTTTTGGAGCAGCTACAAAAGTCACTTTCGCAACTTTATTTCAATTTGACATAATTATTTAATGGGTTATTGGGTTAGGACATCGCACTAAGGTGGGACCTTGATGAGACCGTAGCATTGAAATGTACACAGTGTACCATATAGTTAGATACATTAAATTATCATATTAAAGCATTATTATTTTTAGACAAACTTAGCTCTATTTAGCTCTGCCATCCACACGATGCGGATGATGCGATGCGTGGGTATCTTATCTATTCTTGCGTTCATAACTTCAAGCCAGACAAACTATGTATTAACGGACGGACAAACTAATACATATTATACGAGCAACAGTGCTGGAGTAAAACGTGTAGCTGGAGCATTCAGTGATCTCACATGTGTAAAGATATTCTGTTTTATTTTATTGTATGCTTTATTGGAATGAAACAATTAAAACACAGAATAGATAAATATATCCTGATAAGGCAGTTATAGTTTACTTTTACAGTAGAGAGTCATATATCAAAGAGTATTACTTTAAAAATTCTAAATTCTAACTATTAAAAATAAGGGTTAATTTAACATAGAATTATTATAATTCTATGGGTTTTAAGTTGATAACTTTTTGTCTAACCCATAGCGCGCGGCTCTACTGTGGCTGTGGCGTTTGTGGCTTAGTATTTCATATTAAAATAGCTGCGCCCCGCGGTTTCACCCGCGTCTTCCCGTTATCCCGCAGGAACTTTTTCCGGGATAAAAGTAGCCTATGTTTGTGTTAATTCAGGGTACAAGCTATCTCCAATCCAAATTCTCAAATCCGTTTAGTAGTTTTTGCATGAAAGAGCAACAAACATACATACATTATATACTTACAAACTTTCGCGTTAGGAATAATAATAGGATAGGAGGTTGATTTAGGCATGATATTATAGTTGTGTTGCAGAGGAATACAGTGTTCTTCAAGGATAATTCCTACAAACACACTAACACACACGTCACTTAACATCAGGTGACTTGTGGTCAAACGCTACCCTGAAATAGTAAAAAAAAAAACAAACAAAACATTTATCATGCCAAATAAAGTTCAGTGACACTAAAACCTTACAGTGATACACCTTCAATGGACGATTTGTTAAGCTGCCATCTAGCTGTTTTGTCTTACAACAGTATAACAGGAGTGTTCATTGCGATATCAAGGCACTCACTTTGATGTTGTTACAGAACTATAGTGATAGATGACGCTGTTATAAATTTTCTGATTAATTTGGAGTTTGTTATATATCGGGGAATTGACGTGAATGATAACTATTACGTGCTTGCCCAATCCTTTTATGTGTATTTTGATATAGCGGGTGGTCCAGTCTAATGGTCGGTATCCATAGGTACGTTGTACATAATAGCGTTTGACTATACGTCACCTGACGAAGGCTGACGGTCGAAGGTGGCACCACACTAGGCTTGAACTTGGTACTCTCGAGTGAGGCTACCAGAACACAGATTTGGCAGATTCGTATTTTAATTATATCATTTAAAAAAAAGAACTATACTTATATAAATATTATACCCCACAAGCAGCACCCGTTCACGAGTTGACGTATGTCAATGGGATAGGTACTCACTTTCCATATACGGGTACATCGGCACACGTCCCTTCTCCTGCACAAGCGCAGGGCGAACCTCCACTCCGGTACACCGCCACACACTCCACGTAATGCCCCTTCACGCATCCCACCACTGGCAGCTTCTCATCCACCACGAAGCCTCCGTTGTCCATTATACATAAAAAAAAATTGCTAAATGTTATTTTTTTTAAAGCAGTTAGCCAGTTAGCCGTTGTTGAAGCGACTGAGCGTTTTCAGCGGAGATGGCCACGGGTGAGGCGATCTCATTGTTAGCACACAATCAAGCAGTCAAGTGGAAAATGATAAAAACCGTACCTAATAGGTACTCCTTACACTGTGCTAACAGTCCATGAATTTACATGGATAATGTACAAGTATACTCTTTTCATAGTAAGGTTGGTTGGTAATTTACCATAACAAGGCATTTTCTCAAGGATTATTTTTAGACTAAGTACTGACAAGGTTTCGAATGCCAATGTTTTATTTTCAACTGATGCGTCTCGCGGTATCACCCGCGTCTTCCCGTTATACCGCAGGAACCTTTTTCCGGGATAAAAAGTAGCGACCTAGTTATGCATCCCCCTCGCCCTCTCATATTCTAGAGAGAGGGCATGGTCAGCATAACATATAATGTAACATTGTGCTGTCTAGCTTACGTTACTAGACCAGAGGAGATAAAAATTTTTGGGACAAGAAAAAATAATAGTATTCATCCTATAGGATGAAACCCATTGGAAAAACAGGAGAATATTATGAAAATGAAACGAAAAACAATTTACGGGCGATCTGAGGTCGGGTAGGAGTAGAGGGCGAGTTTTAAGGGTAAAAAACGGGTTTTCTAGATTTCCGGCAAAACTACAAGTCCTATGGAAAAAAGTTAAAAAGCAAAGTTGTAGGTAATATAACTTTGCCATAAACACTTTTTTCACATAACCTCAAAATTTATGTGAAAAATCCAAAAAACCGGTTATACGGTTTACGGCGTATGTCCCACTTTAACTTTAGTTATATGTTTTAAAACACACGTTCCCGTTATATAAGTTTGCCTACCTGGCTTCGCTTTTTGCATTCTGATGAGTGCGCGCAATAACTGCATGAACTAGTCCCGCCATCCCCATTCTGTTATAGGACTACAAGGCAAAGATAGTCGTTTCATCCCCATGTGGTAGATTTACCGTCGCTCCGCACCAAGCGTTTCGCTGCCTCTTTCATTTTCCTACCTACTGTTTTGTTTCCTGAAAGGTACAATCTGGGCATAGGCACCTCACGGGCAGCGTGGTCCAACCTCGACTGTATCGTCACTTACCATCAAGTTAGATGTGGTAGAACGCAAAATTATGTTTCATAATGCATACTTTAAACGAAATATAGACAAAAACGGCAACATGGATTTGCACAAACAAGCAAACATCCTCTCACACCAAACGCATACACCGTCTCCGCTCCGTCGTGGGTGGAAAGGCAAATTCGTTACATTTATTATTTATTTCTTATATGTATAGATTTGCACCATTTCTGAAACAATTTCAATTGTGATGATTTTCAGAAAATCCTTTCTCAGTGTACTCTTATAATCGATCGTGATCCGTTATCCGCGGTTTTGGATCGATATGTCATGTCATAATATGTCATTTAAGTACTAGAACTTGACATATTACTACTAAAATGACATATTATGACATAGGTATCGATCCAAAACCACGGATAACGGATCAAGATCTATAATTAATTTCCAGCGTTACATACTTACCACATAATCTAAGTTTCATGTTTCTAGGACTTATCATTTAGGCTTTGCAACAAATTATTTACGTAAGAATTGATAAATACATAATATAAAAATGAATCGCAAAATGTGTTGTTAAACGCATATCTCAACAAAGACTGGAGCAATTTAGACAATGTTCGTTAAGGACCAAGAATGATTTTTACGCCAAAAAAAATTTCGAATAATTGCCGGGAAAACGCTAAAACCAGCCCTTTTCTTTTTCCCATACAAACGTTTTCTAACTAAAATGTACCAGTCAATTTGAACTTTAATACCATACCATAAAGTTCAAGTGTTAGTGGAGAGGTTCCGGGTAGGCAAAACAATTGAGTGACGTTAGTCTTCTTATTATATAAAAATAAGTCGGGTTTTCCTTCCTGACGCTATAACTCCAGAACGCACGAACCGATTTCCACGGTTTTGCATTCGTTGGAAAGGTCTCGGGCTCCGTGAGGTTTATAGCAAAGAAAATTGAGGAAAAATTTCAACAGAAAAGAGGGAAAATCTTTTTTCACATACAGCGCCATCTCTGATACATAGCATGTACTACACCGTATTCTTCAACAAATGATTGTTTGCAATTACAGATACAAGGACAAATTTATCATTTGCATAATTAAAAAAAAAAACAAAAAAAATTTTTTTCGTCTTTTATGATCACCAAATGAAATGTTACATAAAACGAAGGCATCTGGTGGCGAAACGGAGTTCGCCGGGTTTGCTAGTATCGTATAAATATTGATGTCTATTTTCAATAAAATTAGGGATCCTTACAAACTCCAATAATGTGAGTAGTATAATTTTAATGATTTTTTTTGTTAATTACCCGTTTGGAGCCGGGGCGGACCGCTAGTACATAAATAGATAGTATTTAATAGGTAAGTACCTGCTATATTCTTCTTGGACTCTTGGTCACTCACATTATGTGACTTATCAAGTCTTAGTCAAGGTATAAATAACGAAATAGGTCATGGTTCATATTTTACTTACCTACTGATAACAAAGTTACACGTCAGCTGTCTAGATATGTTTTAAAACGTATTTGTTATCTGCAGCTGATAATAGGGAATATGCATCGATTTTTTTTATTTGTTTAATTCACTTATTACTTCGTTATAACATAGTAAAAAATATAAATACTGTTAAAATCGTTCAAATTAATTTTTAAAATAATATTTAAAGTACCGATTAAATTTGACCTGTTTGAACGCCCTTATTTTTCGCGCGCTTTTGATGACGTCACATCACTCGTCCATTACTGTTTTCTCTATGTAATGACAGCTAATATTTAAGAATTTTCAGTTGATATCGCTATTTCGACCATGGAAGAAGCTAAAAAACCATTTTATAGATACTGTCTTGTACCAGAATGCCAAAACACTGTTATAAGTGCACCCGATAAAGTGTTTTTTGCTGTTCCAAGATGTATGAAAATACGTAAACAATGGTGTAAGGTTATGAGAAGGGATGAAATATCTCCATTATCGAATTCACACTGTTGTGAAGATCATTTTGATGTAAGTATATTGTATTTCGATAGCTAACATGGTGTGAATTGGTAAAAGTTAAGTTTTGTAGGCATAAATATATATAATGTCAAGAAACTTACTCTGTTTAAACCAAGTTATACCTGCCTGACCCAAGTTACAAAAGCCAAAGCCTTAATCTAAAGAACTATAGGTAACTACCATTTCTGACTTTTCTGCGGTGATCTCGTAGTACATGTTGAATTTATTTCAGATTGAGGAAGATACCATGAATTTTATACAATATAACATTATGAAACAGCAAGGAGCAAAAGTTATGCTACGTTTAAAGCAAGGTGTTCTGCCACATAAATTTTATTGCCAGAAACGGAAAATGCCGCCACCAGAGAGAATGTGTGCAACTAAGAGAGTAAGATTATCAGTAATAAATGAAGCTCTCACTGAGTTTGATGTTAAAGGTACAAAGACTATAGAAATTAAAAATCCACAAACAAGTCACCATGAAGCAAGGCCCAGTACCTCTCACATGGATGTCTCTGGAATGGAGCGGGTTGAACCATCTAGTTATACAGAACAAGTAAACTGTGACAAAGCTGTGCAAGTCAAAATAAGATTGAAGTACAAAAGTAAAGGGGTTAATGTTAATTTACCCCTTGAAAAGAAAAATGTAGCTCTATCTCCTTTTCCACTTTCTTCACAAAATATTGCAACTTCACCAATAAAATCAGCTGTAACTGCAGTTATTGTAAAAAGAAAGTTATTTGCAGATAACCCAGTTGATGGTACATCTATTTCTTCTAATTGTTCAGTGTTATCCCATGATTATGAACCATCTAGCTCATCCGAATTAAGTTGGGTGCAAGATGATTCGGAAGATGAAAAACACTTTAAAAATGTAATGCGAAGTGGTATGTTAACTGCTATAGAAAAGGAGCCTAAAATGTTGCTAGGATTACCCAAACAATCATATCATTTAATTAAGCTTTTAAGTGATAACATCCCACTTCCAACTATAGACATACTAATAACATTAAAGAAATTGAAATTAAACGATTCATTCAGCATATTAGCATTACATTTTGGATATTCCCAGAGCACTATTAGTAGAATATTCTCTAAAAGTTTACCACTTATTGCATCAAAAATGAAAGATTTGATTGTGTGGCCAACACCAACAGAGATTTATAAAAAATTACCAATATCATTCAGGGCTAGGTATGCAAATACTGTTTCCATCATTGATTGCTTAGAAATTCAAATTGAGAAACCATCAGATGCAGTCCACCAGTCACTTACTTGGTCACAGTACAAAAAATGTAACACATTAAAGTATCTAATTTCATGTACACCTGATGGGTTCATTAATTTTATTTCTGATGGATACGGTGGAAGAGCTACTGATGTTGCTATTGTGAAAGACTGTGGTTACCTGGATGGTTTACCCCCTAACAAAGCAGTGATGGCTGACAGAGGATTCAAAGACTTGTCATGTTTGCTAGAAGCCAAAAAATGTACTCTCGTACGACCACCTACTGTTTCAAAGTCCTCCCCCAGCACCAAAGATGAAGTAAAGCAATCAAAGCGGATAGCCGCACTGAGAATACATGTTGAACGAGTTATTAATAGACTAAGAGAGTTTCATATGTTGCTTCCTCATGCTTGTGTAGACTATAACTTAATTTCAATCATGGATAATGTAATAATAATAGCCTGTGGTATGATAAATATGCAGAATGTGTTAATAAAAAAATGAATTAATTATACCTTAGTATTATTTTTAACTAGTTGCGCTCCGCGGTTTCATCCGCGTCTTCCCGTTATCTCGCAGGAACCTTTTTCGGGATAATAAGAAGCCTATATGTTAATCCAGGGTATAAGCTATCTCCATTCCAAATTTCATCAAAATCGGTTTAGTAGTTACGTAGTAAGTATAGGTTTGTACATTTAGTTACTAAATCAAGAAACTTGAATAGCAAAATATAGACTCAAACTAAACCTTAAAATATAAAATAAAACTACTGTTACTTAAATTAGGTCTTACCTACCTGCCTAGGCCTGAAGGGTAGTTTAGAAGTATACATAAAATATAAAACAAGTTTTGATGCTCAGGTTTTTATTACAGGTCTGTGTTATGTTCTATTTCTAAAACTAAATATCTGAATTTAACATTATTAAGAAATACAGAGAAGTGCCAGTTATCCCTGCGGAGGGCTGGGAAAGTAGATTGTGAATGATCAGTGGTTATGTCAATATTCTTAAATAACTACTGGGGGCTGCTAAGCAGCACAGAAAATGTGTAATAGTCAATAGTACTTTATTCAATAGGATATAATGTGATCACTTTAAAACTAGCTACGCCTTAAGATTTACTTTGACCGGGGGGTCCCTGTTGTAAATATGCTTGTACAAGTGTGGATTAGTGCATGAACAGTAAATGAGGTTTGTATGCTAAGATTACAATATCGAGCTACTACTAGTATTATCTTGTAAAGGAAAAAAACCAAAACAAAAATCAAGTTGTCTTCGATCGGTACCAACTTGAAGTTTATAAAAGCAAAGGATATTTGCAGTGCACCTGCATAACCTAGTGCCAAAAACTTTAAGCACTGAGAGTTTTCTCTCAGTTGTAGAAAATACAAATAACAAATAATCACCTATAGAATTTTTTCCAAGATCCAACAAACATCATAGAAAAATTGACAATTCATCATTCAGGTAATTATTGAAAGCAAAGAAACATCACTTTCAGTTACTTATTTTAGGAAAAATAGCTTTTTGCCAAAACAGTATGCATTTTTCCAACAAAGTTTCACAAAGTTGCTTGTCATAATTCACATCTATTATATGTACCCTTTTAGATGTTTCGTAGTCATTATGAGCAACACAAAAAAGGCCCTTTGCTTTGTTTGAAAAATGCATTTGTAGTTGCAGTTGTGCCATATATTTTGGAGCCACTTCATCTTTCAAGGTTATGTAACGGCTCATAGCTTTTTGTGATGTTGGGCATTTTATTTCGATGCTGTACTCAGTATTTTCCCCATCAGGAGAAGCACCCATAATAGGATAAGCAGCATTTAATTTTAATCCACATTTATTTATTTTGATACATTTTATTTTCTCAACTTCTTTTAAGACTTGCATTTCTAAGTATCGCCCCCTTTTCATAGCCTCTGTATCCCTTAATTTACTTGCTCCCAATATATTCTCAGTTAAGGAACCATCAAGAACATTGCAATGCGCAGCCTCATATGCCTTAGAAGCTGTGATTCTTCCATATCTGAGCTCGTGCCATAATGGACAGTCATTTTGTTCTATAGTCGCTAATGCAGCTTCTTTGCATGCTTCTGTACTCATCACAAGTTTACAATGCTCAATAAATTCAAAAGGGTTGGTGGCTTTGCTTTCAACCATTAAATGATGAATTGACAATTTTTCTAAGTTGTTTAGATCTTGGAAAAAATTCATTAAGTGATTATTCGTATCACCAACCACCTTACAATTATTTTTTACCACTGAGAGAAAACTCTCAGTACTCAAGGTTTTTGGCACTAGCTTATGCTTAGGCGCACTGCAAATATCCTTTGCTTTTATAAACTTCAAGCTGCTACCAACAGAAGATAACTTTGATTTTTTCCAATAGCACTCAATACTAGTACATGATGGATCTTCACTACGTCGGTGTAGCCAAGCCAAAAATGCAATTGAATGCTTGCAACCTCCTGAAACAAAACAAAAAAATAATAATAAGTAAGGTGTGTATGTTACTTTAGTATAATTATATAATATGTATTAAAAATGTCACTCTAGTCGTAGTATGGTTGACCTAGTTCTCCTAACTTATCACTAAGCAGTATTTTGATTACAAGTTATATTGAGAATATCTATGGCAAAGCTAAGGTCTCCAACTCTGCCCTAGTGTTTTGCTTAAAAAACATCTAACAGTAGCCCAATGAGTGGAAGAAACTAAAAAAATCTTACCTAAGTGTGCCGCACAATCTTCACATTGAACTGAAGTAATGGTTTCTTCAGTTTCATCACAGATTGCTTGTACAGCATAACATTTGTGACGCACATTGTGCTCTGGTGTGATTCGAGCTTTCACTATACATAAGTTCCCATCTCTTTTTACTTGAACATAGCCTACAGCTGAATCTCCATAAGATTCACGTTCAGATCTGTAACAATCAATAATTTTAGATAAATACATATAAAATAATATATTGGTCATCTACTTCGTGAGTATCTGCTTCATGATCAAAGATTTTATACAAAATTCGCTATAATCTATTGAAACATACAAGGCTATGTGAATGTTAACAACGTTTGAGGTTATGTTTAGGTAAATACTGAAGGAAGTGCATGCATGAAAACTTATGTAGTCAATTGCAAAATATCATATTTTAAAATAATTACCTTGCAGCTTTCACTCCTTTGACCTCAGCGGACGTAAAGTCTGGATTTGATGCAAAATATGCGGTCATCATAAATGCATCTATTTTAGGCAAATTGTCCGATTGAGCTTTCACAAAACCACTTTCAGTCATTGTTCTTGATGTATATAACTGTCACTATACACCAAAACCGCACTAGGAAATTGAAAACACGACAGAAAACTATTTTTAAGTATTTTTTCGTCTTATCAGTATGAATATCGAAGCCGATAACAAGTTCATTGCGCCGTGTGACGTCATTTTTCGAATCGACCAATGGTGAAGCGATTCGCAAATTTGAAATTCCCACGCTTATTTTGCACTTTTTGATTAAATTTTTAAGGTATTAATTTCAAATTAAATAAGAAAATAATTATTTAGGTGTAATGTTACGACCATAAAGTATCATGGAAAAAAAAATCAAGTAAATCTAAATCACATGCATATTCCCTATTAGTCAATTTGACTTCGGTACTTATCGTAATCATTAGCCTATGCCACTGCTGGACATAAGCCTCTACAAGGGTATGTACTGAGCATGGTGGTAAGTCGAGAGTTACTAGTATTTTTTTTTTTATGTATTACTACATTTTATGGTCGCGTCTTTTTTCCTGATGTATTCTGGGATAAACCCTACTAATATTAGAAATGCAAAAGTTTGTGTGTGTGTATAAATGTTTGTTACCACGTATCACCGTAACTACTTAACCGAATTTGATGAATTTTTGAATGAATATAGCTTATTGTCTGGTTTAACACATAGGCTACTTTTTATCTCGGAAAATGGTTCCTGCGGGATAACGGAAAGACGCAGGTGAAAGCGCGGGGCTTAAGACGAGGAATTGGCATCATTGGCTGCAGGGATCTCCTTTTTTCTCAGCAATTACAAAACATGCAGAGCTAATATTTATGTACAATAAAGATCATGTTTTTGACATCAAATTGTCAGAAGATAAACACGATTGGTTAACTTTCATAGCAGAGAAAGAATTATCGAAAACTGCCCTCTAAAAAAAAGATTTTAACTTTACAGGCATACATAACCAATTTAAGAGTCGAATTTATTTTTTTGTATGGTATATGCACATTCTTCAAAGAACTACAGGTTTAGTTTCATAAAATTAACGATAGTTTTCATTTTAAACGAAAAAAAAACCTTTTTTTGACGCACGGGATTAGTCAGCTCGCTTGCGTTTTTGTATGGAGCTGATTTACCTAAACTGCTGAACTGATCTTGATGAGTTATGGAGATAGTTTGAACCCTGGGGAAGGACATAGAATACTTTTATGGCGTTACTGGCGTGGGCTACTGTTTATCGCGATAAACAGTAGCCCACGCCAGTGAAATAGCGAGAAACTGCTAGTCTTGTATAAAGATTTAACGTTCGTGTTCGTAGCAAAGGAATATTTTCAAACCAAGGCATTTAAGTTAGCTAAACCAGGACGTGTAGCTTGTGGCACATAAAGGCGTAATTAAGTAGAGGCATAAGTGTAGGTATAAGTAAGTAAAGGCATGCCTCGCCTCTTACTTACGCGTCCCGATAATTGTGCAGCAACTTACGGGGCCTCAAAGTGGCGCCTCGGGCTTCAGGCAGGGCGAGCTCAGAGCAAACTTTAAAGGGAATGCGCCTGCATCTTAGTTTGTTTTTTATTTAGTGCCTTTGCTACGTAGCCTAGACTTCACAAAATGGAGAAGCTGTGCTCTGAACTCTTCACCTGAGAGTCGCATGCAGTTTCACGCTTCCATGCTCACATCATGCAATACCGAGTGAAATGGAACAATCAAGAACAAAACCAATCAATCAATCAAAGCCTTTATTGACACATCTAATCATCTTAATTCATTTCATTTAACAATACAAATAACTTTTTTTTTGGTATGGATGGATGGATGGGTGTTTGTTACTCTTTCAAGCAAAAACTACGGAACGGATGAAATTTGGAATGGAGATAGCTTATACCCGTGATTAACACGTAGGTTACCTTTCATCCCGGAAAAAGGTTCCTGCGGGATAACGGAAAGACGCGGGTGAAACCGCGGGGCTCAACTAGTACATATATACGAATCAAAGTAGGTACTGAGTTACTGACTGACTGATATCAATGCACAGCTTGAACAGCTGGTCGTAGAAACTTAAAATTTGGAGGGTATGTTTGTATTGATGCATAGGTCCATCATCGGACGTCACGACAAACGGCGAGACGCCATCGGTATATGGTGGATATTCCACCTGTACGCACGAAGCGTTTCGCTTCTACTTTCTTAATGCGTACCGCTAAGGAGTGGAACTCCTTGCCGGAGTCTGTGTTTCCCGAACGCTACGATTTGGGGATCTTCAAGGCAAGAGTGAACAGGTACCTTCTAGGTATGCGTGTTACACCGTCGACCGCATCTACGCATGGCAACAGGCGGGATTGCGGTCAAATGGATACCTATTTGCAATAAAAAAAAAAAAAAAAAATAGGTGTACAAAGAAAGAATTTTTTGAAATTCAATTCCTGAGGGGGTAAAAATGGGAAACTGTAGCCCACGCGGGTGAAACCGCGGGAAACAGTTAGTATTCCTATACAAACGTTTTCTAAGTAAAATGTAGAGTTAATTTGAACTTTAATACCATAGCATAAAGTTCAAGTGTTAGTGGAGAGGTTTCGGGAAGGCAAAACAATTGAGTGACGTTAGTATTGTATAAATATTGATGTGTGTATTGTAATTTTAAATGATTTAAAAAAAAATTTTTGATTAAAAAATTAGCATTGCCTTTCAACGAGGCAATGCTGCCAGCATTTTGGGCACCATACCGTCTTCTGGAGGCTTCCCAAATTTTTAGTGTATATACTGCGTTTGATTTATTTTTAATTATATTTTAAATAATTTTTTATTTTGTGTCATATAATGAATACCATTTTTTGTTAAATACCCGTGCGAAGCCGGGGCGGGTCGCTAATTTTTAATTAATTTGTTGTCTGATACAAAACGATAGTCACATAATATAGGTAGTAAGTGCCTTGGGTTTTCGCATGAATTTTTTTTTTACCTACTTATTATTTATCTTATTTTAGTTTATTTTTTTACGCTTTTTCCGAATGCTCAAACGCATGTTGTGTCGACGCGACGCGACGGCCGACGGGCCCGTCCTTCCAAGCGCGAATTACCGCTCCCGGGCCCCGGTGGACGACGCGTCACTCACTCACTCCCTAACATAATTAGTAATGTTATACAAAGTATTCACAAGATATTATTTAAATAGGGCCTTTTGAAAAACATAACGATTCTGCGAATAGACAGAGTCAGGACTCTGTCTTGGGTTATTGCGCTCATCACTGTGGAATCAATTACGTTGAAATTGTTGACCTCAATGGAATATCTAAACGTGAAAGTTTGTGATATGTATGGATGGATGGATGTTTGTTACTCTTTCACGCAAAATCTACAAAACGGATCTAAATGAAATTTGGAATGGAGATAGCTTATACCCTGGATTAACACATAGGCTACTTTTTATACCAGAAAAAGGTTCCTGCGGGATAACGGGAAGACGCGGGCGCAACCGCGGGGCGCAGCTGGCAGATATATATAGCCATAATATCTTATATAATATACTAAATGTGCGCCGTGGTTCTCAAGTTATCCCGCACCGGACAGGAACCGATATAAATAGTAGCTTTTAATTAATAATACAAGCTATCTCTGTTTTAATTTTCACTCTAATCCGTTGAGCTGTTTCTTAATTTTTAAATGTTAGTTGGCCATTTTTGTGCTGAGCGCCTCAGTTTGTGTGTCGGGATCGACATAGCATAGGCTACTTTATATCCAGCTTTTAATCCGGAAAATACACGGTCCTGTAGGAGTTCTCACACGTGTAAATATGTATATGTTTGCAGAAGACATAATAATCTCTAACACTGATATTAAAATTTCTTTCACTGCTTTAGCAACCCACGCTGTTCTTGAGTTCAT
The DNA here is from genome assembly GCA_931315375.2 of Opisthograptis luteolata. Classification (NCBI taxonomy): domain Eukaryota; kingdom Metazoa; phylum Arthropoda; class Insecta; order Lepidoptera; family Geometridae; genus Opisthograptis; species Opisthograptis luteolata. Next base: position 16,403,560 of record OV928033.1, read on the forward strand.
AGACTTATTGGGATAACAACTGCATTTAGTAGGAAATCCTCACGATTGAAAATCAAGTTGGAAAAAATTAGCTGATGGCATACTTTATGACAAAAAGGACACTTTAATAAGGAATGAAGTCCTTAGTTATCTAGGCTCTATAAAAAAACTTGCGACTCTATTAAATTGCAATGTCTACAAAAATAAATTGTGTCCGTAAATTTTTGGACGGGAATTCGAAACGTGTTTATTGGGGGTAGTTTGAAAAATGTATCTGACGAAAATGACGTCGATACAATGTTCAACATTTTCGTATGGCTAAACTATAGCAGATACGAAAAACTTACTTACACCCTCTGAAAGATCAGCGACAGCACAAATATATGCGTTTCAATGAATAATATTAATAATCGATTACGTCATAGGTACCCTTCGGATGATTGCTCTATTATTGCCGTAAAAGTTAGTTCAGGCGCGGCGGCGAGCTAGCGACCAAACTAAGTACAAACTACGAGTACTTGTCCGTTTGATTTTATAGACAAGAGTAGCATAAGCAGATTGATTGAATACACTGTGCCCAAAAAATACACAATAACTACCAATTACAGCTAATATTTTAATATATTGTAAATGAAAAAAATCGCTAAAACCTCAAAAAACATATATGCAGTCCACGAAAAGTTACTCACTATTTATTATACTCAAGTTGAGGCAAATTCCTTCCGGACAAATTAATATATTGTAGTAGAAAATATCGATTCGCATAGGAACAAATAAATCTATACTTAATATTATAAAGCTGCAGAGTTTGTTTGTTTGTTTGTTTGAACGCGCTAATCTCAGGAACTACTGATCCAATTTGAAAAATTCTTTCAGTGTTAGATAGCCCATTTATCGAGGAAGGCTATAGGCTATATTTTATTTCCAAAAAATTAGGGATCCGTAAGAAAATTGCTATTTTGCAACCCAAGGTGTGAAATCGAAAACCTATTTTTGCGTGCGCTGCAAAAACTATTGACACTAGAACAAAATAATGTTTTGCGGGTTTGTAGGTCTGATTAAGATCTACAAAAAAGTCCCGGAGACCATATGTCTAACTATTATAGTTATGCCGCAATAAGTGATATTTTATTTGAAAAAAATATTTTTTAATGCCGCCTCTAGAAAAGTCTCTTTATTTGTGTCTTGGTATTAATCCTTATCAAAATAAATTACTTCTTATTCAAAACTGCTTCAATACCTTTATAAAACTTTTTGAATCATTCAATTCGGGCATTCCATTCGAAAGATATCACGAGTTTAAAAATGTAAGTAGTAGTAGAAAAATAAACCCGCCGCACCCCAGCGCAGCGGGAAACGCGGCGAGGTGAGGGAGAATCTATGAAATAGGTAAAGTGCGGTCGCGGACCAGAAAGACCTTTAAGGCGCAGGTTTCCAAAAATGGGGTTATTTAAAGCTATTTTTCTGTGTAATTCTGGTCTAAAAAAAATCTAATAAAAATATATGTTAATCTACTTGATATATAGCAGGACACCTTCAGGCCGAAAAATGCAAAAAATGTATTTATATATTGAAAACAAATGTGCAAAGTCCCCATTTCCTAAAAGTTTAATACTACTTTACTCCTAAACTATATATGTAACAAAGACTTGTTAATACCATCAGCTTATAAAAAAATATAATACCCAGGACACCTTCAGGCCATTTTTTGAAAATACTGCTTTAATTATTTTTTGCGAATTTTTTACGTATTTCATACTCGCAAATCGGCACGTACACCCCTCATTCGCCCATAAAGTCAGTGCGGGACGAGCCGCCGTGCTGAACGGACCTGTGCCACTTTTCTCCGCATATTTTTGTAGCTGAAAGTCGTACGATGAACTACCTATAGGCTATGAGTGGTAGGTGCATAGTGCCGCGGCGAGTTAATTGTCTACTCTTGCGGTGATGCATAGGGTTGTCACTTTTATTTTTAGTTAAATACTAGCTGACCCGGCGAACTTCTTTCCGCATAAGAGGCAATAAATGAGCAGATTTAGGATTTTAAAATTAATTAACGTTAGTAATAAAATAAACTCGCATAAAACAAAAACATCTTCAATTCACAACTTCAATATCAACCATAGACAACATTACGTTTAGCTGTCAGTTGTGTTTTGTTACACCATGTCAGTTGCATTTTGGTATACCATTTACAACAAATGAATGATTAATTTTATTATTTATGAGTATCATATTTTATCTTATTCCGGACGAAGACAAATGCAAAAAATCAAAGATTATAAAAATCGGTCCAGCCGTTATCGACTTATACCTAAGTGTTGTAACTAACATGCCTTTTTTTTATAGATTATATTATCTGTGTATTATGACAGCGCAAGGTTAATCATGTAATTTATTAAAATGTTTTACCAATTCATAAATGGGTTGCATATTAAAGACATTTTAATAATTATAAATTAATAAATACGATTTATTATAAACTATACAAATGAAATAGTCAGTGAGAGCAGCAAATCCGAGCGAGCGAGCAGTGTAGTACATAAATGCGCGCGATCAAACGCGTGGCACAGCCCTACTGAGTCCCAGGCCGGTCCCTGCGTACACGGCGCTCGCTACTCATTCACGCGCACATTCAAATGGCGCGGCAGTGACTACTAGCCGTGCCCCGCGGCTTCGCCCGCGTGGGAATTGATGTGTTGTACAAACTTTAGAACGCCATTGCACAACCTCTAGGGGTTTTCTTAAATATAAAAAATACGTATATAATTATTTACTTTATAGTTTATTTGTACCTACTTTTAAGAAAATCCACATAAGGAATAAAAAAAAGCCATACAAACTTTAAAACTCTATGGCACACCCCGTAGAAGTAATACATATCAAAAAATAAAAAATGCGTTTTCAATGATTTACTTTAAGGTTTATTTGTACCTATTTTTGAGTCAATTGAACCAAGGAATGACATTTTTCATACAAACTTATCTACCTTATTTAACCCCTTTCAGAGTTGACTTTTCAAAATTAGATTAGCTTATTTGTTAGTCCAATACCTAAACTGTCTACATTCTAAATTTCATCAGTCAAATTCGGTTCAGTAGTTACGTGGTAACAAACATTCACACACACACAAACTTTCGCATTTATAATATTATAGTAGGATGTTGCTACTGTGTATATATGTAGATACGGCGGGCTCGATTAGTAGAGGTACCGCGCCGCGCCGCATGGCGAGAGCGTCGCTTCGGGCGCGTTGGCCGCAGATCGCGTAATTTTGGTGAGGGGATGCGCGGAGTGCGCGGAGTAGTTTCTCTTGATCAAGCAAGGTCAACGACGTTATGCAGGCTCTTAACAGCACAATTCAGACGCGTGGTCCGAAAAAAAATTAACCTAGAATTAAAATAGGATAATGGATACCTACAGCAGGTAACGCGGTGAGGGGGCACCGAAGTGCGGGAATAATTTTGGAGTATATACGGAACTAGCTGTTCCATGCGGTTTCACCCGCGTGGGCTACAGTTTATCGCGATAAAAGGTATCTTATGTCCCTTCCCCGGGGCTCAAATTATCTATAAATCGGTTCAGTAGTTTAGGCGCGAAAGCGTATATATTCCGTATACTCCTAAAATTATTCCCGCACTTCGGTGCCCCCTCACCGCGTTACCTGCTGTAGGTACCCATTATCATATTTTAATTCTAAGTTAATTTTTCTTGGACCGCACGTTTGAATTGCGCAGCTAGAGGTCTTCCTGGTCCGCGACCGCACTTTACCTATTTCATAGATTCTCCCGGTGCCCCCCCTCACTTCACCGCGTTTCCCGCTGCGCTGCGGTGCGGCGGTTTTATTTTTCTACTACTACTTACATTTTTAAACTCGTGATATCTTTCGAATGGAATGTCCGAATTGAATGATTTAAAAAGTTATATAAAGACATTGAAGCAGTTTTGAATAAGAAGTAATTTATTTTGATAAGGATTAATACCAAGATACAAATAATGAGCCTTTTCTAGCAGCGGCATTAAAAATTAAAATTTTAAAATAAAAGATCACTTATTGTGGCATTACTATAATAGTTAGACATATGCTCTCGCGGACTTTTTTGTAGATCTTAATAAGACCTACAAACCCGTAATACATTACTTTGTTCTAGTGTCAATAGTTTTGGCAGCGCACGCAAAAATAGATTTTCGATTTCACACCTTTGGTTGCAAAATTGCAATTTTCTTACGGATCCCTAATTTTTTTGGAAATAAAATATAGCCTATAGCCTTCCTCGATAAATGGGCTATCTAACACTGAAAGAATTTTTCAAATCGGATCAGTAGTTCCTGAGATTAGCGCGTTCAAACAAACAAACAAACAAACAAACAAACAAACAAACAAACAAACTCTGCAGCTTTATAATATTAATTAGTTATAGTTATATTAGTATAGATATATACGCTTTCGCGCCTAAACTACTGAACCGATTTAAATGAAATTTGGTATAGAGATAATTTGAGCCCCGGGGAAGGACATAGGATACTTTTTATCGCGATAAACTGTAGCCCACGCGGGTGAAACCGCAGGGAACAGCTAGTTTTGGAATAAACCCAAGCTGGATAAATTGAAATATGCTAATATGCAGAACCTGCATGTTTGCAATAAATGTTCGAGCATTGCCGATACATATTTTAAAATAAACATAACGGGTTGCACTCCGGGAGTGCCGGCAGAAGTGAAAACTGCGCCGCTCTATGCGAAACAGCAGGAGCAGGCATACATTCTCGCCTCGCGGTAGAAAGAGAGGGGGATATTACTTCCTCTCCTACGCCGCGCAGGCGGTCTACTCTCCCTCCGTCTTACGAATTTTCGATCAGGTCACGTGTCCCGACGCGAGTTTAACATTTAACAACAAAAAATCCCAACGCCGCGTCACTAAAGAAGTTTTCACTTCAAATATTAAACTTGCAACCTACACAAATTTGTAGCTACGATTGGAAAATTGGATTGGAAAATAAGAAAGAGGAAAATAAAAAGACTAAAGCCTATTCGCGACTGAGGGAAACCACTCTCGGGTGCGGAGAGGTCGCCGCTACCTTCAAAGAGAAATAAAGAAATAAGCCCGAGGAAATCAAATAAGCTCAAATCAGGTTGACCAAGATGTTCAGGGCTGACTATAAACTGTGTTAAAATTGTGTTGTTGTTGTTGTTGTCTCAATAAAACAACTGGTCAAGCTCGAGGCGTCCTTGCGTGGACAGGGTTCCTTACCATTCCGTTTTTCGTTATGCTTCTATGAAATAATGAGTCAAGGTTTGAAGTGATGATGGCTCAGTGGTAGTGACGTTGGCTTGCAATCTCCGTATAGCTGCAATGAGCTCGAGCTTTCGGTGAAGGAAAACCTCGTGATGACGCCAAAGGTTGGTGGTAGAGCATTTTCTAGTGCTCGACTGGCTAGCTAGGGATCTTTTTGTGTGATCCAGCAGCCTCACATGAGACCCAGTTCCTAATGAAGGCGTAGTGTGGCGCCTACTTCGACCACATCGTCACCTACCCGCGGTGACACGTGTGGTTTTCTATTTACCTTGATTGTTTCCGAGAATAAAAGTAGTCTATGCTTTTATCTAGACTATAAGCTATATCCCTTCCAAATTTCATTTAAATCTGTTAAGCCGATTCAGCGTGAAGATGTGACGCACTCTCTCACAAACTAGATCTGCAAGTGTTTTTGTATTGAAATCGCCAGTCAATATCCGACACCCTGCATAAGGGTAGGTGTACTAAGCCTCTCCTAGACTCCGAGCAGGGTTTTCTCAACAATTTACGGTTACTTCTATAAAAGTTCGTGTTAAAGCGGCTGAGGAGGCACTGGTTATAATTTCTTGAAAAGCTTTTAGAAATGGCAAGGTGCGGTTTGAGTTAGAGGCGGAGCGATTTTAAAATGATAAGCTAATAAATAAAAATCTCGTGCTTGTTATCGAACTCATTTTGCATTCTATTTTACATTATGACTAACTGAAATTTTCTCAATTTTCCTACTAATATTATAAATGCGAAAGTTACTCTGTCTGTCTGTTTGTCTCGCCCAAACTACTGAACCGATTTAAATGAAATTTGGTACAGAGGTAGTCTAGAGCCGGAGAAAGGGCATAGGCTACGTTTTATCTCGATAAACTGTAGCCCACGCGGGTGAAACCGCGGGGAACAGCTAGTATTTTCTGTAACGGACGTTTTTTTTCAACATACTGGTAGCCCGCAACCTGAATGGTGCACTATCTCGTGATTTCGGCAACTAGCAACTGACCTCATGTGACCTAGACTTGATGTTACGACCGTGATACTAAGATATTTTTTTTTTACTGCAACATTGTTGCGTTTCTGCCTGGTAATAATACACGATTTATTTATCTTTACTGTAGGTAATGTTGATTATCTTTTCGATGTAGTACCTAAACCAGCGAATCGTGCAGGCGGGCTCATTTTTTCTTCTTACAGGGTATAGCGTTTGACCTCAAGTCACCTGATGTTAAGTAACGATGTGGTCGAATGTTGAGATTGGCTCTCAAGTGGAACGAGCTCCCCCCGCAAGTCTTTCCGCAGTGCCACGATTGCAATCCTTCAAGATGGGTGTGAGAAGAGTCCTTAATGGTCGGCAACGCATCGGCAACCCTGGTGTTGCAGATGTCCATAGGCGACGGTGACCGCTTTCCATCAGGCGGGCCGTCTGCCTGTTTGCCAATCTTTTACATAACAAAAAATAAATAAACACACTGCTTCGCAGACTATACAGTTAATTTTCTTTTTTCTTCCTAATTTTTTGCAACAGTTTGTTTGTAGGTATAAGACATGCAATGACTCTAGAAGCATAATTTATTTCCTGATCGTTAAAAACTTCTTTAAACTTCAACATATTTATTTAAAGATACAACATGTGATCACTTTAAAACGTCAAACTTAAAACTAGCTACACCTGTTCCAACCTCCTTACCCCGGCAAAAATACAGTCAAGAAGCGCCCGGCAGGTATAATTTGGGAATCTCCAAAACAGGAGTGAGCAGGTACCTTGTAAGGCGTGCGGACCGCACCGTCCGTTGCATCATCCCTTAGCATCAGTTATAAATAGCGCTCCATGCCTCCTCCGCCAGGCCAGCATGTCAAGATTGAAGGACACATTTATACACTACAAAGTCCGCACCGAATTTAGAGAATATTGATCGCTTCTATTTGTATCAACAACGCCGGTCTGAGCCTTGGTCAAGGAGAGCAAAGTTGTCTCTCGGCGCCCTTTAGCCAAATTCAAAATCACAAACATTTTTGTGTCGTTGCATACCTACATGTGTTTAAAACGGCTACGCCGGTTCCAACCTCCTTACTAGTCCTTACACCGGAAAAAGAACAAATTTGCATGTGGATTTTGAATTTTGCATGCATTTCATTGGTAAAATGTATCAAATCTATTAGGTTGTTATTGCTGTTTCACTCACATTTTTATCAAATAAAGTTTATATTCTTTTTAGCACGGATAGTGTCTAATTGCTAATGTGTATGTCGTAGGGGTTTGGGTAAGCGCGATGGTATACATAATTCCTACATCATAAAATTAATGTGACAGTATTAACTATTAATAGATTTTATACATTTAGCGGATAGTTGAATGCAGAAAACTTATTTTAAGAACTGCAAGGTTGTAGTGAATGCGGCATGAACGTAAAGAGTGGTGGTACAGGTTAGGGTAGATGACACGGCATGTTTGGAGTTCGGCAGTCCTAGATAACGCCTCTTGGGGCAGATAAGCGATAGCATTACCGTGTGCCAGCTTCGCAAACTTCTGATTGACAGTGGCCTCGCCTCTCAAACTTAAATAGGTAAATTCGGCCCGAGTTGCGGTTATATTATTCTATCTTGTGAATTAATAACCAGTCGGGTGAGGACGAGTAGCCCGCCTCGGGAGAGAGCGGCTTAAAAATATGACTTGTATAAAATTCGGCTCCCCGTCATACTATTTTATTGAAATAATTTATTAAAAGTGTGTTTTAAGTTGCCAAGTTTTGGGTAAGAGCGGAGCGCGATGAGCTCGAGCCGCGTCATGGCGCGTGGGAGTGCGTGTCGCTCCCGAGGAGGCTAGGTCTCCTCGCAGGCCGCGAGGCAGAGCCCCGCGCGTGCCGTCTCTGTCGCGCCGAGCGCCCCCGACAGGGACGGGGCACGCACAGTGACGGGTGGCAAACTTTATCAGAGTTCCAAGTTGGCGCGCGGACCGCTCGCAGCCAGTCGTTCCTTGCCCGCACTCGGTAGCGCACGCGTTTTCATCTCCGACCGATAGACAACTTTTCGAAACTTCGCAATGACTTTGCGCTGCGTGTTGGCGGTGCTGGCGCTCGCCGGAGCCACGTTCGCGGGCCCCGAGGTCACCGAACTCAAGGTGGACGTGGAGAGCGTGCCCGAGGACTGCACCACCAAGTCCAAGCACGGAGACATGCTGACCATGCACTACACCGGCACGCTCGACGGAGGACAGAAGTTCGACTCTAGGTAAGTGCTCCGACCACCGACCAGCTCGCGTTCCACGGCGGCGGCCACCGGACCTGATAACTCGATAATTAAGGCGCCCGAGTGGTTTCGCTAGTTGCGGATCATGCCGTGACCCTCATACCGGTTTCTCTAGCGTTTGTTTTATTTTGTTTGTATCTAGGTTATTTCTTGTTGCTGATTCTTTACATTATACGAAAGAAGTACGCGTACTTCATCTTGTAAGACCACCATGACACCGTGTTCGGTGGTATCTCTGTTCATGCAGTCGCAGGGCCACGACACGTGTAATGTCAATTAACACGTAAATCTGTAGGTACGTAGAGCCGATAGCGACGTCATCGGAGCGTCGGCCGAACGGTTGACCGATGCTGAGATTCCTCGAACCAGTCCGTACGAGGAAATCACAATAAATAATGGTAGTTTAGGTACAAAGCTGAGCCGAGGCGAGGCGACGCGTCCGAAACGTATTCTAATTACTCTAGTTGAAAAGCCGTAAATGCAATCTCCGGGAAATATGCAAATTAGTGTTCCAGTTTGCATTTAATTGATTGCATTCTTAAATATTCATCGCGTCTATTCGAAAAAACGCCGAATTCCGTGAGGAAATAAATATCGTAGAATATTTTGTCGCTTTTACTATTTCATTAGCGGACATAGCACTGTAAAATGTAAGCAGTACATGGTGATTATTATTTTGTACATTCTGCTCTTTCAGCTTAAGAATATAATAAACATTGTATTATGCCTATTGCCTAAAAACTAATTAAAGTTTTTGGATTTTTTCACTAAAACTCGTTAAGGTTTAAAAATCCTGAGAAATTGAACGATTAATTATTAGAATATCAATTTGTTAAGTAGAACAAATTAGTAGTGCGGGCTAACTGCTTGATATTCTAGACCAAAGTAACTAATTGATATCGTGGCGAACCGAAAAGAGTTTGGCCAGCGACGAAAGACGCCACTTTCGACTGTCTTTCGCAGGTTGCAACGATGTATTGTACTGCAAGTTCGCTCAGGTAACCCTCTATATTATAGAGTCCATATCTCATCTCTACATCTAGCTTGACACTTGAAAAGCCATTGCCGGGGCTGCCTGTATGTCTCTTTTATATATAGATTCTCAGAATACAAACGGAAGTTACACCATTTTAACAATGATTAGAAAATTATAATTTAATTTAAATTTAACAAACCAAGCATATAAACTGGTGATAACGCGATAATTAAAACGTTATCTCGCCTTCTGATTACAGCTCAAGTTACAAATGTGTCAATTACACTTGTAATACATGTATTCCGGTTTCAAAGAAATATTTACTGAAAACTGCTGTCTAAGCGGGAACCGTGAGGCCTTTCAACAAATTGTGGTGCTGAATCAAAACTTATGTTTATAGAAATACTGTCAATTTTCATAAATTCATCACCAGCCGTATTCAGTTCTCAATGCTCGCCTTCTCTTAGAGAGAGATTATGGACCGTTATCTACTGGTCCAGTGTGGTTTGATCGATTTCGCACGCATTTGAATGCAGTATCTAGAAATTTATTTCATTTGACTAAATAATGATAGATCTGATTATTCGAGTAAAAAACTTTCTCAGTCTGGGTAAACTTTGAAAATGCGAGACGGAAGTAATTGAGTTAAGTAAGTAGGTTATTAAGAAATAAAGCAACACCTTTGCTTATTGCAAGAATGGGAATTTTTGTATAGACCGGATTTTCTGAGTCCGTAACATACTCATAAGTTCTTTGGGTAGCGATCTCTTTGTTTGAAACTCGAAAACTACTGCTAAGTTTCACATAGTTTTGAGGATGTAGAAATTTAGAGATTCAGCACACTGTGACTACAGAAGAAAGAACAAGGGCCCACAGCATACTAGTTGCGAAATAAAATCGAAAGTAACAGACAAAACGCCACGAAGGGGTTCCAAGCGATGCGTTTCCCAAAGTAGGTAGGTCATAAAACCGGGTGTGAAAATTTATTGCTTGACACGCGGCGTCAAACTGCCAAGTACCCTGGCTCTCCGTACATCCACACACCAGGACCTATAAATAGTAATGAAGTTGGTACGGAGTTATGAATTCTGTATTCGTCTGCCACCAGCTCCGTTGTTATCTGTCGACAGCTGCGTCGCCGTGCAGTGTCCCTTTTTTTCAAGGCGAAGACCATCTTTTTCTAGATCTATTAATACCTAGCTGACCCGGCGAACCCGGTGTATTGCCAATAAAGTTGTCTGAAGGAGATTTCTCTATATTTTCTCACCTTTTAAACCTTCCGTGGACTTATACAAATATTTCAAAACGACAATTAGCCAAATCTGTTCAGCCGTTCTTGAGTTTAGCGAGACTAACGAAAAGCAATTGATTTTTATATGTAAGATAATAATAGTAATAGTAATTGTTACTCCCCTCAACATATCAAGAAATACAATACCCAGACGGAATTCAGGCTATTTTTTGAAACTCGTTTATGTAGACTGCAAGTAGAACAGTCACATCACATACTACCACATAGACTGACAATATGAATTTCAATTTGCTAAGTTGAATTTGCATTGCTAGTATCTTACCACGGCTACGTTGCTTCTAGATTAAGGTATGGAATAATATTCTGGGGTAATGCAACAAATTGGGATCGAGTGTTTAGATGCCAAAAAAGATGTATCCGCGCTATGTGTGGTCTAAAAAGCACTGATAGCTGTCAAACCTATTTCAAAGATTTAAAACTACTAACTCTCCCTTCATTATATATATATGAGGTAGCTCTCTTTATCAAGCAGCATCCTACATTTTATCAAACTCTCACTAGATCTCGTAATCGAACACATTTGTATCCCATTAACGTATATAATTATAAAACTGCTTTATACGCGAACAGTGTCTTTGCTATGGCGCCAAAAATATACAATAAAATTCCCAAATATATTACAGAATCCAATAGCTATAACGAATTTAAACAAAAACTTTTCTTATACTTAATAGATCATTCATTTTATTCTTTGAAAGAGTTTCTGCAATTAAAATGAGTATGTAATTAACTAATTTATTTTGGTTGTCAATATCGGATTGAATGCAATGAAATGAATATAATTATTACTTGACTACACTAATATAATGACTGCATTCTGCTTTTTTTTTTTGACAATAATTTAATATGTTTATAAGTTGTCTGTAATTGTTACTACTACTACATTGCTATACCCTATTCGGGTTCATATGTTCACTAATTATAACCACTAAGATCTCATGTATACTAACATATGAATGCAATAAATGATTGATTTTGATTTTGATTGAAATCGTAACCTAAATTACTTGATTAAAACAATCTTCATTCGAACTTCAGACTCTGACCTGGGCTGAAGTCACTCAGGATAGATAGGATTGGCGCTCTCCTGATGCGGAGGTCAAGACACACTTGGGTCGCTGAGTTAAAACTATCTTTCTAGGCTGCTTGTGATTTTTCTATTAGTTTGGAATCCGGTTCACGTTTGATGTATACACGCATATGCATGCGTTTCAGATCGAATCGCGTGGGGATTGTAAACCGGACAATAAATGACTTGGCACTTGATTAAATTTACTCCAGTCTCTACTACAGAATATAGAAAGTCTCGCCTGTGACGCCCTTGTGTATGTAGTATTTACTTATCTTTACGTAAGTGGCCCTGCGGTGCGGGCCTAAGCTATAACTTCCGCCGGTATTCACTTTCCTCCGGTGCTAACAAGTATTGCTTGACTGACGAGCTGGTTTATAAATGTACAAATATGGTTGCTATATCTATGTGATATGTTTTAAAAAAGCGCGTAAATGAATTCGTAGTATCAACAACTAGATGATCCGGTAAATTTCGTACAACCGTGCAATATCCGTCCAAATTTACCGATTTCGATTTCGTTGCTTTTTTGACTCTTCCTTTGGGTTTCTCTAATTTTCTTTATTCGACGCACGGTCAATTGATTTTTGTTTGTAGAGACAGATTGAATGACTAGTCAGCTAATGCACATTGATTAGACATAAGATTAATTTGTCACTGCGGCGTAATCGGCAGAATCTGATCATATTATGCATCCTATTAAATAAAGAAACTTGAACGTGAACTTGTGGTGTTCTGTCGTGGTAGGTATGTGTTTCAAAGCAACTAGCTATAAGTCTTCGTTGTAGTTCTATGTGTGACAAAGGTATTGTATTTATTGATTGAACAGAAATAGCGACGGAAATAACTACGTTGACGGCGATAAATGGCATTTGCATCGATCGACTTCTACCGGTTCACACATTTATCAAGACTTCGATGGCTTTAATAAACCATGGCTTTGAAAATAATGTACTTATTATAGTGAAATTTGTTAAATAATAACACAATACATTGGTACCCATAAAAAATAACTAAGTGCAGCTTTGTATTTGATAACAACAAGAGTGTGACAAATCTATAGGTAGGTACTCGTATGTCTACTGTTGCAAAACACCTGTAAAACATCTATACTAAGCTGCAGAAATTGTTTGTTTGTTTGTTTGTTTGAACGCGCTAATCTCAGGAACTACTGGTCCGATTTGAAAAATTCTTTCAGTGTTAGATAGTCCATTTATCGAGGAAGGCTATAGGCTATATTTTATTTCCAAAAAATTAGGGATCCGTAAAAAAATTGCTATTTTGCAACCCAAGGTGTGAAATCGAAAACCTATTTTTGCGTGCGCTGCAAAAACTATTGACACTAGAACAAAATAATGTATTACGGGTTTGTAGGTCCCATTAAGATCTACAAAAAAGTCCGCGAGAGCATATGTCTAACTATTATAGTTATGCCACAATAAGTGATCTTTTATTTTAAAAATTTAATTTTTAATGCCGCTGCTAGTAAATGCTCTTTATTTGTATCTTGGTATTAATCCTTATCAAAATAAATTACTTTTTATTCAAAACTGCTTCAATGCCTTCATATAACTTTTTGAATCATTCAATTCGGACATTTCATTCGAAAGATATCACGAGTTTAAAAATGTAAGTAGTAGTAGAAAAATAAAACCGCCGCACCGCAGCGGGAGAATCTATGAAATAGGTAAAGTGCGGTCGCGGACCAGGAAGACCTTTAACTGCGCGGTTCAAACGTGCGGTCCAAGAAAATTTAACTTAGAATTAAAATAGGATAATGGGTACCTACAGCAGGTAACGCGGTGAGGGGGCATTGAAGTGCGGGAATAATTTTGGAGTATTATACGGAATATATACGATTTTTTTTTTTTTTTTTTTTACTATTTACAGGGTAGCGTTTGACCACAAGTCACCTGATGTTAAGTGACGATGTGGTAGAGGGTGGTAGCTAGCCAGACGAGTACTAGAAAATACCCTACCACCAAGCTATGGTTTCATCACGATGTTTTCCTTCACCGAAAGCTCAAGCTCATTGTAGGATTCGAACCCACGTCCTACGGATCGCAAGCCGACGTCACCACCACTGAGCCATCATCGCTATAAACGCTTTCGCACTTTCGCGCCTAAACTACTGAACCGACTTAAATGAAATTTGGTATAGAGATAATTTGAGCCCCGGGGAAGGGACATAAGATACTTTTTATCGCGATAAACTGTAGCCCATGCGGGTGAAACCACATGGAACAGCTAGTTATGTATAAAAGTTGCTGATCTACCATGACGACAAATTGAGTAAACATCGTATTTTCACAGTAATAATGACGATTACTAAACATAATTACACAAAATCTCTGAACAATTAATGATTCGGAAAGTTAGGCGAATACGAAATCAAACTATGTGAAAAAGTATACTTATTCAGGATAATTATGTTGCGTTGAATAAACTGGCAGCAAGTTACATTTAAACAAGTGAAATTTTATTTTCAACCGATAACGTATTAAACTCGTTTTCAAATACGACACACGTGTAGGTATAAAAGTATACCTACAGGCATAAAAACTGTCGTGAATAGTTCTTACAATTTACAAGACATGAGAATTGGTTGATTCACATCAGATAAACGGTTGTTTTGTTCATAGTGAAAGCGATGGAGAAAGTAGGTAATAACTTCAAACAAGGAGAGAACATTTTTAGTAAAATCTACGGCTTCGGAGTCGAACTTGGCACAAAGATTTAAAGAAGAAATGAGATGAAGCCCGGAGTCGTGGCTGACGTTGATATCCCGGGCCCCTAGCCAAGATGCATTCTGCAATCGTTGACGCTAGTAGAAAACAAGAAAAAAGTATTGGTTTGACATATTTCAACGCTAAGTCACGTGGTCAGAAATATGTCAAACCAATACTTTTTTCTTGTTTTCTATTAGCGTCAACGATTGCAGAATGCATCTTGGCTAGAGGCGCTGGTTCGCGTAGGTGCACTGCACACATACATACACACACACACACACACACACACACACACACACACACACATGACTACACGCCCACTTCTGTACAACATTGCGCCTGTACAACTCGGTATGTTATAAAAACCACTATAATTTCGCCATCATAAACTATGGTGCTTTATATCTAATACAGTGAGAATATTTAAGATAAAAAATAATATGTATTTGCAAAGATTATTATAAAATATCAGACTACAAAAAGCTTGGGATTGTAGTGAACTGACTCCATTTCAACCAGTTAGTAACAAGAATAAAATTGTAAATGACCCAAAAAATTACTTGTCTGACGTTTCTTGTCTGTTCTTTTGCCGGCGTAAGGAGGTTGGAACAGATAGAAGTAGCTAGTTTAAAGTTTGACGTTTTAAAGTGATCACAAGTTGTATGCTACTAAATAACTATTTTTATGAACGAAATATCATGCAAAAATAACTCTTCAATAATTGTTTATTGCAAACCGGTCCATCGCGGGTAAAAGTGGCAATCTCTACAAACTTGTTGTAGCACAACCAATCAATTTGTTAAAATAACACATTTTACGACTACCTTCATCCCTTTGTCCGCATTATCACTTAAGACGAGGAATTGGCAATATTGGCTGCAGGGATCTCCTTTTTTAAAACACTTTTATTAGCTTGACTTGTAACTAACTAACTAACTAACTAACTAACTAACTAACTAACTAACTAACTAACTAACTAACTAACTAACAATGTAATCAAATCTTAGAAGTCATTCTCAGCCATTACAAAATATACAGAGCTAATATTTATGTACAATAAAGATCATGTTTTTGACATCAAATTGTCGGAAGGATAACACGATTGGTTGTCTTTCATAGCAGAGAAACAATGATCGAAAACTGCCCTCTAAAAAAAAAAGATTTTCATTTTACAGGCATACAAAACCGATTAAAGAGTTGAATATTTTTTTTGTATGGTATATACACATTCTTCAAAGAACTACAGATTTAGTTCTATAAAATTAACGATAGCTTTCATTTTAAACGAAAAAAACCTTTTTTTGACGCATACGACCTTACTTAGTCAGCTCGCTTGCGTTTTTGTATGGAGCTGATTTCAGATTCATTGTTTATCACGGCGTCCTCTTAACATCAGGTGTGTGTTTTTTTTAATATGATAGGTATAAATAATAATAATAATATGGACGACAAACGCCTTGTAAGTTATTAAAAACCCAAATATTCTTGATCTTAACACATTTGTTTGATGAGCACGAATATTTGTACCTGAGTCTTGGATATTTCTATCTATATAAGTATGTATATCGTTGTCTAGTACCCATAGGCGAAGCTAGTTTTAAGTTGACGTTTTAAAGTGATCACAATGTATCCTATTTTTTATTTAATTTTTGATTTAACACAAGATTTGAGCTTAATTTGGGGTTATTTGTGTGCAAATTGTCCTCGATATTTGTTATTTATTTATTTATTTATTTATTTGGAAACCCGAATATGATCAAGTACATTTGTCGTTGTGTGTACGTAACTTATAGGTGAAGGTACACCATTAAAATCGTGTGGCTAACAGTAAAGCGGTAGTCATAAGTAACGGTATACCACTCGCTTTCATGCCGGGTTTGTGACCCAGGTATTAGGTACTTGTTGCGCCCCACAGTCAAAAAAGTCAAAAGTCAAATGTTTTTTATTCAACAGGATACATTGTGATCACTTTAAAACGTCAATTTAAAACTAGCTACGCCTGTTCCAACCACCTTACGCCGGCACAAGAACAGGCAAGAAACGCCCGGCAGGTAATTTTTTTGGCGCGATCACATTGGCAATTATATTCTTATTACTAATTGATTGAATTGGAGCAAGTTCACTAAAATCCCAAGCTTTTTTGTCATCTAAGTAGTCTGATAATTTATAATGAGCTACACTTTAAAGGTTTCGTTATTTATGAACTTAAAATTTAGCTATCGACAGACAAGTCATGGGTTTCACTTGGGATGCCCGGAAGGCCCGGATGGATGCGCCTGAATAATGCAGATTCATTGCTAATTTTTGAGCAGAGTTGAGAGGTTTCATAAATATTTGTTTTCATCGCCACTCGTTCTAGAATAACTCTGAAAGTTTAACAAAGTCTTTGTCATTATGCATTTATTAGTACATTTCGTTAATATTACGGCCTGGTTCTGCCTTGGGAAAGAGTTCAACGCGCGCTTCTTCAAATTGTACAAGCTCTTTGAAAAATATATATAATATAAACTATTATGTATGTACGTTGATCGGAAACAGCTAGTTTCATTACAAATAATTTCACGTTTGTCACATTCAATTTGTTACCAAAACAGTTTAGGTGAAGCATTTTTTTCCGTTTTATCGCTATTTCAAGGCTATCCAACAAGGCTGATGTTAAAAAATTTAAAAGTGTTTGAACAACAGTGGTAGGTACTCGTACATGCATATATTTTTCTTCGCACGGCATTCCTATATATTCTCTCAGAATCGTAAAAATATTGTGATCAGCTTAAAACCGGTGAGTTTTCAGTATATTTCGAAACTCTGTTTATATACGTCAACAAACACAAAATAGTTATCCAACGGTAATACAACTTGTTATTAGAACGAACACGAGTACGTTTTAGATAATCAAACCGCACACATCTCTTTCACGGTTATTTCTCCACCACCATGAACCCTTACATCTTCTACAGGCCCCATGTTTTATATATTTATTCATATATAATTATAACAACAACAACAAAAATTAATATTGAATATATTTATTTAGTAGGCATTTAGGTATACATCATCATCATCATCATAATCAGCCCACTTTAGTCCACTGCTGCCGCTTCAGCTTGCTGATTCTATAGGCTATGTCGGTTACCTTGGTTCTCTGTCGGATCACTTCATTTCTGATTCGATCCTTGAGAGAAACTCCGATCATAGCCCTAATATACATGTGATCACTTTAAAACGCCAAACATAAAACTAGCTACGCCTGTTCCAACCTCCTACAGTAAGATACCCACCCTTTTAAATATTGTAAAATGGTGCTCTAACTCTACGTATTAGCTAAGTTAGCAAAGCAAGCATAGGTGAACCAGCGAAGCAGACAGTAGAGCAGACGAGGTGGAAATTAGACGAGCTCTGTTCCCGAACCTCAGAACGAGACGGGCATGTGATTAACCTACAAAAGTTGCGCCTCCCGAACGAACGCGAAACTTTTGTTATTACCGCTTATGAGTGCCTCACAAAATTTACCGTTTAATTATCTACATTCTTAGCATTTACGCCGCTTGTTTTAAAGATTCTACTCGTTTCAATTATCGTCTGAAGTAATGACTTCTCCCCCGCCCCAGCTGCGGCTCCCCCTCCCCCCCTGCGATGATGGCGCGGCGCCGACTTCACTGCGGGCGGGCCGCTCTGAAAAATTAATCGCATTCCAGTTAACCCAAATCGTAGTCACTTGATGCTAACAAGCACCTACACGGAGTACTGCATGACCTCGAATCTTCGTCATATCGCAGATAGATTCAGGATAACATTGGTAGGTGGATTATCATTATTTGATAGACTAGCCAACATCTGGTGTTTGTGTTTAATGAAGGGATACCGACGCTACATAAATCTGTCAGTCTTACTTAAATAAGACTTGAAGTCAAATATTTGCACGTTCCATTTCCAAGGCGTCTCTTGATTCAGCTCTGAGATTATTAAATGCGGTCCATTCATTGTCTTAGGAAAGGTAACTAACTAACTTTGTCTACCCAAACGAACCCAACACACACACTGAACATTAATTAGAAATGTTTGACATCTAGAAGTCTGATATTTTTGCAAAATAAAACTTTTGAACGAACTGTTGGTATGACCTTAAATGTTACGTAGGTAATTTGTTTCCGTGCGGATACTGTTGAAGTTACAAAAAGTTAGGTTTTTCCTCGGATTAACATACAATATAGAGGAGCGGCGCGCTTGGGGCATTACCAAACTTTTTAATTGTCTCAACGGGCAGCGCGTCGCAATACACAGGCGCCGCCGCTGACGCCGCGCTCAGCTTTCTAATATCGCGACCAGATTGAACCCAACGAGTACGTTTGCATAACGTTATCGCACCATTGTTATTCGCCGGTGCGACTTGACATCGTTTACGGAGAAAGTGCATTTGATTTTCTAAAACAATGGTCTGACGCGCCCCTCAGCGCTCGCTGCATGTAATTGAGCTACGTGGTCCGCGTCAGCTCGCTACAACTAAACAATATCACGGGCCAATTATACTCTCAAGTTCTTACGTGTTTCGGATCGAGTTTCTACGCGCAGTCGTTTCAATCTCTCGAGAAACTGAATCCTGCGAAGCGGGAAGCGCTGACGAAGTCGTCGATAGCTTGGAATCTGATCCGATGCGTCTGATGGGAGCTCGGCGCATCTCCTCGCGGAGGCGGTGGCGTCCTTAATCGCATTACGTAAAGCAATACAAGTTGGCCGGAGCGCAAGTTTTCGCGCGGTTACGTGTTCTTAGCGAGACGGGTAACTTATCGCCTCCCGCCGGATATCAAGTCAAGTAGCATCCAACCGCGTTAACGACCCCGCCATTATACATTTAGGAGCAGCAACAAGGCCCCGTGTGCTGCGGCTGAGCTCCACATTACGACAACTTAAGGACACCGAGAATTATCAAGAAACTCTTCTTTTTATCAATAGCGTTAAATTTAACTATTTTAAAAGCAATTTCGCTTTGTATTTGTATTGGGAGAGGTCGCCACCTACAGAAATTTAACGAGCGAGCAGCGAGAGGCGTAATATAGACAAGTGAACTTCGCTCCCGCTAAGACGATGCGAATTCTGAAACCGATCGGAGAAATTAATTGAGTAAACACGAATAGGCCAGCATTATAATCCCTCTTTCGATAGATGAAAATGATCATTCGATCTATGATTAAATTCCGAGGCGACAGGCACGCTGCAAACCCTACATTAGACTCGGCAGACTTAATTAATCACTGAGCTTATTTTAATTAGTTCGTGATAGCAATTACAGCGCCGAATGGGCGCCGATATAGCGTTGCAGCGCGGTGGGGCTCCGGTCAAGGGCCGCTTAAAAGCGTCCATTAAATGAACTTCGCGGTTTGTTCAACTGAATACCATCATTATGTTTGTCTGTGAATCACGATTCAATGCTACTGTAGCGCGGATTCGGTTACATTGTGCCCGCTATTAATTTCGCTATTGTTAAGTTGAAACAAAAGCCTCAGTTCTCAAGGTTCTGATAAGTGCAATTATTATTCTGCAAATTCATATTTATCTGATTTCGAGAATGGCCATTCACTTAGTTCGCGTCGGGGCAACAACTCTAGTGAAATATCCTTGAGTGAGCGCGCGGAGCCGAAGTGCGGATAGCCATTTGGTCCGAGTGCCGTACTAGCGGGCGGAGTTATCCTCGATGCATATCCCTTATGTTCGGCCACATGATCTCATCTCATTCTGCGAGATGCCATTTAATAAGACGTGGGAAGAGCGGTCCACTCCAACAGATGTGCTCTACATTGAGACGGAACGCGGCGCGCTTCAAGTAGTAGTCGCTACGTGTGCTCCACAATATTATATTACCCGCTGCACGGTGTTATATAGAACTAATTGAAAAAGTGTGTTGCTCTCTAAGAATATTGTATTAAATGAATGTTTGTGGGCTATGCATGATGTGAATGTGAGTTATTGATTGGTCGCGGGAGCTCGATTGGCGGGATAAGTGGTTCCGTGGCGAAGTGATTACCGCGCGTGAGCTGGTAGCGCTGACGTGGTCGGTAAACATTGCCGACCAACCTCGGAGGAATTAAACAATATTATCAACCATTTACAAGGAAATGTTTTCTTTTATATTTGCGCCAAGAGGTTATGACGTGACACGTGGCGCAGAAATGGTTTTTTTTGTTATGCTGGGGCCACAATAACGGGATATGCAGTTAAATAGTGCGATGATTGACGTTTGACATAAGTGTAGCCACAACATAACAACGGCATTCACATTGGCGTTTGACGTTAGCCGATAACTCAAGTGCATTCACGTTGACCGTTCAAGTGTAGCCACTCACATAATTATTGCGTTAATAAATGTCATGTTATGTAACATTGCATTGATGGGATAGAAAAAAACAAGCAAAACCTTATTATCGAATAAGGTTTTACTTGTTTTTTTCTAAGCAAACGTCATATTTATTTAAATGTTACTAGCACTGTTTCTTGCACTGGTATGTTGGCATAATTGATTCCTGCAGTACCTACTAGTGCAAAGGAAAACCGACTCTAAGGTGACGAACCTTTCCATTCTGTGACTGTACATAGAAAGATTATTCCTGCAACTAGGTATACGGTACACGGTAGGTAAGTCTGGGAAACTTTCCGTGTTTATTACGAACCGAACAGGCTTATGGACTGCGTGTACCGTATCATATTAAACGTCAAACGTGATCCGAACGAGCGGCAGGGTGGCTTCCAAAGGCTCTTTGTAGAAGCCTATCTGCAACACAGCTGCGATTCGCCTTTCCCACTGCAAAAAAGTCGTTGGAGGGATTTCCTGCTTCGATTCCGCGATTTGGGCTTGTTTCTGGATAGCTGCGAGATTGAGCTGATACTAAGGGCCAATTACAACGACAAAATCTAACTTTATATTTTCATATAGGTACATGAGAGCTGTTAGAAGAAAAAATGCAAATAATCCTACTAAAATTATAAACGTAAAAGTTTGTGAGTATGGATGGATGGATGGATGTTTGTTACTCTTTCACGCAAAAACTACTGAACGGATCTGAATGAAATTTGGTATGGAGATAGCTTATACCCTGGATTAACACATAGGCTATTATCCCGGAAAAAGGTTCCTGCGGGATAAACTAGTTAAACAAAGAAAAATAATGTGCAAAAATTACTCTTTTTTAAAAATTACAATTTTTTTTTTTTGGTCTATATATAACAAAGACTTGTGTGTATATTACGAAATACTTTTACCATATACCCAGAAAGCTTTCATGCCATTTTAGCAGTAGCCGTGCACTCCCCGAGACAATGCTGTGCGGTGACATAAATAGTGAAGCTAAGACGGATCACGTTTGGATTAATCTAATAATTCTATATTTTCTATCTGTACCCGTATTAAATGGAAATGGATTACGCCTTTGTGGGTGCATTATTCCTGGCTTTTCAACGACGGGAAATGAAAGAAGAGTTTTTCAAGTTGACGTATATATAGTAGTTCGATTTTGATGTTTTTCCGTGATTGTTTTATCGCCTAAAATTAATAACCGAATTCTTTTCTGCCAGCTGCCCTATTTTTTTATTATTTATTACAGGGAAGCGTTCGATCACAAGTCACCTGATGTTAAGTGACGATGTGGTCGAAGATGGCGCCACGCTACACCTGGATTGGGAACGCTCTCAAGTGAGGCTACCGGAACATACCGATAGGTGTTTGGCGACAGCTAGCCAGGCGAGCACTAGAAAATGCCCTACCACCAAGCTATGGTTTCATCAAGATGTTTTATTTCACCGAAAGCTCCAGCACATTGTAGGATTCGAACCCACGTCCTATGGATCGCAAGTCGTCGTCACTACCACTGAGCCATCAACGCTATAAGAAGAAGGGTAATGTTAAAACACCTTTTCTCCAGTATCATCATTATCAGCCTTCAACGTTCCCACTGCTGGGACTCTGGCCTTCTCTCAGAGAGAGAGAGTGTGGGCTGTAATCTACCACGCTGGCCCAGTGTGGGTTGGTAGATGTCACATGCCCTTGAAAATGTTGCAGTTCTTTGGCATGCCGGTTTCCTCACGATGTTTTCCTTCACCGTTTTGAGCGATGGCAAATCCGCACATAACTTATTAAGTCATAGGTGCGGGGCCAAGAGGATTCGAACTCGGTGTCGGCGTCTTGTAAGTCGCACGCCAAACCGTTCGGCCGCCATCACTCTCATTCCAGTATACTCGTACATAAATTCTCTTTATCACGCTCCGTAGACCAAACGGCTTGATGGTCTTTCTTTCATCTATCGATATAATATTTAAAAATGGCGCCAGCGAATCAAAAAAGACGAAGTACAAAAAAATATTTTGTCTCATTATACAATCATACTTCTCACTTGATCAATCACGCTTTTTGTTAATTTTTTTTATACCTAATTATAATTTTACGGTACAATTTTTTGCCTAAATGGCGTGTTTACTTAATCGTTGCCACGCTGCACTGATAACGTGTCAGTGGGTAGTGATAACGGGGTTGTGCCGATAGGTATCGCGATACGATGCGATACATACGTGGACCTAAACGATTTGTCGCTCCTCACCTACGTTTGAAGCGCTAATGCGTAATTAACTAATTACACCTTAAAACAATGACGTAGCGTAGTCCATAACAACTTTTGGTATTCTTAGGTGTAAAATTTCCTAAACTTAAAAAAAGTGCGTTTGCATCTTGGCTAGGCCTCACTATGAAAATATATGTAACACTGATGACGCGACTTTTTTGGCGGCAGTCGAATTGTCAAAAATCAAAAGTCAATTTTTCTTTATTCAATAGGATACATTGTGATCACTTTAAAACGTCAAACTTAAAACTAGCTACGCCTGTTCCAACCTCCTTACGCCGGCAAAAGAACAGGCAAGAAAAGAAACGCTTGGCAGGTAATTTTTTTGGCGCGATCACATTGACAATTTTATTCTTATTACTAATTGATTGAATTGGAGCAAGTTCACTAAAATCCCAAGTATTTTTTGTCATCTAATAGTCCGATATTTCTTAATTAGCTTTACTAATAAGATTTCTCTTGTTTGGTTGTACACATTGGGATATGGGAACATGAATATTAATGAGTTGCGGGATCACAACCAAAGCAGACCAGACCCCACAAGCAGCACCCGTTCACGAGTTGACGCATGTACCAGCCATCGCTCTCAACGTGAAAATTTTGTTTTTATTTCCAAAACTTGTGTTTCTTTGAGTGATAAATGTGTGACATTATTAACCATTATGTGTTCGTTAATGTGTACGAGTGTGGGAAATTGAAATAAAGTTGTGAAAGTGACTTTTCTAGTTGCTCCAAAAAAGTCCGTGTAAAGTTTAAGTAAAGCGCTATTAGACCTGTCAAACTTAGTTTAGTTTTAGAAAATGCGAAACCAAATCGACACCAATGCATCCTATTGAATAAATTTATTTTGAATTTTGAAATTTTTTTTGCATTTTGACACGGGCGGAACCGCGGGGCACAGTTAGTCCAAAATAGTGATGAGAATAAAGGAGATTGTTACACCATATAGAAAGTTAGGCGTTATTGCATCGAATGATAGATTGAACGTGGGATTTGGCAACATAATATTAGCAATTATATCACAACATTGTTAAATTCATAACCTCTTTGGGCGATTACCTAAATTCCAAATGTTATTTTAATTAAGCTCTGTTGATGCTGTATTCTATTCAAAGATTCAAATAATTTATTTCATTCCTTAGTACAATAGTTAGTCATAATAATATAATTAAGATTATTATGGACCCTGTTGGGCACAACAACAATATTATATAACAACTAGAGGAGAGGAGGACTGCCATCAATCGAATTGACGACGCGGTAGCCGAGTTGGTAGTGACCCTGCCTGCGAAGCTAGCGGTCCCGGGTTCGAATCCCGGTAAGGGCAAATATATTATATTTGTCAAAAACAAATATTTGTGGTCATCATACATATTATGTATGATTACCACAAATTTTTGTTTTGAGTTTTGAGTCTTGGATATTTCTATCTATATAAGTATTATCACAAGTTTCGAGCTTAATTTGGGGTTAGGTCAATTTGTGTGCAATGGTCCCCTGATATATTTATTTATTTATTTATTAATCAACAAATAACCTATTAATATAATAACCTATCCGTTATATGTAGTAGAGTAGATCGAATACGCGTAGAACTTTTTCATCGAGATAAAAACGACGTGTCACATATCTAGATTGTATATGAAAGGCTACTTCCTGAAGGAAGTTCCATGTATATATTAACGATGAACTCGATTGAAACAACAACGGTCCGATATTGTTTCAACCCCGTAGGTACAGTCAACGACAAAAGTTGCTGAACAATAACAAACTTTCCGATTACATTTATCATCACCTTTGACCACTACATCATTTAACATTGTGTTGTGTTGTGGTCAAACGCTACCTCGTAAGTTGTTACGAAAAACCAAACTTTACTGATCTGAAATACAACGGGAAAATCAAGTGTGATCAGCTACTTATGGCGCTGACTGTACCTATACTTTTCAAACTCCACCGTCCTGCTTATTACGTGAGAGGAACTTTACAATGAGCTCGCACCGACTCTATTCCGGGATAATAAATGTATTATTGGAAATGAACTGTCACACTAGTATAGTTTTTGTGCTTTACTCGGCGTAGTATTTATTTGTCGCGTCCCGGCTTCGCATAGGCTAATAAAGGGCTGGTCTTAAGTTCATACAAATATTCCGTAGAAAAACACTTCAATCATATCCCAAAACATCTAGACGATGCTCCAAAAAAAACTGCGTACTTTGTCCCTAAAGAAAACAAATGAATAAATCAGTAAGCCATTTTCAAGTTTTACCGTGATTAACGCGCGACAATTGAATTGTTTGCCCGTAGGTACCTTTTTCAGGGATGAAAATTAGCTCATGTGTCAATCCAGGATTTATGTTATCTCTATTTCGAATTTCACTCAAATCCGTTGAGCTGGTTCAGCGTGAAGTAGTAACACTCACAGATATACACACTCACTCAGTCACTCGCAAACTTCCACATATATAATATTACTGAAACAGATAGAAGACATTTAGATGGAGTATAGAGTTAGACCTAACTTCACTAAGTAAGTAAGTAAGCTAGTATCTAGCGAAGGATGGTAAACCACTAATATTTAAGCCTCGAATAGGACGGGTCGGTTCTTTCTTATGAATTTTGTATGCACTAGCCAACTGGAAATTAGTTTTGGTCTGGGAAAAACTTATATTGGAAAGTAACGCGTCTGGTTCACCGCTTTACATGATGAATATAAGATAATAGAGATGAATGTAAGAAGGGGATGCCTCGAGGTGAATTTCAGTTTCAGATTACTAGAGCATTTACCCCGTCCCAGGTATCGCTGGAAAGACGAAGTCACGAAAGACTTGCGCGAGCTCCAGGTGGGAGACTGGCAGGAGGTGGCACCGGAGACAGAGCGAAGTGGTGTCTTTTGTTATCGGAGGACAAGACTCGCTTTGGGTTGTTGCGCCATCTCAGTTAGTTAGTAGGGCATTTTCTAGTGCACCTATCGGTGTGTTCCGGCAGCCTCACATGAGAGCCAACGTGGTGCCAATTCGACTACAACGTCACTTAACATCAGGTTACTTGTAGTCACCTGGAGGAAATAATATAAACATCATCGTTACAATTTGGCCAAAAATAGGCTAGTCAGGAAATCAGAATTTACTAGTAGCTCTTCTAAACAAATTATATTCTTACGTCTACTTATATATAAATGTTGTCTTGAGAATGGCGGATTGATTTGTCAATTTTGTTTTGAATGCCTGTAATAGTCCGAATTTTAAATTTTTAGTAGAAAGAAAAATTGGATAAGTTGCGCGGAAAACTGGACAGTTCAAGAGTAACTGAAAGTGGTTTTTCTATGACATTTTTAAATTGTATGAACACGAGATCCGCTGCAGTGCATCAAATATTTATATTTGCCTACCCATGCCAAGCCAGTTAGAAATAGTATTCACAAGTTTATTACTCTTGTCGGTAGAGCATTCGTTCGGTATTCGGCCATCCTACTCGACCATCTTTGACCACTTGGTATGTCGTCATTCCTTCCTTGACTTGGTCAACGTATGTCCTTATACAACAAACAAATATAAACAAATATTGACAAATAACAAACAAACAAATAACAAACAAATATTGATTAATTAATAGCTCTCATAGCTTTCAAGGCTTACCGGTTCCGTATCACAAGTGCAAGCACTTTTTTTTGCAGCAGTTGAACTGTCAACATGAAAAATTTGTTATATTTTCAAATATTTTTTTTGTTTGGATGATAATGTCAGATATTGGGGAATTATTAACTTTTGTATATTGAATTAAAGTTGTAAAGATTTTTTTTAGATGGTCCAAAAAATACGTGTAAAGTTTACGTAAAGTGTCACTACTTGACTTAAACACAAAGGGGGCTGGCTAGTCTTTGACGGAGCTTTTAGCTATAGATCCTCCATCATAATTATCATTTAATACTTAACTAACTAACTGAGATGGCGCAACGACCCAAAGTGAGTCTTGGCCTCCGATAACAAAAGACGCCACTTCGGTCGGTCCTGCGCCACCTCCTGCCAGTCCTCCACCTGGAGTGAGCGCAAATCCTTCGTGACTTCGTCTTTCCAGCGATATCTGGGACGGCCGACAGGGCGACGGCCATTTAATACTTGGCACTGGCAAATACACTAATCGCGTGACGCAACAACAAAGAGTGCAAGCGATAGTTTATTTGTAATGTTAAATCCAACGTGGCGATAATTTTCACTGTGAATGCGTGAAGCGAGGTCCACTTTCGGGGGAGCGATAACTGATATCGCTCACATTATTACCGCTGCTGTAATCAGGGTCACCAGCTATAGATAAACTCCTGTCATTGAGACGCGCCGGGGCCCTTGCTGATAACACGACTTTATATACGATATAGTTTTTTTTGGAGAACATTTGTTTTTGCAGGTGCTGGCTGACGCCACACTGTAAAAACTTTGATTGGCGTATCCAGTTATACAGTTGCGAGAGCTTGTCTCTTTGCTTCTGAATTTAACTAACATTTTTATAATAGAAACTGGGAAAGCTTTAGCTTCCGCTAATTGATTTTACTTGTAAAATGTATTTACTATGGTCAGATTATGGTATACCTACATTCATTAATTCAATTTGTTACCAGCATAGCTTATTAAAATCTGCGGTGAATAACTTAGTGAGTTTTTAAAAATACGTTTTAATTTATATTTACCTATAAACATATATACCTAACATAAAAGAGATTGTTCTAGTTTTAATTATATAAGATTCGGTGATGGTACTATGTATAATAAATGTATAATGTATCTTTGTGTATATATAAATCTACGTATACAGCCATGGTCTCCATGCGGCAAGTCCGTATAAAACCACGCTGCAAACTTCATTGTTACAGCGAACAATTTCATAAAGCCCGATGGCCCGATTGCTTTTAGCACCCAATTCTATAGACGTGAGTTATGCGCCAAGTTGCGCTTCAACGTGTACCGTTCTGCGTCGCCTGAGCGATTGTTTACATTACGCTCTTATAGCAAAGTTGAAACAAAGAATATCCAGTACATAAAGAGTGCATTGGGTGTAGGCGCGTTTTCGGAGAACAGTTCGCCAGAATACGCCTCTAACAAAAAGCATACATTCCATCGTACGTGAAGCACGCTGCGAACTGATGCACATGCGAATTGAATGGCTTGCGTTTTGATTAAAATAACACATTGAGATGAGATGTGCGCTTTTTGATAGATGGTGTCGGAGCCCGCGCGGCGTATAGCTGACCCTGCCGCCGGCCGCGCTGCCGCATCGCAGGTACTTTACAAAGGGTGCCGAGAGCAAGTTCCTCTCTCCACCAACCGAATGAACCCCCGAGGTGCACCGTGTAGGACCGGCGAACAGTCCACGGTCCCTCAGCGGATATCTAAGCGCGGAGTGATGCGATTGAGTCCGATTTATGAGCGTAGTTCGACGATACGAGCCGCACTGAGCTCACCTTCGCTCCGTAAATAGAGTCTTTCCGTGGATTGCACGCACTCGGGATAGCTGGGAATGGGCGCGGGAACGTATTGCCGCCGTCGCCTCGAGCCTGCGGTAGAGATGCGCCTCTTCGCTCCGTATCCGGAGCGGGAGCGATCCGAGAGTGTCACTCTCATATTATTTTAAAGCCCCCTCGTAGTTGCACTAAAAGTAATACGCTGGAATCGTAACCAGGTGGCTGGAATATTCAATTACACTCGCGGAGTCGTTTTAGAAATGCAGTGACATCCGCGCTCTTTTCGTTTAACCTTTGAACGTAGGTATCGCGTTTCGCAATTCGAGAAGGAATGTCGATGTGAAATGGAAGTTATGTATTATGATTGTGCCATCGATGTTATTGAACGTTACGTAAACACGTAGGCATCCACGCGGCTAGTTGACGGCAGGTTATTACTTTTATCGTGACAACCTAGTTTTTTGAGTATACTGTACCTAAATGGGAGCTACTATGTTTTAGTGTCCTAAATCGCCTCGCGGTTTCACCCGCGTGGACTACACTTTATCGCTATAAAAAGTATTCTATCTCCTTTGCAATGTTCGAACTATCTCCTCATAAAGATCGGATCAGCGGTTTAGTTGTGAAAGGTAGGTAATGAAGCAAACGGATTTACTTTATTAGCAATCTTGAATATAAAGTAATTTATTTTGATAAGGATTAATATCAAGATACAAATAAAGCGCCTTTTTTAGCGGCGGCATTGATTTCTTATTCGTTATATTACCTAGCGTGGATTTGTCACCTTTATGAAATTGAGCGGTAAAAATCACGTGTGCAAAATCCCCGCTCTACATAAAAAGCAACGATTGTATAGTGTGCAGCGCAACACTAGTCAATAAAATAAAATTGTCGGTTGCGGGTAGAGCGAGCCTCAGGTGGTACATGTGGGCCGAACTTTATAGCTCGAGTGAGGTTTGCTGCCCTTAAATATTTAATATTGAAAAAATATATATAGTAAGATATCCATCGCGCGTACGTACGTCGAACTTGTTTATTGGCGAGCGGAGCCGCGGCGCGTGCTGCCGATACACTTAGATAAACACATTCGGTGTAACTTAATGTGATTGCTGCAAACACTTTATACTTGCCGGTGTGGATTTAATGATCATACGTACAGCGACTCGCTGCGATGTCGCAAGGATAGGCAAAGATTTTGAGAGCCTGTATTCCATGTCTAACTAAATGGAAATTAGATGGTGTTTGTTGGGAGGGACATCTCTTAAGAACGGCTGGATAGTTAAGGCATTTTTTTCATATTCATAATATTTTTTTATCTTGTTATAAATCCAAATTATGTTTAAAGGGAGATTAGGTTTTCCCGGTAAATATTAATATTCGAGAAAAACTAAAAGCGTTGTTTTTCTCTGGGATTTTTGCATGAACCCCGAGGAAGGTCATATGATAGATACTTTTTATTGCGATCGACAGGAGAAACCACAGGGCAAAGCTAGTTTTGGTATAAATACAAGCTGTCAATGACAATTTTTTTTGAAATATAATACTACTACTACACACCACTATTTTTCCAATACATGGGGTTTGTTTATGTATGAAACAGTTTTCTAGATTTTGTTCGTTTAAAACTATGAGCCATTAAAACCCACAAGCGCGCACACACACACACACACACTCCACACACATACATACACATTGGGATATGGAAACATTAAAAAAACGTTTAAAAACTATTAAAAAAGACAAACATCAAATTTTTTCTCGAAATACTCTTTAACCAAGCTACGTAGCCAGGGTCCTGTGTGGGTCGTCTGTTGGTGCAGCTCAGGACAAAGTAGACACGTGTTCTGTGCTCAGGGAGCAAGTGATCCCATTTGCCGCCGCGGGAGTTCTTCCGAACCAGCGCGGGCGAGAGCTCGTAAACCGCGCCGCACGCACACCACCGCCGCACGGATACTGGTAGCCTGGAAGTCGTACCAACGGTAATACTTGTTTACAACACTAGTAAAGTAAATGCTTCTTTATGCAAAACTAATCACTACCTAACAAACTGAAGCAAACTACCACTAAGACTAGGAGATAGGAGAGCGATGCTGGCACATGCGTCAACTCGTGAACGGGTGCAGCTTGTGGGGTCTGGTCTGCTTTGGTTGTGATCCCGCAACTCGTTAATATTCATGTTCCCATATCCCAATGTGCACAACCAAACATGAGAATTTTTATTAGCAAAGCTAATTAAAAAATATCGGACTATTAGATGACAAAAAAAAGCTTGGGATTTTAGTGAACTTGCTCCAATTCAATCAATTAGTAATAAGAATAAAATTGTCAATGTGATCGCGCCAAATCAAATTACCTGCCGGACGTTTTTTGGCCGTTCTTTTACCGGCGTAAGGAGGTTGGAACAGGCGTAGCTAGTTTTAAGTTGACGTTTTAAAGTGATCACAATGTATCCTATTGAATAAAACAAATTTTGACTGACTTTTGACATTTAACTTTAGCTCCATAGAAGTAATGTCAAATTTTTAAAACACTTTTATTATCTCTAGTAGAGCAAACCGTGGATAGATTGTTTATTGGGGATGGCCATAAGTAACTAGTTACCACCACCACTACCACATACTAACGGAAAAAAACTTATTTTCTACTTAAACTATACGTAGGTAAGTACGAAATTTCAAAGAAAATAATTCCTTCTTATAAAAACATTATTTTGGACACTTTTACAATGATATCTTTTAAGAAGGTAAATTACCATTTATTGGATGTAGCTGTTAAAGTACTGATGCGAATTAAAAACTCACTTACGCTCGAAATTAGGAATCGATCCTGATCCGTTTTTCGCTTTTTTGGATCGGTTATTTATAGATATATGTTTAAAATGTAGTCCAGACGTATAATCACATGTACGTTGCATAATCGCTGGTGTTATCGCTATCACAAACTGATTAGTAAAACTATAATTCACATATTTTGTACGTTTCCGTGCATAATGTAAGAAGATTTTATAATAAACTAGCTGTTCCCCGCGGTTTCACCCGCGTGGGCTACAGTTTATCGCGATAAAAAGTAGCCCATGTCCTTTCTCGGGCTCTAGACTATTTGTGTACCAAATTTCATTTATATCGGTTCAGTAGTTTAGGCGAGAAAGACATACAGACAGACAGTTACTTTTGCATTAGGGATTTTATTTTATTAACAAGTCTTTAATATTTATATATCAGAAGAAAAATGCACGTAACGTTAAAAAGGGCGACACAACCATTCTTATGCATTTGTTGTCGCTAATGCTCCTGCTATTTAACCGACAAAAAAAAAACAGAGGAGGTTCTCAAGTCAACGTGTATATATTTTTTTGTTATTTCAGATTAACATATATTTTATTTAGATACTTCACTATCATAATTACAGAAAAAATATTATCTTGTACGTAATTAGCCCTACTTAATTTAATTATTATCAGCTTAGTCTGGTCACCGCTGAAATATAAACGAGGGCCCTGTCAACGGGAGTAACACAACTGTACCATGGGCAAGAAGCAAGGTAAGTTTCGATGTGGCGCAATGGGCCGACAGCTGACTGTGAGTTTGGACTCCCCTTACAGAACAAAAACCACAGTTAAAAATAACAATTCCTTTCGTGCGACTTCCAGCGCGGCTCGTGTCGGCGGCCGCCCGCTGCGTCACCGCGCGGCGGCGGTGCGGCGGCGCTGCGGTCTCCCTCCGACGCTGAATTATTAACACGTGCCATCCCACAACTGGAATCGACAGAATTAAAACTTACCAACCTCTTTCACACTTTGCCTACTTCTCTTATTTTCCTTACGAAAACGCTTCGGGAAAAACTTGAAGTTCTTCGACGAAGTATTCCGTGATGTTCCCTGCTGAAACTTAGCGCGTCTTCAGCATCGCTTCGTTGCGACAAAAGTTGTAGTTGCAGGGCGCGACCTGCCCCCGCGGCGGGGACACGGCCGCCTGCACGACCTGCCCCCGCGGCGGGGACACCGGCTGCCTGCAGTCCGTCTCCTCCGCAAGCTGGTCTCGCAACACGCGCCCAATAATTCATACTTTTCCGGCTAAAGTTTTTCGCAACACATTACAACATAGGAACCCTCCCCGCGGGGCCGTAAATAAAAATTTGCATGTCTATGGAGCCGGCTTGTTATCTGAATGCGTAGACGTAATATTTCACACTTCGATATCTAAATGCAGCCGGTTATACGTGCCTCACTTTACGGGAACTTGCGGCGGCGCGCCGCCCGCCAGAAAGCTTATTTTAATCTTGGGCGGAATATATATACTGTAAATAGTGTAATGTATCATTACGGCCGCCTCGACGCAGTTTCTGAAAAGGTAATGGTTTCTTCGAAAGAGGTAGTAAATAAGGCAGTCGGTTAAGCCGAACGTGTAATTTGAGGCATTGATAATGCAGTGCATTAGGCGCGAGGGCGCCGCTCTTTGCTGGGCCCCCGGCTCCGCACCGGACACAATCGTGTGCCGCTCTGTCTGAATAATCCAGCAGCGCAGTTCGTGTACGATCTTCGCCAGGTTTATTGCGGACGATTGGCCGTCGCACCGCTCTTTTACATCGGCGTCCCTTGATTTAAAAAGGTCGATATATATCCGAGAAAACACCAAGAAGAAGGTGACACGTCTCCGGGCGCGGCGCGGCGACATCGGCCGTCGGCTCGGCTGCGTACCGTTAATAATTAAGCGCACTTTTGCACGCGTCGACGACGCGCCTCCCGCGAGCATTGACGGCGGCGGGAGCCGCCTCGGAACGGTAATTGTATCCACTCAACCTTGAGAAAACTACCGCTAAAATCAACATTTATAGCTGCTTCTTCAGTTTTCGTCAATACTCTGTGGATGTCAGGCGAGCGCGGGGTGCGATTGATGGAATCTATCCGCGCCGGTGACCAAAGCTAACCGGAGATTGAACTCTTTTGTTCTGTAGAAACAAAGCTGTGCAAATAAAACCGACGGAAAAGCCCCGAAAACGTGGAGTAGACAAAGGGGTTTGTGTCGTTACTCAAAAAAACGGTTGTCTTTCGTACACAAATACACAGGTGTATATTATATATATATATTGAGCGCCTCTACGAATATCTGCATTCAAACACGTGATCGCAATAATTCGCGATTGTGATTGGAAAAGCTCGTTACACAACATAACAGAGTCTGTTCATTATATAATAATAATAAGCTTTTTTTAATTCCATGCATAGTACATCAATTATATGATAACAATTGTTAACTTAACATATTAACCTTTGATATTCATAATCAAATACATTTTTAATTCAATTTTGTGATTAGAGTTATAAACAGTTCATAGTTTAATAATATTCAGGAAAATATAATGTTTAATGTATATAATTGTAATTAGTATAATTTATTATTTTTCCAACTATCAAATTACTAATTTTATTTATGCATAGACCCCGTTCGGGTAAAAGCCTCCCCCAAGGAATGCCATGTGTGTTCATTATCTATTGTTTAACAATACTGATAATACACGGGTAAGCTGAAAATCGGGATTAATTACAACCGTTTCTTTGTAAAATTGACGACACAACCAAAACACTTGATATCAGTTAATTTAAAATCACTAAAATGTATTTCTAACACTTAATATTTAATTTGTAGCATATGTGATCTCTTTAAAATGTCAAAGACTAGCTGCCCCGGTTCCCACCCCTTCGCACCGGCAAAAGAACAGGCAATAAACGGCCGGCGGGTTGGAGCAAGTTCATTACCAAAGAGGTAAGAGGTTCATTACAATCCCAAGCTTCTTTGTCTTCTACTCGTAAATAGTCTGATATTTTGTAATAAGCTTTTCTAATAAGACGTTGATTTATATGGACTTAAAATTTAGTTATCGATAAGTCTGACATAAGATGGTATAAGCACTCAGAGGGACTTCGAGCAAAAAATTTTCATTGTACAGGCACACAGAACCGATTTAATAGTTGTTTTTTTTTGTATGGTATATATAGTATATGCCATCTATTATATACTAGCCGCCCGCCCCGGCTTCGCACGGGTATTTAACAAAAAAACATTAATAAATATTATAATACACACATTATTGGAGTTTTAGTAAGGATCCTTAATTTTATTGAAAATAGACATCAATGTTTTTATGATACTAACGTCACTCAATTGTTTTGCCTTTCCGGAACCTCTCCTCAAACACTTGAACTTTATGGTATGGTATTAAAGTTCAAATTGACTCTACATTAGAAAACGTTTGTATGGGAAAAAGAAAAAGGCTGTTTTTAGGGTTTTCCCGGCAATTATTCGACTTTTTCTCGCCGTAAAAACCATTATTGGACTTCAACGAACATTTAAAAAAAAGAATTGGCAAAATTGGTCTAGGCGTTGGTGAGTTATGCGCTTACCAACACATTTTGCGATTCATTTTTATAGTATAGATTCTTCTAAGAATTTCGGTTTAAGTTCTTTAAAATTAACTGTACTTAGTTTTCATTTTAAACGAAAAAGCGTTTTCTTGACGCATAAGTCCTTACAGCATTAGCCAGCTCGGTTGCGTTTATAGGTATGATTTTTAGTGGCAGATGAGTACTCGGCTATGAGTATGAAACATTATTGTGTGCGGCGGAACATGCGTGTTCGCGGGCAGGTAAATATCTCACCCGCACACCGGCGGCGTACACTAGCAGTAAGGGCGCTCCAAACAACACGATTTGAACACATTTTTTTTTTATTTACTCCGTCCTTCGTCTTTTTGAGGGGCGGGTGGGGGTCACTGTATCAGTCTACCCACCCACCCCGACGGAGAGGCCCGGAACTCCTACATTCCGGTCCCCACAACACTAAGCACCTAGGGGGGGGGGGGGGGGTCCGTAACTTGTACAAGAAAATTTAATTATTTTAGAGCTGGCAGCTACTTTGGACAAAGTATTAGTCTAGCCATTCAAAGGGGGAACGCTGCCAGTATCTTCGGAACCTTGCCTAAAGGGGCTCCTTTTAATAATATATTGTAGTTAGAAGTTAGCCATGTGCTAAGATTGACGCCTTACTTTTCAAGTGCTTCTTCTTACCTTCTTTGTACATATGCAGAACAGTTATTTTTGTACTATTCGATTATTCGTCGCTCCGTCCATACTGCGCGGTGTGTTTACGCGAAGGCCCCCGCTCCCACACACCCAGCAGCACGCATTTCCCTACTAAGTTAACGTAAGCCGCTCTTGACAAATGTGTAAGATGAACGGTTATTTTGCACTCTGTTTATATTTTTTTCCACTAAAAAAATGTTCTTTCCTGTTCGTAGGCTTCAAGGAAGATAAAAATATGGTCTTAACGCCGACGTCTCGTTCCGGTTACGACGAGGTTGGGTTAAGGGTTTATTCTGGAGTTCGCTTGCAGCATTCTTCACTGGCTCGATGTAAATTAATTTTTAGTCCTATAGAGTTGATTGGGTTCTCTGATGCAGTAAACATTACGTAGATGGGAGGTAGACGCTGTGACGCAGCTCTCTTTGTTGAGAGTTTACAAGCGCAATCTCCTTTAAGTACTGCGCTCCCTTATTGCATATCAAAGTCTCACCGGCTATAATCAACACATCACAGTTCCGGCAGAGATAAACGGTTTAATGAATCCCTATTATATTCCTGTTCATCCCTATTATATTAATCCCTGCTAATATTAGAAATGCGAAAGTAACTCTGTCTGTCTGTCTCGCTTTCACGCCTAAACTACTAAAGCTATTTAAATGAAATTTGGTACAGAGATAGTCTAGAGTCTGAGAAAGGACATAGGCTACTTTTTATCGCGGTAAACTGTAGCCCACGCGGGTGAAACAGCGGGGCACAGCTAGCAGCATTATAAAATAGGTTGATTCCTGTCGTATATCACCTGCATGATCACCTCCCTATACGTCGCTACCTTGTATACCTACAGCTAATAGACATAAACATATACTATATACTAGTTACGCCCCGCGGTTTCACCCGCGTCTTCCCGTTATCCCGCAGGAACCTTTTTCCGGGATAAAAAGTAGCCTATGTGTTAATTTAGGGTATCTGCATTCCAAATTTCATTCAGATCCGTTCTAGTGGTTTTTACGTGAAAGAGTAACAAACATCCATCCATCCATACTCACAAGCTTTCTCGTTTATAATATTAATAGGATATATGTATATATAAGTGTACTGCGGTACACGTGTCCGTAATTACGTGTACTGTGTACACGTCTGCGTTTCCATCAGTACTGGAAGCAGTGAGCGGGTTTTTAAAATGGCGGTACCCGGAGAACAGATCGCTTGAGCTCTCCCGGCTGATTGATCGGGCACCCTTCTGTGTAATAAATAATAAACAGAGTAGTTTGTCCGTCCCGGTTAGTTGCGAGAAATGATATATTAATAGTGGAGGAAGATGCATCGCCGATGGGGGCAGGATGTCGTCTCACGTGCTCGGGGCGGTCAGCTCTACCCTAGGGATGATCGATGATGGCATCGATAATGACATCGGTACTCGATAAAACATCGATGTCTGCAAACATCGTCATCAATAAATAAAACAACCGTAAAATCACATGATTTTATTGATTAAACAAATATATTTTGGTCAAAAAATTAGCATTGCCATTCAACGAGGCAATGCTGCCAGCATTTTGGGCACCTTACCGGCTTCTGGAGGCTTCCCAAATTTTTAGGTGTATTGTGACAAAGTTTTCTTTATACAAGTGCCAGCGGAGCCCGTCTCGTCACTAAATATAGAAGTTTATATGTTTACAGGAACAGTTCTCAGTTCCTGCGCTCACCCTCACAAATGGACTTGTTACTAATTATACCCACAGAATGTTGTTATAGTATTTCGCAACTGCATGCTGTTTGCTGAACATTTTTAATGAAATTTTTTCTGCCTCATTTTGCTTTTTACTTCGAATGCCCCGTCCGGGGAGATTCAACTGTCCAACGCAAAGGCTTCATATTTTGTGCTGTTATAAACTGGCAATGACTTTGTCACATTTTGATACCGTTTAAGATCTCGGTGTTTTGTATGCATTGGCTATTAAAGTATAGTTAGATAAAGTTGCGAAGCATGTGTTGTGCGGCGGAGCGCTTTATACAGTGTGCTTGCGACGTGAGCCCCCGCTGGTGGTCGCCGCCGGCGCGGTATGTCGTCAGCCGAGCATCTTCAAAGCTTTGTCGACTCCATAATCCCGTTAGAGAGATATGGACGATGAAATAACTATCAAAGGGGCGGCCGTTCAGACGATGCTATATAAGTATCTAAGCTACGTGCTTCGAGGCCCTCTCCGACAGCTTTGACGCTGAAACGTGTGCGTGTCGTAGTTTACAGCAGCGTCTCGACACTGTGGCATGTTCGTTGCATTTTTAAGTTGTGATCAATCAGCATGTAACGAATTAACATTCTTTGAAATTTCATGCTGTTTTATCATTTTGTTACATTATCAAATAACCCTGTTTAGGTAACAAGAAATGGTTCATGATCATTTTTACGGAAACGTGTTATCCTGTATCTAGGTATAGAGTTTATCAATGGATTCGAAGCAAGTGTCTACGAAACATTTTCCACAGTCCCGAGGCTTGATGGAAATCTGATTTCAATTGAGTTTTCTAAAGAAGCTTCATTTCACGCTTGTTTGCCGCGGCGAAATATTGCGCAAAGTATCCTGATGATGCAATTCACTTCGTAGGGTAGTACATTATTTTATATTCCCCAGCTTTCAGTGCGCTTTATTCGAGCGAGATTTCCGTATTTCATTCATGATCGTAATCACACCGGGATTACTGCGAACGGTGGGACGGACGTTGCCTGCGAGTATCACAAGTGTCTGTCAAAAACTGTTGACACGATTCGTGGCGTGGACGCGTTGTGTGTGTAGTGTGGAGCTACACTACACTACACACGGCACGTGTAACTGTCAGCTGTTTGGACTGACTCGGGTGACAATTGACAGATGGTTTTCGCGCCGCTGGCGTTCCTTGATCCCCGAAGTCCTCGAGCCGTGGAGCACTTCGACAGTGAATCTCCATCGCACCGAGTCATAACGTTACAAACAAGGTGTCATGGCTATAAATATTAAATTCGCGTATTCTGAGTTTGGCCACCGCATCTGGCTCTCACTAACCCCGCCGTTAAAAATTCAGGGGAACGTTATCGCCGCGCAGGCTTTGTCCTGAGGCAGCATGCGATCGGAATATACCTAAATGCATGTTTAGCTCACGACGCGAGCCTTCGATCCGGGCCAGTTTTCTTGGGAACTTGTTTGTCTGCCAGGTTTACGTGCTCACGACGAAATATTAGATGTACCTTTTATTTAGTTGGTGCAGGCGGATCTATCGACCAACCTACTCGTACGTGACCTCTGACTTCTATGTATATCGGAGAGGTCATCTTTATGGGTACCTAGGGTATGTAGAGTGCGTACAGTCAGCGACAAAAGTAGGTGATCATTTTCGGTTTTCTAAATGAGTATTAGATCAGTAATGTCTGTTTTTTTCTTACAACTTTCAAGGTAGCGTTTGACCAGAACATAACACACCGGATGTTAAGTGATGATTCGGTCGAAGGTTGGATTTTTTGTTTTTATTTAGTGACTTTTCGTCGGTGTCGGTGTCTGTACCGAGGACCTGTTTTACGTTCTGGTGCTGAATTCCCAATAGTTGAAAGCTCAGTATCGTACATAATATAATGTTCAAATTTAAACGTAGTTAATTTGAAAATTACAAACAAATTAAGATATTTTAACGAGAGAGAAGTATTAATACTACTTAGGTAGTCATTTAGCTATTTTTTTATGACGTTTTGTCTACACAGGTATTCTGCAATTGAGTTGTTTTGTTCCAAACTATACTCGTATAAAATATGACCCTATTTCATATTATAAGATTTTTATCAATTATTTCAAATTTTTATTACGAGTATATCAAAACTATTGTGATACTATAGTGAATGTCGGTCAAAGGAAGTTAAACGTACATATAGTGATAAAACTTGGCGGTAAAGCGTTCTCTAGTGCTCGCATGGCTAGCTACCAATTGCGAGATAATGTTGTAGTGATAACTTCTCTAATGATATATGATTAGGTTCTCATTTTATAAATTACCCTGATATGAGCGACAGACTCATCAAAATACGCCATAACTACGTATTGTATGGGCGTACCGTACGTCTCGTTCTCTGAAAAGAGTCGGGTTTGTTACAACACTTATAACTCGTGAACGACTGGACCAATTTTCAAAATCTTTTGTTGGTTGGATTTGTCTTTACCCCGAATAGCAGAATAAGTATTAAAACATCGGAATACTTAATTATTTTTTATGAAGATGACGCGTTTTGCCATACAATTTGTATGGAACATCTACTAGCAATTTGACGGGACATTCACTGGCAGATAGCTTGTGTTATCTAGTTGCGCCCCGCGGTATAAGCTATTTCCATTCCAAATTTCATCAAAATCGGTTTAGTAGTTACGGTGATACGTGGTAACAAACATTCACACACACACACAAACTTTCGCATCTATAATATTAGTGGATGCTAATTTTATTTTAGAAGAAGAATTTTTTTTTTTACTTTTATCGCATTAAACTGTAGTCCAAGCGGGTGAAACCGCGAGCGCAGCTAGTCTTAAAAATGTGTGTTGTATATTCGGAAAGCTAAAAAGCTTAACACTCAATGGAACACGTTCAGTGGCGGAAAAATTGACTAACTCATCCGGCGAGTGGTCGAAAATGCATTTAGTGAACATTCGCACTTCTAAAAATAGCACTAAAAAACGTTCCACAATGTACCTACAACGGAATTTTACCTTGCTTCAAAAGTCACTCGTCTGCGTAAAATTCAAATTTTACATAAAGTCCTTTGTTGACCGGGGATCAATGACGTACACAAATTCCTTTGGATGTCTCGTCGGCCAGGAATCGCATCTGTTGATTTTTTGTTGTCTCCTTGTATTTGTTTTACCTTATACAGGGCAGCGTTTGACCACAAGTTATCTGATGTTTAAAGACGATGTGAGCGAAGGTGGCGCCACGCTTTACCAGTACTGGAAACTGTCTCTCGAGAGGGGTTGCCGAAACACATCGAGTAGCTAACCAGCTACAGTTTTTCTTCACCGGAAGCTCAGCTCATTGTAGGATCGCAAGTCGATGTCTCACTGAGCCATCATCGCTGTAAATTCGTCGATAGCTATATGAAATATCAGAGTACTTAGAAGACAAAGAAGCTTGGGACTGTAGTGAAGTTGCTCCAATTAAATCAGTTAGTAACAAAAGAAAATTGTTTGATTGTGTGGCAAGCGTTTCGTGCTTGTTTTTGTGCCGGTGGTGTAAGGAGGTTGGAACAGGCGTAGCATGAAATGATCGCCTGCTGTATCCTTCTAAAGAAACCTTTAGAAAATAGACACGTCGGCTTTAGACTCTTACAAACTAAACAAAGCAAACTCCACTTCCGTCGACCTTGTTCAGTCAATTTGATTTACAACTTACCTACATTGTAGCACAGTTATTCTTTAAATCGAGCTGGCAGGCTCTGCAGAAAGTAGCATGCCTAGTTTGTCTTCAACTTTCAACACATTCTAGACAACCGCGGTACTTTCTCTTTACGGTTCAATATGTTAACGTCGGATTTAAGGGGTCGCTAATTTCAAAACTTTTTGTACAGTCAACGACAAAAGTTCAGCGAACAATCACACTTTTTTCAATTATCTTAGACACCAATTTTGACCTCATCATCACCTAAAATCAGGTGTGTTATGTTGTGGTCAAAATGATACCATGTAAAATGTAAAAAAACAATAATAATTACTGATTTTAAACACATTTGGAAAATCGAGAACGATCAGCTACATTTGTCGCTGACTGTACTGATGTTGGGAGCTATAGAGTCATATAATATTAGGGTATGATAGAACAGGCCTAGGGTTAAGATTTCAAAGCTCTGTTAGCAACATAAAGTAGATCATTACACATATTTTTCGTCCCAAACGGCTTGACCTATAATGATGACATTTGACCTGAAAATAGTTTGTAGTACAAACAAACTTTGTACCTTGGGGAAGGACTGTAGTGCAAGTTT
The DNA here is from genome assembly GCA_931315375.2 of Opisthograptis luteolata. Lineage (NCBI taxonomy): Eukaryota > Metazoa > Arthropoda > Insecta > Lepidoptera > Geometridae > Opisthograptis > Opisthograptis luteolata. Next base: position 16,445,281 of record OV928033.1, read on the forward strand.
TTTCCCAAAAAAACATAGCCTATTACACTCGGGGATAGTTCATCTTTATCTAAGAGATCGACCGTAACATCACCAGCCTATTACGTTCCCACTGCTGGGACACAGACCACTTTTTCCGGGATAAAAGCAGCCTTTGTGTTAATCCAGAGTATAAGCTATCTCCATTCAAATTTCATTCAGATCCGTAGTTCCGTTCAGTAGTTTTTGCGTGAAAGAGTAACAAACATCCATCCATGCATCCTTCCATCCATCCATACTCACAAACTTTTACGCTTTTAAAATTAGTAGGATGTATAGATTAGGTACCTATCTCTGTAGCAGCTAACGAGCTTTCATGACGCAAAATAGAGTTTCAAAGTAAGTTTATTAATTCCCCTTTGAACAGAAACTTTCGCAGCGTTTCTCCACGCGTGGTCACAAAAAAAAAAACGTCTTCGAAAGAAACCGGCGGGCGGCCGTTAAATATCTAGAAAAGGTAGAGTTTATATTTTTGAGATGTGACGAAGTCTCTGCTGATATTTTATTAAGCACGGGGTGGCGGTGCGGTGGCGGTGAGGGGTGTGAAAAATTCAACATCCAGCTTCGCCCGGGTTCCATCGAAATGCGGTATATCTTATTTTAATATGTATCTCTATGTCACAGCCAACTTAATACATTTATTAATGTATTTACCTTTATAAAGATTGGACTTCCAAATCTAGAGACAATCTATAAATCAATCATCGCATGATAAGACGTTAAAACGAAAGAAGTGTAGAAAACGAAACGTTTTGGGCGCGTACATCTAGGATCGTTGGGAAGTTTGAACTATCAGTAAGACCTTCTTTAGTTACTTCAAACGATCCAATAGGATTTAGTTGTATAGGACATTTTGTATAGGATTTAGTTAAACTGTTGTAGTTTTATTTAATAATACTAACATCAACAACAACATATCATACTAACATATGATGGTACGGAAGATGCTATAAGTTTTCAATCGTAATAGATTCACTAATCTATATTATAACCTAGGTTTTTGTTTTTGCAAAAATTAATTCTTCTTTTATACTTTGATATTTTCTTTTTATTTATTTATTGATATTCATTCCCTTGGCGAATTTAACAGTTTCCCATTCGTTCACCAAGGACTAAAAGTATATGGGTATACATATAAATATTCTTATTTATTTTTACTTATTTTAGTACATACGTATATTATATTATCATTTATACTCGTATATGTAAAATAATTATCTGATATAATATATAATATTGTGTGTAAACATATTAAGTAGGTACTTCTATAAAATATTATGATATCCGGCCTTCACGATACAGGCTCTGCCTAGTGTGAAGGCTACTGATTTGATACACTGAGGGTAGCTATAAGATAATTTAAACTTTCTAGTATTTAGTTTCCTTATGTACCTACCTTGAATTCTTGTTTGTTTAATAAAAAAAAATTCAATTTTTAATGTTCAAATAGCTGCGCCCCGCGGTTTCACCCGCGTGGACTGAAGTTTATCGCAATGAAACGTAACCTAATTAAATTCTGGCTACTTTTTCAATTTTTCTCCACACATAATCCCTCCTTGGACTTCCGAAGACAACATAAAGGATAAACGAAATTGTTTCATCCGTTCGCGAGTGATGCGATGACCAAGGGAGTTAGAGATACATTTTTATGAAAATAGATGCGTGTTGGCATCGACTAGCAAGCTCTTATACAAGCGCTTCCTATTTGTTGATTGTTGACTAACAGGCGGTTTCAATAACATAACTAATCACGGTTTGCTCTACTAGAGATCGAAATTTGACACCAAGTACTTCTATGGAGCTAATTTTTATCCCCAGTAGGGCAAACCGTGGATAAGCCGTATATCGCAAGACGCCACTGCGCGAGCTTGCAAACGTACTACTTTTTTTTTTTTTATTATGGCGTCACGCGATTAGTGTATTTGCCAGTGTCAAGTATATAATATATCAAACTCACGAGAATTGAATCAAGTTAAAATGATGATGATGGTGATAATGATGAGATGAAGGGATGAAGATGGTATTTAAGTAAAGTAGTGGCGCTTTACTTAAACTTTACACGGACTTTTTTGGAGCAACTCGAAAAGTCACTTTCACAACTTTATTTCAATTTCCCACACTCGTACACATTAACGAACACAAAATGGTTAATAATCCACCAATATAACACATTATCACTCGAAGAAACACAAGTTTAGGAAATGAAAATAAAATTTTCACGTTGACAATTCGATTGCCGCCAAAAAAGTCTCCTACGTACTACTTATAAAACCGTTGTGTTTGCTAAATAACTGGCTAAAACACGTTGCGTTGCCTGTCTTTGTGTCGGGTCACGTGGCCATCGCGTGACAGCCTCCGACGTAGGGGGCGGGGGGGGGGGGGGGGAGAGGTTTATTTATATGTCTCGTTACTTTTTAATTTGGTGGACTTGCAGAGCTTTTATTGGTGGGCAAAGATTCAATGCTGTTTTTTGTAGTAGTAAGAATCTTCGGCACTGAACTGTGGGGCCACACTAAGGTCAACGTCAAGGGAAATGTCAATGCCTATCATCGCGATAAACATTGCGTTAATTATTAACGCATGTATGTGAGTAGCTACATAATTGCTACACGTGAATGGTCAACGTGAATGCACTTGAGTTATCGGCTAACGTCAAACGCCAATGTGAATGCCGTTTTTTTTTTTTTTTTTGTTTTGTTATAGCGTCACACTATTAGTGTATTTGCCAGTGTCAAGTATAAAATATTTCAAACTCAGAGAGTTGAATCAAGTTTAAATGATGATGATGATGATGATGATGATGAGATGATGGGATGAGGATAGTGTTTTAAGTAAAGTAGTGGCGCTTTACTTAAACTTTACACGGACTTTTTTGGAGCAATTAGAAAAGTCACTTTCACAACTTTATTTCAATTTCCCACACTCGTACACATTAACGAACACATAATGGTTAATAATCCACCAATATTACACATTATCGCTCGAAGAAACACAAGTTTTGAAAATAAAAACAAAATTTTCACGTTGATAATTCGATTGCCGCCAAAAAAGTCTGTGAATGCCGTTGTCAAATGTCGTGGCCACACTTATGTCAAACGTCAATCATCGCGCTATTTAACCGCATTTCCCGTAAGTGTGGCCCCAGCATTATGGGCAATCGTGACTCTTACCGTTAGACAAGTGACTTGCTCGTCTCGTCACACATAAGATTTTGGAATGGTTTGGGTTCCGTAACGTGATGTTCCCAGTTCAGCTATGGTTCTCGAGTGGTGACCACGAACCGGAAGACGTAGGTCCCCCACTAGGTGGACCGACGACATCGTAAGAGTCACAGGGAGCCGGTGGATGCAAATGGCAAGTAGCCGTTCATGGTGGCGTTAAAAGGAGGAGGGGCCTATGTTCAACAGTAGACTTCTTCTGGCTGACGTGGATGATGAACGCCCACGCAATCGCATACTGTATAGCTCTGACTCTTATCTAAGATTCTGGGATAAGGGTATCTATTTTTTATTATTTTTGGTAAAGCGCAACGTGTCAATCCATATTATGATAAACTCTAGTTGTAAGTGGAGTGTGGGGGTGACCCGAAAGGTTAAATAAGGTTAAAATAACCTCTAAATCATTAACAAATTTCGCTTACATTCCAGTTATTTTTTAGTATGGCTTCCAAGGTTTCTGCTGATTGTTATTATTATAATAATATTGAAATGATACAGTTCGTTATTAACATCCGAAACTAGTGCTAAACCGGCTCCGGGTAAATATTTTGACAGCCTGAAGTTTTCACGAAGTTCCCCTTTAGTTAGAAAGTTTATATTTTTCCAGGAATAACCTGTGTTGGACTCTGTAGACTACATTATTAATGTGCACAACTTCAACAAAATCGACCCAGCCGTTTTAGCATGAAACTAACAAACAGACACCGTTTCGTTTTTGAAAGATAGATAAGTAGATAAGTGTGCGTATGTTCGCAATTCTTCTCTTACTAAACGGCATGACCGATTTGGATGAAATTTGGTATGGAGATAGATTGGAATCTGGGGAACGGTTTTGGGTACTTTTTATCGCGATAAAGTTTAGTCCACGCTAGTGAAACTAAAGGTAACACGTAGTTTTGTTAAAAATTAACCACATCGCTTAGTGGGATTTCAACTAGTGCTTCGGAGGCTACTTCGGAGGCCTTCGCCCCGGCTGTATCGGTCGTAAAGCCATGTCAGAGGCCTGACACTTCGACAATAGAGTTGGCCACTGGCTCATACGTAAAATGAGACGCTTCTACATATATAATATATCAGTAAAAATATCTGATATAACTACACTGAGAAAAATAATCTGACTTTCCTCCTGAGTCTTACCTCCCTAGACCGATTCCTTCCTTATTCTACCTTAGTTTTCCTTCTAAATCACAATTTCTTCTCTTTTGACTCAGAAGGAAAACGGTATTTCCGAAGGTCTTTTTTCTCCGTGTCGATATATAATATGTACATCGCAAAGATTGTGAAGGTTAAAAAAGTAAAGAAGGCGAATATAGGGATAATGTAATCGAATAAACTCGGTAGCGGTTACATGATTATATTTTCATGAACTGTTGAGGCGGCGCCGTCGGTTCTGTGGGTTCGGGTCCTGTCATTATTTCTAAGGTCTAAAAGTTGCATGTATATTATCAAATGAGCCTCATCACCTTACTGGCGATACAGCCTTACTAGTCTTCTTCATTATTTTCATAGCAATAAGTCCTTTATGAAATATTGCCGATATTAAAATCATATCTATTTTGCAAGAGAGAGCTGTAAGAAAGAACTGAATTTATCCAAGGACTATGTTTAAATAAACTGAAATAATAACAGTTATTTACTTAAGCGAAAATGTTAATAGCTTTAAAAAGAAAACTTATTATCACAATTTAAATACTAGAAACAAAGGCTAAAATTGTTCCCACTAGTAGGCTCCATAAAGTAAAAGGTCGCTTTATAAGTCAAAATTAGCTTTTTGACGAAATCCTAAGTGGAAACCAAAAGTTGTTGATATATATTACTTACTTTCAAGTCCATATAAAACGAAATTTTATTAGAAGCTTTATTACAAAATATCGATGACAGAAAAACTTGAGATTGTAAAATCAAATTAAAAATCAAATCAAAAGTGTTTATTTGCATCAAAACATGGTGCAATACAATGAACTTGTTCCGATTCAAAGAAAAAATATTGTAAATGTGATCGCGTCTGAAAACTTAGTGTGATTTTCTTTTAATCCAATCTCCTTATACCACATAAGGAGATTGGATCAGATGTAACCAATTTAAAGTTTGGCGTTCTAAAGTAATCATATGTTTTAGAATTTACAAATCTATACTTGGCTAGCTGTTCCCCGCGGTTTCACCAGCGTGGGCTACAGCTTTATGCATGCAAAGTCTCAGCCCGAACTTAACGTTTCGTTATTTTAGAAATACAAACAAACAAACATTTTCGCATCCCAAACGCATATACCGTCTCCATTCCGTCGTGGTGAATAAGAGATATTCTATTATTAGACTTACTTGTCAATCCGTTTAACATTGCTTCTAAAGTAGGCCTTCTCAACACATGCTAGGCATAGTCAGGGGCGTATTTACCCTAGGGCCAAAAAGGCCATGGCCCCACGACCGGGGACACCTTTGCGCGCCTTCCTTTTGACTATATGCCTGAAGAAATAACAAAAAGCCTACCTAATTAAAAAAAGACACTCCTGAATTCTGTTTTATAATATTTTTTTTGTTCTTATTCATCCGTACAGGCCCGGGCACTAAATTTTAAAATCCGCCACCAGCCTATGGTTCGAACTAGGTGATTGAACGCTGTCCTTTAAAGAGATTATATGATTGGCACATCAAAGGCCTGCCGATGAGTACTCGCTTGTTGTGTGTGAGTACAGTGTATACAGATGTCTGTGTGTTTGTGTACATGTACAGACAATAGACGTGAGTATCTAGGGGACACGTTGTTTTCTTTGGCTGGCGACAGGAAACCCGTCGGTATTTATATGTGATCGGATGCAACCATTTTGCAGGACTTGTTTTCCCGGTGCGTAAAATTGCTTTTGTACGTGGAACGTTTTGAAACTGTCTCAATTGATATCCTACTAATATTATAAACGTGAAAGTTTGTGAGATGGATGGATGGAGAGGGATGTTTGTTACTCTTACACGCAAAAACTAATGAACGGATCTGAATGAAATTTGGAATGGATATAGCTTATACCCTGGATTAACACATAGGCTACTTTTTATCCCGGAAAAAGGTTCCTGCGGGATAACGGGAAGACGCGGGTGGAACCGCCTGGCGCGCCTAGTTTAAAATAAATAACATGCCTAAGATACGTTTAGTTGCAATAAACGGGTACATCCCGTTTCGTAAGTAACCCTTAAGATGGAAAATATATCTGTTTAAACCTATTCACAATTGGTAGTCCACCGTACATGCTGCCATTCCTGCAGTCCGCACAAAAAGCAAGCAGTGGTACACCTTGCCGGCTTCTTTGTTCCCCAATAAATATACTCGTACTACATTGGGAGCCTTCACATCATGTAGATATCTTGTACCTAGGCAAGCATGCTCCTCATCGACCTCGTCATCACCTACCATCAGGTAAAACTGTAAAGTCACTATTAATAATTGGGATTTTGTTTTTTGTACCCGACGAAAAACAAAATGAAAAACATTATATTTCCTTTTAAGCAAATGTTCTCTTTGGGATATTCACTTGCCAGTTTAACAGACATGGCTAAAAAGCCAATAAACCATTATATTATTCTGTTGTCAAATGCATGGCTATTTAAATCTCAAAAAAAATTGCTTGATGATAGCGTGAAATGAGTTTTATTATCCGGATGACGATGATGCTAGACTTGATTGACAATTTCATTATGTGTCTAGCTTTTCTCCTAAAACGTCCTCGGTGTGTTTAATTGAAACCCCGACTGTGGGCCGTGAATTACGAAATGTATTGTATCCAACGCCGAAATTGTCGCAATGTCTTTTGTTACCTTCCGATAATAATTATAAAGGATGTAATTAAGCCCTATTGTCACTTTGTTTTGCTTCTACTGAGTATTATATTTGGAAAACGTTGTTTTCCGGCACGAATTTTTTTTTTTTGGTGAGTGATTGCTAAGGAAATTATAGGTGTAGGTATCAAATATAAAGCCTAGTTAGGAGAAATGCATAGGATATAACGCATAGCACCAACCGATGGTCCTAGAGATATCAAATTTTCAGAGTAGCTTACTTTTGGTAGTTCATCAAATTTTACGAAAATCACTCTCCGAGGCGCCCGCGGTAATGTGATACTAAAATTAAAAAAACCATACATTTAAAAATCCCTCGAACAATAACACTATCGATCGAATACGACGACGATGACTACCGACGTGACGACCGACGACCGATGTGGCGCAATGGGCGGATAGCCGACTGTGAAGCGTGAAGTCGCGGGTTCGATTCCCGCTACAGAACAAATATTTGTGCATTGAAAAAAAAGCGCAAGTATTTGTTCTGTGTCTGGGTGTTGTGGATCCCCGATCCTCGTAGTTTCTGATACCCTAGATACAGGGAAACCTAGTTAGGGGTCAGAGGCTATGTATGTGATTGTGCGGGCATTATTATTGTTATTAATAAAAACTTTTAAACGAAAACAAACTAATTCAAAATCCGTTCATCCGTTTCGGAGCTACGATGACAGATACACACTCGGTTAAAAACATACAACAGTTGTCAACCTTCAACATATCTAAATGTTGCGACTGGTCATGCAACTCAGAATCCAGTGATTCACAAACCGTAGAACGCAAGATATCTAAATCACCAGCACAGAATAGAAGCAAGTACACACTGGCAGCTTGTATTTCCCAGGCGTGATACTCAGTCAAACACATTGTTTGCGATAGAGCGCTCCCCATAGCTTTCCCATGCGGTCTCCGTGCGACACCGATGTCATAATGTAACTAACGTACAGTCAGTGACAAAAGTAGCTGATCGTTCTCGATTTTCCAAATGTGTTTCAAAACAGTAATTAGTATTGTTTTTTTTACATTTTACATGGTATCATTTTGACCACAACATAACACTCCTGATTTTAGGTGATAATGAGGTCAAAATTGGTGTCTAAGATGATGAGGATAATAGAAAAAAGTGTGATTGTTCAGCTACTTTTGTCGTTGACTGTATACAGTCTGCATGACACATTGTGGGATACTGGATACCTTTAAGTTCCGAAAATACGTGTGTTGAGATAGCAGAAGGGTCTAATATCTTGTCCAACAGCTTGTAGCAAGAACTAAACTGTAAATATGATTACGTCCAAAAAATTACAGATCTCTTGCTGGAACTTTATCTCTGACTAGCTGCGCCCCGCGGTTTCACCCGCGCCTTCCCGTTATCCCGTAGGAACCTTTTGCGGGATAAAAAGTATCCTGTGTCCGTTTCCTAGTCCTAAACTACCTCCCCACCAATTCTCAGCCAAATCGGTTCAGCCGTTCTTGAGTTATAAATAGTGTAACTAGCACGACTTTTTTTTACATATTTAAGATGTACTCATTCTATCTTTAAAAATGTTTACTAATATATTATTTTTTATTTATGCTTTTTACACTTTTATTAACATCTTTTTTAAACTAACTTGGTAAAAAAAACTGTCTTCAAACAAAAATAAAACTTACATAATGTTAATCTTTTATTGGCCTTAATTTAAAGTAATTAGGGACTAATTGTTTGTAAATACGGGATGTAGACTAAGTAAAATAAATAAAATAAACAGGCGTAGCTAGTTTTTTGTTTGTTGCGACCTACTAAAAAGAAGGTTAAATTCTGTAAGTTTAGTTGTTTCAGTTGAAACTACTACTTTTATGAACTCATGATACTTCTAACTTTTTCTAATCTATAATATAGAAATGAATCACAAAATGTACGTAAGCGCATAACTCAACAACGCCTGGACCAATATAACCAATTCTTTTTTTTAAATGTTCGTTGAAGTCCAATAATGGTTTTTACGGCGAGAAAAATCGAATAATTGCCGGGAAAACCCTTAAAAACAGCGCTTTTCTTTTTCCCATACAAACGTTTTCTTCCTAAAATGTAGAGCCAATTTGAACTTTAATACCATACCATAAAGTTAGAGAGGTTCCGGGAAGGCAAAACAATTGAGTGACGTTAGTATCGTATAAATATTGATGTCTAATTTCAATAAGAGTAGAGATCTTTACTAAAACTCCAATAATGTGTGTATTATAATTTTTAATGATTTTTTTGTTAAATACCCGTGCGAAGCCGGGGCGGGCCGCTAGTTAATAATAAGATCGTATAGGGTTCGTGGGTAGAAGCTATGGTGTGTCTATAATCACTAGCAACGTTAACATAGTTAACCCCGCTAGTGGGAGCATTAAGTTTTATTGTAATATAACCAGGCCCGCGCACTTAAGTGCGTGGCGCCAGTGCAAAAATACTTCAAGAGTGGTAGTGGCCACAGCAAATGTGATGGAATCAAGGCTGACGAAACAGACGCGGCACGAAACCTTCCCCAGTTTCCGCGAACCAAACGTTTGCGCGATTCAGGAATGTACGGCGCCGAGTTAGCGCCATCTAGCTTCTAATGGTTAAACTAAAGCTGGTGTTCATTGGGGTATTTTCTTTATATCGGATGCATCCGCAGTTATTCTATGAATAAAATTCATTGCTCGTAAAATAATATTATTATTTATTAATTTAATTTAATTTAAATGATGAAATGAACTATGTATAAAAGTTCTTGTTTCCTTCCATTCTTTCAGCGCCCCCTAAGGAAGCTTGGAGGAACTAAATTCGGGAGTAACTAGTGAGAGTTATTTCAAATGATTGTATTCGAATTCAAAAAAGTTATAACTTTCGTTTTGTAAATAAAAATTAACAATTAGGAAGTACTGTTCTTTTGCCGGTCCTAAAGAGGTTGGAACAGACGTAGCCTAGTTTTAAGTTTGACGTTATAGAGTGATCACATGAATCCTAGTAAATAAATATCCTTTGATTTTGGCTGCCGGAACATACCGATAGGCGCTTGGTGATAGAGTTACGGCCGAATTTAATAATTGATCCTGATCCGTTGTCCGCGGTTTTGGATCGATATGTCATGTCATAATAAGTCATTTTAGTACTAGGGCTTGACATATTACTACTAAAATGTCATAATATGACATATCGATCCAGTGGTACTGACGTCGACTTACGATCCGTGGGACGTGGGTTCGAATCCTACAATGAGCTTGAGCTTTCGGTGAAGGAAAACATCGTGATGAAACCACAGCTTGGTGATAGAGTATTTTCTAGTACTTGCCTGGCTATCACCCTCTTGTTAAGAATCTGTCGCCAAGCACCTATCGGTGTGTTCCGGCAGCCTCACTTGAGAGCCAGTTCCCAGTCCAGATGTAGCGTGGCGCCATCTTCGACACATCGTCACTTAACATCAGGTGACTTGTGGTCAAACGCTAACCTGTAAGAAGTAAAAAAGAAACGTAAAAGTGTTTACATGTTTGGTCGGGATAATCACCCCCGGCCTTTAGGGGTATTACGTTACACCCAGTGTACATATAATACCACCACTAAAGGTACACATTGTGTAGAGCCACACTCGTCGAGTCACGTGGAGAACTGTTGCGTGGAGGTTGGGTAATCGCCTCGCCTCCATAATTGTGCAACTAGGATATGCTTTATGCCACCTCTTGAACTTTATACGAGAGAAAGTGTCTGCATACGTGTCCGCGCGCCTAATTGGTGCTTACATGTCTTGTGCCATTTCGCCCGAGTAATTTCCTCATGCGGATATTCATTCAAAATCAAAAAATAATAAAAAAGTACTGAACAGATCTCTTTGAAATTTGCGTTTTTTAATATGATAAATCGGTAGTACCTAATGCGTGTTGTAATAACTTATTATGTGATATTAAATCACAAACGATATGAATAAATGACTGCCATACGCCGACACGTCAATTAACTGTGAATTAATTTTTGTTTGGGTTCGACAGAATTTATTGCTAATTAACGTCTCTAAATGCGGCAGTAAACTTAGCACAAAAATATTTAGAATTTATATAGAATTCATAAATAAACTAAGATAATTACTTAATCTATGAAGGTCTAAGATACATTTCGCTATTAATTCATTGACATTCATAAATCCTTATCATCAGCATAATACGTTTCCACTGCCCATACAGGCTTTCTCTGAGTATCAGAAAAATTGAAAGTCCTTTTGCTATGAGTTTTTGCTGCAGTGTTCATAGGTATTTATACGAATCCGAGGCTAGACGCTAGTTAAAAGAGACTCACTAACCCCATAAGGTAATTATCGACAAATTTCTCTTCGCTATCGTAATTATAGATCACAGGTGACCGAGCCGAATGTCATCGGCGAGATAAACGCACACAAACTTCGCTGGCTCGGCCACCTTAAAAGAATGGGAGAGCATCGTGTGGTCAAACGAGCATACAGTGGACGGCCAAGTGACCGTCGCCCGGTCGGCCGTCCCAGGTATCGCTGGAAAGACGGAGGATCTGCGCTCACTCCAGTTGGAGGACTGGTGGGAGATGGCGCAGGACAGACCGAATTGGCGTCTTTCATGGCGCTGGAACATATTATTTTAACCCTAAAATAATGTTATTCAAAATCCTACTTACAGCTAAATGAAACATTGTTGATTACAACGAATGACAATCTATTACTGGTTTAAGAGGACGCCGTGATAAACAATGAATCTGAAATCAGCTCCATACAAAAACGCAAGCGAGCTGACTAATGCCGTAAGTTCGTATGCGCCAAAAAAGGGTTTTTTTCGTTTAAAATGAAAACTATCGTTAATTTTATAAAACTAAATCTGTAGTTCTTTAAAGAATGTGTATATATACCATACAAAAAAAAAACAACTCTTAGATCGGTTTTGTATGCCTGTAAAATAAAAATCTTTTTTTTAGAGGGCAGTTTTCGATCATTGTTTGTCTGCTATGAAAGTTAACCAATCGTGTTATCCTTCCGACAATTTGATATCAAAAACATGATCTTTAATGCACATAAATATTAGCTCTGTATGTTTTGTAATTGCTGAGAAAAAAGGAAATCTCTGCAGCCAATATTGCCAATTCCTCGTCTTAATATGATAGAACGAGACACACATTTAACGTGACGTCACCAAATGTCTTTGCCTCTTCTTCAGTAGTAATGTTTCTTTAATAACTCCACGGTCTAGATTGTCATTGTAAAATTAAAATAATGCTGATATAAGAGTAAGAAGTACCTAGACCCCCAGCCCACGGCCACTTCTGCTTGCTAATTCTGTGGGCTGTGTCGGTTATTTACATTAGCCAGACTTCATTAGCGACCATGTTTAAATCGGCCAACAAATTGGTTCTGATGTATTCTCACCAAAATCCGAGCACATAGCGACAGCTCGCTCGCCTCTACGCACGGCCATAAACGTCAACGCGATAGTATCGCACCGCTCGCGGTTGTACACCAGCCCACTAATTAACTACCGAATAACGTCACTGTATATACCTACTGCGAAACCAGTTTGTCTTATATGATAGGTGTCTAGCAGATATAACGTATACCGTATAGATAATACAGATACTATAGATAAAATATACCTTACCGTCTTCTGGAGGCTTACCAATTTTTTTCAATTTAATTTAAATAATTTTTTATCTTGTATTGTCTTATACTAAATACAGAATTAAAATTAGGTTATTGTACCCAAAGTATGCATTGTCAGTCTGTCTTTCACGCCTAAACTACTGAACTGATTTAAATGAAACTTGATACAGAGATAGTCTAGAGCCTGAGAAAGAACGTACGCCCGAAATTAATAATAATCGATCCTGATCCGATATCCGCGGTTTGGGATCGATATGTCATTTTACTACTAGGGCCTGACATATCCATGGCCAGTGGCCGCAGCGCAGCGGGTAACGAAGTGCGGGTATAATTTTGGAGTATACAGAATATATACGCTCTCACGCCTAAACTACTGAACTGATTGAAATGAAATTTGGTACATAGATAGTTTGAACCCTGAGAAAGGACATAGGATACTTTTTATCGCGATAAATTGTAGCCCACGCGGGTGAAACCGCGGGGAAAAGCTAGTCTTCTTATAACAGCCGTTGTTAACCCATGTTGGAGAGCTTAGGGTGTTCTGAAAACTCTGAAAATAGCCACTACTATAGCTGATACAAAAGGCATAGTTCTACGTATGTAGTTAAACCAAGATATTTTTTCATACTAGATTCTAATTGGTGTTTGATCTAATACTTACTTTAAAGGATTTTTACATCTTTAAAGTAAATTCTAAAGCATTTTTTGTTTGATTATCAACCAAAAGCAAAGCACAATATTTCCAGGAAAAAAAATCAGGTAAGAAAACATTTTCTCAACATAAATTAAGTGTTGTCAATCAAAGAAAACCTGTTTATTAGATTAAGCACAATTTTGGGAGAATATTTTTGATTCAAAATTATTTCAGTCTCAATCAAAGAAAATGGTCCTGATTTTATCTGAGAACTTTCAAAAGCTTAAAAATCAAGATACACTTGTTTTCTTTCTTTTTTTAAACCAAGAAAACGCTTACTTACAAATTTTTCTTACCGTTTTGCTTATTTATGGTACCTACTCCCGATAAAAAAATGAGGAGTGCTATAGGTAAGTTAGAAGCCTTTGTCTATCTGTGTATCCACAACTATTACGCTCCACTATGGACTCAATGGTTATTATTTTCTCTTACTAGATCATTGTCAAGATTCAAACCAAAGACTCCCGAACCACTGATCAAGTTCACACATATTAGCCTTTTCACCAATTGGTTTCCTTAAAACTGTTAAAACCCGTTGAAAATAAAAGCTAGTTATCTTATGTTTGTACTGGACCTACTGGAAATCTATACATCTTTCATGCATGACATCAACTTTAAATCAAACAGCAAAATCAGCTAGCGTAAGCTGATAAAGAAGCCGCTCGTCACATTCTTCTCAGACTTGTTTTACAAATATCGTGATTTCTTACCGAAAACCCTACTTCATCATTAGAATAAAACGTAGTCTAATTAAATACATAGATAGGTTGAGTAGATTAGGAGTAAGGAGACTATACCCTTTGCATCCAAACAAACTATGAAATGATAGTCAATAGTACTTCATTGAATAGGATACATTGTGATCACTCTAAAACGTCAAACTTAAAACTAGCTACGCCTGTTCCAACCTCCTTACGCCGGCAAAAGAACAGGCAAGAAACGCCCGGCAGGTAATTTTTTGTTGCGATCACTTTGACAATTTTATTCTTATTACTAATTGATTGAATTGGAGCAAGTTTACCACAATCCCAAGCTTTTTTGTCATAATGTAAATAGTATAGTATAATCCTATATTTTATAATAAGCTATACTTCTAGAATTTCTCTTAGTTGGTTGTGCACATTGGGATATGGAAACCGATAAACAAATAGATTCAATATAAGTTTTTTTATAATATTAGTAATTAGTAAGTACATAAATAGAAATAAAGATAAGTTGGCTGAACCGATTTAGGCGATTCTGAACAAGATTTAAACTGATTTAAAATAACATCCTACTATATACCAGCAACGATGTGCATTAATTTATCGCGAAATACAGTGTCCCCAGCGTGGACAATGGCCGTATCGATAATGTAATATTAAAATTATAGTGTACGCAGTCCCGTCTGGTTTATCGGATAGCTTACAACTCGTATAACCGCAGAATAAAGGTATAATAACCTGTGGTAGTGTGGTATCATTTCCACCACATGCCCATCATTTATTCACCAAACTGCATTTACTTGTAAACTTTCCATCGACATCGAAAGAAAATCGATCGATCGATCACAGTCTAATAGCTACCAATTTTGGTACTGTTAGACAGCTAGCATGCTCCTAGCACATAGGTACATATTATTTTCTACAGCTTAAAAATGCTTTGTTGTGGGTACTAAATAATTGTCGTCCGCGTCGAAGTATATGTCTATTGACATAGCGTTAATTCAAATTGAAAAGAACGAAGAAACGCAAATTAAAGGGCTATAGGTCTCCTTTGTAAATACAGAAACCGCCTTACCGTTTAGGTATTAGTCATGCCTCATGCGATACCTTTGTTTCTAGGCTCTATTGGGGTGTGAAACGAGGCTGTCGACGGCATGTGACGATACGACACTTGCGGCGGGTGGTTTTTTTTTTTTTTTACTATTTACAGGGTAGCGTTTGACCACAAGTCACCTGATTTTAAGTGACGATGTGGTCGAAGAAGGCGCCACGCTACACCTGGACTGTGAACTGGCTCTCAAGTGAGGCTGCCGGAACACACCGATAGGTGCTTGGCGACAGATTCTTAACAAGAGGGTGGTAGCTAGCCAGGCGAGTACTAGAAAATACTCTACCACCATGCTATGGTTTCATCACGATGTTTTCCTTCACTGAAAGCTCAAGCTCATTGTAGGATTCGAACCCACGTCCTACGGATCGCAAGCCGACGTCACTACCACTGAGCCATCATCGGTTTGATACTTTCTTTTGAAAGACGTAGAGTAGAGAAAAATGAAAAATTTATTTATTTATACTTTAGCCCATAAAATTGTACAAGGAGGACATAATGCTAGATAGCATTTTCTACCAGTCATCCTGGACGTGCACGAAAAGGAAAGGGTAGCGGTGCAGCAAAATGATAAAAAAACGAAATAAGAATAATAGTAAGAAAAAAAATGTACAAATAAATATTTAATTAATCCTCCTCCCTCAATCCTTGGTTATTTTTTATCTTTATAGTGATGATGGCTCAGTGGTAATGACGTCGGCTTGCGATCCGTAGGACGTGGGTTCGAAATCTACAATGAGCTTGAGCTTTCGGTGAAGGAAAACATGGTGTTGAAACCATAGCTTGGTGGTAGGGCACTTTCTAGTAATCGCCTGGCTAGCTACCACCCTCATGTTAAAAAACTATCGCCAAGCACCTATCGGTGTGTTCCGGCAGCCCCACTTGAGAGCCAGATCCCAGTTCAGGTGTAGCGTGACGCCATCTTCGACCGCATCGTCATTTAACATCAGGTGACTTGTGGTCAAACACTACAATGTAATTATTAAAAAACTGTTATTCCCGGTTCGGTATAGGATCTTTGTCGCGAGTTGTTGAGGCTGTTGTTATCAGGTCTGAAAGTGTAACGTAAATTTCTCCTTATTACAGCTACGACCGCGACCAGCCCTTCACTTTCCAGATCGGTGTCGGCCAGGTCATCAAGGGCTGGGACCAGGGACTGCTCGACATGTGCGTTGGTAAGTCCACCACTATCCTCCGCTGGTCAGGAAGGGCTCCCACACAATGTGGGCAATGTGATGCGGCGCGACGCGACTCAGATCGGATATTCTCATGGTGCACTAGTTGCACCCCGCGTCTTCCCGTTATCCCGCAGGAAACTTTTCCGGGATAAAAAGTAGCCTATGTTCAGGTTATCCAGAGTATAAGCTGTCTCCATTCCAAATTTCACTTAAATCTGTACACTAACTAGTTTTTCTGTGAAAGTGTAACAAACATCCATCCTTCCATTCATACACAAAAACTTTCACGTTTATAATATTAGTAAGATTCGCGCGAGCTCGCAGATATTTACGATGCGATGCGAATCGTAGTTTTGTGTTGGAGCCTTTAGCCTACATACAACGACAAACTCGCATACACATATACATACTTACTTACAACGAGAAATGAAATCAGAAAGGAAGTGATCTGACAGAGAACTAAGTTCACCGACATAGCTCACAGAATTACCAAGCTGAAGTGGCAGTAGGCTGGTCATATAAGCCGCAGAACCAATAACAGTTCTTGAGTGGAGACCGCGATTTGGCAAATGTAGTGTAGGGCGCCCTGCGTCTAGGTGAAGCGACGACTTGCGCCGAGTGGCTGCCAGTAGTTGGATGAGAAGAGCCGAAGGACTCAGTAGCGTACCTTGGGACAGGCATATGTCCAGCAGTGGATTGCTACAGGTTGATGATGGTGATGATGCTGAGACGCTGGCCTAGTTAACGAGGCTATAGTTATGATTGGTGGTCAACCCGTTTCGATCTCGTCTAGCAAAACGTATGTCTGACACATGTCACTCTACGAGACACCTGTTTTGGGATTCACAAGCCCCTAAGAACAATAATTGGGTTTGGGTTATTAATTATTCGTGGTGGGGTAAACATGCCACGTTAATATTTGAGCGAAACAAACAACTTAATTGGCAGGCCTTAGCTTCACTACAGTTATCACACAATGAAGGTCTGTCTTTTTTAAATCATGATCAATATTTTTTCGACGCAGAAAATGCTAAAATTCAAGTAAATAGCAAATATAAGAGGTTCCTGAAATACGCAGAAACCGTTTCGTGTCAACTTGTTTGTTGAGAACTGCAAAAGAGTGGAATCTACTGCCATGGTCGGTGTTTCCTAAAAGATACGACCCGGGGGTGTTCAAGTCAAGAGTAAATAGGTATTTACTGGGCAAGCGTGCTACACCCTCGACCACATCATCACTTTCCATCGCATATATAGAATACTTTTTCTCGCGATAAAGTGTAGTCCACGCGGGAGAAATCGCGGGGTGCAGCTAGTAAATAATTAAATATATACATCATCATTAGTAACTTTTTTTTAATTTATTTTGTTCGTCTTGGCAGGTGAGAAGCGCAAGCTGACCATCCCGTCCTCCCTCGGGTACGGCGACCGCGGCGCCGGCAACGTGATCCCCGCCCACGCCACCCTGCACTTCGAAGTCGAGCTGATCAATATCGGTGACTCCCCGCCGACCACCAACGTGTTCAAGGAGATCGACGCCGACGCCGACCAAATGCTGTCCCGGGAAGAAGTGAGTATCCAGTTAGCGTTCCGAGAAATGGACACCGATGGGGACCTCGAGCTTTCGAGAGAGGAGGTCAGTGCTGGTGACAGCTGGGCAGGGGCGTAGCTACCGCCGTATCTGCCGTATCAATTATACGGGGCCCCCAAGCCACGGGGGCCCCCGATGTGTGTAAGCAAAAATTAACAAAAACTTCCCAAATTTTTGTTAATTTCAGAAATGACAAAAGTCAAAAAGCAATTTCTTTTTTTCCCGCGTAAAGCGTGCGTTTAAGAGTTGGCAACACTCTACATCGGTTATAGCGGGCTGTGGGATTTCGCCGTTTGTAATTTACTTCAACGGGGGAAAATCCCAAAATAATCGATGTACATACCATGATAAACCATAGAGAGCAGTGTTTATTGACGCGTTTTATTTAATAGGGATGTTAAGCATTTTTCGGAATTGCTTTTATTTTAAAGATTGACTCTTGTTTACGATAAAACAAATATTTTATTTAAAATTATTAGTGTTTTCGATGAGAAAATATACAAAATTAGAGTAATTATGAATTTTTCCGCCAAAACACTAACAACTGTCACGTGACTGACATGACGTCACTGACCGAAAAACACGATGGTCGCGATTCGTAACCATACCACCGCGCCGACCCCCGACACCGACGCGCGGGCAACCATCGAAGCACAAATAGCCTGAGTGGTTAGTGACGTAAGAAGCTCTTTTTGGTGTTTGCAGTCACGTGACAAAAGATTATAAATATAGCATTTAAAATCATTTTTATTTAAATTATTAAGTTATATTTAAATACAAAAATATGTTTTTCGATATCCTAATAATACAAACTAACATAAAAGTAAGATTAAACATTATTTTGTAATTAGTGTTAACATCCCTATTGTACATTACATTGTAATACAATCTGGTTTAGTAGTAGGTATTAGGCTCCAAACAAATTTTTATACGGGGCCCCATCAAGGCACGCTACGCCCCTGCAGCTGGGCTATCGGTGGAAGAGTTCTTCTGGGTGGAGGTATCTCTATGACTCAGGTCTATGGCTCAAGTTGGAATTTGGGTTTAGGACATTGACTAACCAGCTCGGATCTCGGAAACTTTTCTTTATAAGTCTACTCTTCGGTTATTTGTGTCAAGTTTACTTCATAATTTTTCTTTGATGTCGTAAAATGAAATCTTTCTAATACTGATAGACAGACCACGCAGAGCTTAAACTGGTGGGTTTAGACTTTAGAAGCATGATACGTTTCTTAAGTGTTCCCTATCATCAGGGTCGGACTTAGGTACTCTAAGTGCCACCGTGGAGCACTTGCCGCCCCATTGCTCTAATCCTACATAAAATGCGGAAGTTCACAATTTTGTAATTTTAACATTCACTCTAACTTTTAAAACATTTTGGAAGGGTACATAGTAACATACCATTTTTTTTCCACTTTATTGTACCCCTGGACACTCTACCCGCAAGAAGTGAGCCTTTTACATTAATCTGAGCAGCACCCTCTGAGTCTAATGGCGTGTTAATATAACCAATATGAACTTACCCGCAGGCTAAACCGCGGGGCGGGTCGGTAGTCAAATCAAAACAGCAATTACTCATTCAATTTTGTTGTATAAAATACACTTCAGGAAAGTACCAATCAGCAGTGTATGACCATCGCTTTACACCGAAACGATTTTAATGCACGGCGGCTGGGCTTGTTTATTTAGTTCAAATACGTTTTCCACTAAAATTTCAATATGAACTGGTGCCTGCAATGTATATTTATAGTCTGGAAATGGAATAGTAAAACAGAAAATAAGGGATAGAGTCTGTGTTTGCCCAATCCTTTCCTGTCATGGAGTACGCAACAGAATTCTAGATTTTTTTATATAGGTACTGGTTTTGACCACAAGTCTATATATATACGTTAAGTGATAATATAGACTGTAGTCCAGGGTGGTGTCACGCTACACCTGGATTGGAAACTGGCTCTCAATTGGGGCTGCCGGAACACACCGCTAGGCGCGCGGCGAGCACTAAAAATGCCCTATTACTAAACTTTGGTTCCATCACTTCCTTTACCGAAAGCTTACACTCTTAGTAGGTAGAATTCAAACATTGACCACTAAATTCACATAGCTTAAAAAACCTCCTTAAATGTTGTACATTATACAACTAATGTACACTAAGTGCATGTTTTCTTTTATTGCATGTTGTTTCCGAGCTTACATCCACGTCGATCGTCTCACAAAAGAATTAAGTAGAAGGAGCATATTTTTATTAAAGTTAGCAAGCTCTATATGGAGGTTTTTGCAGTGTCCGACAACTCCGCTTAGTTCTTTACAACTTAGCATGAACTTAGTGGACGTGCAATGGACTTGATATACTTAGGTTACTTACATACATTGTTAAATTCTGTGGATCTAAAGAGCTTGTGTCAAGTACACAACTGTACCACGGGCAAGAAGTGATGCTTTCTTTGTTCGTTGTAAAAATACTTAAGTTTTGTTTCATTCTATGAAAAAATAAATTAAACTCCTGTTCGCACGAGTAGGCAAAGAATTTGATACACAGAACGGGGTTTAAGTTTCAAAAGAGGGACAGTAAAAGTTATTTTCGCAATTATAATATCGATAGTATAGAAGACGCCCGACAAAAATACAAAATTACTGAGTTAGAAAAAATGTAGGTATTAAATGAGCTTTTCTGTACTATTTGCACTCATCAGAGCCAAAACGTGAGAGCGCCACTCCTCTATCCTCAGCGATTTCAGCCCGGTTCAGAGTGTGGAGTTTGCGTAGGTCCGCATCCACCGCGGCCTTTCGGCGGTATCTAGGGCGTCCGACCGACCTACGGCCACACGGATTTTGAAATTTTTTGATTATCTACTATAGTAGCGTTGACCACAAGTCACCTGATGTATATGTAATACTGAGCTACGCTATTCACCAATTGTTCTAAGCTTCCATCGTCTCCACAGGTGAGCGAGTACCTCAAGAAGCAGATGGTTCCGTCAGACGGCGCTGAAATCAGCGACGAGATTAAGCAGATGCTGGAGGGGCACGACAAGCTCGTCGAGGAGATCTTCCAGCACGAGGACAAGGACAAGAACGGCTTCATTAGCCACGAGGAGTTCTCAGGGCCGAAGCACGACGAGCTATAAACACCCTACACTTCAATTTGTACTCTGTAATCACAGTAATACGATATATTCTCAAGCTAATATCCAATTAAACAATACCCACACAGTTTTACTCGTAAAATTCTCGGTGTCATAGGAAATAGTCCGTACGTTTAATTGCAGGTACTTGTAGTGTGTAATGTAGGTTTGAGTTGTTGATTATTGTTGAGTCGTTTTGTACTTAGTTGCTATTACATTGTTGGTGAGGTTTGTTATATTTTAATTTAAGCTACCTTAGTTTAAGGTTTTCTTCGTCGCATAATATGATATGTTCTGATTTCAACATTATTTTTGCGTCTTCTTTTTGGTCTCGTCATTTGTCTCTAAACTTCTGTTATCATTCCATTCATATTTTCTATTTATTTATAACTTTTACAGGGACGTCGCTCGTGAGAATGTTTACTATGTTATTTGTGCTAGGCACTTGAGTAGTTTGTGTTTTCAATGCTTCACTATTTATGTATTAGACAGTTAGGACGTTTCATTCCACTATGGTTCAATTAAACGTATTATTATATATTACTTTTGTTGTGTTATTTTATTCCTGTTCCCACGTAGGTACCTAACTGTAGCTAGCTAAATCGTTTCAGTACATTAATTAAATCGAGGGGACGGACAAAATTGGATGCCACTGAACTGAACGTAAACCAACTCACTCGTTTGTTGTTAGCACTAAACCCTGAAACGCTGGACATGCTAACTGAGTCGATAGGTTTAGGTTATTTAGGTTTCAACTATGTAGGTATTTATTTAACTAAAAGTAATAACGTCCTTACAGCAACAAAAACAAAAACAGGTCAGGCAAAAACAGGTCATCTAAGTTTCGTTGTGCTGTGACATCCGAGTGGTGAGATATCACTATCACTATCACTACTTATTATAAAACAAAGTCCTCCGCGCCGCGTCTGTCTGTCTGTCTGTCTGTCTGTTCGCGATAAACTCAAAAACTAATGCACCGATTTTCATGCTGTTTTCACCAATAGACAGAGTGGTTCTCGAGGAAGGTTTTAGGATATAATTTGTCAAGTTTTTGTATACATTGGCTAAAATATAACGATATTTGTTGGAGGAGTCGGAAAAAAATAAGCCGCCTGGGAGCTTTCAACGAAAACGCTGCCTAAACCCTTTGAGATATAACAAAATGATGTACGGTGGAATTGTGTATCTTATACAGGTCTACAAAAAAGTCCGCGATGGCATATGTCTATCTCTCTATTATCCTTATATAACATACTATAACTACTTTTTTACATTTTAAAAGTTGATAAAAATGCCGACTAAAATCAGACCGTGTTATCCATACTTCTATATTAATCCTTATCAAAATAAATCATTTCGTATTCAAGATTGTTCCAATAGCTGTAGATTACTTTTTAAATTGTTCAAATCGGACATTCTATTCAAAAGATATTACGAATTTAAAATGTCAATCTGATAGAAAAATAAAGCAACCGCGCCGCCCGCACACCGCCGCGGGGCGGGGCGCGGGCAGCGCGCCGCCATCCATGGCCAGTGGCCGCAGCGCAGGATATAAGGTACTTTTTATCGCGATAAAATGTAGCCCACGCGGGTGAAACCGCGGGGAAAAGCTTAATATTATAAATACGAAAGTAACTCTGTCTGTCTGTCTTTCACGCCAAAACTACTGAACTGATTTAAACGAAATTTGGTACGGAGATAGACTGAACCCTGATGATGGACATAGGCTACTTTTTATCGCGATAAACTGTAGCCCACGCGGGTGAAACCGCGGGGAACAGCTAGTTCATGATAAGATGAAGTCGCGTGAGAAAGGCTGTAGTAAAATACTATGTGGTATTTATTCGTACACAATACATTTCATTTTACAGAATTATCGTTTTATGCTTAAAATAAAAGTATGTCTATTTATATCGTTTTATACCCGAGCGAAGCCGGTGCCGGTTGCTTTAGGTAAAGTTACTGCATGCTGTCTTACGGCCGAAATTAATAATCAATTCTGATCCGTTATCCGCGGTTTTAGATCGATATGTCAAGTCATAATATGGCATTTTAGTAGTAATGTGTCAAACCCTAGTACTAAAATGAAATATTATGACGACATATCGATCCAAAACCGCGGATAACGAACGGATCGGATCGATTATGAATTTCTGGCATAAAACACTGGGTCTTGTTAAGAAAACTATGCGGTCATTATTTTTATTGAAGTTGCAGTTACTCACTACTTACTTATGGGTCGAGTAGGTAAGTAACGCAGCAGTTGCATTACTTTTTCTATAAGACTAGAAAACTTACTAGACTAGACTACTTTACCGCTATACATACTAATGTATAATATCAATAGATAGTATCGCGGTAAGGCGATTAGAAAGTTACCGACATACCTAAGTCGCGTTTCAATAACCGATCTATCCACGCCTCCACGGTTTTCCTTACTGGAGATGGAAATTTGACATAACATAAGTTCCATAGAATAGAAGTAATGTCAATTTGTCAAACCGGCCGTTACAGTATCAAACAAGAGCATAAGTCACATCCCTACAACGGCTACAACTCAACATTAAGCAAAAGCATAACCATAAAATAAGGGTTATGCTCATTCAAAAATATTCTAGAATCAGTTTGCTCCAATCTTGATCAACCGTACAAACATTTAAATTAGCCGCTACTACCTCAATTGTAGTGAATGAAACGCTTGCGTGTTTTAAGGCTTGTTAACGCCATCTAGTTTCGTTTTTTGCAACTCTCAGTATGAAGCTGTAATATTTTCACGATGGCCAAATGGCGAGTGGGCCGAGTGGCGACTGCTGAGCTAACGTCACTTGCTTGAGTCACTAAGTCACTAGTCTAGTGTCAAGTGTCAGTGTCACTTTGGTGTCATTTTAACTTGGACTTGGACTTTTTTGGCGGCAATCGAATTGTCAACGTGAATATTTTGTTTTTATTTCCAAAACTTGTGTTTCTTCGAGTGATAATGTGTAATATTGGTGGATTATTAACCATTATGTGTTCGTTAATGTGTACGAGTGTGGGAAATTGAAATAAAGTTGTGAAAGTGACTTTTCAAGTTGCTCCAAAAAAGTCCGTGTAAAGTTTAAGTAAAGCACCACTACTTTACTTAAACACTATCCTCATCCCATCATCATCATCATCACCATCATCTCATCATCATCATCACCATCATCATTTAAACTTGATTCAACTCTCTGAGTTTGAAATCTTTTATACTTGACACTGGCAAATACACTAATCGTGTGACGCCATAACAAAACAAAAAAAAAAAAAAAAACTTGGACTTGACTTTTTTGGCGGCAATCAATTTTTATTCCCAAAACTTGTGTTTCTTCGAGTGATAATGTGTAATATTGGTGAATTATTAACCATTATGTGTTTGTTAATGTGTACGAGTGTGGGAAATTGAAATAAAGTTGTGAAAGTGACTTTTCTAGTTGCTCCAAAAAAGTCCGTGTAAAGTTTAATTAAAGCGCCACTACTTATACACTATCTTCATCCCATCATCTCATCATCATCATCATCGTCGCCATCATCATTTAAACTTGTGAATCAAGTTTAAATTTAAACTTGTGATGAATCAACCAACCCCCTGAGTTTGAAATATTTTATACTCGACACTGGCAAATACACTAATCGTGTGACGCCATAATAAAAAAAAACTACAGGAATGTCAATGTCAGTAATACAGTTCGATTTGACATTTGAGTCTGTGTTAGTGTTAGTGGCTTAGTGGTAGTGTGGTTGTGTGTGGGTGGTAGTGGCAGTGTGGGTAGTGGCCGTAGTATAATTATTATAGTCTACATCTAAGGTCTATGGCAGTGGCTTCCTGTATAATTATACAAAGTACTCTGTGGCAGTGGCAGCCGGGCCTAGCTGCCTGCTTGTGGCGTTACGGTAGATGTTTTTTTCAGTAAAATCATTTATTTTAATAGTCTATATCAACACAAATTCCTACAAGTAATTACCATATGATAAAACTTTTAAAATGATGTCTAACAAGCGGCTGGTGGTTTCCTGTGCTGTTGCATTTTGCTGTAACCTGGCAGTCATGATCCTGTTCGTGAAGTACCAAGCTGACCAACGGTGCTATCTCACAATCAACGAATACCAGAAGGTAACTATCGTTCTCCCTGACGACTTTCTTAGTATTGGTATAGACGCGTTGGAAATTGATTATGACAGAATAGACTTCGAGAAAGCCGTAATACGCGAGCTGGCGGCTGCGCTCGCGCCGGCTCGCCTGCGCCTCGGCGGCACCATGTCCGAGAGGCTCGTGTTCAGCCGCGACGACGACCGGCGGGAGCCCGCCACCTGCGACCGCGCCTGCCACAAACAATCCCATCCCAAACATTTTTGTGCTTACGTTAAGAAACTATGCAAGCACAAAGTACTCCCGTTCTTTGTAATGACTGGCCGCAAGTGGACTGAGATTAACGAATTTTGTCAGGCCACTAACTTGAAGCTCTTGTTTACATTAAATGTTTTACTTCGCGATGAGCACGGCTGGAATTACCACAATGCTAAAGAGCTTATAGAGTTTTCCAAGCACAAGCATTACCATCTAGACTGGCAGCTGGGGAATGAACCTAATTCATTTCACCATGTATTCAATGAAACCGTTACTCCCGGCATGTTGGCTCGTGACTTTGAGAAGCTGCGTGAAATTCTCAACCACTCTGGTTACAAAGGTTCATGGCTGGTTGGGCCTGATACCACTAGACCACAACCCGAACGACCAGAGTGTCTCAAATATATGGAAGAGTTCTTAGGGAACGGCTCGCACACCATAAATGCAAGATCATGGCATCAATATTACCTCAATAGCAGAACTGCTTCTCTGGACGATTTTTGGAATCCTGATACATTAGATTTACTGGAAGGGCAAATTGAAACTATGAAAAATCACACACTGAAATATAAGCACATCCCAATGTGGCTGACAGAGACCAGTAGCTCATACGGAGGGGGAGCTCCAGGCCTCTCCGACAGTTACGCTGGCAGCCCAATGTGGATCGACAAGCTAGGACTGGCAGCCAAGAATAACATCACCACCGTAGTGAGACAGAGCTTCATCGGTAAAAACTATGGATTGATTAACGAAAAAGGGGAGCCCTTGCCGGACTGGTGGCTGAGCCTCCTGTACAAGAAAGTAGTTGGCAATAAAGTGCTCAGTATCAAATGCAATTGTTCACGTTTCCAGAGAATGTACGCTCATTGTGCCAATAAACATTACACTAATGATACCTCCTCAATCACCATTTATGGCATCAATTTAGAGATGAATAAGGCAAATTTTGTTCTTAATGGGACAGCCTTGCATGGAGGCGATTTGAATATCGATGAGTTTATTATAAGTGCTCCTTCAAACAATAGACAGACAAAGACAGTATTATTGAACGGCTGGCCGCTGTACTACGAGCACCCCTTGCCTGAGCTGGAGCCCCGCCGCCTCAAGTATGGTAATCACATCTCTATGCCTCCATACTCTATTGGATTCTGGGTGATTAAAGACACATCTATCAAAGTATGCAAATAATTTTGTGTAAATTTTATGGAATGTAATTTGCATAGTTTGATAATTTACACCTAGCAAGACATTCCAAGAGGAAGTATTTAATCTGCTAAAACCAGTGTATCAGCTTTAATGCCAGTGAAGCTCTAAAAATTTAAAGTTGATCATTTTATTGTATGTAACTCACTTGCTCACCTTGAGCATGTGCAAGCAAGTAAATGTCCTAACACAAAATGAATGACTTACCAAAGTTTTTTGTATTCTAATGCCGAAATTAATAATCTATCCTAATCCGTTATCCGCGGTTTTGATCTATATGTCAAGTCATAATATGTCATTTTAGTACTAGAGCTTGACATATTACTACTAAAATGACATATTATGACATGACATATCGATCCAAAATCGCGGATAACGGATCAGGATCGATTATTAATTTAGGGCATAAAACAATCAAATTTCAACATAACTGTACACGGCAAAGATTAGTGAGTAATCTGCATTAGACTGTTATTGGCGTACTACGTTGTTGCAGTGACTCAACTTCCGTGTTTCCTTGGTGCTCCAATGTAACAGCAAGTTGTAAACATTTAACCTTTTTTATTTTTATAGCTGTGTAGTATACCTCGTTTGCAATTTAGTTTCTAAACATTTATAACAATGTAGTTATAGACCTTACTTGTTTTTCTGCTCATTATGACAAAATTTAATAATTTTTGTCTGTTTTAACATAATATTGTTGTGAGAAAAATCTATTTTGTCTATAAAAAGACACAAACATTATCTCAATATAGTTTTCTTCATTTTGTATGTCATATAGCAAATGTACTGCATTATCTCAGCAGCTTGATTGTGGCAGCCTTGCTCTCCAGTCAATGAAAGGTCTGCTTGACTTTGTACCACTTGTTGTAGAATGATAACAAATGTCCTCAGTCTTAGCAATTTGTTTGCTAAAACATTTATTGTATCATTTTATCTGTAAGTAACATTTTTGAAGGAATGTCTTTATCCGAGAGATTAATTCGGTACCAATTATGATGGTGAGTTGTTTCATCTCCTTCATTATTTTATTGTACATACTAGTTACACACATGGTTTGCTTGCCATCCCACCTGAACCTCTTTCCGGGATAAAAAGTATCCTCTGTTATTTTCCAGCATATAAGCTAACTCCATTCCAAATTATATACAAACCAGTTTAGCCATTGCAGTGTGAAGGAACAAACACATCAATCTTTGCATTTTTAATTTTAATTTAATGTTATGTGTGTAGGTACACTGTACATGTCAGTGTTATCCTCTATGACGTATCCACTTAAAAGTTCACAGTCTAATCTCCAGGCAATGAACATACCTGTGTAGTGGTATGTAACTGTCTTCCCAAGAACATTGTATGGCGTTTCAATTAATTGAGCGGCCTCGCACACTAGTGCGTTCAGTAATTGGTTGTTAATATAAAAGACGGGCAAGGCAATGTATGCAACAATGTATTATTAATACTATGTGCCTAGATTTCGCTTGATGCTATGAATCTCCATATTAAAAGACTGAGGTCATATTTTGTTTAAAACTAAGGCCTTGATATGCCTCCCCGTTTGTAATCTCAGCTTGTTATAAGAGCGCCAATTTTTGACAATTGTCTCAACACAATTGGTGTTGCATTTGATAATATCTAATGGAATAAAGCAGAGCGCAAACCTACGCGGTCAAGTCGCGTGCAGGTAGCGATGGCGGTGGCGGTGACTGGGTGTTCGCGGTGGCTTGCAAAAGACACAGCGAGACGTCCAATTTGATATCATTAGTATGATTAATCAATCAAATTTTCACTCGATATTGACGTTGATTTCTCAGGCATATTAACCACTAGCTGTTCCCCGCGGCTTCACCCGCGTGATCTACAGTTTATCGTGACAAGAAGTGTACATACTAGGAGTACTAAGACCTTCCACAGGGTACACATTTCTAAAATAAATGTATCCTAAGTTATTCCTCATAACATTATAGCTATCTGCGAGTGAAAGTCCTTTCAAAATCAGTCCAGCTGTTTCAGAGATTAGCCAGAACAAACAAAAAAAAATTAGATGAAGTACAATATATATATACTTTCATACGCATTTAGTAAAATCTGTTAATTTGAGATTACAAACAGACACTTCACTCTCTTCACTTCAGACTAGGATCGAGTTGCCTAAAAAGCGCAGCCACTCATCGCCTTGATGTGTGCACCCCCAAAACATGGAACGTGTCTGATCGTTACCGCCACCGCCACCACTGCACGTGACGGTTTGCACTCGACTTTAATTGATACTTGAAGAGTCACACCACATTTTAAGTATCTTTGATTGATCAATTACCATTGTAGGTATGCAAAATGTTTCTGTCGCGAAGCGTCCCAGGTTCAAATCCTGGCCAAGACAACTGTTATTGTGTTTAGCATTATGTATTAATGTTTATTCTCAGATCTTCGATGTTTGTAGCTTGATGATGTGACATAGGGAATCCTAGTGCAGTGGTACGATAGTATATATGTTCATTTTTAAAGTCTATATTTATAAACAGATAGTTATTAGGGGCCATTTATTAATTAATGTATGGATGATTTTGACGATTTTTTGGGTGGGTACATACGATTTCTTGACCTTAAGGTTCGGCATCCGAAATGGAATTTGATTTCTTATATTCAATTTCGTCAAATCTTGCGTAATAATGGGGTTTACCCCCTCCCGTCCCCCCAAGATAATGCCATTTAGAGATTTTCTTGACCCCCGCTCGGGACACTTTATTAGGTAATTAATGAATGGCACCTTATTATATAGGTAGTACTATGTTTATGTATAGGAGAGTATATAATTGTTAATATTAATACATAATGGTGTCGATTCGTTTTTTCATTCTCCAAAACTAAACTAAGTTTGACAGGTCTTATAGTATTGCTGTCTTTTTCTAACCACAGAAGTAAAAAAAGGACAGCATTCATGACCTGTCAAACTTAGTTTAGTTTTAGAGAATGCAAAACCGAATCAACACCAATGTTAATTCTTATTATATTGACTACTTATTCTAGTACTATTTGTACATTTTCTATCTCTTTACTGTGCTATGTTATGTGCCATTTGCTGATGTCGTAATGAATCTATGATATTCACTGCCAATTTAATATATGTACTATGTATAACAATAATACTATTTTTATATACATACTGGTTGATGTTGTTTCTAGTAGAATTTTATATACATATTATTATTATTATACATTCTTATAAAACAAAGAACGTAGCTATGATAACAAATTATTATACAGAGCTATGTGTAATTTTGTATGTTACAATCTAAATATATATATATAACTCAAAGGTGACTGACTGACAGTGATCTGTCAACGCACAGTCCAAACCACTGGACAGATCGGGCTAAAATTTGGCATGCAGGTAGATGTTATGACGTAGGCATCCGCTAAGAAAGGGTTTTGATTAACTCTACCCCCAAGGGGATAAAATAGGGGATGAAAGTTTGTATGAAACTTTGACAATTTTAAACCGATCGGGCTGAGACTTTGCATGCATAAAGCTGTAGTCCACGCGTGTGAAACCGCGGGGTACAGCTAGTTGTTATATAAGCGGTCGTCCATTGATCAAATTGGGGGGAGGGGGGTGCTGCGATATATAATGTAGGCATAGATATGACTAGTTGCGCCCCGCGGTTTCGCCCGCGTCTTCCCGTTATCCCGCAGGAACCTTATTCCAGGATAAAAAGTAGCCTATGTGTTAATCCAGGGTATCTCCATTTCATTCAGTTCCGTTCAGTAGTCCATCCTACATCCATCCATCCATACTCACAAACTTTCACGTTTATAATATAAGTAGGATAGGATATAGGTATACTCGCGCTCTCGCTAGATTTCCAGTATATAGAGATAGTTTGCCTCTAAAGATTGATATGGTGATTAAAATCTGCTTTTACAAGAAAATACCAGATGGTGGGTTGGAATGGAAGTGATGGACGACCGTCAGGTAGACGTAAAATAGACAAACAATCAACGTTACAAGTGATTTACGCCCGAAATTAATAATCGATCCTGATCCGTTAGCCGCGGTTTTGGATCTATATGTCATGTCATAATACGTCATTTTAGTATTAGGGCTTGACATGTTTCTACTAATAATCGGGCGTTAGATCACTTACGCCTATGGTACTAGCTGTTTTATTTAGCTTCATTTTAAAGTGAGATTGAATGCAAGCGCTGTACCGTACTAAACTAAACCTATATTATAATGCATACTTCGTTGTGAATCTTTGTGCCTAAATGTAAGACTGATTAGATTTTTAATATATATAATATGTATATTCATATATATTTACACATTTGCCTAAATTCTTTTTACAAGAAAGTTTGTGAAGAATTTTTTTATATATTACATGTCGACATTATTATAACAGACCATTTCTTCATTTGTAAAGAATGTTTGTTAAGATGTCATTGAATTTTGAAGCGATGATGGCTCAGTTGGAGTGATGACAAACTTGCGACCCTACGGCGTAGATTCGAATCCCGCAATGAGCTTGAGCTTTTAGTGAATGAATTTTGTGATGAGACCATAACGTGGTTGTAAGAAATTCTCTAGATAAGAGCTTGCTAGCTATCTAATTTGAGAATACCTTTATGTGTTGCAGCTTCACTTGAGAACCAGTTCCTAATGCAGGGGTAGCGTGGCGCCACCTTCGTCCACTATAATTTGCGGTCAAACGCTACCCCGATAGATCTAAAATATCTTGTTATTTTAGGCGTTGGTACAGTCAACGACAAAAGTCGCTGAACAATCACACTTTTTTCTATTATCCTCATCATCTTAGACACCAATTTTTGACCTCATCATCACCTAAAATCAGGTGTGTTATGTTGTGGTCAAAATGATACCATGTAAAATGTAAAAAAAACAACATAAATTACTGATTTGAAACACATTTGGAAAATCGAGAACGATCAGCTACTTTTGTCGCCGACTGTACCTAATGGTGTCGATTCGGTTTTGCATTCTCTAAAACTAAACTATGTTTGACAAGTCTAATCGTATTGCTGTTTTTTCTAAACACTGAAGTAAAAAAAAAGGACAGCATTACCTTAAGACCTGTCAAACTTGTTTAGTTTTAGAGAATGCAAAGCCGAATCGACACCATTACCTATCTAGATAGTTTTTCTATGAGACACTAAATAACTAAAGTTATTTTGATTTTCAAAATGGATGTATATTTGTATACTCTGTATTGGTTTTTGTTTGAGTTCTCGATATATCGGCACCCTTAGAGCCACTTTTCACATCAGTCACTTGGCATCAGGTAACTCGTGGTCAAAGGGTACCCTGTAACCTGTAAGATGGAAATAAAGTGCCGGAATGTCGGAAACTCGAAACAATACATTTAAAAACGAATTTTAAAGTTATTTACTTTATTATAATTATGCCCTCTTGTGAAGTGACTGGTGTAGTGTTGTGAGTATTTTATGTCCTATTTCTATATTTATTAGGTACTATCTAATGAGTTTGTAAGTAATTAACTTTAAACATTGGCTGCGTCGTCTTACATCGCTTGTGAAACTAAACCCTTCTGATTTGTGTCTGGGAACATAAATATTGTAGGTTAAATAAAGTTATAATATTTAGTAACTTCATGATTACATAGAAAAATCATAAATTAACTCTTATATAGGTAGACGACGCTTTTACGTCATTGTAACTCTTTAACTGCCGTACCTGGGACGTTGATAAACTTTAAACTTGCATTAACTCGTTATTTTCGTATTTGATTTTGGCAGAATTTAATGATAATTTGTACTAATTGACGTCTCAGATTGCGTAACAAGTTCGTTGCACAAACTTGTCATGTTAATTAGTTTTTAGTAAACACCAGTAATGTTCTGAAGCACAAACCAAAGCGAGCCAACAAATGTCCTGTTGCCAGCAGGTACAAAGGGTGACATTTACCGACCCGCCTTGGGCCAGCGTGGTACATAATGATCTATACTCGTTCCCTGTCTCTCTCTCTGAGAGAAGACCTGAGATGATGAAAAGGTGCTTGAATCTTGATATTCTTTGTTGCATTTCATATTTTAGCAATTTTACTACGAGGTATTTTAGTTTTAGTCTAATTTGTGTTTCGTAATAACTCAAAACTACTAAAGAAACCCAAGGTGTCGCCAAAGACGTGCAAGTGAGGGCAGCTACCACTTCCTATACTCGGTAAAATTTATTCGCAAATGACGCTAAATCATTTATGATTGATAAGTACAATTCTAGCGCGATGCTAACTCATACGTACATCCACTATGCGTGTGCAATTGGAATGTGAAAACGATTTAAAAGTGAAAATTTTGCAAGAAACTCAGGACAGTTAAATATTAAGTGTTTAGCAAATTGTATTTGTTTTACGTACAATTGATTTTGTTATCTATCATCTTGCCCCTCTGTCCCATTATGGCGACGCCCTTGACCTTATATTATTACGATTAATAAAATTAAGTAAGATTATACTAAGTAAGTGTAACTTTGTAAGATCTACCTAATCCCTGCAGGGATACATTTTGTAATATTTTATTGAATGTTAGGTATTTATGCTTACTTAGGTATAGATATAAAATTATATTTGAATTGTTATATTACTTTAGTAAAGCTTGATATGGTTAATCGAAGTGCCTAATAAAATAAATTGTAACAAAATATCGAACTGTTTATTCAGCTTAGATATTTTGTAAATAATTTCAAAACATGTGCCTACGTACCGTACTCTATAATAATCGGTACCTTATTTTACAGAGCAAGCCTTTTATGTTAGTACCTAAGTTTCTCCTTTATGAATAAATAAATACCTAGTGCCTGTTTAATTAAATTGTTTCATTTCTATAATTTCATATTTTGGTGTACCTACCTAGTCCCGCCATAGAACTTATTGGGGATTGGGGTGTTTATGTAGGTAGTATTAGTACTAGATAGATTACACAAATACACATGTACCTCCTCATAGAATTATAAGACAAATTCTATGCATGTACTCATATTTCTCATTTAGCATAATATTTCTAGTGTCGCTGTGGGCTGTGGGTTTTAGAAAAGGTTCGGTACTAGCAAAATGAGAAAATATCTAGGTATACATCTATATAGGTATCTTACTACCTACGAGCTGACAAAATATAAAAACATGCACACTTGCATCAGTTAGTATAGTAATCCTTATGTGTGTCGATAATAATGCGACTGCAGTTTACCTGCTAGGACTAGGACTATAGTTTACCACGTTAAATGCTAAAATTATGCTTTATTCTAGTCAAACCACAAGATATCTTAAGCTCATTCAGTGCGCTAGGAATCTAGGATCTTGCTTTTTCAATTTCCACGAAAATAGTTATAATTTGGATGTAGTAAGAAAATTTACGGTGTTCGTAAACGCAACCTTAAAAAGTATCAAGTATGCATGGACGAAGAACGGTGACACTGACAGATTGTCACATCAAGTAACTGTCAATGTTAATGAGTCAAACGTCAAAGTCAGAGACTCGGAGACATCGAAAACGGCGGAGCGGAACGGAATCGGAAATGCAAACAAAGTTAACAAGGGAGTGAGGGAGTTTTGAGTATTTCGGTTTCGTTTCGACAGTTGGAGTTCTATAAAATAAGTGGAGTCCCGAGCCAGGCGGACCAGACTGACTGACAACCTACTTATATTTACCTAACGCTCTGTGAGACGGTGAGACTGACTGTCCACTGCCATTTTAGCTAATCGTAAGCTTGAAAGTAAACATAAATTGATTTACAAAAGTGTAAATAATGCTGCGGTCTGCGCTTATTTTGTTAGTAACTCTGGTTATACCGAACATGCTATGTGATGAACAAGAATCTGCTTCATATTCGCTGGGTACGTATTGCATGTAGTATATAGAAGTACCTTCTTGGTCAGTAGGTTATAGCCTCAAAACTGAAGGTAAATGTTGCTATTTGATAAAGTACCAGCTTGCCAGCACATATTGTTACTGCTGAGATGATCATTATATATATTTTACATACCTACTAACTTTACCTCAGAAATGTTTATTCATTGGAACCGTCAAACTGTGTCAAGCCGCAGCACGACTTTGTGCGAGTATTTAGACTAGTGGTAACCAATCAGCATTTTATGAGGTAGCACGTATTTACAGTCCCAACTGGCCTACTTGGGAAGGGAAGCGTTCAATTACCTTTAGTGGCACAGTCATTTTCTTCGGTATGTGAACTCGGAGAGCCTTGTGATTGGACGCCTTGGAAGTGTGGCAACTGGTAACCAATAAGACACTCTACAAGCGGTTCATTGAATTGATACACTATAGTGATCCAATACTAGATATAAGTTTAACGTATTAACAGCACTTGTTTTCAAATTTCAGATGATTTTAAGTGCTCCTTACCTGATGTCACGAGCGTTGACAGCAACTTGGACGTAACAAGGTTTCGATCGGACTTTTCTAAGATATCTGAGGTATGTCTTTTATTTAATATATAGAATGTCTCTTATTATGTTGATTACTTAATAATCTTAATGTTTACTTATATCGTCACAAGAGAGTAAAATCATCGAAGGTCATATTTGGACTGAATACATTTCTTTGCCAATTTACACTTTTTGGCTGATATGTAATAACTAGCTGTTCCATGCGGTTTCACCCGCGTGGGCTACAGTTCATCGCGATAAAAAGTATCTTATGTCCCTTCCCCGGGGCTCAAATTATCTCTATACTCCAAAATTATTCCCGCACTTCGGTGCCCCCTCACCGCGTTACCTGCTGTAGGTACCCATTATCCTATTTTAATTCTAAGTTAATTTTTCTTGGACCGCACTTTTGAACCGCGCAGTTAAAGGTCTTCCTGGTCCGCGACCGCACTTTACCTATTTCATAGATTCTCCCGGTGCCCCTCACTTCACCGCGTTTCCCGCTGCGCTGCGGTGCGGCGGTTTTATTTTTCTACTACTACTTACATTTTTAAACTCGTGATATCTTTCGAATGGAATGTCCGAATTGAATGATTCAAAAAGTTATATAAAGGCATTGAAGCAGTTTTAAATAAAAAATAGTTTATTTTGATAAGGATTAATACCAAGATACAAATAAAGAGCCTTTTCTAGCAGCGGCATTAAAAATTAAATTTTTAAAATAAAAGATCACTTATTGTGGCATAACTATAATAGTTAGACATATGCTCTCGCGGACTTTTTTGTAGATCTTAATGGGACCTACAAACCCGTAGTACATTATTTTGTTCTAGTGTCAATAGTTTTTGCAGCGCACGCAAAAATAGGTTTTCAATTTCACACCTTGGGTTGCAAAATAGCAATTTTCTTACGGATCCCTAATTTTTTTGGAAATAAAATA
This sequence comes from Opisthograptis luteolata, assembly GCA_931315375.2. Taxonomy (NCBI): domain Eukaryota; kingdom Metazoa; phylum Arthropoda; class Insecta; order Lepidoptera; family Geometridae; genus Opisthograptis; species Opisthograptis luteolata. The sequence continues at coordinate 16,481,271 of OV928033.1, forward strand.
TAGCCTATAGCCTTCCTCGATAAATGGGCTATCTAACATTGAAACAATTTTTCAAATCGGACCAGTAGTTCCTGAGATTAGCGCGTTCAAACAAACAAACAAACAAACAAACAAACAAACAAACAAACAAACAAACAAACAAACAAACAAACTCTGCAGCTTTATAATATTAGTATAGATATAAAATATTATGTTACCATATTTGAAAACTAATTAGTTTTAATTGGTAATGTGCTGGTAAATTTTGTGCTGACCAAATTAAAAAATGTCAAATTAATCGAAAAATAAACCCGCCGCGCGCCGCATCGCAGCGCAGTGGGAAACGCGGTGAGGTGAGGGGGGCACCGGAGGCGGCAGAGAGAATCTATGAAATAGGTAAAGTGCGGTCGCGGACCAGGAAGACCTTTAGCTGCGCGGTTCAAACGCGCGGTCCGAAAAAAATAACTTAGATAATGGATACAGCAGGTAACGCGGTGAGAGAGCACCGAAGTGCGGGAATAATTTTGGAGTATACATACGGATTAAATATACGCTTTTGCGCCTAAACTACTGAACCGATTTAAATGAAATTTTGTAAAGAGATAGTTTGAGCCCTGGGGAAGGACATAGGATACTTTTTATTGCGATAAACTGTAGCCCACGCGGGTGAAACCGCGGGGAACAGGTAGTTACCAAATAAATAAATAAATATTGATACTTGTGGACTGCAATGTTTCAGGTGAAGTTCCCAGGACTCATCGGACCACTGAACGAGCGGCTCATCTGCAAGATAAAGTGCATTGATGGCAACTGGGTCGGGCCACTGTGCTCTAGCACACCAGGTAATATCATTTTTCACCAACATACCACTTGAGCTTGAGCTTTCGGTGAAGGAAAACATCGTGATAAATCCATAGCTTGGTGGTGAGATATTTTCTAGTACTCACCTGGCTAGCTCACCCTCATGTTAAGAATCTGTCGCCAAGCACCTATTAGTGTGTTCTGGCAGCCTCACTTGAGAGTCAGTTCATAATCCAGGTGTAACTTGACACCACCTTCGACCAAATTGTCACTTAACATCAGGTGACTTGTGGTCAAAAGAAACATCATGCGGGAGAAATTTATAATTAACAGACCAATAATACTTTTATCAAACAAGAAACAAATACTGAGATGTGGTTGAATTAAAACTTTATGCAAACATTATGATGAAACCGGCACGTCCAAGAAAACAACCTTGAAAGGCATGCAACATATTGTACTAACCGAACAAATTATTTGCTTAGTTATTTATAGTTTGACATATTTTCACGAACGGAAGACGCTTTGTAGGCAGGCCCCCCCACTAGATGGTCCGAAGGTGTTGTAAGGGTCACAAGGAGCCAATGGATGGAAATGGCTAACAGCCGTTCATGGTGGCGTTCAAAGGGGGAGGCCTATGTTCAGCAGTGGACTTCTTCCAGCTGAGGATGATGATGATGTTAATTTCAAAGTTTAAAATTTACTTGATATACATATACAGAGAGCCCTCCCCTATGTAACTTTGGATGAGATTTTACTTCATATCTACCGAGAGCCCCCCTATGTGAATTTGGGTGAGATTTGGCTCGACCCATCACGTAATTAATGGACGGCCCCAAAAAAGTCATGGCTTCAACATACCCATTTCTACCATTTTCAGACGGCAGGTTCCAACCCATCCTTCGGGAGTGCCTGTACCGGCACGACCACCCGCTGCTGGCGATATCGTTCAAGAATTCCTCCATTGAGGTAAGCCTACATCTCGCGTCTAATAAAGCCCCGGATACACTAGGGGACATTTTGACCCGCAACATGACGCGCAACACTAAAGCTACGTTGCAAAGTGTCCCGGTACAAGCTCTGCAATATCTTACAGTTAGTGTCGCGCCATTTGTTACTGAGTGTAGTCGTGTGAGCAACGTGCCCCTTAACATGTCGACATGTCTATAAACACTGACTGGTGTGGCCTGCACAAAGGTCCGCGGCATTCACGTAGTTGTCGAGCAACATGTACCGCAACATGTCGTAACAAGTTTGTCCCCTAGTGTATTCGAGCCTTTATCTATCCTATTTTATTTAGTTTATGTGCGTATGTATTACTTTTTTGTTATGCAGAATAAGCTAATTTAAGCACAGTCGAACTTTACTGCGGAGAACACCAATGTTAATAATGATAAAGAGGTTGTTTGTATGTTTGTTGTAGACGGGAACTACTGATCCGTTTTTTTGGAAACTCCTTCACTAATGCGAACTTCCAGTAAAATTTCAGGACATAAAGAGATTGATGATCTGATGTCTAAGGTTGACGAGCGCAGTGCATTGCATTTTGAACTGTTTAAGTTCAAAGTTCTGGGTGGCACTGAACTGTAATGGGCAAAAGTGACGCTTACCATCATGCGATCGACATGCTCTTCTCGTCACACAAAAAAGCTTACACAATTCCAGCGTGACATGACTGTTTTATTTTATAATTGCCTTGCAAGCGAAGTCGGACATTTATTATTACATCTGCGATGATTTTGGCAAATCTGTAACTATACCAGTACATAAGGAGAAAAATTTGATTGTGTGTTTGTTCCGGATAAACTTAAAAACTATTAAACAGATCTTGATGAAATTCACATTTAGTGTGAACCATGGGGAAGGACATAGGATACTTTTTATAGCGATAAACTGCAGTGTACGCGAACAGCTAGTCCTACTAATCCTACTGATATTGTAAATGTGAAAGTTTGTGTGTGTGTGAATGTTTGTTACCACGTATCACAGTGACTACTAAACCGGTTTTGATGAATGGAGATAGCTTATATCCTGGATTAACACATAGGCTACTAACCCGTTAAAGGTTCCTGCGGAAAAACGGAAGGACGCGGGTGAAACCACGGGCGCAGCTTGTTTTTTATAAATGCGTTACATAGACTTTAAGACACGTTTCGTCCTTCTTTTGAAGTGCCCACGTGATTTTGAAATCCTTCATCCACCGAAGCACCAATCAGTGTGTCACGGTAGCTTCATTTCATGACAGTTCCCAGCTTAGGCGTTTTCACCACCTTTAACCTTATGGTCAAAATGTGGCAGCCCGTATCTTGCAGGTGTCTTCCTAAAAGTACCTTATGGACCGCACTGCGTGATTGGCAGATTGTCTCGAGTTCACTAGATGTGGACGAGCTCATGCACGATGTCAAGCCGCGATGATAGAATCGTGAAGTAGAAGTTAAGTCGCACTGGACTTTTTCGGTTGTCGATTTTATGAGAAAAACTAGGCGTTAAAAATGCCTCGGCAAGATTCCTCTCAAAGTCAATTTGCGGCAATCAAATCTACAAAGGTTTATAGATCGCGATTTTCTTGCTTGGCGATATATGAAACAAACTAACGATATGTTAAGTAAACTACTAACTATTTTATTTTGTGTTAACTAACTAACCAACTAAGATGGCGCTACGACCCAAAGTGAGTCTTGGCCTCCGATAACAAAAGACGCCACTTCGCTCTGTCCTGCGCCGCCTGCCAGTTCTTCACCTGGAGCTAGCGCAAGTCTTTCGTGACTTCGTCTTTCCAGTTATACCTGGGACGGCCGACCGGGCGGCAGCCACTCGGCCGTCCCATGTATGCTGATTTATGTACTTATGTTTATTGTATAATAGCGATTTTTTAAAAGACCACGATGAGCGATGGTGGCCGAACGGTTAGGCGTGCGACTTACTAGACGCCGACACCGAGTTCGAATCCTCTCGGCCCCGCACCTACGACTTTATGAGTTATCTGCGGATTTGCCATCGCTCAAAACGGTGAAGGAAAACATCGTGAGGAAACCGGCATGCCCAAGAACTGCAACATTCAAGGGCATGCGACATCTACCAACCCGCACTGGGCCAGCATGGTAGATTACAGCCCATTCTCTCTCTCTGAGAGAAGGCCAGAGTCCCAGCAGTGGGAACGTGAAAGGCTGATAATGATGATGAAAAGACCACTATTTTATCTCAACTGACATCAACGATGGTAACCCTTAAAAATGCAATTCTAGCGATACTATCTCCAGTGTGGCTTCTGGAACATGCTCATTGCAAGTGTTTGGAAAGGTTTGCGACTAGTAAGTGACCGCTAGGCAAATAAAATACACAAATTTGAGTGGTTGTCTCTTGTTGCCTTATTGAATAAACTCGCTTTGCCCTATATTTGGACAAAGGCCTCCGCACATGATTTCCAGGCTTTTTGGTCTTCGGCTTCACTTGGCCACCCCTTGTTATGGGTGTCAAGTTCGTCCCGCCATCTGTTCCCTGGTGTACCATGCCTCAACGTTTTCTTGCCGTGCTTGCTCCTTGCTTCTAGGCTCCATCTTGTGCCAGTGTTGGCCAACAGCACTACAACGACGTACAATATGCAAAATCTAAATGTTTTAGCGAAATCAATCTACTAGCGTTTTTTTTTAAATAAAAATCATCACAAAGTTCACGTAACGCGACAGTTGGATGGCAAAAAGTGGTCAAGTTAGCTCTTAATATAACCTGCAAAGCAATAGCTAAGCAAAAGGATACTATTCAAAACAATCCGTGGCGAAGCGCTAATCTTCAGGAAAAAATCGTTCGAATTTCGAATTAACCCCTTTTCTAAATTAAAAATCCTCATTGATGGGGCCCCTCGCGGTTCTAGAGCTACGAAGCTCAACGATGAGCTAAGAGGGGACGTAGGCCTGAGACCCGTGGGTCGTGGATTAGAAGCCTGCAATGAGCCTGAGCATTAAGTAAAGGGACCCATTGTGTTGAATCCATTGCTTGTTGGTAGCGCATTTTCCAGTGCAAGATTGGCTAGCTAGTTCGGAACACAGATAGACATCGTGCCAAGCTTCCAGGCGCTGTACATGTCTGTCTCGCTGGGCTTAAAGATGTACCATGATCGCGACTGCGCTTGCGCTGCTAATGCTGGTTCTAGCATCTCCTTGTCATATCATTTATCGAGAGAACTGCTCCAGGAACTTGGAACATGTTTTGATCTAGAAGGAATCTTTGCATCTTTAATCTCTCTCTCAATCAATCAGACCCTCAACGTTTCATTGGGTGTCATAGTTGCGCCAAAACCGTCTTTTTTTGTTTTAGATAGGTAAGCATTTATGTCTCACCTGATGGTATGTGATGACGTAGTCGATGATGGAGCATGCTGGCAGGGTGTCCCACTCCTCCGCCGTTTGCATTATAAATGTAGATGCGAAGCGTTTTGTGCGGATCGGGGGATTGTCAGCTTTTGCCCTTTAAACAGAAGGTCTTAACTTGTTTGATGGCTAAAATCTTGGTGTCACTGACCTGATCATCATCCGACCCTCAAGGTTTTGAGTGTACAGGTTGCAATCATAAATAAACAAACCTGGAAGTGTTTATCTCATGGCCGAAATGTACATAAGTGACTTATTGGTCATCATCAAAAACCTTCACGGGTTGTCTTCTTAATGACTACCGGTGTGTCTTAGGGGGTCTTAGCTGAAATTAAGAGATTAACTAATAACTACAAAACTTACCAAAAAGCTTGAGCTTGAAGGTTGCTTTGATTTTGTAGTTATTGTATGTGAATGCCAAAGACATTTTGCAATACAAAAGGGGTATGTATGGGTCCCGAGGAGCTTAAAGAAATATCTGCGTGCCCTTATCTAGGGGGGAAAGAGGGTAACACCCATTGTTACGTAATATTTTACGTGGTTCCGACTGGTTTTCTTCATTCTGTACATTTTTATCTAAATCAAATAAACTGAGTCATACTGTGAGTGCGAGAAAAAAAAATCGTACGTAAGAAGAGGGAAGGGATTGAGGAACATGGGGGTAGGGGGGTCAAATATTGCCAAAATCATCCTTACGTAATTAATGCATGGCCCGGCCCCTTGTGTCCCTCCCAGAAATAAATTCTCGAGCGCCCTTGACCGTCATCCTGTTACCAAGTATGTGATGTGTGTAGCCGGCTGCTTCCAGAAAGATACGCACTTCCCCCACGGGTCGGCCATCTTGGCGCGCTGCCGCCACTTCGGCCTGTACAAGCTAAAGGGCGAGGGGCGCTTGCGCTGCGAGAATGGCGACTGGGTGCCCCAATTCCCTGAGTGCGTCCCGACCACTCTCGTCACCAACTTCACAGGTAAAGTTTTATACTAGATGTTGTAACTAAACCACCCGGACGACTCGCCCCCCCCCCTCCCGATCAAACGCCTGCCTAAAACGCACCATCGTAAACCAAAATGCAGAATACGAAAAACTTAAGCTAATATGCCCGAAAAAAAAATTGAATAATGAAACTGCTTACGATCGAAAGAAACAAGATATTTCCATGTGTGCTTTAGATGAAAATCACACACAAAGAGATTAGTAAGATTATATTCGGGATAAAGTAAAGGATAGGTTTTGGGTTTCTCTTCTCTGTTTCCATAATTGAAATATCTACTTAATTTGTGGGGGGGGGGGGGGGACATTGGAAACATTATAATATGCAAACTTAACATTGAAATATTAGATTACAGGAAAAGATCCCTCCATACCATTTAGTAAAGTTGACAGGCTTAAATACAGCAGGATTCGAACCCACAAGTCACTTCCTAGCCTTTCACAAGTGTCCAACAAGTTGCAGCCCGCTCTCACTCAACTAATAAATTATATTTGAGTTTTCTATTTAAACATTGTAACCATGATGTTAATTTATACTATATTTGTAGGGAAATTGTACTAAAGATAGTGCCTCAATCTTATATGAGTGCACATCAATATTATCAGTCCATTCATATTAAACAAAATATGGAAGTTTGAGATTTCAGTTTGAACGAAGAGAACAATGAAAAATAAATGAAATGTTAAATCATGCTAATTTTGTAGATGGACATTGAGCTATAGTTTGTCTTTTAATTCTGTACATGTTTACTTCTAGTAACAATCCATTCAATCATTCCAAGCAAAATAAAGAAATTGAATTTTCCTGTTATAAAAATATTTCTTCGCAGTACATTTCCTACATCCTCTTGTTACTCTTCCACGCAAAAACTACTGAACGGGTTTGAGTGAAATTTGAAATGAAGATAGCTTATACTCTGGGTTCCTACGGGATAACGGGAGGACGCGTAATCCGCGGGGCGCAGCTTGTAACTAAATACTAAAGAAAATAGTTTATAATAAAATTGATTTTTCGTAAATTTTCACTCGGTATCTGCCGATACGCCGTTGTAATTGTGTGTCTGACCACCACAATACCTGTCAGCCTCAAACTGCCACGCATTGTGTTGTTGCAGGTGACGCGCCGCCGACCATTGTGTACACAATCGCGAGCGGGTCCGGAGTGGTGGGCCCGGCGGGCGACTTGCTCCTCTACCCCGACTCCTCGCTGCAGTTGGACTGCGTCACGCCGCGGTCGCTCGGGGACCCCGACTGGCGCTGGCACGCGGCGGGACACCACATCGCAGGTACTGCGGTCACGCTCTACGCGACTGGGCCCTTTTCCAAAAATTACGTGAGGCGTTTAGGCATGAGGGGGTCGTGCCGATTCTCACCCAATGATACGTGGGGGACAGAGGGGGTCTCAGCAAATATCATAAAGCCCAGATAACGCGTTTACGGTAATAACACGTATTTAGTAAAATCTCATGTTAGATTAGAGTATTTGATGGACGCCCCCTAACGCTAATATCATCTAAGCGCGTAACGCGGGCGCGTTACGTTATCTGCGTGGAATAACCGCTAAAGCCAGTAATGACGTCACACGTTATTGGCAAGGAATCTTGATAGTCATAGCGAATAAGCGCCCTGACCTCAGTGCTTGTGTGAACTGCCTCCGACCGTAGGGATTATATTGTTAAATTTATTTATTTACCCGTGCTACCCCCATGTAATGTTAGGTACAATTTCTCACCCCATCCCCTCCCCCCCCCGCAACTAGTATTACAGTTTGAACTTGAACTACTTGCAGCGTGGTCGAGTGAGAATGGCGAGAAGGACTCGGTGTACCGGCTTACCTTGAACAAGCTGCCGGCGCGACACAGCGATCAGCTGACGTGCACGGCGCCCGGCGGACACACCAACACTGTCCTCGTTAGAGTTGTTAGTGAGTTTGTACGGATGTTGCTAAACATGTTGGGTTTTACAAATGCGTATTAGACAAAAGTCAAAGTCAAACTAAATTTCTAAAGTAGTTCCATCATCAAATATAATGTGTGGGGCTCGTTAAAACAAACCAAATCAGCCCAAACTCGAAGGGTTCACTAGGAACCATTGAAAAGTTCCACTACCCACCTTTGAACTCCATCATCATACCCTCAACTCAAAGTATAATGTGTGAGCTCGTTAAAACAAACCAAATGAGCCCAAACTAGAAGGGTTCACTAGAAACCATTGAAAAGTTCCACTACCCACCTTTGAACTCCATCATCATACCCTCAACTCAAAGCAAATATGTGAGCTCGTTAAAACTAATCAAATGAGCCCAAATTAGAAGGGTTCACTAGGAACCATTGAAAAGTTCCACTACCCACCTTTGAACTCCATCATCATACCCTCAACTCAAAGTATAATGTGTGAGCTCGTTAAAACTAACCAAATCAGCTCAAACTCGAAGGGTTTACTAGTAACCATTGAATAGTTTTACTACCCACCTTCTGAATCCATCGTCATACCCTCATCTCAAAGTATAATATGTGGGGTTCGTTAAAACAAAAGAAATCAGCCCAAACTCGAACGGTTCACTAGGAACCATTGAAGAGTTTCATTACCCTCCTCCTGGCTCCATCATAACACCCTCCTCACAAAGTATAATGTGTAAACCAAACCAGTGGTGGTAGGGCCTTTTCCGGGTCCGCCTGGCTTACCAACCACCCTCCCGTTTTAAATGAGCCGCTAAATGTCAACGCGTTAGTTGTTGTCGTGTTCCGGTACCAGTGCAGTCCCTATGTGTGGTGCATTCCCATCCTGTCCTGGGGACCGGTTCTATGTGTTGTAGGGGTAGTTGACACTGATCTGTCATGACGGGGTGTCGCGGTGTCCAGGGAGACCCGGAGAAACGGCTCTCCGCTGGCCGCCCGTGGGTCAGTAGGAGACCTGAACCCAGGGATCACTTTTTCTCTCCGCCCTGGGAGACTGTTCCGCCTACTCGTGCATAATCATGTAAAGTAGCTAGTGTGCCGGTGTAGACCGGAGTGGATCCCATTAGTTGCTTCCAGGGGGGACCGGGGGCCCTTCCGTCCCCTGCGCCACCCATTCACCACATCACCACACCACACCAAAGTTCATCGAAACTATTCCACTCAATGGGTTCTTTCCTTTGTCCCCTGACTAGGATGGGAATGCCCCACATTCCCCAACTCAAATTATTTTCACCCATGGCCAGAAGGGAATTTAGAAAAAGTGTATCTTCAGCGCCTTCAAATTACACTTTTTTAGTGGACTTTTGCAACATTCGGGGACTTCATTCGAACCTCAATGGCGTTCACCACCATCTTGAAACGGCCAAGCCTGCCCTTCTCTTTTTAATTGAGACCCAAATATCCTGTCAGACTGATACCTCGTACCTTCTATATCCTGGGTACACGCTTGAGCACGCTTTTATGCGTCGAGCCGGGGTGTCTCTGTACATCCGGGAGGATTTTTGCTGTCGCCGACTCAATGGTCTTGAAGGACCAGATCTATCGAATCTGTGGGTTCGTGTTGACTGCGGTGGCAGGCCATAATTTATGCCTGCCTCTACAGGTTTCATAGCGGTGATTTGGAGACGACAAACCTATTCGAGCCCATGGCTAGAGGAGCAGATGAAGTCAAATAGCAGAACGCATCTCCAGAGTTTGCTGTTCTTGGTGATTTCAACGCTCATCACATTGAGTGGGTGGGTTCCAAAGCTACGGATCATTCGGGTCGTACTGTCCATGATTTTGCTTTGGTCTACGGTCTTTTACAGTTGGTTACTGATCCTACAAGGATTCCTGACATTGAAAACCATACTCCCTCTCTGTTAGAACCAAACCCTGGTCCCCTGGTGTTGCAAATGTCCATAGGCGACGGTGACCGCTTTCCATCAGGCGGGCCGTCCGCTTACTCTGATGAGTTCCACTATCCACCTTCTAGTTTCATCAACAGACCTTCGTTACCAAGTTCAATCTATAGAACTCATCAAAACGAATTATATGAGCCCAAACTCGAGGGGTTTACTAGTAGCCACTAAAGAGTTCCACTATTTACCTTCTGGCTTCATCAGTAGACTCCTTGTTAGTAAGTCTAATCTATTGGACTCAGCAAAACGAATTTATATGAGCCCAAACTCGAGGGGTTTACTAGTAGCCACTAAAGAGTTCCACTATTTACCTTCTGGCTTCATCAGTAGACTCCTTGTTAGTAAGTCTAATCTATTGGACTCAGCAAAACGAATTTATATGAGCCCAATTCGAGGGGTTTACTATTAGCCACTAAAGAGTTCCACTATCCACTTCCTGGCTTCATCAGTAGACTCCTTGTTACCAAGTCCAATCTATTGGACTCAGCAAAACGAATTTATATGAGCCCAATTCGAGGGGTTTACTAGTAGCCACTAAAGAGTTCCACTATTTACCTTCTGGCTTCATCAGTAGACTCCTTGTTAGTAAGTCTAATCTATTGGACTCAGCAAAACGAATTTATATGAGCCCAAACTCGAAGGGTTTACTATTAGCCACTAAAGAGTTCCACTATCCACTTCCTGGCTTCATCATTAGACTCCTTGTTACCAAGTCCAATCTATTGGACTCAGCAAAACGAATTTATATGAGCCCAATTCAAGGGGTTTACTAGTAGCCACTAAAGAGTTCCACTATTTACCTTCTGGCTTCATCATTAGACTCCTTGTTACCAAGTCCAATCTATTGGACTCAGCAAAACGAATTTATATGAGCCCAATTCGAGGGGTTTACTAGTAGCCATTGAAGAGTTCCACTATCGATCTCCTGGATTCATCATCAGGTGGATGATACCAAATTATTGCATTGTCGCCAGGTTTACACACAAAGTTTCATTTCGATACGACAATTAGAAGTAGATTAAAATGGACTTATAAAATTGGATTACATTGTTAGGTACAAGTAAAGCTAATAAAAGTGTTTTAAAAAGATCTTGAAATGTAATATTATTATATTTTATCAATAATTCTAATACAAAGGACACGTTAACATGAAAGAAAGAAAAAAATCTTTGAAAACAGTAGCGTTTCTTTTTAAAAATGATCTAACTTAAGAATTTAAGGTAGTGCCCCCCAACCGAGGCCCATAACTTTTTTCTTCCCTATACTATATTAAAAGATTAAATTCTATTAAATTCCAACGATTGACCTGACACGCTCTACTCTTGATTACTTCGGAAATTTACCATATTCTCCCCTACTTGCAGACGTGTCGTGCCTTCCGATCGACGTGACATCGTCGCGCGTCACACTCTTCAGCCAGGGCTCGCGGCTGGGCCAGACGCAGCACTTCTCCTGCCAGGCCGGTTTCCACCTGGAAGGAGAGAGCGTGCTAACCTGCATGGGGGATGGTAATACAATCTTTGACAACGCGGTAGCCGAGTAGTTGGTAGTGACTCTGCCTTCGAAGCTAGCGGTCCTGGGTTCGAATCCCGGTAAGGGCAAATATATGTGTGATAAGCACGAATATTTGTTACTGAGTCTTGGATATGTCTATCTAAATAAGTATTTATTTGTCTATTTATGTATGTATAATATAATTAATTGTATATCGTTGTCCTATAACACAAGTTTCAAGCTTAATTTGGTAGTCCGTTGAAATGTTACATGACCTTTGCATTTATTAGAGGACGCAATTTTATTTTTGGGACATGTATGGGGGGTCAATAGAAGCTTAACCTCAAGTTTGTGGGGTTACCGCACTTGTCCCCCGGCCGCCATCTTGGAAAAGGGTGCATACACCTTTTTCCCGATATCTCGGAAACTGTGCGTACTACAAAAAAAATTTAAAGACCTAGCTTGTAGCAAATCGCTTTGCCTATAAATATGTCCTATAACTTTTTGCCATAAATTAGATATTCAAGAAGTTATAAGCAAAAAAGTGAGAAAATTTCGATAAAAATTTGCTTTTTTTATTACATTTTACATAAAAATTACCTCACACCAATCTTGTAGATGTTCTTTTGAGGATTTTTTTGCCCCCACCACCTATGAGGTAGTTAATACAAAAATAAAAACATTTTAAAAGCGTGAGCGGAGCGAGCGAAAATTTTGAAATATTTCTATGCTGCAAGTTAGCAAAACAAAAAAGAAGAGACCTTCATTTCAAAATTAACATAGAAATAATATAAACCAAAAAAGTGCGAGCAGAGCGAGCGCGAAAATTTTGCAGCATATCTGCTCTGTGAGTTAGCCAAAGGAAGGACAAGAGCAAGAGACCTTCATTTCACTTTTAATAAGATAAAAGTCACAGAAGTCACAAAGGGCGCGAGCGGAGAGAGCGTAAAAATATTGCTTTTAAACTGATATCCCTTACAAGTACGTGCGTTCCGGGCCACTACGAGCAGTTATAACCCCCTCCATTCAAACACATAAAAATACAAGTGAATGCGTTCAAAAACAAACCTGGTTTTTGTCTGATGTTCTTTGTCTATTGAATTTACTGGAATTAATCTGCTTTTATCCAATACTTGCGTTCACCCCGCGCAGCCCTTCCATTACCCGCTATATAAGTACACTAAAATCCCAAGCTTTTTTCGTCATCTAAATAGGTCCGATATTTTTAATAAGCTTTACCTAATAACATTTCTCTTAGTTGGTTGTGCACATTGGGATATAGAAACATGAATATTAACGAGCGATCAGGAACTTTTGGTCGATGTCTGTACGTAACAGCTACCGCTTGCAGGACGATGGTCGGCGGCGACGCCCGCGTGCGTGGAGACGCTGTGCCCGGCGTTGGAAGCCCTGGACCCTCACCTTAGCGTAGTGGAGTTCAACGCCTCGTGGGGCGGCCGCGCCGTCTTCCGCTGCACCTGGGGCTACAGGCTGGCCGGGCCGCCAGGACTAGAGTGCGAACGCAACGGCACCTGGTCCGGCGCCGCACCGCAGTGCATACGTAAGCGCAGATACGCTCAAGAGGCGTCCACCTTTTTTGTCACACGATGGGCGTCCTTTAATTACGTGAGGCATTTTTGAGAATTTTTCATCCCCCCGTTCCCCCCTTGGTGAGATATCGTAAGACTCCCCCTCCCCTAATATCACGCGAGATTCTTCAAAACTTCTATTTGGGCTGTAAACGTGTTGGATTATTGAGAAAAACAAAACAAAAACACAACTTGTTCTATTACTCTTATTGAAGACTAGCAAAGACAAGTATTTGTGAATATTACTGTAATTTTAAATCACAATCATAAAATTAAATAATGAATATGAAAGAAAAAATATTTTTCACGCAATTTTACACCGTTTTCTGCGACAAACGTAATTACGTGATATTTGCCAAGACCCCCCCCCCACCTCTCCCTCCCCCCTAAGAGAGATATGGAAAGGATTTAGCTGTATCTCCTCCCCCCCTAGAACACCACACGTAATTAATGGACGCCCCTTTAGTGTATTTGCAAGTGTCAAGTATTAAATGTATCAAACTCTGAGAGTTTCAAGTTGATGATGGGACCCAGCAAAAAGCCGGGTGAAAGAGGATAATCCTCTTCCTGTACAAGTAAAGTAGTGGCACTTAAACTTTACACGGACTTTTTGGAGCAACTAGAAAAGTCACTTTTAACAACATTATTTCACTCGTAGCACGTTAACGAACACATAATGGTTTATAATCCACCAATATCACTCATTATCACCCGAAGAAACACAAGTTTTGGATATAGAAACAAAATTTTCATGTTGACAGTTCTATTGCCGCTAAAAAAGGTCGTCCATTATCTACGTGAGGAGATTTTTCGTCCCCCTGTTCCCCTTTGGTGAGAATTCGTGAGATTTGGCTCGACCCTCCCCGTCCTCCCTTAATCTTACATGAGATTTTTCTAAATGGCTATTTTTTGTATAATTGTGGTAATCTTGGCTTGATTACTTTGGATAATCCTTAGTTGGATCATTTCTCTTCATATCAAATGTTTTGTTGTTTTTAGGTTGAATGGTGTTAGCAGCATATATACAGGATATAACGATATTTCCCCTATAAGGGCGGGAAGTGTTTATTTAGACCAAACGTCATGTAAGCATTGTTTCTTTCTGCAAAATTCTCCAGGGGGTTAAAAAATCTGGAGACGCGCGAAAATGAGGGGGGAGGGGAGTGGGGGGGGTCACTAACCTATGAAATAATCGAGTTCAGAACATAAAGATCAAAATAGCTGTTTCAGGGCTGTGTCACATGCATTTCTTATAGAAGCTTTGCAGAGGATTTAATGGATTAAAAACCTTTTTTAAATTTAAATTTGTTCGCACTGACGCGTGAATTACCCTCACTTCGGCCTTTTATGGACATATGTTACACGTTGTATTTAAATCCGATTCATCATCAGCCGTTTTTACGTTTCTCTACCACGCAGGCCCCGTGTGGGTTGGTAGATGTCGCGTGCCCTTGAATATTGCAGTTCTTGGACATGCCGGTTTCTTCACGATGTCTTCCTTCACCGTTTTGGAGCGGTGGCAAATCCGCACATAACTTATTTAGTTATAGGTGCGGGGTCGACAGGATTTGAACTCGGTGTCGGCGCCTTGTAAGTCGCACACGCTATCGTTCGGCCACTATCGATCTGATTACGACGATGTAACGATTTTGCTTACAGCTATCTACTGCCCCGATCCGCTGGTGCCTGTGAACGGGCGCCTGCTCACCGACGTGCCCACCAAGCTCGGCAAGTACGCGGTCGGCGACCTGATGACCTACTCCTGCGGCGACGGCTACCACCTCCTCGGGGAGCCTTCCATCGTCTGCACCGAGAACGGGTTCTGGTCCCACCCCCCGCCGTTCTGTCTGCCGCCCTCGGAGATACGCAAGGCGGACACGATATACGTGGAGAATACAACCCTGGTACATGTGGAGGAGTGACCTCGCGGATGGTCACCTTCGCCCGCGTCACCGTTTGACATCAAGCTAGGTGGTGGTCAAACGTAAGTAGTCAGGATTGCTCGTGGGCGTCGTTCGTTGTAGCAACTTGGGGCCGCTAGAGTTTATGTTGATCTCCTTCTTTCGTATGAGCTAGTTAGTGGCCAACTCTATTTATCAGACTAATTTAGTTGGAACTGACAGCTTAAAATGGCCTCTGAAGCACTGTTAAACACGGACGTCCCAAGAAATGAAATTCGGGTCTGGTCTCTAATGTGTCCGAACCAAAAGAGGAATAAAACTTGAAAACACAAAACACGCAAATTGTGAGACCGTCAGTCAAAGCTGCATAAAATCATGCTGAGAGATTGTTGCTAGCTAAATTTTGCTGTGTAGTTTAGGTTGGTTATCTAAAGCTGGCACTAACAACACGTTCACACATTTGTCTATGAATGAGCGCACGGCGTGAGGTGCAACATGAGACGTATATTTGTCTCTCTTGCACGCGGTTATTAAATGAAATGCTCAAAAAACATACTCAAAAATATGTCTTTAGTACGTCAAATTTAAAACTAGCTACGCCTGTTCCAACTTCATTAAGCCGGCAAAAGAATAGGCAAGAAACGCGCGTGAGGTAACTTTCTGGGCGCGATTTATTACAAAAATTGGTATTGTATTGTTATTTTTAATAATGAAATTGCTTTGGCGTGAGTACTGTGCACGTGCCAGGTTTAGATAACCGAGCTACAATCAAAATATTAGTTTATTTATATCATAAAAATGTATTAAATTATTTATTCATGTCTTTAATAGTTAACTCAGTACGCACTTAGCTACATTTTCATTTGTAAATGAGTGATGATAAACGTTTTGTCTGAACTGTCAATACATCTGACTGTATGTTATTAGCGGGAGACTAGAAATAGTTTTGAAAAACTGTATAACTGCAGCTCGAGAGTCCTCTGTTTCAGCGAGATGTTATGCGCGAATGTAGAGAAGGCGTATCAAACAGTTTTTTTTGTGATAAAAGCGGCTCAAATGTGGTTAGCGTTGATTAGCCGGAAACGAAGTACTGGAATCTAAAGGGTATTTGATAGTTGAGTGCAAAACCTTAAAGGGACGATAGGGGGGCTACAGTTTATCGCGATAAATTGTATAAATATCGGTACAGCGGCTTAGGCGTGAAAAGGTAACAAACAAACAAACAGACGTAGTTGTATTCGCATTGATAATAATATTATAGTGTCATATGGCCATATATTTCTTCGGCCAAATGTTAATTTTTTTAATTTATTTTTGTCGTTTTCAAATATCCAAAGTGTCTACAGTGAAGTACTTGCTAATTTGGAGCGTGATTACTCTTATCACCCGATTAAGGTGTTGCACACAGTTACCAAAGAAGTCGTCCATTGATTACGTGAGGAATTTAGGGAGAGGGGGGTGGGGGGTCGACCCGAATCTCACCCAATCTCACGTGGGGGAGACGGCAAATATCACGTAAGTAGCAAATTATCACGTGAGATTAGGGGGGAAGGGGAGGGTCGAACCAAATCTTACGAAAGCTTACAAAATTTCACCAAGAAGGGCCTAAATCATCTCACGTGATTAATGGACGCCCCATTAACACACTGATGTATAATCACTAACGGCCGAAATTAATAATCGATACTGATCCGTTATCCGTGATTTTGGATCGATACGTCAAGTCATAATATGTCATTTTAGTAGTAATGTGTCAAACCCTAGTACTAAAATGAAATATTATGACATGACATATCGATCCAAAACCGCGGATAATGGATCGGATCGATCGGGAGGGTTCAATGTCAATGGATTTTGCGAGACCAAAAGAAAATGACGGCATTAAAAACCCTAATATCTCATTGTCGTTGCATATGCATATGTAAGCTATCTGCCAAAAAATATTGTTTATTAAATTTTGGTGTAACAAGAACCGTGCAAACCAATTGCACTTATATTATAAGTACGTGTCGGTTATTTAAAGCTGGTACCATCACAGGAACAAAACAATTTCATCCCGTGCGTTCTTGCACAAATAAAACACTTGAGAGCCAGTTCCCAAGCCGGGTGTAGCGTGGCGCCACCCTCGACCAAATCGTCACTTAACATCAGTACCTACCCCTAGTACAAGTTTTCATAGTTTACGGAAACTATAAAAGTTTTTGTTTACCATATTTTTTTTTACGGGAAGAAATTTAATCGGTCGTACGAGTTATTTCAAATCGTTGTATTCGAATTCGAACAAAGTTTTCGAGTTCTGCATTTAAGCAGTACAAGTTGTCACTTTGACAAGTTAGCTGTAGTGAACTTTGACGTTTACGAAACTTTTATAGTTTACAGAACTTGTATTAAGGGTACGGGTGTCTTGTGATCAAACGCTACCCTGTAAGTAGTAAAGAAATGAAATAAAAATTGTAGTTGCCAATTCTAGATAACGGACCTACATAGTACAATGATTCTATAATCACAGTCCTCATAAAGGATAATGGGCATTATTGTATGAGTTGCGTCCCAACCCTTGTAACAGGTTGCGACTAGTATAAACATGTTCATTTTAGCTTATTTATGATCAATAATCCAAGTTTTTATTATAATAGCGTGCAGGTCAAAAGTTATAGTGAAAAAAAAAAACTTTTCATACATTATTACATTTTGTGTTACATATTAACATCAATTTAAAAGTCATTTTTTTATTTATTAAATAGGATACATTGTGATCACTTTAAAACGTCAAACTTAAAACTAGCTACGCTTGTTCCAACCTTCTTACGCCGGCAAAAGAACAGGCAAGAAACGCCCGGCAGGTAATTTTTTTGGCGCTTTAAAAAGAAAGAATAAAATTGTCAATGTGATCCATTGACAATTTTATTCTTTTTACTAATTGATTGAATTGAATTAACATAATTGTTACATTCGTAATAATTGTACAGTAAAGTCCAAAGTCGATAGTTGCAAATGTAGAAGCTCCAGAGGTTAGCTGCTCCTGCGCTTACAATATGCCAGCATGCGGCGCACCGTGGGAGAGGGGGTGTTGGGTTAAAGTAGGTGCACATGGACCGTGTGGTTATTTCCATTTGATTTTATGAATCGTTTCAGCCCTTTTGACATTGAAATACTAATAAATTAAGTTCTATTTAATATTTTAATGGATAAATGAAACCACTATAACTCCCTGCACGAGATACAGAGTTACGCCCATACAAAAAAAAAACATAACACTGATTGAGATCTTTCAAATGATATAGGTAGAAAATGTTACAACACTTGGGACGAAAACGCCCATTGTCCTTTATTATAATGAAATTGCTAGGAAAGTCAAAGTTAAAAGTATGTTTATTTAGGTTGACGCAAATGCGATTACTTTAAAATGTCAAACTTAAAAAGTGACTGCGTCTGTTACTAGTATGAATGACATTACCGTTTTTTTTTACTAGGTTTGTGACAATAACCCCCTTTAGAATAACTTGACAGTAAATGCTACAATTTGGAATTCATATCATGAGGCTTTTTCTATCTTGAGGTGGTATATTGGTCAGACAACACGAAACTGGGCACTATGAACATTGGGACTTTCCTTTTGGAATCCGGTGGCTTGGGAGAATAAGTCAATGACACCAAGCGAACCTGGGGATCATTGACCTCGAAATCAACATAATTTTCCTTTTTGCAGCTTACAGTGAAGTTATATTGTAAACCATCTAGTTGTAAGGTCACTGACTTCAGGGATAAATTATAGGTGTACCAGGATCTGATGGCAAAAAAAAAAAGGTTAATAAATAGCGATTTACATATGGCACCGAAAAATTTCGAGGAATTGTTTATAGTTTGGCTTCAAATTAGTAGGAATGACAAGTCTTGATATTTTGGATTATTGCATCTTTCGTGAACTGAAGAAGCTTTCTCTCGAATAGGGATCGATGAATGGCGAAAACATGTAATAAAAATTGAAAATCATTTCATAGAACAAGATCGATTGAGATGCAGGAGGAAAGGTTTATCATAAATACTGCGTCTTCCTCGTCTTCCTCTACCGACGACGACGACTGAAGACTTTTTTTATGGATGTGCAGTATTTGGAACCATTTTCATGTTCTGATAGCCTTTAATTCGAACCCCACATTCGCCACAGTAAGATTTTCAAAAATTATCCTTGATCATTGGATAAATTTTTATATTTGCATGTATCACACACAGAATCAGCCACTATAGGGAAAAAAAGTATCAAAACGTTTTACTCCAATTTCCCCCAGTATTGCTAGCGTCAATTTCTTTTTTCCCTTATTGCCATCAGATTCTGGTAGACCTATACCCATAAAAAGGAGTATTATATTATTTGCCCACGAAACATTCGCATCGTGCAAAATTTGATCGTTTTTTTTAAAGTCAGTGCCCGGTTTCGTACAGTCCAGCTGATTTATTTGATAGTTTAGAGAAGTGATTTTTATTCGAGGTGGTTAAAGTTTTCTAAGGATCGTGAGATATTGTTTTCCACAAAAACGCCGCTTTACTGCAGGCTTATAAGGATTTCTCTATTCAATCAAGTAAACAAACAATTCATTTATTGTCAAACTTTGGAAGCATTAGTATTATATAGATCTCAAAAAATAACATTAAGATCTCATGAGTCTCGTTCTTATAGGACACAATTCTACCGTGTTCCATAGCTAATAAGTCTATATATATAATAATAATAAGTCAAGATAATTAGAAACTTCATCATCATCATAATCATCATCATCAGTCTTTTACGTTACCACTGCTGGGACTCTGGGCTTCTCTCAGAGAGAGAGAGAGGGAGTATGGGCCGTAATCTACCACGCTGGCCCAGTGCGGGTTGATGGATATGCCGCATGTCCAGTCAGCGACAAAAGTCGCTAAACAATAACAAAATTTTCGATTACCTTTTTCATCATCTTAAACACCGATCTTTGACCGCATCATCACTTAACATCAGTGTGTTGTATTGTAGTCAATCGCTACCTAGTTGTACAATGAAACCAATCATTGCTAATCTAAAATAAATTTGTAAAATCGGGTATTATTAGCTACTTTTGTCGCTGACTGTCCGTGAATGTTGTGGAGCTTGGACATGCTGGTTTGGATCATCTCACAGACCGATGTGGCGCAATGGGCGGATGGCCGACTGTGAAGCGTGAGGTCGCGGGTTCGATTCCCGCTACAGGACAAATATTTGTGTATTGAAAAAAAAAACCGCAAGTATTTGTTCTGTGTCTGGGTGTTGTGGATCCCCGATCCTCGTAGTTTCTGATACCCTAGATACAGGGAAACCTAGTTAGGGGTCAGAGCCTATGTATGTGATTGTGCGGGCATTATTATTATTATTTTATTTATTATTATCTCTAATAATGACGAAAATAAATAAATAAAGTAAGAGACATCATTCCAAAATGATTATAAAGCTGGTCCCTTGGGCAGGAAGTTTTAGAGCTGGCAATAACAATAATAGTTTTAAAATATCCGGTAATTAGCATTGACTATAACATAATATGATTATGAAGATGTTGCAAGCACCCGAAGCAAAAATAATAAAAATAAAAACTTTAGTTTTAATTCCAATCCGTCGTGCGTGTTTTTATCTCCCCACCTTGCATTGTAGGTTTTTGTAAAAACGTAGGAATTCATCGAACTCCTCTCGTGAAGAAACACCAAGAAATAGTTGATTAGTGGTCCATGGTGTCGATTCGGTATTGCATTCTCTAAAACTAAACTAAGTTTGACAGATCGAATAGTAATGCCGTCCTTTTTTTACTTCAGAATATCAATCTTTAGATTTTTAATTATTTCATATTACCTAAAAACTGCATTGTCACCGAGATTACATACACATACAAAGTTTCAAGTCGACATGACAATTAGAAGTAGGTGAAAATTGACTTCTAAGATTTGATTACATTGTTAGTTAAGCTAATAAAAGTGTTTTAAAAATTAATCGCTATTCTGCATCATCGTACTGTAATAATTAATTGCCATCTAATGCCAGTATAAAGTAATTATTCCCTCGGGGGTGGTAACTGTACGGTCAACGACAAAAGTCGTTTAATAAAAACAAATTTTCCGATTTTCTTTTACGCATTAAATACCAACCTTCGGCCGAATCTTCACTTAACATCTGTGTATTGTTGTGGTCAAAAACAAGTAATTTGTAAAAAAAATATATATAAATTTTAACAAAAAAAGCTGTTTCAACCCTCGATTTCTCTGGGACGCCATCATCAGATCTTCGTTTCCTTATCGTGGTACTGCCATTGGAATATCTCCTTTCCAAGAAAAAATAATCATCAAAATCGGTTCATAAATCTTCGAACACACAAAAAAATATGTACGGTCGAATTGGGAAACCTCCATCTTCTTTTGAAGTCGATTCAAACAATCATCAGCTGTTTAAGTCGCTGACTGTACGACAGGTTTTTTGAAAACGTTTTTCCGCCACAAGCTCCTCACTAAGTTAGATCTATAGCGATGATGGCTCAGTGGTAGTGACGTCGGCTTGCGACCTGTAGGACGTGGGTTCGAATCCTACAATGAGCTTGAGCTTTCGGTGAAGGAAAACATCGTGATGAAACCATAGCTTGGTGGTAGGGTGTTTTCTAGTACTCGCCTGGCTAGCTACCACCCTCTTGTTAAGAATCTGTCGCCAAGCACCTATCGGTGTGTTCCGGCAGCCTCACTTGAGAGCCAGTTCCCAGTCCAGGTGTAGCGTAGCGCCATCTTCGACCGCATCGTCACTTAACATCAGGTGACTTGTAGTCAAACGCTACCCTGTGAATAGTAAAAAAAAAAAGATCTCGACTAGTTATACTTATTATTTTTTTCATACCGATAGGAGAAAAAAATGTTGAAAGACACATTTATTTTCATTTGTGCTCTCATAGAAAAGAGCGGCGTTCGGGTGCGCGAGTGGCCGATAGTCGTGAGCTTCGCCAACAACAACAAAAAAGGGTCATCAGTGCAATCTAGCCACCATCGCGGCACTACGTTTTTCAGTAGATAGTTGGCCAGCTCTCATTACAGTGTCGTACGTACAAGGGGTCACGCGTGACCGCGCGATATTTGATTTTCCACTTTCCTGCCCGCAGTGTGCAACAAGTTTTAATTGCTCGTGTCCGAGTCTACAAGTTAAAGTTGACTGTGAAATTAGTGAATTGTCCCGTAACGGTAAGTCGTTTGTTTTATAACTGGCTCTTGTTAAAAAAAACAGTTCGACTAACCCATTTTATTATAACTGAAATTTGCTTTTCATTTTTTTCTCATGTGAAATCTGAATAAATAAATTGAAAGAAAAATAATGTTAGATAGTTTGTCGTAAAAGCAAGAAATCGAAATTAAATGTTAAATTATATTATCTAAACTCGTAACTCGAAATATGTTTATTCAGTAGGATCACTTAAAAAGGTTGAACATAAAACTAGCTACGACTTTTCCAACCTCCTTAGACCGGTAAAAGGAGATGCAAGAAAGCCCCGGCGGGTTCAGTTTTTCGGCGCGATCATTTTACAATTTTATCCTTATTATTAACTGATTGAATTGGAGCAAGTTCACTACAATCCCGAGTTTTTTGTCATCTAAATAGTCTAATATGTATTTATAATAACATGTTTTATGTTATTAAGTATAAGTTTATATATGGTAGTATTGTTTATAATTATTAAATTACATGAAGCAATCAGTTTTTATATACCTACTAAAAAGTGCAAGTATTTGTTGGAGTTATCATATATCTGTTCTGTTAATAAACTCGACCCCATCGTCACTTAAAATCAAGTGACTATGCTACCCTGTACACACTCACATATCAGATAAAGTGCCGAAATATCGGGAGCTCAAAAACAAATACCGACACGGTAAATATGAAATAGTGGTAAAAACACAGCGGACTGCCTGCTCTGCGCAAAGGAAGCAAGCATTTCATAAACCCGTTGCATTCGCATTGACGTGAAATAAAGACTAACAACCAAAGATAGCAGAAGCAACAGATATGCCCGCGATATTCACAAAACGCTTTTCTTTCACATCGAAGCAAATAGGCTGGGGCAGACAGACCGACAGACACGCCAGTAATCAAATAGGGTTCCGTTCCCTAAAATTTACCGAATTTATATCCCAAGAAACCTCTAAAAACGGGATATTTACCATGTACCAATACTCTATATACGAGTATATTTTTATGTACTGAACTGCACTGCAATCCGTGCACCTTGTTTAGCCGGGCTCTGCCAGCTGTGGTCGTAGAAACACGAGAAAACAATTTAACAAAAATTGTATTATTAGTCGATTTACTGAGATAACAAATTCGTAACAGTAGATAGAAAACTGGACGTAGGTACTGGACGTGGACGTAGGTACATGATTTGTTCTGATGAAAGCGTGAAAGCTTATCTAGTAAAACAAAGCTCGTTGCCGTGTACATATTCGTTTTTTTGTGTTCCCTATACGTCTGCCCTTTGTAATATCACTGATCCTGTCCCCAGAAACCTTAAAAATATGAAAAGCGCACAAAGCTTCAAAGTCAAAGCTCTCCTATCTCCATGTGATCGACTGGTCCGGCCGCTAGTAAGGATTCCGCGAAATGTTTTCAATTAATATTTCTTTTTCATTGCGCTTGCAATGGACCGGATCGGATGTATAGAGATCAAACAAGTACGGATACAACGAGTCCATACTTATATTAATCAAAGGCTAATGTAACATTGTCTCTTGCAATACAATATTAGTTTTCAATATCACATATAAAAGAAAGTCGTGTTACTTACACTATTTATAACTCAAGAACGGTTGAACAGATTGGGCTCAAAATTGGTGGGGAGGTAGCTTAGGACCAGGAAACGGACATCGGATACTTTTTATCCCAGAAATGGTTCCTACGGGATAAAGGGAAGACGCGGGTAAAATCGCGGGGCGAGCTAGTTTTTTAAATAAAAGTACCCCAAGTTACTACTTCTAACATAAGCTATCAAGCGAGTGAACTCGCGGCCTATACGGCCTATTTATAAATCCAGGACTTGCCTAAGTAAATAATAATTATAATTCGCGCGGGGCGTGGTTTGGTCGGTGGGGTGCGGGGCAGGTTCCCGACTGCGCTTACCCGAGCGGGCAGACACGTCAGGACTTTTATATTATGTTACTTGCTGCTGCGGAACCCTTCATGGGCGAGTCAGACTCGCACTTGGCCGCTTTTTTTTATTTTATTTTATTTATTGGTCTTTCCACCACAAAAACACGAATATATCTTACATATCAAACATTGCGGGTGGTACATTTTAAAAATAAAAGATAAATGAGGGTAGAATGCACCCTCTGATTTTTTCATGTTTGCACACAGTATTGGTTTTCAATATATCCCTGTCCCCGGGCAGTTTTTCGCCGAGAACTGCCCGGGGACTGAGATCAAACGAGTAACATGACGTGTCGAATTATATAGACACGATTTTTTTTTATATAGCAAAATTAATCCAGCTTTCAGTTCGCGGCTTGTTATGTTTGAGTGTGTGTATGCGTATTAAAGTATGGACTGAACACATTATTACTTATTTTGTTTTTCGCTTAAAAGTTTAAGTTAAATTTTTGCGGCTAATCTACTAAAACGCGAAGACTTTCCTCCCTAGCCTTCCTTAGATCTCTATCACCGGAACTTCGACGACCTCGTAACCCAGATAAGGTCTAAAGCTATCTTTTAGATGTATTGAAAAAGTCCTAGCACAAGGTAGCCTTTAAAGAATTCCCTTGACTATTTTTCGTGTCCATCTTCAGAAAAACTCTAAATGTTTTTTACCTTTTTTGGCGGCAATTGAACTGTCAGCATAAACATTTTGTTTTTATTTCCAAAACTTGTGTCTCTTCGAGTGATAATGTGTGATATTGGTGGATTATTAACCATTATGTGTTCGTTAATGTGTGGAAAATTGAAATGAAATTGTGAAAGTGACGTTTCTAGTTGCTCCAAAAAAGTCCTCGTAAAGGTAAAGGCACTTTACTTAGACACTCTCCTCTTTGACCCGGCTTGTTGCTGGGTCATGTCATCATCATCACCATCATCAGTAATACTTGATTCTACTCTCTGAGTTAGAAATATTTAATACTTGACACTGGCAAATGCACTAATCGTGCGACGCCAATACAAAAGAAAACACTCCAAATCTTCATCAGAACTGTACATTTTTGCTAAGTTTCAACAGTAGGTATCACAGAATCACAGATCACAGGTGAAGAAACAATCATCCCCCGTCATTCCGTTTTTGGAGTATAAAGATCTTTAAGTGTAGAATATTTCTGTCAATTTAACTAAAATCAAGTATATGATACACCCTATTCAATAAAAGAAAAATCATTTCAATCGGATTACTCAGTTAATGAATTTTTGACAAATGTTTCGCAGAATTAATTTTAATTATTGTGATTGTAATGAAATGAATATTATGTTATCTAATATCAAAAGTCAAAAGTCAATTTTTATTTATTCAATAGGATACATTGTGATCACTTTAAAACGTCAAACTTAAAACTAGTTACGCCTGTTCCAACCTCCTTACGCCGGCAAAAAAACAGGCAAGAAACGCCCGGCAGGTAATTTTTTTGGCGCGATCACATTGACAATTTTATTCTTATTACTAATTGATTGAATTGGAGCAAGTTCCCTAAAATCCCAAGCTTTTTTTTGTCATCTAATGGTCCGATATTTTTTAATTAGCTTTACTAATAAGATTTCTCTTGTTTGGTTGTACACATTGGGATATGGGAACATGAATATTAATGAGTTACGGGATCACAACCAAAGCAGACCAGACCCCACAAGCAGCACCCGTTCACGAGTTGACGCATGTGCCAGCCATCGCTCTCCTCGACCATATGAGAGGGAAGAGGGCGACCCGACACACGACGCCGCCGCAAGCAAAGTCACTTTCGTGAGTATGACTGTTTTGGCTGTTTACCGAAAATGGTTAGAATAGGGGAAATAGGGAGAATAGGTAGATAGAAAGAAAAATAGATAGATTATATCAATCTAATTATTGCCATTTTTGACACAAATTATTATTATATTTTTATTTAACCTTTTTTTATTTATTTTTTGTTACTTGTGACTATGTTTAATTTTTATTGTGATTTAATTATGGTTTTTTTTTGATGATTTTAAATTCTTATTATTAAATATTTGTATGGTATATGATAGCAAAAAACATGTAAATGGACAATTTTATGCCTAAGACCGGCTAATTATTTTTATTGTATTGCACCAAGTTTTTATGTAAATAAACACTTTGATTTGATTTTATTTGATTATGCCGTACAAAGTTATGCGAGGTACAATCGGTTCAGAAGTTCAGTGGGTCAACAACACCCTATTTTTCTACATTCAGGGGTGTTATATTTTGTTTAACTTTAATGGAACTAAAATTTAATATAAAATCTCCGAAAAGTCAACCCTACGTAGTCGAAAAAAAAATGCATAACAGAACCTTCCTTTGTCATCGGTTAAAATCTAGCCATTATTACGAAAGTCTTTGTGTCCTGCAACATTTCATTACAGTAATGAAATATTAATTTGAAACGTGTTGCAATTAGCTACGTAGAAAATGAAAGGCTTTGATCAAAGTACTAATTGTAGTAATACGAGTATGGTGTCCAGTGTTGTAAAGAAAATGCATGTATTCAATATTCTTATGGAAACTGCAAAGGCTGTTCCCTTTAAATATTCTAGTATTTAATAAGCGGTAAAGATAGTATATTACGGCTTCTTTTATTTAACTTGCATATAGGTTGCTTTGCCAGTGAGGGTGTATTTTCACGATGGGTTTTAGAAAAAACGGTCTATTTATTTGTAAATTATAAGAAAGTGCAAATTGTCTCCTTGTTATTATTGAAGGTAAATGGCAACGGCTTGTTATTACTATCAACATGTTATTGAGAAAATAATAGCTAGTGAGTAAAACAATAGCCAAAAGGTTTTTTTAGGTTTATATAATATTTAATTGTGTGAAGTGTAATATGTCATTGTTTTGCCAAAAATAAATAATTATGCTATCTATTGTTAAAAAGCTTTGATTTCTTTTCGCATATTTTCCACCCCGACGAGGTCACAGACACCAGGGCCTTTTAGTATCTCAGGGTGACGCTTGACTTATTTGACCATTAAAAAATTGTCTCTGCGTGAACCCAGGTATAAGGCTGCTAAAATTTGGAATGGACAGGGCCGTCTGCTTGTTTGCTACTGTATTACAAAAAAAAAAAACTTAATAAAATTAGTAGATCTGTTTCTGTAAGTAGAGTCGCATTATCTGTCGCCAAGCCCCTATCGGTGTGTTCCGGCAGCCTCACTTGAGAGCCAGTTCCCAGTCCAGGTGTAGCGTGGCGCCATCTTCGACCACATCGTCACTTAACATCAGGTGACTTGTAGTCAAACGCTACCCTGTAATTAGTAAAAAAAAAAAAAAACATTCATTACCTAGACTCTCGTAGTCCGCTGCATTAGTGTAGTGTAAAGCAAGAAGGTACAAGCGGGGCGGCACCGCCATTACAGCGTCAGCAAATATGACACAATGTTATCATGTTTCGTTTACACAAAACAATATGCGATGCATTGTGATTGCATCTAATCACACGAACAGGTATCTTTATATAGTTTACAAATTGGCGTGTTATTTGCCGTGATGTGTGAGTGACGACGTGGTCAAAGGCGGCGCCACAGTTAGGTGCTTGGCGAATGGAACATAAATAGTCCAGCCCCAAAATGACGACCTTCCAAAACGTGTCAAGTATCCAGTGCCCGACTGACTAATAAGAGTCCAGAAAGTAGATAAAATACCAATAGTACAAAACAGCAAACCGCTTTCTCAAATCATCCCAAAATGGCCAGGGTCCCAAAATGATTAGGTATAGGTCCATCTAAAAATGCTCTGTAGTAAAGTTTCCAACAGAAATGTCGAGCCTTCATAATAACATACCAATATAGCTCTAACCCCAAACTAGGACGCCCTGTATTTATCTAGGGCATCAGAAACTAAGTTATTGGAAATCCCCAACACCCAGATGCAGAACAAATACTTGCACTTTTCTTATATGTAAATATTTGTACTGTAGCGGGAATCGAACTAGCGATCTTACGCTTCGCAGTCGCTATTCGCCCTTGAGACACATCAATCGTCAAACATTCACTAAAAAGCTTTTTAAAAACTACCTATAACATAGTTGAAAATCGTCTTATAATGGTACATAATTACTTTAATTGTTTATTCATTTATTAATTACTAAATGCGTTTCATCCGCGTCTTTCCATTATCCCGCAGGAACCCTTTTCCGGGATAAAAGGCCTATGTGTTAATACACCATTCCAAATTTCATCCAAAAATCGGTTTAATATAGTTACGTTGATACGTGGTAACAAACATTCACATACACGAACTTTCGCATTTATAATATTAGTCAGAGATAGGCTGGTAAAATAGTTGTGATTCCTGCTACTGTGTATTAGGTACCGTAATACTCAGAACTCTCGGAATTGAACTCTCTATGTACACGTGTGCCGGTACTGTATGAGGGTGGGTATACGGCGGGGTTGGCAACCCTACTGCAGACCAGCGCGGCCCAGCGGAGGTGGCGGTAGCGGCGTGGCGGGAGATTTTAAACCTCGTCAAAGATGATTATTTCACTTTATTCTACAAAATAAAAATTAGTGATAAAATAAATAAGCCTATAATAGTAAAGCAAGGCGATACTCTCGGCGCGTGTTTTCCTTTGTTTTATATGCACAACCAGTGAGTGACTTGAACTAACGTGAAAATCCAGTAGTGAGTGTGAATTACGCCCGCCGTTGGTAATAAATATGTTTGGTAAGTAATGAACAAGATTTAGATTTTATTAGCATAAAACATGAGTTAGTACAAAAAAGTGATGTAGATGCAATAATGTTATGGTATTAAAGAATCATCATGTTTTGCCGTTATTGGTGAACAAAATTCAGAGATGCTGAGATGCCATGAAATAAGATAAATAATAAATTCAATACAATTAATCGATTACAAATTATAAAGAGAAAAATATTTATAAACAAATTGGTGAATTACTACAGATATAAGATACATATTTGAAGGTAAAATAAGTATAGCAAATGTCAAAAGAATTATAGAAATATATAATTTTTGATATATTATGTAGGTGATAAACGCAGAGAGATTTTAAGTGATAAAATAACTTTAAATGCTAAAAACTATTTGTTCAAGTAAAGATTACAGACGAAAAAAATTCAGTTTGATTAGATTTCACCTATGATATTTTTAACGGTTCTTTAGACCATACATAATAAGAAACAGTAATGGTACAAAACACGGCATTCGTTCATAAATGGTATCAATGCATATTTCTCAACACAAAGGTGTTCTTTTTTTTAGTTTTAAAAATTTTGATGTTGTGATTTTTAATCACGAGTTTTGTTCATAAGTCCTTTTTTTGTTACTAAAACATTCAATTTCAATTCAATTTCAATTTATTTATTTATTCAATAGGATACATTGTGATCACTTTAAAACGTCAAACTTAAAACTAGCTACGCCTGTTCCAACCTCCTTACGCCGGCAAAAGAACAGGCAAGAAACGCCCGGCAGGTAATTTTTTTGGCGCGATCACATTGACAATTTTATTCTTATTACTAATTGATTGAATTGGAGCAAGTTCACTAAGATCCCAAGCTTTTTTTGTCATCTAATGGTCCGATATTTTTTAATTAGCTTTACTAATAAGATTTCTCTTGTTTGGTTGTACACATTGGGATATGGGAACATGAATATTAATGAGTTGCGGGATCACAACCAAAGCAGACCAGACCCCACAAGCAGCACCCGTTCACGAGTTGACGCATGTGCCAGCCATCGCTCTCCTCGACCATATGAGAGGGAAGAGGGCGACCCGACACACGACGCCGCCGCAAGCAAAGTCACTTTCGTGAGTATGACTGTTTTGGCTGTTTACCGGAAATGGTTAGAATAGGGGAAATAGGGAGAATAGGTAGATAGAAAGAAAGATAGATAGATTAACTACAATCCCAAGCTTGTTTTCGTAGATATTACATTTGTAGTCGTAGATAATATAGGTCAGGGATTACCAATTAGTTTCATTGTATTTTTTTACACGCACATTTCTTTACATGGACCCGCTGTTTAGGATAAACATTAATACTTTTGAAAGATGATGACCACAGATTTGGAGTAGATGATGACTAGCAGCCAATATCCAAAAATGTCAATTGCGAAACATAAGAAATAAATAAAAATGAAAACAGTTTTTTTTAAAAGGGGGCAATTTTTTATAGTAATGCAGTCTAATCCTGGAGATGTTCATCGGTAATAATAAGATATCGAAATTTATTTGTAGAGAATGAATTTATCATCATTTATTTTATAAAACAACAAATAAAAAGTTAAGACCAAAACTCTAACTAAATGTGGCTTGTACAACATGAAGTAACTAACAAACTAATCTTAAATTGTTAGCAAAAACAAGTCAATATGTTGGTCCTCGCGTGTGAGCGCCCGCAGCGTAGGTGTGTGTGCGGCGTATATTAAATTAGTCTTGGAAAAAGCAAATTGGCAGGAAAATCAGACTAGTAGTTTTTGAGAAAAATGGCAACATGGATTTGCACAAACAAACGTCCTCTTACCCCAAACGCATATACTGTCTCCGTTCCGTCGTGTATTATAAGACATAGCGTGGCACAAAACATTACATTGATATTTTTAGATTCTGCTGGGTCCGCACA
The DNA here is from genome assembly GCA_931315375.2 of Opisthograptis luteolata. Lineage (NCBI taxonomy): Eukaryota > Metazoa > Arthropoda > Insecta > Lepidoptera > Geometridae > Opisthograptis > Opisthograptis luteolata. The sequence goes on from OV928033.1 coordinate 16,512,054, forward strand.
AAAATGGTCAGGGGTCCGGCATTGCTGGGTAAATAATAGGGCGTAGAGCATCTACTGAGCAAGTGTCAGAACAAGTCCATCGTTGAGAGAAGAATATATAAAATAGCCTTTCTTCCCTAACTACGGAAAAACCGTGCAAAGCCACATCGGTCCAGATATACCTAAACAATATCAAAATTTAAAATTCCGCCGGCATCCAGCCCTTGATCCAAATCAATAAATGGAAATAAACTAGTTCGAAGTAGCTCTATAATTGAGTTTCCGGCCGCGGTTGCTTTTCGCGATATTTATTTTTCACAGTAAAACCTGTTTACGTTTACTGAAAAGTTGTGAGCAAGTCCCAGAGAACTGGCAGGAAGAAACACATTTATTTCAGAAATTTCAAAAAGACAAGCGACAGTGTACGTCGTTGTCATTTGTCTCGGAACAGCATCGATTTTCAAATAAATCAATGGAAAAGTCCTTACATTTTGAAACGAACCGCGTTAGATAGAGCATCGTTTTTACTTCGCCCCTTCTAAATATTTACAAAAATATGAAATTTCCTTATAAATATTAATTGGTTACTCTGTCAGTTTGATTTAATAAGTTTTTGTCAGTTGTTGTCAAACACGTAAGTTTGCTGTTTCGTTTGTTGTTGTGGCGAAGTTGCAGTCATCACGCTGCGCAGATCAGTGATTAAAGTGATGAAGATCAAACTGCGTGAGTTAACAAGCAGCCATTAATCTAACTAGCCCCCTCCGCACACGGCGTCGGTGCGTAAACGTGTCGTAAGACGCGCGTACTACGAGAGCAGTACGAGTCCGCAGACGAAGTGCTGTCGCAGAGAAGCGTAGGAGCTTTTCATTACTGCCGTAGCGCACTATCATTTTGCGATAGCTGTACGCTACGATTCGTGTGTAGAACTCTGCAGGTCCTTAGGCTGGCCATACACGGATCGCTTGAAGCAGTCAGGAATCGAGTGCTTCAAGCTGCGACTACTGACTTGTTCGTACGTACATACACGAACCGCTCGAGCAGTTGCAGTAGTTCATGCAGTCGCAGCTTGAAGCAGTCGATCCTGACTGCTTCAAGCGGTCCATGTGTGGCCAGCATACCTCGTTGCGTCTTTACAATACGCTTACGAGACGACTACGCTTACGATTCGTGTGCGGAAGCCTTTGGGTAGAGGAACTCTTCCCATCGTTAGGCAGGCTAGAAATACATTGCGAATAACCTCGTCAGCAGCGTAAGGTCAGGGAGGCATTATCGAAAATGCACCAGGTGGAACTGCAACGGCCTTAAGCAATACGTACCTCTCCCTAGGTATCAAAATTGATTGCTGTGACCGCGAAGCTACCTGTCGGAAGTTGTAAGTGCCTATATCATTAGGTTTTGCTTATTCAATAAAGTACAAGCTGAATGATTCGAGTCGGCCAAAATGGCTTGTTTTGATCTCTATTTCCCTTGGTCATCGCATCACACGTGAACGGATGGAAACAGGCCAAAGTAATAAAGTTTGGATGAAACGGAAAGTGATTTTCTTCTATTAGGCTTTTTTCAGGTTGCGTTTTATTGCAATAAACTGCAGTTCACGTCGGCCGTGTACATAAGTAACATAAAAAAGAGTTTAAAAAAAGCCATGTTTGTATGGGTAAAGACCAACGGTGGGTCGTGTCAATTTTAGTCCTTGTTTTGGGTTTAATAGCTTTGATAAATGTCCCCATCCCCGAATAATGGTTTCTCTCATTTATCTTCCATATACAGACAGCGATCAGTTACAGTTTTATTAAATGTAGGTAAGTACATAGATTTCATCCAAATAAATTTCAAGTCCATATAAAAGGAATCTTATTAGTACCTACCTAAACTTTATTTGATAATATCTAGACTATTCAGATGACTAAAAGGATAGGGCTGTAGCAGTGCTGGATTTACACATTTGCCGCCCCAAAGCTCTAAATTTTTTTGCCGCTTGAACCGACTTTTAAAATTAGACACACTGTTCACAATAAAGTTAATTCCTATTTTTTAGGGAATAATCTAGTTTCCAGATTATTTAATACAACTTTTTGGGTATATTTTTAAGCGAAGAAAAGCAAAGGTTTACTTTTTTCCGGTAGGTACCAATTTTTTTTGGGCCTATTTTGCCGCCCTAATCTTCAGCTTTTTCAGCGTCTATGGTAAATCCGGCACTGGGCTGTAGTGAACTTGCAACAATTCAATCAGTTAAAGTACCTATCTAATGTGATTGCGCCCAAAATAAGACGTGCCAGGCGTTTTTCTCCTGTTCTTTTGTCGGCGTAGGGAGGTTGGAACAGGTGTAGCTAGTTTTAAGTTTGACGGTAGGGATTGTGGCGCTTGCGATCGGGGCGCCGCGCGGCCGCCTGGCCGTTGTTGCTTTCCGAACTACTTAGAGCGGGCGGTACAAGACGCGCGGGTGAAAACTGTTTTTTTCCTGCATCAGGCGCATTCTTATGGTGTTGTGTTTTCACATGTTGTAACCGTGCAAATCCGGGGCGGATCGCTACTTTATAATACTAGCTACCTAATGCTTATAGCGCAACAGGTGGAATATTGAATGCATTTACAATCAAAGCTTAATCTTTCCGCCGAGAAGTGACAAGTGTAACCCACTTTGTAACAGTCTGCTATAGTCAGTGGCGTAGCGAAAGGGGGCGCCAAAATTTCATCAAAAAATTATAATATCTTGTAAATATCTGGACAAATTCATATTTTGGTCGAACCTGCGATTTGAACCGATTGAAATAAAATATTAAAACGCGTGTACTTGTAAATGACGTTAATTTTAATTAGCATAATTTTTACGCTCATTTTCTCGTCCCTTTTGTAACTCTTATATAATTATTAATTGTGAAATGAAAGTCTCTTGTCCTTCGTTTTGCTAACTTACAGAGTAGAAATACTTTCACGTTTAGTAACATTTATTTCCAATGTAGAATGGAAGGCTATTTCCTACTAGTTCAAATGGATGAAGTCATAACTCGTTTCTCAAGACGACAAAAAAATCACTGTTTTTGCCGAAAAGTTCTTTAGAATTACTGTATATTGAAGTCTCTTAAAATTGATATACCTAATTAAGCGGGCGGCAAAAAAAATTCCACCCTGGGCGGTTGCCACCCACGCTACGGCACTGTATACCTATACAGACTGTCATTACAGCGCGAGATCGTTTCCCGTCGACGTCTTCGACAGACGAAAACGAGAGCGCCGCCGATTGGGAGTCCGCGATGATGCCGGTGCAGCACCACCAGCGCTTCCAGTTCCCGCAGGGCGCGGGGCCGCCGCCGCCGCCGCCGCTGTTGCTCGGCCCGGTACGCAAGCGCCGCGGCAACCTACCCAAGCAATCGGTCAAGATCCTGAAGCGATGGCTGTACGAGCACCGCTACAACGCGTACCCGAGTGACGTTGAGAAGTTCGCGCTCAGCCAAGAAGCCAATCTCACGATGCTGCAGGTCAGGCAACCTATTAGCTACGATATACATTTTTATTTGCATAGAACAAGTAATTAACAGAATTGTAAATAGAAAATCAGCCGAATCCCGGGCTAAGTGGCGTACTTTTACTTTAGGAGAGGCCTTTGTCCAGTTAGGACTGACAGACGGATGATGATGATGATGTTTAATATAACGTCCATCTCGGCATTAAACATTTATTATTATTATTAAGTAATGTGCGGATATAAATTAAATGCCGGCGTGGTAGATTACGGCCCCATTTCTCGGGAATCGAACAGAGCGAGCTTACGATTCAGTGGTCTGTTCGCCCTTTGTGTGATATCGGTTATCGCCGTGTGTAGTATACCTGATTAGATTTTCGTAGAAGCGGGTTCTCCCCGGAAGCTCTGCTGAAATTTTCTACATCAGCTCATATGTGTTATTATGTATTTCCACCGACATACATTGGCTGAGTACTCCACACCTATATAGGGAACTGGTGCTCAAGTGAGGCTGCCGGAACACATCGACAGGTTCTTGGCGACAGAATCTTAACTTGATAATATTTTCCGGATAGCTAATGCATATTAGTACACTAAAGAAAAGCTGAAAATTTCAATAAAATTTGTAATGACGTTGTAATAACACAGTTTTGGGTGCAGACATTGCTAGTGCGATGGGAATTCGCAGTTTTGGCGTGGGAGCCCTTATACACCCGTGTGGAGCCTGGGCGGGGTCACCGCTTGTATATAGAATTAAAAAGTAAGTAAAGTAAGTAGGTATGTGTGCTAAGTGTCCCGACGTTGTCCTGTAAAGGTGTGCAACTGGTTCATAAACGCGCGGCGCCGCATTTTGCCGGAGATGCTGAGGAGCGAGGGTCAGGACCCGCTCAACTACACCATCACGCGGCGGGGGCGCAAGCAGCCGGGGATGCCCAGCATGGGCCACGCCCTGCCTGGACCCTCGGGCCTGGGCATCTTGCCCACCACCGGTGACGTCACTATCGCCTCCTGGGACGGCGTCGTCTTGGAGGTGGCTTATCATATGTTTTATTTACTTATTTTTTACAAGCTGTTCCCCGCGGTTTCACCCGCGTGGGCTACAGTTTAAAATGATAAAATGATATAATATCTAAAAATGATAATATGATATATATATAAATGATAAAATGTAGCCGATGTCCTTTCTCAGGCTCTAGAATATCTCTGTACCAAATTTCATTTAAATCGGTTCAGTAGGCGTGAAAGCCAGACATACAGACAGACTTGCATTTATAATATTAAGTAGAGATTTAGGTGTAGGCAAGAAATTGACGACAGTCTCACCTGATGGTAAGCGATGATGAAGCATACCTCAGAGGCATCTATTTACTTTGACGTGAAGAATATACTGTTTTAAATTATCATGATGGTCAACAACATTAGAATTAGGTTTAGAAAAGACTGACTTGTAGACTCCCAAATTTTCCCTATATAGGTAGGTACTTACTGAATCAGTGCAACGGGTTTTAATAAAAAAATCAGTTAATCTTCAAATTAGCTCAGAGGCTGAGATCCTGTGAAGTTTGGTTGCGATCGGATCAACAGTTCTTTTTAGGGTTCCGTACTCAAAGGGGACCCTATTACTAAGACTCCGCTGTCCGCCCGTCTTTTACCAGGCTATACCTATCTCATGATCCGTGATAGTCAGACAGTTGAAATCTTCACAGATGATGTATTTCTTTTGCCGCTATAACAACAAATACTAACAACAGAATAAAATAAATATTTAAGAGGGCTCCCATAGAACAAACGTGATTATTTGCCGTTTTTATAGATAATGGTACGGGACCCTTCGTGCGCGAATCCGACTCGCACTTAGCCGGTTTTTCTGTTTATTTAGCAATTTTGTGTTATACTTTTCCTACAAAATATAACCAATTCCATCCATCAGAAATTATTTAGCTATAGATGATAAATAAGATTAACGCTAGCCGTGCAAAATCGTGTTTTAAAATCGCCTTCACGATACAATAAAGTGTGGTTTATCGCAGCAGGGTCGCGAGGCGCACCAGAGCCAGCAGTACTCGGAGGGGCTGATGGTGTACCACAACCAGCAGGGGCCCGGCGAGGAGTACTCCAGCGCGCTCAGTGACGAGGAGGTCAAGTACGACCCTTCTGTGTGGCAGTCCGTCATCCAATACGGATCCGTGGAATCTGACATGCATCCCACCAACCGTGGGTAAGTCCCAACACATTTTTGAAGCGATGACGGTAGTGACGTCGGCTTATTAGGGTTCGAATCCTACAATGAGCTTGAACCTCAGGTGAAGGAAACCATCGTGATGAAACCATAGCTTGGTGATATGGCATTTTCTAGTGCTCATCCGGCTAGCTACCAAGCTCAAGTTAAGAATCTGTCGCCAAGCGTCGCATATCGTGTGGCAATCTCACTTGAGAGCCAGTTTCCTGTCCAGATGTAGCGTGGCGCCATCTTCGACCGCACGCCACTTGAGATCAGGTGACTTGTAGTCAAACGCTACCCTTTATCCAGGCGGACGTCATCAGTGTGAAGAAGTACCTACACCACTTGAACACCGCTTGCTTAGCATGCATCGGCTCTCCATGACAATTACGATGTCTTCAGTCCACCTAGTTGAGAGGCCTACCAACAGAACGTGTTCCGTTTCGTGGTCGCCACTCGAGAACTTTTCTTCTCGCCTATCGATTCATCGAGCGATGTGACCTACCCATTGCCACTTCAAACTTGCAAATTGTGAGAGCTATGTCGTTGATATTGGTTCGAATTCCTTTAGGTCTCTCCATGGCTCGGTGCGTCTCCGAGGACGAGGCGATGGGATTAGCTCCACGCTGCTTTGTTTATTAAAGAGGACCTTTACCGTCGCCCTAATCTTCATTAATTATGGTAGAGATAGGTTAAAAGAAACAAATGTTTTACGCGTACTTTTCGTACCTACTCATGGCAGGGCATAAATAGATTTAACATGTAAATATGTTAGGGAGACGAGCGCAGTGCGCTTTAATAAACTAACCACAGTATCGCACGGAACGCAATAATGGATTAATGGGCCACTTGATGTAATGCAGTAACCATCGGCTGTAACAACCTGTGACCTCGGAGGTAGCTAGCGGTCATCCGCTCCGAGGTGGCGACTGAGAATGATTCCATTTGAATTATTCGACTTAATAAATCATTCGAGTCATACGATTGATCAAAAGAAATATGCCACTAATACGAATAACTAACTGACTGACTGCAGAGTCTCCACGAGGTCCTCAGACTCGGCTAGTAGGCACGATACTGACAGACTAGTCTACTTCAGCTATTTTCTGGGCATTATGTCCTATGGAATAAATTGGTGTGGAGAACCCCGCTCATGTTAAACATCTATTTGTATTGCAAAAGACAACTGTTCGTGCGATCTATAGTAAGGGCCCAGTAAATCTTTGATTAAAGAAATTGAAATAAAGACAGTTGTAAACATACTCGTATTAATGAAAAATCAATGTAGGTAAATATTTAACAACGAAATCAAAACAGGAATAACGAAATCTTAATAGAAAACCCTGCTTGTTTTCGTTTTGTCGGCGCAAGGAGGTTGAAACAGGCGTACGTAGTTGTACGTTTTGATGTGTTAAAGTTATCACAATATGTTGTATCCCACTAAAGAAATTACGTTGACTTCTTGATTTTGACTTGCCGACTCGTTTCCGTGCAAGGCGACCAGCGACTGTCGGTTCGACTGTTACATTAAACTCTGAACTTTAGCGGTTACTAATATTGAAGTTGCATATAAATACTTATTAGTAGTACCTAGCAGATTATTTGAATGACTAGATCGTTCGTATCCGCGCATCTTTGCGTACTCTTAGGATCTAGGACTTCAAGTACTGGTAGTTTCAATCGCTTTAGCTCAATCGCTGTGAGCTGAGAACTCTAGTGTATTATGATATTAGGGTCAAAAGATGACAATGTGACACGCAGATGAGATATGAGTGGCCTGTTGAGAACGCGAGTCTGTTAATACTTGACTACTTACAATGTAGCGTTTGTCATGTTGTCGTCGAGGGTGGTGCCACGCTACTTTTGGATTGGAAACTGGTTATAGGCGCTTGGCGACAGATTATTAACTTAAGGGGGGAGCTAGCCAGGCGAGCACTAGAAAAGCCACAACCAACCAAACTTTTTGACCTCGTAGTGATGTGTCCTACATATTAGTTCAGGTTAATATGGTTAGCTGTATCGGGACCGTGAGTGAGGATGCGATGTAGGACCATTACGTACATGTTTTTATATTAAGAGGCCAATATTCTCCGGTCAGACCAAGTTAGAGACTATTTACTGGTCTAGTTTTTAACAGCGGTCGGGGACTTGTGGACATTATTATCATGAGCTTATTACGTTCCCACTGCTGGGACACAAAGAGAGAGAGAGAGAGCAAGGACCACCACGCGGGCCCAGTGGACATTGGATAGGTTAGTCACCAGCCCTAGTGTCAGAGTTTACAGACCGCCCGAAAGCCTCTGACATAGTCTAACGACTGCTACCCTAAGACAAGGTCCTTTTGCCGGCGTAAGAAGGTTGGAACAAACGTAGCTAGCTTTAAATTTTTAATGTGATCACAATACTTTGTATCCCACAAAAAAAATGACTTTTGAACAACCGAGACCGACGGCTCATCTCAATATTTTTCATTATTTTCATATTAATTTATTATTTTTATTTTCAAAGAAATATGTTTGTTGTTTATTTAACATACATTTTTTAGGTTTTTACATTTACGAAAACAAATTTTCGTTTCCTTCCATAAGTTCCATACATTTTTTTCTCTCAGCACCCCTTACGGAAAGTGAATTGGAACTTAAATTGGTAGTACGAGATATTTCAAATCGTTTTAAGTTGTAATTCGAACAATGTTTTCGAGTTACGTTTTGCATTTAGGCACGAGTTGCCAGTTTGAAAAGTTAGCGGTTTCCGTTTACGAAAACATAGCTTTCAAAACTTGTACTAGGGGGGTGCTGTAAGCGTTTCTGTATTAAAGTTCAGTTACGATATGTTTCACCCGACAGCGCATCCGTGGTGACGATGAGCGTTGCGGGAGACTCGTATGAGCCAGTGAACGCGACATGTGACTGGCGCGCGCCGCTGGCGCCGCCCACCCACCCGCGCCGCATGCAGGTTAGCCCTACGGCCGCGCCGCCGCCGCCCGTCGCCTGCGAGCTGGAGGTCGCCACCACTGACATGTGGTGACACACATAACCCTGCTGAAACACATCCTCGTATACAAACGAAGATCTTCGCATCGCTTTTATCGCCTGCAAGGGGAGCAGCCGGACAACAGAACTCAGTCGATACCTCTAGGTTCAGTGGCGTAGCTATGCCGATGCCCCAAGCGGGACCCTAACGATTCTTTACTGTCGTAATATTTTTTCAAGGAAGGGCCCTCGTAGTAGTTTAAAAACAGCTCAAGAAACAAATGCCCTAAACGCGAAAAATGAATTAATTTTTACGAGGACCATTAAGATCATTTATTTATATTTATTATGTTTAGAAACCAACAGGTAGCAAATATAAAAGTAGGATATAGAAGGTCAATTAGAAGTTTCTGCAAATAGAAATAGAACCAACAATTTATAAGCAATATGATCGTACTCATTTTAATCTCAAGTTGTAGAACACCATCGTGTTCTACAACTTGAGATTAAAATGAATTGCGATTTCAGTTTTAGTTTAGTTCTAGGTCGTGTCGATTAGCCGTCCAACCGTTCCTTTCATAGTAGGCAAAAGGGGGACTTCCGTTTTGATGCATTGAGGCCCCAAAAGGGTAGTTACGCCACTGTCGAGTCCCAACCCCAGGTCAACCCTTGCAGGCGCACCGGGCTCTGTTCGCGACTAGCGTGTAGTGAAGGCGACGTCGGTGTTAAAACACTACTCATTTTTATATTGTTTCCAATCAGACGTGTATGGTATCGTTTTTGTTTTATACGTTTCTGTTATGTTAAGAGAATAAATTCTTTACTTGATGATTTTGCTTTTATTTCTCTGCGTGTTTTAATGCCGGCATCACCTGACAGTTAGCAACATTATGATAATGTTGAATGTTTTAAAAGCGGTGACGTTAACGTTCAGATGGTGCCGGAAGGGGTCGACGAGGAGGGTGCTGAGAGTGACCCGTTCAGGGGCCTGCGCATGCTGGTGGAGGCGGCCATGGTCGTGAGGCAAAGAGAACTCGAGCAAGGAGGATTTGGCTTCGATGCTACCGCTGATTAAGACGCAAAACATGACGAAGTTGACACGCGGTCGAAGTCTTGCATCTTAGGTGTATGTGTATCCCACTACAGACAGATTCTCCAACTAATATGTCAAAAAAAAAATGCTGCATCACCTCTTATGGTGGTTTAGGTTAGGTTTAACTGTCCTATCTTTTCTCAACCAATGGAAACTAGCCGTACCGACCCTTCGAGACACTGTTTCTTTCGAGTAGATACAAGCGGTTTTTTTGCCGCAGTAGAAATGATGGAATATAATTTAGAATAAACGCTTGTTCCACTTTTTCTATCTTGTATTTCCATGGAAATAGTGGGATGCACATGAAGATTCGTCATTGTTTCTTGGGCATAGGTCACTTTCTCTTTACGTTTTTGGTTTGGCTGGGTGGTTATACAGAGAACTGATTCATCATCGACTACTTGGAGTTCACCAGTCTGATACACCCATAGTTATGCGACTTGACCACGTTTATTACCTATAGCGAGCTACGCCTAGGGGACGTGCATTTTTCTTATTATAAGGATCTAGTTATTTTACCTACATTCCAATTTAACTTTCAACGTTTCTAGGAGGTAAGCAATATAATGTTTAATTAATGATGTTTAATTACAGTGTAATTTTCAAAGATCTGGGTGTTGTGATGTAGAATTGCTTTAAATAAATGTAAAATATTATAGATACGTGTAAATAGGTTTATAATCGTGACTAGATAATAGTTTTTTGAGCGTTACGCGCTGTTATTATGAAGTAAGTACGTGTGCAATTATTAGTAAGTACATAAACTTTGTGATGTTTAGTGGAATTAGTGTGATTATACATTCAGGGATGTGTAGATAGGTAGTCTCCATAGCTCAGCTATGGCGAACCAACGGCCGTGTCCAAATAATCCACGCGTGCTACGCATCCACATGGCATTAATATTAAGAAATGTGGTACCCTACCTATCTAGTGGAAATGATTTATTTTTTGGTCCATTTATATTGAGGTTTCCACGAAGGATGGGTAATATTATATCAAAACTTATGTCAATTTTTACTATTATTATCCTTATACTACGAGACTTTTTATATAATTCTAGAGATACTCTCTATTAGAGTTTGTTAAAGACGACTAGTTATTTATTAGTGGAGACCTGCTTCAGTGTCCACTTAATCTATCTACCTTAGATCTAAGTATACCAAATATATAATTAAGTAATATTTGTGGTAAGTCTACAAAACCTCGTTGCTCTTCCCCATAAAAAATCATTTTTGTGATCAAAATATTCCCAGTTAGCGTTGATGCGGTAAAATTAACAGGGATTTGTGGACTAAGCCAATATTTTGTGCCATTTGAACCGTATTTCATGTATTATACTCGTAATAAAATAAATGTGTTAGATATCCTGCATTCAAGCTTGGTAATTAGTTTCGCCCGAAATTAGGTAATAAGTTATTACCTAATTTCGGGCGAAACTAATTACCTTATAGTTATTACTAATAACCTGTCTATTCACGTTTTGTCCCTTGGACGATGCATGTGTGTCCTATAGGAATTTTTGACATTAGGTAGGTACAGTCAGTGACAAAAGTCGCTGAACAGTAATACATTTTCTGATTACCAGAGATGTGACTTATTCTTCTTCTTTCTCTTTCTTATCTCTCATATAAAAATCAATTACTGTTCGTTAGTCTCGCTAAAACTCGAGAACGGCTGGACCGATTTCGATAATTTTGATCTTAAAATGTTTGTGGGAGTTCAGGGAAGGTTTAAAAGGTGACTTTTATTGGCGATACGAAGTTCGACGGGTCAACTAGTCTTTGGTAGAAGTATCTGCAATACAGATACTAGATACAAAATACGTATTTTCATCTTGTATTTGAAATACTTTTTATTTAGTATCTGTTATATAGATACATTTTCCTGGTATCTTAGTGTTTTGAAGATACTTTATTCCCTAAGATACTTTTACTAAAATAAACTTTGCAGTTTTTCTTCCCGAACGAAACTGAACGCAGCGCGTCGTTTAAAAATTTAGTCGATATTGTCGGGAAAAAAAATTAAATGATAGCACCAGTGATTTAATGTTTTTAGGGACACTCTAGTACCTCAACAATAAAGATGCTTTAAGAGCTTTAATACTTATCATACAATAAAAAAAATCCTAAAATATAACACCCACCCAATATATTGCCCAGCTAAGAGTATTTTTACTGTAAAAAGTATTTGAAGGATAGGTATTTTGTATCTAGTATTTCAAATACCTTTTTAGAAAATTATTTGTATCTGAAATGCTATCTTTGAAAGTATCTTGCATCTTGTATTTCAGATACTTTGTATAGGGCATCTTAAATACATCACTGCTGATTAACTTCATCATTTTAAACTCTAACCTTTGACCGCTTCGTCGACTAACATCAGGTGTGACGGGTGTGTCCAAACGCTACCATGTAAGTTGTATAAAAAATCTAAACATTACCGATCTGAAACACATTCGGGAAATCCAGAGTGAGTGCGTCTTTTGCCTCTGACTGTACTTCTATTTTTGGAGCTTCCATGGAGTTTGTATTATTTTTTATCTCTAGTAGGCTATAGGACACAATGCGCGGATAGGTTATTAATTTCAGAGCTAGGCTTTCCTGCCTGAACTGGTGCGCACTACTTCGCACCCCTGCCCTAGGTGAGAGCCAGCCCTTATATTAGGGAAAACAAACTATGTATCCTTAAATTTTTAGCTATAGTCTATTCTGTGGCTATAGTAGGTACCTACACAACATAATCCGTATGCCCTTCGTTCTGAATATAGGTACCTACCTACAAATGAGTAAGCTGAACCTGTCTCGGGAAGGTACTTCAATTAAAACGTTTTCTAATTAGACAATACATAAAGCCTATAGTGCTATAAGTTTTGAGCTATAGTATTTTTATTAATGGCAGCATCAAAATAAAATTCCCAAATGAAAACTGGACATGATTGTCATATTTCCAGCTTTACATTTTACTGATGATTGATATTAATGATTATTATTATTATTGATTATATTTCGCCTACTTTTCTGAGAATGCTAAACCATCACCGCAAAGTATCTACGAGTTATTATTTAATTTGGCTGCAATATAATATTCTGTAGTGATTTTCCTACTTTATATTAAATTATTATTTGTTTACCTGTTTTGTTTCATTCTTTGTTATGTGTTGCCATTTATTTACATTTATTTACCCTTGTTGCGCCTTGGACCAGCTTAGATTTAACGTCTAGGCTAACTTGCGGTGCTACCTACTTACCGACTCAACGACACACTAATCAGATACCTCATCTCATGCCGCATGTATCTGCAGCATCCTGTCACGAGTCATCTCTAGTAGCAAAACTGTATTTAGTCCCGACTCCCGACACATCCTCCGTGATGACGGCAAAGTCGCTTGGCGACATGATTTTCTTTAGTGGGATTTTGCTGGCCACGGCAGTAGTCTACCTACCACCGGTAGAGCACCACCCAGAGGCCACTTGTCTTCAGCGTAAAACTACGGACGGGGACTCCAACCTCCAAAATCATGAGTTATTCTAGTTCTTAGTCAAACATAATTATATAGGTCGTCGTGACTGTGCTGCGCCGGTACGCCCTTTGAGACAAAAATTACACGCGCTTCTCGTCTCCTTTCTATTCAGAGAATTAAAATTAGACTTATGTCCAGAATTTCCGTTCTCTTTGTGATGAGACGTGGTTGAAAGGCACCACGCTGCACTTGGATTGGGAACTGGCTCTCAAGTGGGGCAGTCGGAACAAACCGATGGGACCGATGCTTGCCAAGTTTGGCGACACTCGGGCAGGCTTTGTAGAAGTATTTTACTATAAGACGTTAGACGATGTTTTAAACTAATTTAATGTTAAGAACAAATTTAATTACCTCACGGTTGTGAAATGTATTTTTAAATTCAGTAATTAATATTGTCCATAATATTGTATTATTTATGTACATAGTACTTAAGTCTACTTACTTATACATGGTAATAAACCTTTACAAACAATTTGTTTGTCATTTAATTTTAGTACTTACTACTACGCGATTTAAAAAAAAATTGTAGAACTCGTTGATGAATTTGCACCATTAATCAGCTTTTTGACTGAAGCTTTAACGTTAACCAATCTGATTTGGGCCGTTAATTTATCATGTCATAATTGGTGCAACAAATGTTTGCCCCTAGCTGGAGTTTTAACTACAGATTGGAATGTGCAGATCTACAACCTAGCCTCAGAATATGGAATAGTCTTACTGCCCAGCATACCGTACAATAATAAAGAAGAATGCGCACTGTACGCTTAAGTTTTAAACCAAACGATAACATCAAAATTATACCAATTACCATTGTGTCAACGGCTTGTGACAGTGTTGCCAACAATTGAAATAGGTGCTGACTAAATGTTATAGTGTGACCAGTTAAATATCCAGAAAACTACTAAATTACTACACAATGACATGACCGTAATCATAAATAGGTAGCATCTCTTTATTTTTGTCTCGGTTTTTGTGGGATAGCGGAGATACCTACCCCGGGTGTAACCACGGGATGCAGTTAGTTAAAACATAAATAAACAAAGTTTTAAGGAGAACGAATTGCAGCTTTACTGCCTTTATATAACACTTTTATTTGCTTCCCTTGTAGCTAACAGTAACAATGTAATCAAATCTATGTCAATTTTCGCCTACTTCTAATTGACTGTATCGAAATGAAACTTTGTATGTTTATGTAATCTCGGTGGCAGTGCAATAATTTGGTATCATCAACCTGATCTGATGATGCACTCTGAAGGTGGTTATTGGATCTCTGCAGTAACTACTAGAAAACCCCTCGAGTTTGGGCACATTTCATTTGTTCTGACGAGTCCAATAGATGGGACTTGGTTACCTAAGACTAAAAAGTAAATAATAAAATAATCACAGAGTATAAACAATTAGAACGATACTATGGTTAATTCAAAAAGTGTGGAGCGTTTCTTTAACTAGGCCAGTAATTAAAAGTACATACAAACAAAAAGCGGTCCACATTTTTTGAATTTACCATTATAATTATCGTAACCGATACAAGTTACAGTTTTTTTTACTATACACCGTGGGTGTTAATAACCTGAAATATTTAAACCAACGATTTTAGAGCCTAATTAGAGTATATAAAGTTATGTGACATATAGTTCAAAAACCTTTAATTGAAGAGATATTAATTATGTATATAAAATAAAACAAGCCACACTTTAAGAATTCTCAGTTGTAACACACCCTACGGTCGTGACGTAGCCGCCAAGTCCAAGTAGTAACATGACTCTGACACTTCTTGACATGGAAAACTTGTCACTGCATTCGCCGTGCATCGTATGACATCGGAGTGATTGGTAAAGTGTCAGGCTCACTCTCTGAAGTAAAATTAATCACAAAGAAACGTGCAATGATTATGATTAAAATTGTACTGAAATAGTAATTTAATTAAGATACATAATTGGACCCATGTTGATATACATTATTCACTCGTACTGTCGTTAAAA
The DNA here is from genome assembly GCA_931315375.2 of Opisthograptis luteolata. Lineage (NCBI taxonomy): Eukaryota > Metazoa > Arthropoda > Insecta > Lepidoptera > Geometridae > Opisthograptis > Opisthograptis luteolata. The sequence goes on from OV928033.1 coordinate 16,527,281, forward strand.
ATACGTGGTTTAAATCATTCGTGTTATTAACGCCCACGGTGTATATTTTATTTATGTGTCTTATACTGTGGGATTCTACCAGCAACTTCAAGTTAACTTATTTTGCGAGTATGAGATATAAAAATAATTTATTTTAATTGAATGAAACATACTCCAAGGGCCGATTCTAGAATGACGCTCAAGAGTAGATAATAATAATAATAATAAAAAAATAATTATGTGACATATTTGTATGAATATGTTTGTCATTTTTCAGTTTGCCGCCAACCATCAAACCTTCTATACAAAGCCAAAGGAGCGTTATTTGTTTTAAGAAAAACCTATAATGCAAGGATTATAATGAGCATGATGCTTACGTTGGTCAAAACAAAAGAAAGTTTTTTTAATGTTAATGTTTAAGCTTTGGATGCTCTTGCAAAACCATGAGAGTAATTTATCGCCAATGCCATCTACCGGGTTTTCAAAAACAATTTCTTTAATTGTTTCACAGAAAATGTTCGAGTCGTGTGATATTTTTACGTTAATTCAGCTGGTTGGTTATTATCTGGCAGCACTGCCCTAGCCCGGCCCTGCCCTGTGCTTGACACTCTTGACAGCTTTGATCCAATCGATTCGGTTGCTCGCGGGACGAAGTGACGCGCGCGAATTTCCTGTTCTGGCCTCCTCACACCGTCGTTTAATTGGTGAATTGTGGGGATGTGTGGCAGAATGAGGTTCCTAACGCAATTACTGGCAGTAGTTGTGGCCACGGTGTGCCTCTACTCCTCATGCTGCGGCTCCGAGTTCGAAGACGAGCTCGATGATGAGGAGGACAAATGGCCCACTGTAGGCGTATCCATCCTCGTGAAAAACAAAGCGTTGGCGCTGCCGGCTGTCCTGACATGTCTTCAGCTTCTAGATTACCCGAAGAATAGGATGTACATGTGGTAAGTGAAGTTCCTTAGCCTTCATCGATTTTTTGTGGTGGACGCATGCGCACTCCGCTTCTTTGTAGGTGACACGAGATCAATACGACGAATGGAATAGCCTTGGCATTTCAGATGAAATCATAATGATGGAAAGAAATAATGGTTATTGTAGGAATATGAAACTCCAAGACACCTAGCTTATAATATGTGACCAAGCCTGCGAGTTCCAGCTACTCAACTACTGACATACCTAGTACCTACCTACTCGTGCAATTTGCAACATATGTTATTGCAATAACTTCTTTATTGAACGTACTGATGCATTGTAGCCATTTATATATAAGTTGAGGATGGGTTGACAAAAGACATGCACAGCAATCTGTGTACAGTAATACAAAAGAATTTGCAATCCGAGCAGTCGCTGTGTGCAACTGAATTTTACTGCAACCCGTGCATCTGGTTGATTGTGGTTTTGACATTTGCAAGCTGCGGTCGGTGCCAAGCGGGCACTACTCATTCAAGAAACTAATGTATAAAAATACCTGTGTGTAAATTCAAACTTCAATTAAAATTACAAGCTGATTGGCTGTTTAATAAAAGAGAAAAATATCGTTATTTGATTTAACTAAGTATTTTCCTGTTTTACAGTGGGAGCAAGACAAACACTCTCTGTCTTGTTCATACTACAGAGCTAACATTCTGTCTCATTCAGTTGTGTGACCAAGTGGTGTGTGTTAGAAAGAAACAGCAAGAGGCAAAGGACAAGCCTAGATTAAAATGTACCAGATGTTACATTGCAAGATTTTTAGGCAGGATATTTAAAAGTGTGTATTTTAAGGAGGAAGAGCGATGGAACGGTTAGGCGTGCAACTTACAAGACGCCGACACCGAGTACGAATCCTCTCGGCCCCGCACCTATGACTTAATAAGTTATGTGCGGACTTGCCATCGCTCAAACATTGAAGGAAAACATAGTGAGGAAACCGGCATGCCCAAGAACTGCAACATCTACTAACCCGTACTGGGCCAGGGTGGTAGATTACAGCCCATACTCTCTCTCTGAGAGAAGGCCAGAGTCCCAGCAGTGGGAACGTGAAAGGCTGATAATGATTTTAAGGATGAATAACTTTTTGGTACCTTTTAGTGTGCCTATTATTGTCACTAAGATTACTTAATAATATATTATATGAAATTTGAGTAAGTTCAACTTTTAAGTGTGTTTACTATTATATTTAAGTATAGTTAGTATAGTATAACTTAATATTACATTAACCCGATGCCAGAGATGCAGTGTTTGAAGATGCTGATCGACACCACCAGTCATCATCAGACAAGAACACTTTCATTATCCAACCATGAATGGGAAGAATTGTGTGAAGAACCAACATAAATGGACTAAATACGTTGAAGATGCTTGAATTTTATGAAACTTTGTGCTATGTGATTTGTTGATGTTAATTATTAATGTTCAAATTTTTAAAGTTTATCAGTAATTATTCAGCAAGAAAAAAAATGTATTTAAAACCTGTTTAGTTTGTTTATGAAATAAAAATAAAAACGATTTATATGTCATATAATATAGTTTTATTGTTTTGCGTCGTAAAAATCCTTTTTTGCGGATCGTTATTCAAATCAACGACATAAACTGATTTTTTGTAAACACTGTTAGTATTTTTAAATCGCGCTCTGAAAGACCGAACGTCACTCTTAATGTTCTAAATATGCAGTCGGCGCGATCGTCGTGAAATCAGTCTAGTTGGTAGTTTTGCAATCATAAATAACAAAGAAACGGTTAAATAAAGAAAATAAAAA